>VONZ01000411.1:0-636924 GCA_012976165.1 Labeo catla
ACAGCAGCTTTTCAAGAAACTGGAGGATGTTGCTATTTCAGATGGTAAGAGATTTGTTTCTGATGACTTTCTGTTGTCTTTTATGACTGAACAGTTGTTGTTTTTTTGGTCATGCTCATTGAGTTACTGGTGTCTCTTTTGCCCACGTGTCCTAAAGGGTCTCATCTTCACTGGTCTCAGTCTGGATCTGCTGGTGACTCTGATTCTCTGGCAGTGGAGATCAGCTCATATGTGCTGCTAGCTGTTCTCACTACAGATTCAGTCACTACAGCTGATCTGGGCTTTGCTAACAGAATTGTCAGCTGGCTTGTGAAGCAGCAGAATGCCTATGGAGGATTCTCCTCCACACAGGTGACTCAAACTACTCAAATCAAACACATGATTGCTGAATAATGGGTTAAAGTCACATTACTGAACATGTTTTTTTCTCAGGACACAGTGGTGGCTCTTCAAGCTCTGTCTTTGTACGCCACCAAAGTGTTCAGCTCTGACGGCTCCAGCACAGTGACTGTACAGTCAGCAGGAGACACTCACCACTTTGATGTCAATCAGTACAACAAGTTACTGTACCAGGAGAAGCAGCTGCAGAACGTTCCAGCCAAATACAGCATTGAAGTGAAGGGATCAACCTGTGTGTCTGTGCAGGTCTGTAGTGCTTTCAGCTTCACTGACTCACACTCACTTTCTCCTTTTCCTCTCTTAGCATTTTGTGGTTATTCTACTGTGAGATGGATTACAAATGTGTTTTTGTTCATGTTTACTCTTTAGGTGGCTCAGTTCTACAACATTCCCACTCCTACTGAAGCTAAAACATTGAGCATTGATGCTAAGATTGAGGGAGACTGCAAAACACTGGAACAAAATTTCATTTTGAACTTTACTGTCAGGTAAAATCTTTCAGTATTTTAGACTTTTTTAGATTTATATTATTATCATGGCTATTCTTTTGTTTTATGACATATAGACACCTCTTTGTTTAATGCCTAAATTATTAACAATCTGAAAAGGTGTTTCTCAGTAGTATTAAAATGCTCTAATTGCTAAGATAACATTTTGATACATCTGCTAGTTTTTAGCATTAAATCAGGCCTGTTAATTTTCTCTTTTTAAGATATGCTGGTCCCCAGGAAACAACTAACATGCTCATTGTGGATATTAAACTCTTATCAGGATTCACAGCTGATACGTCAATGGTGTGTTTGGGTGAATAAAGTAATTGTGTATTAAGATTAAGATTAAGACCAGTTTTTACTATTGTTTTCTTGCATGTTTGCAAAAACTCTGAAAAATTAAAATAAATAAAATAATCAACATTATCATATTTTCATATTAATAATCACATTTTCTCTATAGCTTAGAAAGACAGTTGGTTCAGCAGTAGCTGCTCAGATGTATGTGGAGCGAGTTGATACAAAAGACGACCACGTAATAGTTTATTTAACAGAGGTGAATAAATAATAACATTCATATAATTAACATGTATTCAATAATTACCATAACTGATGTAAGTGCTGTATATGCATTTTTGTTTATCCTCCTGCAGATTCCAAAGCATGTTTCTATGTATTACTTAATGCATATGAAACAGGTTCTTCCAGTGAAGAATCTCAAGCCAGCCGTGGTCAAAGTGTATGATTACTACCAAACAAGTAAGATTTTAATTCAACATTCAAAAAAATGTGAATGTACACAGTTAATGCCATTTACAAATCCATGCACTATAAAAAAAATCTATTGCAATCATGCATGTGAAGACTTACTTTACTACAGTGAGCTTTACTACTGTACAATGACCCAGATCAGAGCTTCTATTAACTTGCATCTTGATGTTACCTTCTTCCTTCAGGTGATCAGTCGGAGACAGAGTACTCCTTCCACTGTCAATAAAGTCATGCACTTCAGTTTTGCAGCTCAGTACAATGAAACAGGATACAGAATGTTGTTTTTTAAATACTTTTTTAATACTCTATGAGCAATTATTCTCAGTGTCACTGGTTTATTTCATTTGTAACGTGTGCTTTAAAATGTGTACTCAGTAGCAGCAGGTCACTAATAATTTGGTTTGTAATTTGTTCTTGTCTTGCAACAGAACATGTTTGATCTTATTATAGAAAATAAAGATTTTTGAGATTTTTGTATGCATAATGAGTCTGACAACAGCCAGTGCTGCACAGAGATCTGGGCCTGTATTCACAAAACATTTTAGCTTACCACTAAAGTTCTCCTAAATAGCAGTAAAAGTTTTTAGATAAGAGTTTTCTCTTAAAATCTATTCATAAAGCTAAGACAAACTTGTACTATAACTAAAACATTTACTAACTATATTTGAAAAATGAAACTAGTGAAAATTAAGTAAGTGTTGATTGCTGTATTAAAAATTATATTACATTCGAATATATTATACTGTGGAGTTTTCTGGAAAAATAAAGACTGTTAAAATACATTCTAACACTGAATATGTTCTCCTTTTTTCTACATGCATTATTTTACCATGAACATTTCAATAAATTCTTTTTCTAAACGACCATGTCTCTATCTGTGTCAACTTTCACGAGGTTTTAGTGTAGAACAATGCAAGCACTGACCATTCTCTGACGTTTATACTGGCATTATTGTTCAAACACAAGCTGAAATCAGGAACTTTCTCCAAACATCCACATATGCATTACTATTATTGTACTACAGGTTTCAGACAAAAGTTTTCATTATTTTCTATTGTTTAAATGTGACAAATAAAGTAAACAGTAAATTGGTCATGTACATAAGAGGACCTAAACTGTCAAAGAAGAGTAAATGTATGTTTTAACACGTTGAGTGCTTTACTCCAACCAAGGACCAATCACATTCCAGATGTAATTCTATGCTATTCAACTCATTTTAAATCTTCAGATTTCACAGAATAATGTTAATGAACAACTTCATAAACCATTTGAAATATATATATATATATATATATATATATATATTGAAGTAGCAGTGTATTTCAGAATCCAGCCCTCCACCTCTAATTTCTGGATTAAGATTTGCAGAAACAGCAATCCCAGGGTGCATTTTGTGCATCTTCAAGATGTGGTGTGTCCCTCTGCACACACTGTTCATGGAACCATCGGTTACAGCTGTCGCACTGAATCTGTAAATATAACAAATACAACACCTTACTAAAAAAAAAATAATAATAATAATAAAAATACCTTAATAAAACCTTAATAATAAAATAAAATATATTTTTAAAATGACGTCCAAACTTTAACATTATGTCACCAAAAATGCTACTGTCAGGGTTACAAATTGTCCTTTCTTATTTAGAGTAGTTGGCGGAGTAGTTTTTAATAGGAACTTGATAGATACCAAAGGCCAAGTTCAAGGAAAAGAGCTGTATCCTTGGTGTGTAGCAGATATGTACTTTCTATTCAAGCCATTAAATGCAAACACTTTCATCTAGCAAACTGCACAAAACAGAGCAACTGAAAACAACAGCTTACCCATTTAATGGAAGGCCCTGGACATGGTGGGTTGCGTTTTGAACACGTTCTATTCAAGCCAAAAATGCAAACACTTTCATCCAGCAAACTGCACAAAACAGCGTAAATGCAAACAACAGCTTACCCACTGAATGGAAGGCCCTGGACATGGTGGGTTGCGTTTTGAACACATGGAACAATTGTTCTCTGCGTCAAACACTAAAGGAAAACAAAATTGGAAATAAATGACATTTTACACTTTAACAATCAAAACAGAAAAATTGTAAAAAAAGAGAAAATACATAAATAATTATACCTGAAGCTTGAAGTATTTCCAGGGCCAAAGCTGTACGTTCCTGGGCCATCTCTTCTGGAGTAGTTCCAAATTCCATGTTAGGCAATTTAGGAAATGCCTTCATGACTGCCTTTGCCATCTAAATAAACAAAAGCAAGCAAACAAATATGACAGAAAGAAAAGATGTCATGTACACAAAATAAATCATGTACAGTAAAAACACGTCTATGTTACTGTACCATAATGACTATCACACCACAGTTATATCCATCTTGCTGAACTGGGTGTTTCCTAACATCTCCTTTGAACTTAACATTTGCCCACTCTCTGTCACGGTGGCGGATATTCCTTATCTGTAAGTATTTACTGTACAACAATGACATGTTACAATATATTGCGTATTTCTATATGTGCAAAAAGGCTACAATTTAGACATAATGACATAGCTGATTAGATTGAATAAAGTAAATTGTATAAGTACCGGAACTTTTGGGCAGCAGCTTTTGATTGTGCCTTCTCTGCGGGGTTGCTTAAAGTATCCACCAAATACACTGTGTGTTCTATTGCATTGATGTACTGTAACCAGAAGAGCAATTTCATTATTCTAAAAATATTTACCACAACAAAACAAACATGGGAAATGGACATCAATATACAAAGTGCTTCATAAAAACTAACCAGAAATTTCCAGTGTACGTTTTGAATGTTAACAAAGGACACAATGGCTTTGTAGTTGGCAAAGTTAACCTGTAACACATGAAAAAATACTGTCATTACATGATATCAACATACAAAGTACTTCAGTTAATAAATATTTATCAATGACATCATTTGTTGTTTTGCTTCATCATGTACATACCATGACACTTGATTACACATCAAAAAACGGCTGAACAATTATCAACCTCAGAACCATTTGTACCTTCACTAAACAAAAGTAACTTTTTTCCCAAAGAAATGACCTTTGGCAAACTTTGCTTCCTGACTGTTGTTCTGTCCTTAAAAAGGATCGCCCCAGCTGCGAAGCAGTTCATGATATAGATGGTTTTCTCCAAATGCAGTTGATTGACAGTGTGATGTAAGCAGCACTCAATGACCTAACATCAATCAGACAGTACATCAAAGATCATGACATTACATTCTTTCATTACATTATTCTGTTTAACAGTAATCTGGCTCAGTTATGACTGCGTGGCCTTATTCGAGATGCAGGATACATCCTGGACAGGTGCTGATTAAATCTCAAAACTCATAAACAGAAGTTGAACTTTAACCCTACTCTGCAGTGGGTTCAACAATGGCAAGCAGGTCTAGTTGGTTTTGATTTTACAGTTATGAGGTCATGTGCTAAAAAAATATTCAAATTGTAACATTATTTCATACCTTGTAGTCTTCAGCAACAATGTTTTTGTCATCTAGTTCAAAGGTACCCCTTTTTTGCATAAGCAGTTGCAGGTTATTGTAGTGCTTTGCTACATTTGCTCCACTGCATACTGCAAAATAGTACTGTTGAACTAGAAAGCACCTCATCCATCTCTTTCAGTGTTGAACAACATGCAAGGAGGCCAAAGATGTGCATTGCCAGTGTGTAGTGTTTGGGAATTCTGCAAAAAAAGCAAACAAAAACACAATTATTATTATTATTGTACATTTCATTTCAAACTGTATGAAAAGTAATAATACCCCATAAATACATACTGCTTTTTGCAAAGAGCCTTGGCATTCTTCATGATGTCACTTACACATCTATGAAGGATGGGGAGGTCAAATGTTTCTGTTGGATGCTGTCCAGTAATTAAGAGGGAGTATTTCTGCAGCAGATCCTCCATACCTGTTCTGCAGAATGCAGTGGAAATGGAGTGCATAAGCACAAGCGAGCCATCACATATTATCATGACTGGCCTTTTGATTGCCATATTTCCATACATCCTGACGACATCAGTCTGAAAAGCCTGCAAGAAGTATGTCACAGATGCTGTGGTGTGGTCGCATGTGACGTAGGTTGCCACAGGTAAAGGTGATGCACCCCTGGATGGATTTCTAACAACCAGCTCATAAACACAGTATGGTGGACTTTCTGCAGTGTTTTTTTTTTTTTTATTACACTCCCCGTCGCATCCAAGTACACTATGTCATTCTTACACCTTTTGTAGAAGACAGAAAGTGTCTTATTTGACCACAACATGACTCCTTTGGGGTGCATCATTACCTTCTGCAGGACATCACTGTCAGTGCCACGTTGTTGGTCAATCAGTGCTTTTAAACTTGGAAGCTCATCAGGATGAGGTCGGGTTTTAGTCCTTTCACTCCATGAAATGTTTTTTAGCAAGTTTTAAGTTGGGGCATCATCCCTGCAGCCTGAATCAATGACCATTGGTGTAATCTTTTGCATGGACTCCAAATACAAACTCCGTGGTAATTTGGTTTCCAGGGGTTCTGCAGTTGCCTGTCGTGCAGCTGCATGCACTGGCCTCTTGTGCAGTTCCGTGCTGTTATGGCATACATCCAGGCCTGAACTGACCATAGGGCATACCGGGCAATGCCCGCCGGGCCGACGCACATTTTTGGGCTGGGGCTGTCAGTCATAATTTAATATTTTTTAAAAAGTTTATTAGGCCAATTTATTTATTACCGCAACGGTAGAGTATCTGAGATACGAATCGCGGCCCATTGGTTGACTGTCTTAAAGGACATTGAGCTAGACCAATGAAATCTCAGGCCACGCCCTGCCTCCCTCCTGGCCAGCCCTCAGCTCCACTTGACAAAATCTGCTATTTTGTTTGACGATAAATTTCACTACAAGGTGGGAATTTTGTCACTGTGGCCTTCTCTTCCAAGTCTGAGTATTGTAATGAGAGTAATAAAAGACTGTATAATAACAATAATAATAATTAAGAATAATTTTTTACCATGGTTATTCGCTTCCATGCAGGTTACTGTGGTTTAATGTTTGAAACAAAACAGTGAGCGCATATATCCTTTGATGTGTCATATATATGCCTCAGCATATTGTTTAAATAATCATGGTGGGCCGCTATGGCCAGAAATGCCAGGGCCGTTTTTTGGTCCCAGTCCAGCCCTGCATACATCACCTCCAGAGAAAACTACTGCTGCTTTCAGGGTGCTCTCATCAGCAACTTCAACTTTTACTTCCACTGGACAGTCTTCAAAACAACAGTACCCCTCACTGGTAAAAACTGGAGCCTGTGTTTGTGACCCCAGGGTTTTCACTCTGTGTCGCTTAAAAGCAAAGCTGCAGTATGGATGAATGGATTTGATTCCCTTGGCAATGACATTTGTCCATTGGAGTCCTTGAAAAAGTCTGTCTTTCTGGTGTTGTCTTAGCTCTTGCCAGTCTTTGCGCTCAATGAAAAAGAAACATGGCTGACGTGGCAAAGAACATATGAAGAATTTAATCTCTTCCTCACTGCTCTGTGTAGAGATGTACGGTGATTTATTTTTGTCTATATCCGTGTCAGACGTCTGTAATATGTAAAAAAGAAAAACATTTACAAATTAATAGATAAAGGCTACACTGTAAAAAATTTAAACGTAAAAAAAGAGTGAAATGCATGGCAGCACAGGGTGCCAGACGTTTACCATTAATGGAAATAATGGTTAAAGACCATTTTTTAAAAAACTGTCAATGACTGGCAGAAGCAGCGTCCAAAGAAAAATTGTAAAATTAGGGTCAAATATCCAAAATTTTCTTAAATATTTTTTTCTTTTTTAAAATCGTTATTTTACAGGTGTTGTCTGGATTATCATCATGAAACATTCTCTGTGAAATGAAGTTTTTTTGCAGTTAACCACTAGCTAGCAACAACACATGCAAAAACTAACTATCACTGCATCAACAACTACAGCCTCTAAATAAAATGACATGCAGCATAACATCAACAGTCTTGTTGTGTTCTCCTAGACTAAAGCACACGCTCTACTCTTCAGCACAATGGTAACCCACTAAAATCGGACAACAGAAACCCTTTAAATCCCACAAGAACATTAAACTAACAGATCTGTCTAGATCTCAGCATCTTCACTTAATACTACTTAATACCACTTAAAACCAGTCTGACTTTGTTTCTTTCATACAAAACTTCTTATTGAGAATTAACTGAGGTTTAGATGTTGATGTTTAATTGAAATTAATAAAGTTTGAAGTCACTGTTGTGGACATAAGCATTTGCTTTAGTTGTGCTCTTGATTTTCTTAATAGCCTTTTTTTTCCTTGGTTTCTGTAACTATGCATTTTTAAAGCACATTTGTTATAGAAAAACCAGCAAGGAAGTCACAGTTCATAAGACAAAGTTGGTTATGTACTATGCATGACCTTGTCATCATATAGAGGCTTGATTCACTGACCTCAGCAGAAATCAAATTTCAGAGCATGTTAATTAGTTTCGTATCACAGTCATACAATCTCACTTTACTACTTGTAAAAAAGTTTTTACATTATTTGTTTGTGATTTAAGAAAACAGAAAACATACTGTATAAAAATACAGCAGTTTTTCTATATAAAAAATGTGAATTAATGTAATTTGTCATTAATGTCATAATACTTAAAATAACAGCCAAGTTTTTAATTTAGAGATAGTTTTACAGAGTTTTGACAGCAATTCAAAATAAAAGAAAACAACCTGAAAAAATCAGTTATTTTCCGTAAAATTACATTTTTTTTTTTTTTTTTTTATAGTGTATGTTTGGAATATCTTAACCCTACATCTGTCATAGAATTTCCTTTACTTTCAACTATCCTTTGTTTTATGTCTTTACTTTTTTCCCTGTTTATTAGGTGACATTCCATATCTTAATATCACAAATGTCTTGTAACAGCCAAACTCCAAAATAAATTAATGTGAGTTGGAACATTAAGCCCTTCAGAGATAAGTAACAGGCTATGTGTTAAGGTCTGAGTCATGTGCTAAGGTCAATTAATGTTCCCAGTGAATGCTAACACAGATTACATTACAGTAATTATATTAAAACAACAAAGAAGATGTTTTTTTTTCTACAGTAGCCATGTAAACATTATTCTAAGATATATTTCTTACATTACAATTCAATTGGCTTGCTTTAGACATGCTTAAGTATTTACTTAATTGTATTTGGCATTGTATTCAGAGTTTATTATTTGTTACGTTTAATAGAATAAGTATGGGTAAACTTTTCACTTACGGAAGCACAATTTGAATCCAACTTATCTGTTACAGGACTAGAGATTACATCACTGTCAGCCTTTGTGTCCTGCACATCCTGGAAAGACAGAGAGGGTGGGGTCACTTCTCAAACAAAGTCTGTGTTGCACAACAAAGGGCAAGCAAATTAAAGATAAAAAGTCACCAGATTGAAAGATGGACATTCAGGCTCTTCTTTGCGGCATGGAGGCAAATGACCGTCCTAAGTATTTGAAAGTTGTTGAAAAAAAAAATTCACTGGGTATATAATTTCCCCAAAAATGCAAAGAATTGCACAGGCAATAACAATTACATTTGGCATTAATGGTTAAACATAATGATATGAGAAGCAAAACCCCAGAAAGGATACTCACACTGGAATCAACAGCTATGATAATATCAGCGAATAAATATTACTGAAAGGTTACAATCAGTGTTAGTGCATGCAAATATTCCTTTATGAATGTTAACTTGGATAGTCCTGTCGATTTTTTATTTTATTTTTTTCAAAAGGAAAATAACTTTGGACAGAAATGGTGAAATCAAGAAAAGTAACAAGAACTGCAATTTAATAGGTATTGGTGAAATGTCTAAAGTAACAACTTCATTATTTTCAGAAAATTGGAAGGTTTGTAATTGTTTGAAAAATCTCCAAAGTAAAATTCATGTCAAATGAATGAATTTGTTTAATCCAGGTTAATCTGTGGCCTAACAATAGCTTCAATTTTAATGGCAGTAACAATTGTAAACTACAGAAAGACAGTTTGTAGAGACACTTTCAAGTCTATACAATTGAAAAATTACCTTGAATTTAAACTGGCATTCCTGAAGAATTTTCTTGCGATTTATGAATGTATTTGGCACTTGCAAATCTTTACAGACATTGCTCCAAAACCCATCAGGATTGCGAACACTGTACTCCTTTATATTAATTGCAGGTCCAGCAAATTTTGTAATAGCTAATGTCATTTCTTCCAGAGTTTTAGAAGTCCTCCGTCCCTTTGAAAAGAAACAATAAATAAATAAATAAATAATTGAAAGACACTATGCTTTTAGGCAATATATCATGGTTCATCAGAAAAGGGTGTTTCATGAATATGTTATGTGCATGTGTAATACAATAATTTCATACAGGGAAATGCAATGTTTGTAAAGTGGGTTTTCTGTAACACTTGCCTTTCCATGTTTTGAAAGTGCTGACTCCGAAATCAAAATACACTGAAAATTAAATTGTATCCGCATGGCAATGCATCACCATGTCTCACATAACCCTGCTCTGCATCTCTCTCTCCAATTGCCTGTCAACGTTTCTGCTAAACTGAAAAATATTATGCCATAATAACGTATTTACTGTTATTTAAAGTGTCATTGTTCAACAGGGTAGCCACAGAGTATGATTTGTACAAAAACAATACATTAGGACCAAACTATGAAAATCTGTATTTGAAAAAATAAATCTGTATATTATAAATATTGTGTAATCATTCTGTAATCATGGATATTTAAAATGTTTTGGATTATGTAATGACATATCTTCTGAATAGCTACTAAAACTGTGCGAAAGTGGCATTATATCAAATCAGATTTACTGCACAAATCACAGCAGCCAGTCATTGTCCTATTTGGACACTTCACCTGTATATCATGTCACAGCATTTTAGATTGTTTGGTTGAATGGACCTGTTTGTACTCATCCTGGGATTCAAATCAGGATAAAACTTGCACAAGCATGAATACCTTTAAAAAATAAGATTAATAATAATTTAAAAAACAAGACCATGTAAATCCACATATTCCTGCATAAATAAACCCACAGCCTACACTTGTAAGTTGATAAATAAATAATTTATAAATAGTTTTGAAAGATGCAAAAGTACATTTTGGGTATATTTGGGTCTCTCTCCCTTTTCACATAGGTAGCACACTTCATTAATTATTTCTTGTTTCTGTAGGCTCTGTATAGCAGATCAAGCAGCAGTATATTCACAAATAAGACTCACCAGCTGTGTGCTGAAGCTTTCCTTCCAGTTTTCCTTCCAGTCTTGTGGCAGTCTGGTCTGCACGTACCTTCAAGCTTTTGGAGATGGTACTGAGTAAAGGCGGCTATGTTGTCTCATCTCAAAAATGTAAGCCAGTGACACTACGAGACTGTTTGGATAAAAATTCTGCAAAAGCAACCAAGGAGTAGCTATGCAGAAAGCATCAGCTAATCTAATTCTTAATTGAAAAAAGTTATTTTCGAAGAGTCATGATCATTCTGAGGAATAACTAATATAAAATTTCACGTGAACTTATAATTCAATGCGGAAACATATAAGCTTGTAATAGTTTGAGGTTTTTATTGTTGTCTTACTGTGTAAGCAAAATAACCAATGAGGAATGCAAGTCTGACCTCGCTCCTATCTTTTTGATACTAACACATAACAGTGCACCAGGGAAGTGGGATGTAAGCCATTGTTTGCTCAGGCCGAAGGAGGGTTTTGACTCAGACCTGAGGGCATTAGCTTAGCTGATCAGTTAGGGCTAAGTCCAAAAGATTTAGCCCTAACCCCCTTTGCTTCATGGATTAAGGGAGTTGACATCTGAGGGCGCAGGACTTTCATCGCCGGATCTCGACGAACCTAAGCAAGCCTGCAAAGAAACGGTGAGACTGATTTTGAAACTCAAATTGTCTTAAGATCTAAATGACTTTTTACAATTCAAAAAAAGGGGAATTTTAAGTTCACTGTACCGTTGAGATGTGAGGATGAGAATGGCATGAGTTTTAAGCACAGAAAACTGCCCTCAAAATTTATTGGGAAGAGATTTAATGTGCAGACTGGGTATTTATCTGCTACTCTCTGCTTTTTACATTGCTCAACACATGTATCATTTGGAAGAGATGAGATGTTTGAACAGAGATGGTTTTGAGAGCCACAACCACTGCCTTCTACAGCCTTGTGTGAATATGACATGCTAAATGACTGTTGAAATTGGTGTCTTGTTCTCTCTCAGGTATCTCAGCAAGTCAAGGACAAGGTGAACAAACAGGAATATGAGAAAACCAAAACTATCTTCAGAGACTGACCCGAGTCTATGGAAAATGGTAGCGAATATGATCCTTCTGATACTGCTCACTGTTACTCTGGCTCTGTCTGTTGGAATGTATCTAGCCACCCAACATACTGATCCAATCAACCAAAACCTTCTGAGGCAAGTACGAGAAGTAAAGACAGGAGACGAGCACTGGCTGGACCACCCAGATCCCCCCCATTCCTATGCTAACAACATGTGGTGGAGACTAATGAACCACACTGCAAAGTTAAATGGACTGAGTGACTGTTACGTGTGTGAACAACTTCCACAAAGTATAACAGGGGGAGATTGGTGGGCTTATCAAGATCCTGATCCAGACAATATCTAACAACAATCGCTGTAGCAGCAGCAGGCATGCCTGATAACAACACCTTGTGAAACACAGAGAACTTGAACAGAACTGAATGGACAACGGTCAGAACTGTGAAAAGAGCTGGACGTGTTGCAACTGTGAAAGAAATACCCAGAAACTTGACCTGTTATCAGAATGACGGGGACCTAGAGTCTATAGGGGACATACCAGCCAGCTACTGTAGAAAGCTCTACATGGCCCCCATGATAAACAGTGGAACCAAGCGCAGGTGCATGGCCTGTCTACTGAAGACTATGAGGCCAGCAGAAAGTCTTGGAAATGTGCCACAATTTATGATAGCTCGATATTATCTTTCCTTTGTCAACACCTCAGACCGGGCAAGATGCAAAAAAACCTGTACAACAGTCCAAGTGCCTGACAACGAAGGTACCGGTACAGTTAAGGAATGGTATTGGTTATGTGGACATGTAGTGTATGCTTCACTACCCCGAGGCTGGACTGGCACATGTGCCATAGTACAGCTGTATGGAGCAACAGTTGCAGTTAGACTGCCTGAACAGCTTCACGACAACAAGCCAGAACATCGTCTGACCAAGGTAAAAAGAGAAATCGGCATGAGAGTGACCTCACTACAAGATCGTGACAAACAGTCAAACTTGGCAAGAGACAACTATGTTCCGAGAGAACATCGGCTGTGGAACGGAGCTGAAAAATTCTTCCAATCCCTGATTCCATCGCTTGGTGTATCCTTTCTTCAGAACGAGGTTGAAGTGACGAGGTATGAGCTGATAAGTTTCATGAATACCACGAAAATGATGATGGAGGGCATCAAGGAAGAGCTGCGAGGACTGAGGCTGACTACGCTGCAAAACCGACTTGTCACTGCCTCCCTTTAGGCGTGGGTGTTCAGTGGGAACTGCATGTTGTACATATATTCCAGACAACGATGCAGATGGGCATATGATAGACCAAGGTATCCAGAACATGACTAAAGCAATAACAAGGCTGACCGCAAGAGAAATTAATGCTGATGATGTATGGGGATGGGGTTGGTTTAAAGGTTTGTTGCAGAAAGCAGAATACATTGTGTTAATTGCTTTTTCAGCACTGGCTATGATTCTTCTTTTGCTATGTGTGTCGCCTTGTGTGATAAGTATGATCAGGAGAGCTGTGAATGCAACCATGAAATCTGTGACTCACCAGAAGGTACTGCGTAATGTCTGGGGCAGGAACAAGTGTAAATTTTTTGATGTAAACTATGAATTTAACAAGATGCTGAAAACTGAGTCATGTAGTACTTCAAGTGAAGAAGAGTAAGCATTGCATGAAAAAGGGTTTAAAGCAGGCCATTGTCTGTGTTACGAGATAATGCAACCTGAAAGAAAAGAAAGCTTCTTCTGTTTGAACATCACAGTGAAAATTGTACTTAAGATCAAGTATGACTTTCATTGTTTTTTATATAGCTATTTTTTTTAAATATTTGCTTATGCTAAGAATACTTATTATGGCAAATGCTTCTTTTTCACCCTTATGAGAGTGACGGTGTGTTTTGAATTTTAGTGAATTTACACACTTGATTTTAGTTATAAGGGCATATATTTTTATCATTTACGTATTATTGACTACAAGTTATCAAAGAATAATCAAAAAAGAGGAGTGTAATTTAATTTTTTTAACATCTACTAATTACATATATTACATATAACACATTGATTACATTAATATACTTAAATACATTTAAGTAGCATAAACCTTCCTAACAATTATCTTTTGAAGTATAATCATTAGCTAGTAAGCAGCACACAGTGGTTGGGATATTGATAGTGAAAGGATTTCTATAGGTGACTGCTACATTGGTAAGCGAACATCTTAGAGGGACTGTGTACCAGGAATGAACAAGCCTTGAGACATCAATGGTTTAGCAAGTGTTAGCATGGGGTTATGTAATACAGCCACTTCATTGGTTGGATGAGGGATTTTGTTACTTTGAAATGTATATTTTCACTCTAAATACTGAGCTGTGAGCCTGCCTCAATCTCTTTTGAGGAGATAGATAGATATCTTAAAAGGGTTGATGATGCATTATGATTCTATACAAAATCAAAGTGCTTGTCATTTTCTTCAGCCAATCTGTATGACTGTTGACCTTTCTTACAATAAATACATTTTCAAAAGACTTTTAGCCTCTTCCCTTATTGATATAGAAAATGGTCAGAACAGTAGTTAAGAAGATTTGGGTAACACTTTACAATTTGTGTACACAAATATGCAGTAATTCATGCTGAACTAATGCAGAGATAATCACGAGTTAATAACTCATGAAGAACTAAACCATTTATTAATGATCACTTCATCAGCAACTAATGAACATTCTATATGATTCATAGATTAAGTAATCAATACATTTTTATTAGTTAAATGTGTCATAATGTATTAATTCCCCTTATCACTTATTTTAACTAATAGTGTAAATTAATGTGATCATTACCACTAATGATTTGCAAAGATATCATTATGTTATGACTTTACTTGTTGAGGCACAGAACTATTAACTAATTGTTAAGTAATATGTCATTGTGGTTATAGATTTACAATTAGTTAGTTAGTCATGTGCCTCAACAAGTAAAGTCACAATATAATGATACATTTGCAAATCATTAACTAATGAGTATTTAAAGCAGACAACTGGAAGTTGAAGTACATAGCTTTGAATACTGTGGTAATTAACATATGAATTTACATCATTAGTTAATAAAATAAGTGATAAAGGAAATTAATACATTATGACACATTTAACTAATAACAATTTAATGATTACTTAATCTATGAATCATATAGAATGTTCAATTGTTGCTGATGAAGGAATCATTAATAAATGCTTTAGTTCATCATGAATTATACATTAACTCGTGATTATATGTGCATTAATTAAGCATGAATTAATGCATATTTTTGTACACATATTGTAAAGTGTTACCAAGATTTGCTTTTCATTTTCTGTCAAATTCTACAATTTTCCTGTTAACTCTAAAGACTTTTTTTTTTGATAAATAATAAAAGACATTTTGCCTTTTATCATTATTATTATTATTATGAAAGGACACATCAGAAATGACAAAAAGTGACATGGGGGTGGGATCAGGAAAGGCCCCGAGTAGGGATTCGAACCCAAGACAGTGCTGCCCACAAAGCTATCGGCATCAACATCTTTGAAGGATATATAAGAGAATAAAAATATATATGCTATATAATGCATTGTGACAAATTGCCACTCATTTTCTGTACAAATCTTCTCTGAAATCTCATGAAACTTGATACAGACAGAGTCTTGGGCATTCTGAAGGAGTATGAATAGAAATCTTGCTGTCAGATTTGAATTAATTTAAATAAATGCACGTATAAATGTGAAAGAGTGGTCAGCGCAATGTCACAGACTTTGCCATTCATTTTCTGTACAAATCTTCACTGAAATCTCGTGAAACTTGATACAGACAGAGTCTCGGGCATTCTGAAGAAGTATGAATAGAAATCTTGCTGTGAGGTTTGAAGGAATTTAAATAATGCATGTATAAATGTGAAAAATGGTCAGTGCAATGTCACAGACTTTGCCATTCATTTTCAGTACAAATCTTCACTGAAATCTCGTGAAACTTGATACAGACAGAGTCTCGGGCATTCTGAAGAAGTATGAATAGAAATCTTGCTGTGAGGTTTGAAGGAATTTAAATAATGCATGTATAAATGTAAAATATAATGCATTGTGACAGACTGCCATTCATTTTCTGTACAAATCCTACACTAAAACATCGTGAACACAGATAGAGACATGGTTGTTCAGAAAAAGAATTTATTGAAATGTTCATGGTAACTCTGAAGAAATTTTAATAATGCATGTAGAAAAAAAGGAGCAAACATTCAGTTAGAATGTATTTTAACAAACTTTATTTTTTCAGAAAACTTCACAGTATAATGTATTCGAAAATAATATAATTGAATCTTCTATAATGAACAATATATATATATATATATATATATATATATATATATATATATATATGTTTTGTACATACTTTTTCCCTGTTTTCTAGCACATTTAAATTTTAACCGCTGAATTATAGATGTTCGTCAGCTTTTTGGCCGCTTCTTGTCTCCGTACCTAACAGACGTGCAGCAAATCCAGATGGCGGCTCACTTGACCGCAGTCTCTCGAACACAGCTCCAAAAGGATTCGGATGGAAAGCGTGCAGTCACTGACTGTTAATAAATATCACAGCTCTTTATCTTTCGATGCCGTCCGACTATTCTCAGTCCTTGCATGGGCCCATGGAAAGAATTATGAACATGAACCCAATTGTATGTTCACAATCTTCTTTCCAAGTTTATTCTCCCACATTAGATTGTCAGGGGGGGTGGTTTACATATATGCGTCATACAAAACAAAGACCTTATTGTGCATATAATGAAATATCAGATTTAGATCTGGGTGTACAATAACCTCTTCCTAAATTCATCCTGTTATTCAAACTATATATATACTTTAAAAACAAAGAGGTATAGGGAGGGGGAGTACAGTAGATAGGAGGGAGAGAGAAAGCACAAACAGGAAGACTCACAGTAATATCTGGCAGAGAGTTCAATATATAATCTAACACCGACGCTTGTTCACATGCGCACTACTTTCTTGCTTTCACTTTCGCTTTCGAAATAGATCACATTCAGGAGATAGGGGTGTCTTCACTCGCACTTGCAAAATGAGACAGATAATGCTTCATGCAAGCAGAAGTGGTCGAGGGCAAAGACTGCAAGTGTGAGTATTTGGACAAGTCAATTGAAAGGAAGGGACAGGGTGGGGACAGTCAGCGCTTCCCATAACTGAGTCGTTCATGTCATTTCCCAAGACTTGTTTTGTATGTTTGTATGTCTCGGTTGTGTGAGGCTAGTGAACATCAGCTCAATAACAATATTTTGCAGGACTCGCGGGCTGAAATAACTCTTCTGTCCTGTTTGGTCGCTCTTCATTATGCTTGTCAAGGAGCTTTGGGTTTGGAAAAGGCTCGTTTTAGCCTTTGTCCTCTGCTGTATTAACGGAGAAACCTCAGAACCGTAGGTTACTTTTGTGTGTGTGTGTGTGTGTGTGTGTGTGTGTGTGCACCTGGTATTCATCACGTTATGGGGACCAAATGTCCCCACAAGGATAGTAATACCAGTAAATTTTGACCTTGTGGGGACATTTGTGAGGTCCCCATGAGGAAACAGGCTTATAAATCATGCACAATGAGTTTTTTTGAGAAAGTAAAAGTGTGCACAGTCTCCTGTGAGGGCTAGGTTTAGGTGTAGGGTAGGTGTAGGGCGATAGAAAATACGGTTTGTACAGTATAAAAACCATTACGCCTATGGAATGTCCCCATAAAACATGTAAACCCAACATGTGTGTGTGTGTGTGTGTGTGTGTGTGTGTGTGTTCTGATGCAGAATGTCGTTTTTATGTGTGCCTGAAACGTGTGTTTTAGAAGTGCTAACTTAGCCCTCATTTTAACATTTAAATTACATCTAATACAAATGCATTTTTTCTTCCTAATAATACACTACTCCATGTAATAACTTAAAACATGGACAGTATATTAACTATAAATGGCACAATGTTTGTTACATTACTTTTTACAAAACTTAAACTTTTTTTTTTTTTATAATTTATAAATATGTAAATTTATTATTATGATGTTAATTTATGTTAGTTGTTTATGGAGAGGCAAGTAATGTCATCCCCATGTATTGTTGTCTCCCAACAGATCTTTCATAGTGATGTTTCCTAATGTGATAGAGTCAGGATTTGAGGCCAAACTGTGTGCAAGTGTTCTCAAGCCCAATGAAAGCCTTTTAATGAGCATTTATCTGGTTGATGGTGACCAGAGCACTTTACTGCTACAGGAGAAAGCTGAGAAAGAGTTTCACCGCTGCTTTAACTTTCAGGTTTGCCAAACAAGAAATGTGCATTTACACAACATTGAACATTTTGAAGGTTGTTTAAATAACATGTGACTCAACAGACTCCTCAGGTAGAAGCAGAATCAGTGCAGACAGTGAAGGTGGAACTTCAGGGGAAGAACTTCAAGATGACCGAAGAGAGAAAAGTCACGTTCAGACGTTACAACCCTTTGACTTTTATCCAGACTGATAAACCCATCTATATTCCAGGACAGACAGGTGTGCTCAGCAAATTCATATGTAAATGTTTTGCATAAAGACAGAAATAAGTCATTAATTTCAGGTTTTTTTTTTTTTTTTAACAGTGTTTTTTAGAGTCGTCACCATGGATGCCAGTTTTGTGCCTCTTGATCAGATGGTTAGCTTTTTCTTTTTCTATTATTATTATTATTTTAAAGACAAACACTAGTAGACAAATAAAACTGTCTAATAGCTACTGTGACTTTCTAAACACTGAAATTAAATGAAGTTCTTATCTTCTTACAGTACAGTATGGTAGTGGTGGAGGTAAGAAATTGCTCCTGTTCACTTATACTGTACAGAGCAATTTAATTTAATATTTATTATTTCATATTAACTATATGTGAAATGCTGAGTCACTCATGTGTTCATTTTTTTTTTTATTATTATTATTTATTCTAATTAGGACAGTCAAGCTAACCGGATTGGTCAGTGGACAAATATTTCCTCAACAAAGTGGATATTGCAGCTTTCTCATGAGTTGAACCCAGAGGCCCATCAAGGCGTGTACAAACTGAAGGCTTTTATTGGTGAAAGGATGATCATGCATGATTTTGAAGTAAAAAAGTATGGTAAGTCCGTTTATCATGTCACACTAAAAGTCCAATTTCAGCAAGAGTCTTATCTTAGATTTATTTGCTGCTGCTTTTTGTGCTACTAATTAGTTTTGCCCAAGTTTGAGGTCACTTTAAAAGCACCAAAGACACAGAGCATTGGTGATGTGGAAATGAAAATTGAGGTTTGTGGGAAGTGAGTGACCTTTTTTCTTCTTTTTACAAAAGATTTTTTTTTCTGCCATTGTCAGTTTTTGACTTTGTTGCTTGTAAAAAATTCCAGGTACACATACGGCCAACCTGTTCCTGGTAATGCATGGGTGGAAGTATGCTGTCATGGTTTTGAACATTATTATTTTCCTGATGCTATTTGTCCTTGTTTGAATAAAACTGCTCAGGTGAGTGACTGCACTATATTGCAGTAAAGCACTTGTTCTTAGGTTTTTCAATTTAGTAAGATTTTTTAAATGTTCCTCTCTTAGATGAATGAGACTGGCTGTGCCTCTTATATCTTCAATACATCAGCTTTTCTGAACCCCGAATTTAAGAATTCTCTGCAATATTCTCTTGAAGTTAAAGCAAATGTCACCGAAGAGGGAACAGGTGAGCTGTGGCGTTGACATGCTTTAGTATTTTTCAGTTTTATGGAGTTTATAATGTCAGCGCAAACTGTCTAGTACTGTCAGGATTTACTAAAGATGCAGAGTGAAGAATGATCTAGCTGCGTCTGTGTTCTTTAATTTGTGCATTGTCAGTAAATCACTCGCAGAATTTTCCCCTCCCACCAGCATTTTTATGGAATTGCACTCTAGCGCTAATTTACCCTCCTTCGTAAATCCGGCCCTAAATGTTACACATTTTTATTTCTCCCAGACACAGTCTTGACGAAATCTGAAATCATATCTCTAACATATGAAATTGGGAAGGTTACATTTGCTAATCTTCCTGATTTGTTTGAACATGGATCAGTTATAGAAGGAACAGTAAGTGTAATTTAGATTTCATTTATTAATTTAAATGACTGTCAAAATCAATAGTGTGACCACTTACTTTCTTCACCTCTTCTACTCAGATCAAAGTTGCCCATTTTAACGGGACACCGATTCATAGCAAAGCAGTTTATCTCTTGGAAGGTCAAAGTTGGTCTCCTAGACTGCTCCAGAATCTTACTACAGATAGTAATGGACTGGCCACCTTCTCCCTTGATACAGCTAGTCTTCCTAACAGTGATATTCATCTAATGGTGGGATTTAAGTTCAGTATTTACAAAACTAATTTAAAAGCTTTGTTCTGTTAGAAACACTTTTCATTCATTTTTATCCAGGCAAGTGTAACCTCAGTGGTCCACTATGGCTACAATACTCCATATTTTACTACAGATGAAAAAATAGTTCGACTTCTCCGGCCCGACAACCCAACACTAAGTAAACTGAATATAGAGAATATTGAGCAACCATTAAAGTGTGATGCTGAGTTTACAGTGACCATCAAGTATTATTTTATTGGAGAGACTGTTGAAGACTTCAAAACTGACATTGTCTATATGGTGAGAAC
Source organism: Labeo catla (assembly GCA_012976165.1). NCBI lineage: Eukaryota > Metazoa > Chordata > Actinopteri > Cypriniformes > Cyprinidae > Labeo > Labeo catla. The sequence continues at coordinate 20,656 of VONZ01000411.1, forward strand.
ATGTGTAGTATATGTACATTCTTACACTGATGTCTTCATTGTTTGTTAGCAGTATTAACTGGTTTCTGTTTGTTTCAGGTCTTGTCCAAAAGAGTAATCATTCATCATGGATATGAGAAGGTTGAAGTGAAGTCTTTTAATGGAGCAGCAAATGGCACAGTGTCATTCAAACTGTCTGTTGGTGTAGATCTGGCTCCTGCAGTGCAGATTCTGGCCTACTGTGTTCTGCCCAGTGAAAATGTTGTTGCTCATAGCACAGAATTTAAAACTGAAAAGTGTTTTGAAAACAAGGTATGCTCAAAACTTTTTATTTTGTAATAGCCATTCAAGCTTTATTTGTATATCAGATCTAAAATGACACATCCTTGTGTTGCCATCACAGGTTTCTCTGCAGTTTTCTCCTGCTAAAGCAGTTCCTGGTGAAGAAAACACTCTCCAGATCTCGGCTCAGCCTGGTTCATTGTGCGGCCTCAGTGCTGTAGATCAGAGCGTCTTGATCCTGGAGTCAGGAAAACGTCTGGATACTGACAAGGTGTAGAATTAATGTTGTACTACATTTTGAAACTTGGTTTTATTATAGTTTATTTATTATAACCTGTCATAAACTGTACTGTATACATGTGTCAAGCTATTTTCTTAGCCACCTTCCTACATACCTATGTTTTGGTTTTAACCTGGGTGAGTCCTATGACTCCAACTGGTCTTCCTTTAATCACCACCACAGATCTTTAACCTGCTGCCAGTGCAGTCTGTGTCAGATTATCCTTATGATGAGCAGGAGTATCTGCATGTGGGATGCTATCAAGATGTACGGAAAGACAACATCTATAAATCCTTAAAGGTACAAAGAGGGTCAGTTTTGTAAGGAGTGGGAAAAAATTCTTTTTAATGTTTTGCCTTGTGTGAAAGTAATCGGTTACTGTTCATTCACTTTTGCATATGTTGTTGTTTGACAGTGCGTGGGGCTGAAAATGGCGACAAATTTGGCTATTCGAGAACCTCAGTATCTGTCAGACAGACACATTAATTATGTTGATTCTCTTGATGGTATGGCATTTTTTGCTTTTCTTTTTTTCTATTTGGCCGTAAGTAGAATTAAATACTAATATTTTGGAGTTATTGAAAGAGATAAGATAATTCAGTTCTGGTCCCATAATGATCATTTGGTGTGTCTGTATTATGACCATGTCAGTAATGACATAAAGTTTATATGGATTAAGAAAATCAATGAGAAGCTTGCCACATTCTAAAAATAGTTGTCATATTTACATACAACAATAGTTCTGCTCTTTTCTTTGTTTTAAGGGATCTATTACGATGTACCAGCGTTTGGGATGATGTCTGCACGACTAGAAGTTAATGGACCTGACTTGGTTGAAGTTAATTCTCCTTCTGATGTAACCATTCGGACTGTTTTTCCAGAAACATGGATCTGGCAGCTTGCTGAAGTGGGGTTTGTAAAGATAATTTTACTGTGTGTGTGTTTTTTTATATAACTTCAGTTTTGGACAAAATGGAAATCATGTTACACAGCATAGGCTTTTTGTGTTCAAGTTCATAATCTGTAGGTGCCATCATAATCACTTTTTTTAAAACAGGGACTCTGGATCAGCTCAGGTTCCTGTCACGGTTCCTGACACCATCACCTCTTGGGAGACGGAGGTCTTCTGTCTGTCCTCCAAAGGTCTGGGTCTGGCTCCTCCTGCTCAGCTGACAGTTTTCCAGCCCTTCTTCCTGGAGCTCTCTCTGCCTTACTCCATCATCCGTGGGGAGATCTTTGAGCTGAAGGCCACTGTATTCAACTATCTGTCCAAGTGCATCATGGTGAGACTTCAGACTCAGTCTTATCCAATCATATCAAATATGCCAGTAATCATGTGTGTTTGACTGACAGGTTAAAGTGACTCCAGCTCCTTCCTCAGACTACACTCTCAAAGCCTCCTCTGATGATCAGTATTCATCCTGTCTGTGTGCTAATGGAAGAAAAACCTTTAAATGGATCCTCACTCCTTCTGTTCTTGGTGAGTTTTCCAGTCTGAATCATTGTTTCTTAGTCTCTGTTGTATGTTAACATATATGTCTTGTGTTGTAGGAGTCTTAAATATTACAGTCAGTGCAGAGGCAGAGGCGTCCCAGACTGTGTGTGACAATGAGATTGTGAGTGTGCCAGAGAGAGGACGCATTGACACCGTCACACGAAGTCTGCTTGTACAGGTCAGCGCATGTCAAACGTCTTTCAGACGTCATTTATACATGATCCTAATGCTGCTTATGTCAGTATGATGTGTTGATGTTATTGTTTTATGCTGCAGGCTGAAGGAACTGAAAAGACAAAGACCTACAGCTGGTTACTGTGTCCAAAGGGTTTGTCTGCAGACAATATTTAGCATCATAGCATTTCTCTGCTGATCACTGATATGTGTTTTTGTCTCTGTGTTTCATAGGTGACAGTCTCTCAGAGGAAGTGGATCTGACTCTTCCTAAAGATGTGATAGAGGGATCAGCCAGATCCTCTGTTTCAGTCATTGGTAACATTTACTTACAGAAGCAGAAATGAGGAGTTTGTGTTTGGATTTCTAAAATATAGTGGTTCATTTGTGTTTGGTTTGTAGGAGACATATTGGGTCGTGCACTGACGAATCTTCACAGATTATTACAGATGCCGTACGGCTGTGGAGAACAAAACATGGCTATTCTTTCTCCCAATATTTACATTCTGCAGTATCTGGAAAACACAGAGCAGCTCACCTCAGCCATCCGAGAGAGAGCGACTGATTTCCTTAAAAATGGTGAGAGAAATCAATCAGGTCAAGAAAATACTGAGAAAATAAGTCAGGACACTTGTAATAATTGTCAAACTCAACAGGATACCAGAGACAGCTGAATTACAGACATAACAGTGGTGCATACAGCACATTTGGACACGGTGATGAGAATACATGGTAAATATTTGCAACTTTTCACTCTCACTTTTTCCACAAATAGTTATAAAGTCAAAATATGGTATTTAGTTTAATTACAATTCATTTAATTACAGATTTATTTATAATTAATTAAATTGAAACTGTACACCACCAGGTTGACTGCCTTTGTCCTGAGGTCTTTTGGCAAAGCACAGAAATACATATTTATTGATCCACAAATTATTCAGAGTGCAAAGGAGTGGTTAATAATCAGACGGGATTCAGACGGTTGTTTTATTCAACAAGGAACACTGTTCAACAACAAAATGAAGGTGTGTTATTTGTCACTAAACATTATCATACAAACAATGCCTATCTATCACCAAAAATATTTTACTTTATGTTCCACTAATTTATATTCCAGGGTGGAGTGAATGATAATGTGACCATGACTGCCTACATTACTGCATCATTGCTTGAACTGGAAACTCCAGTCACAGTAAGTTCATCTACAGGAAACACAGTATAAACTCGGAGAAAAATTACACTCACAGTAGCTGTTTCTCTGTTTTTGTCTCAGGATCCTGTCGTCACTAAAAGTTTGTCATACTTGAGGTCCGTCATTGAGGATGTCAAAAACACTTACACCATTGCTCTGCTCGCCTACACTTTCAGTCTGGCTAGAGACACGAACACTCGACAGCAGCTTTTCAAGAAACTGGAGGATGTTGCTATTTCAGATGGTAAAAAATTTGTTTTGTTTGTAAAAAATTGTCTTTCTATGCTCTTTGAGTTACTGGTGTCTCTTTTGTCCGTGTGTCCTAAAGGGTCTCATCTCCACTGGTCTCAGTCTGGATCTGCTGATGACTCTGATTCTCTGGCAGTGGAGATCAGCTCATATGTGCTGCTAGCTGTTCTCACTACAGATTCAGTCACTACAGCTGATCAGGGCTTTGCTAACAGGATTGTCAGCTGGCTTGTGAAGCAGCAGAATGCCTATGGAGGATTCTCCTCCACACAGGTGACTCAGACTACTCAAATCACACACATGATTGCTGAATAAGGGTTAAAGTCACATCACTGAACACAATTATTTCTCAGGACACAGTGGTGGCTCTTCAGGCTCTGTCTTTGTACGCCACCAAAGTGTTCAGCTCTGACGGCTCCAGCACAGTGACTGTACAGTCAGCAGGAGACACTCATCACTTTGATGTCAATCAGGACAACAAGTTACTGTACCAGGAGAAGCAGCTGCAGAACGTTCCAGCCAAATACAGCATTGAAGTGAAGGGCTCAACCTGTGTGTCTGTGCAGGTCTATGCTGTTTACCAGGTGCTTTATATTGCCACTTATTAATTTTGCTCCTGTTCTGATTTGTACTGTTTGCACTGTCACAGATCACAATGTTGTACAACATCCCACCACCACCTCAGACCATTAAAACATTGAGTGTAGAAGCTAGGGTTACAGGAGATTGTCTCAGATCTGCAGGTCAAAATCTCATGATGAACTTCACTGTCACGTAAGTAGTTTATTTTCATTGTAAGGCCACATCATTTTTTTTTTCTTTCTTTCTTTCTTTCTTAAAATGGGTGCTGTTAGTGGCACATGTTAATCACTTATAGTGAGAACAAACGATTTGAGCTTATCTTTTTTTTTTTCTTACAGATACAATGGGACTCAAGCAAGTACTAACATGGTTATTGCAGATATTAAACTCCTGTCAGGATTCACAGCGGACACATCAATGGTTAGTTTAGTCATTTTAGTTGACATGTAAAGTGCCATTCCTGTTAGTATAACTTGTTTTGAAAACTTTTCAGCTTGGAAGTTCACCACATACATACGCGCCACTTGTGGAGCGGGTTGACTCTGAAGGCGATCATGTCATTGTGTATTTGAAAGAGGTGAGAGAATAGTAACATTCATAGATTGAGATTGTATTTTTATGCTCAAATTGATGTTCTCTGGTTCTTGCAGGTGCCAAAAAATATTCCAATGAGCTACAGGCTACAACTAAAGCAAGGTTTTCATGTGAGAGGTCTACGACCAGCTGTGATCAGAGTCTATGACTATTATCAGACAAGTACGGTTGTATCCAGCCTCATGATTCTGACATTCTTTAAACTAGTTGATTTCACTGTACAACAAACCACTGAATTAATTTCCTTTCCTCGTTAAGGTGACCAGACTGAGACGGCGTACTCCTCCCCCTGCACATGAGTGTCTGTTTTCAGAGCTGTTTGTAAAACACCATTCATGGCCTTGCTACTAAATTCTTTAAATGTTTTTCTGCATATTTTTTGTAGTGTTAAATCAATAAATGTGCTGTTACAGATGTGATACAGTGTTTTTGTATTTGATTGCACAATCAATTTGATTGAACAAAAAATGCTTATTTTTCACAGAATTTAAACTGTTGCCCCCTTCTTTAAAATGGTGGCTGTTAACAAAGCTGCTCTAGAGAGGTAGCACATCTTGACAAAAATGTGCTACCACCTTAATAAATGAGGTCAAATTCAAAATTAAGTCAGGAGACAAGTTTAATGCCTCATCTGAAGGATGCTACATACAGGGGGCGGTTTGATGCAAAACGTTGCGCCTTTTTAGAGTCTAAAGTCTGCATCAATATCCTTTGACTTTTGGACCCATACAGTACAGCACCTCCTGCTGGCCTCACTAAAACTTTGTTCAGCAGCAAGCTAGTTTTTCTCAAAAACACTGGTTTCCCACCAGTGTACTGACCAAGCTCAGACCTGCTTAGCTTCAGTGAGGAACCAGACTCTGGCTACTGCATGCAACAGCTGAGGGCTGGAATCGGAAATCGCTGTACTATGAGCAACCCCTGCTGGCCTCACTAAAACTGTGTTCTGCAGCAAGCTAGTTTTTTTCAAAAGGTCTCCACCAGTGTACTGACCAGGCTCAAACCTGCTTAGCTTTAGAGAAGAACCAGTCTCTGGCTAATGCATGCAACAACTGCTTTTGGTTGCATTTCCTTAATAGTGCTGCTCTAATAGAGGAGTAGCGCATCCTTATAGGCTCAATGCAGCCATCAGAATACACTACCGTCTTAATAAATGAGGAACAAGACTCTGGCTGCTGCATGTAACGGTTGCATTTGCTTGCATTGCCTTAATTGCGCTGCTCTAATAGAGGAGTAGCACATCCTGATAGGCTCAATAAACCTCACTTACAAATGAGGACAACAGAAGCAATCAAATCAACTAAAGAACAATAATTTGTAAGTACTGTGATAAGTCTTGATTAGTCTAACGTAGTACACATAGCAAGTTTTTTTTTTTTTTTATTAATAAATGAAAAGAAAATAAATAGAATGCTAGTGTTAGAGGGTCATTTTTTAAATAATAAAAAAAAACAGTGTTAGAGTAGAAGTGTTAGTGGTCATAGTTTCAGAAATTGTATGTAAGCAATTTAGAAAAAAAACTATTTAATAATGAAACTTATTTATTTAATGTGTGATCATTTGATTTGAAAGGTAATTTTGATAGATAGTAATAATAAAAAATGATTTATGTGACACTACATTAAAAACTTGATTTCCATCAACACAGAGAAAAGCACAGAAACACATGGTCACTCAACAGGACTCTTATACACACTGATCTTACTGTCTATATGAGCATTTGTTATTTTTATTCTGACATGTTATTTCAGTGACAGATGTTCAGCTGTTGTATTCGTGTAGAGTCCAGAGACAGTTGACGGAAATGTCACTGACTCAATGCATTATCACGAAAGTGATATTCAGTATTTGCATGTGTCTTGTCCAGTAGGTTACTTTAAAGCTGACGGGTTTACATCAAAATATTTGATCTGTGCGTCAGATCTTAAAGCAACAGCAGTGTAAACCTGCAGCCGCCAACCGCGTCATGAATATTAATCAAACAACAAAAGAAAAATATAAAATCACTCACTTTTCTTGACTGAATCACTTAATACTTTTAATAAGAATCATAATGTAACAGTGGAGATTTTTCAAGTTTTATTTTAACATTTATTACTTTAAGAAATGTCGTTTCTGTAATAGCCTTTAGATAGACCTACCTAAAAACTAAATAAATAAAAACTAAAAATTCTACTTTTGCAAAGATTCTATTTAATTAATATCATTTGTATTTTTAATATATTTATTTATCCTTTTGTAACCGTTTGTAAGTAATAGGCCTACATAAAGTGTTTACTTGCCTTCAGTAAGCTTGAGAATGTTTTACTTACATTACTTGATTAGTTTTTGCTGTATTAAAATTATTATTATTTTTTAAACATGGTGGCAGTTTCTAGCTTCAAAGAAAAATATTTTTTTTAACATCTTTGCAGCATAGTTTTAATGGGTCCAAAACCACTTTGGGTGTGCACGATTTTCCAATAAATCAATGGCACATCAATTTTTCTTTATATAATGTAATTTATTGTAATTAATGTAACTATAAATGCATTCAAAAATAAAACAGGTGTGAGTTTGCTGTGACTTATGGAAAGTATATGTAGGGCTTTATACACAGTGTGTACCACTGTAAAGACTATAGGTTTATCCCTCACAGCCTCATTTTCATCCAAGAAAAATAAAGTCATATAAAACCCAAAACACACGGAGCCACAATCAGAAATAAAAGAGGTGCATTTTCTGCTCTTAAGGTCCCATTCACCAAGATACCTACTCCTTTACCCCCCACCCTTGAATTTATACATTTACTATATCAATGAATAAAGCCAAGTACCGCCCTATCACATTCTAAAACCTGTTTCACTCAATAAGTCATAAGTCAGCCATAACTTCTGTTACATGACTTTAAGTTTGCTAAGCAGAGCATGGACATTAATTATGAGATGTTGTGAAATCAAAAATCAAAAAGATCCACTAGAGGTTTGCTTTTCTTACATTTCAATTGACATTGCATTTTTCTAGTTAAAGGTTAAAAAAAAAAAGGTTAAAAACAGGGGTGCCCAAACTCGGTCCTGGTCCTTGGTTTAGCTCCAACTTGCCTCAACATGCCTGCCAGGTGGTTTCTAGTATGCCTATTAAGAGCTTGATTAGCTGGTTCAGGTGTGTCTATTTGGGGCTGGAGCTAAACTCTGTAGGACACCGGCCCTCCAGGACCGAGTCTGGGCACCCCTGGGTTAAAACAATGTTAAGATACTGACAAACAGTAGTGTTTCTTTGGACTCGGACTCGACTCGGACTCGGCCTTTTGGGACTCGGACTTGAGTCCGACTCGGCCCATTTTGGACTCAGACTCATCTCGGACTCAATTGGTTAAAGACTCAGACTCGACTTTGGTGAACTCTATTAATGTCAAGTCTATTAATGTAAATAAGAGACTCTATAACATCTAAATGTTAGTGATTCATCATGCAGCTCAAAGCATTATGAGTAGAATCTCTCATCAATCTGTGCTGATTCGTCAACACAGTTTCACTGATGATTCATGAATATAAAACCCAGGATAGAGTGGCTGAGTGAATGTAGTCTGGACCGTGTGGATGAGGCTCATTGTGTCAGAGACGCTGTAGAAGGACAAAGTTCCTGCACTGTGGTCCACATACACTCCTATTCTACTGATGGGCTTTACAGGGAGATTAGTCTGTATGTTATTGTGTAAGAATATGCAACTGGAGGGAGAGAAGTACAAACACCAGGACTGAGCATTACGTCCAAGCAAATACTTAAAATCCCCTCCCTTCCTGCTAATGCTATTATATGACACTGCTATAGACACAGCAACGCCACTCCACTCCACCTCCCAGTAACAGCGTCCACACACACTCTGTCTACACAACACTTGAGGCCAATGATCAAATCTGTCTGTATGATCAGGATATGGCTGGACTGTGTCAGTGGCAGTAACCCTTCTGTTGTTCTCAGATAGACTGAAGTGTTTAAATGCTGTGTTCGGATCCAGAGTGAGCTGATTGGAATCTGATGGAGATAAAAACACATCAGAAGCAGAAATTATGAGTCTTTTTGATCTTTTCATATAGCTGAACTCTTCATGTTCAGTGTATCATTAGTGTTTCAGTACAGATGAACAGGTATCCTGTGCAAATCGTCATTTACATCATCAGTTACAAAACTCTTCTTTCGCCTTCTACAGGAAGAACATAAACACACTCAGTGAGTTTTTCTGCTTGTTTTCTTACTGACTTACATTGTAGGAAGTCGTTTCTGGTCCAGAGAACAATCTTGGTGAATGTAACTGTGGAAACATGAACAGTGTAATTCTCATGATCCTGCATCTATTCCTCAAAAATTTCTAATAAGATGTTTTTGATGATATGATGCATCTCCAGGACTTCACCTCTGTCTGAAACCTTCTTGAGCTCCTCTTTGCAGAAATCCTCCAGTTTGTCTCTCAGCTGATGGACAGATTCTCTCAGGCCATCAAAAGAGATGAGAGAAATTAAGGGATCGCCATTTATGTTTGTAGATTTAGACGATGAGAAAGACTGGAAACTCTATGGAAAACAGAAATCAAAACCCATCAGCTCCACACTTCACCCAACAACTTGCACAAACATTAGATTTGACTTGGTTGATCTTTAGTAACTTAATCCAACACTTTCATCAGCTTCATTCTTTTCATGTTCATTATATCACATCAGAGCTACAGATTCTAGTATTTTCCACTTACATGTGAACTTTCTAGAAAATAGTTTGGATGATAAAATATCTACTACAATGAAAAATAAATAAATAAATAAAATAATAAAAAAAACTTCATCACTCTTATGGAACTTTTTGTTGTGTTTTTCACTCCACATGTTCCCTGACCCAGTTTCTGATTCCTTGATTGTGTGTTTTTGTTCACCTGAGTCTAGCGTTATTCTTTGTCCAGAGTTATTAATCTTTGTGTGTTTAGTATAAGGCACACCAGTCACCAGAGAGAGTGACAGAGCCAAGGATTTGTCTGACCAAGTGCGAGAGCCAGTAAGTAAGCATGTGCCGGTGGTTAAAGCAAGGAAGCAAGAGGGCTTAAGGAAAACCTCGCCCACTGCACCACTGCTGAGGGTGAGCTGCCACAGGACTCTGAGGACTTTATTGACTCTGACTGAGATTTTTATGCAGACATGCCCATTGCTCATTCCTGCCTTGGGACTCCTTCCCTCCACATTCACCTTAGTCCTCTGTTGCACCAACACCACCGCGGCCTTATCGGCTCCACCCTGGCTTATCGGCTCTCCGTTTCCACCCTGGGCTCTTCTCCCACCTATTTGGCCACCATCGGTCAGCCCCTTGGAGTAGTCAGCCTTTCATTCCTCCATCGGCTCCACCGTAGGTCGCCTTCATGGCTGTGGTCTGGGTCTCGCCTGGCTCCTCCTGCTCCAAAGCCCTCATATCCCCGTCTCTGTCTCTGCCTTGGCTCTTCCTGTGTCCATACTGACTCCTCCCTCCGTCTGATCTGCCTTGTCTCTTCCTGATTCCTCCATGGCTCCTACCTCCGCCGTCTCCACCCTGGAATCATCCTCCTCCTGTCTGTCCTCCTCCAAAACCTCCACCAGTCACCTTTTACCATGCCACATCCACTCCTCACCATCGGTCCCTTTATTTTGTTATTTAATCAGCGCGTCTTCACGCCTTCCGGGAGGGGGCGATATGTCACCCTTATAGACATTTTTGGTGTGTTTTTCACTTCACGTGTTCCCTGATCTAGTTTCTGTCTCCTTGATTATGTTATTCTGTTCACCTGTGTCCAGTTAATTATCCTCATATACCCGTGTATTTAAGTTGCCCTCTTTCTTCTTTGTCCAGCATTAACATTGTTTTGTGTGTGTGTTTCCTGCCTGCTTTATGTGGATTACCTCTATATGGATTAACTTTTTACTAAAAGACTGTTTACTGTTATTCATCTTCTCCGTACATTTAGTATACGCTGCACAGTGACAGTCGTACTTAGTATTTTTGTCTTGTTTCTAGTCAAAATATCTAAAAAATCTTAAATCAAATGAATTTACTACATAAGCAAAGATATTTAGTCTTGTTTCTGGGGAAAAACAATCAAAATTAAATATGAAGTGAAGTAAAATCTGCCAGTGGGGTAAGTAAAATAGTCTTAAAATAAGATCATTTTACTTATTTTATACAAAATGCACTTTATTTAAAAAAATTCCCCCCAGGAAACAAGACAAAAATACTAAGTAAGATAAGCCTTTTTTGCAATGTAAGAACATAAATGGCCATCTAACAGCTCAAACACATGAATGGAATGTCACCGTAGGCTTGAAATGTTTTACTGTGAGTCTCTTGTCACACCAGGATCTGGCTTAAGTCCACTATGACCCTGTTCTTCTAGATCTCTGTTACCTGCAGAAACTGGATGTGATCCTTCGTTTGTGAAAGCTGTTCCAGCTCAGCATCTCTCTTCCTCAGATCGATGATCTCCTTCTCCAGTGTCTCCAGCTGTCGTTCAGCTCGACTCACTGTAGGCTTTTCCTGATCTCTGATCAACCGTATCAGCTCAGAGCAGCTTCTCTCAATGGAGCGGATGAGCTCAGCAAAGGTCCTCTCAATGTCCTCCACTGCTGTCTGTGCAGAGCGCTGTTAGGACACACAGTGATTCAGGCTTCAGTGGAACTGAAAGAAGAGAGTCTGAGCTGAGACTGAGGCAAACTTCTCTTCGCCAGAGACTCACCTTAAGAGACTCCACAGTCTCTCTCAGCCACTGAAGATCTTTCTCTTTCTGCTGGACTCTCTGCTGGAACGTCTTCTGCGTCTCCTTCAGCTGCATCTGCATGACAAACAGATGATAGGAAATATCACAGAAAACTACTGGCAATAAATCATCATGCGAACAGATGAATCCAGTAAATGTGGAACTGATAACCAACGGCTGTACGTTTGATAGTTTAACACCATTATATGTAAATTAACATGATGAGAGCATGACCTGTTTCACACTACAAGCAAATAACAACAGAAAATAAACAGATTAGTGAACTACTATACTGACTATTAACTTTATCATAGAAAGATTCTGTTGATAAAGGCTTACAGTGTATTTTCAGCCAACAGTGAAACTCTTCTTGTAGCTGCTGTTCATTTCTGCTGTCGTGTGCAGTGTGAATGCTGTAAGCTGTTAATATGGGTACCAATATAAAAATATAGAACGAGTGCCAGCAATATTTCATCAGTGTCTAGTTTTAAATACCTGTTTCTCTGTCCTCTGTGCTGCAGCTGATACAGTGTCGTGGTTTCTATGCTCATCCATTGTACAAAGCACACATATACATTTCTGGTCAGTGCGACAGAAAACCTCAAGGAGCCTCTCATGTTTCTGGCAGATTATCTCCTGCAGTCGTCCAGTGGCATCAGTCACTTTGTGTGGCTTACGTGAATGAAACTCCTCATGACGCTCAAAATGATTTTGACAGTAAGATTCCAGACACATCAGACAGGACTTGACGGCTTTGTATTTTCTTCCAGTACAGACGTCACACTCCACATCTCCAGCTCCAGCGTAACAGTCAGCAGGGAGTTTGGTCTTCTTCAGTTTCTCTACCACTTCAGCCAGCAAGGTGTTTCTAGCTAAAGCAGGTCTTGGACTGAAGGTCTGCCTGCACTGAGGGCAGCTGTAGACTCTTATCTGATCCTCCTGATTCCAGTAGTCTGTAATACAGCTCTTACAGTAACTGTGTCCACAGGGAATGACCACTGGATCCTTCAGGAGATCCAGACACACTGCACACATTAACTCATCCTGAGAAATTCTGCCTTCCGCCATTTTACTGCATGAATACAGAGACACAAACACGCAACAGCTCAATCACACTCTCAGTTTAAACTAGATGAACTAGTTTCCTGATTCTGTGTTTGTGTGATGTGTGTAAAACAGTTTCGTCTGTGTGACTGTGAAGAGGTTCCTCATTCCTGCTGAGTTTAGTTTTGACTTGTCTGACCTTGACAAGTTGATTCAGGTGCATTTTTAAATTGCAGATCAAATTAAAACATTGGGTGAAACTGACTCTCCTGGACTTGGAATGTCTACTAGATGTCAGTCTCAGACAAACACTCAAAGAATGCAAGTTACAGAGAAGCAGGACAACAGCTGTAATACTGCATCATAATTAGTACATTTGAACCGCAAGACTGAGAACTGTGTCATTACAGTTCCTTCATGATCACACTGATGGATCTGTTTTCTCCATCTTTAGCCAGCTTGCAGGAATCACCACTGATAGATCACAGGCACGTTCAAGCTCAAACTGGTGCCCAACATTTTGCTACGGTTTCTGGGTTGAACAACATGTTTCCTGGAAACAGTGTGCAACGGGGTTTGAGATATGTTTCTCTTGTTTGGTGGGTGTGTCAAAAATGTCAGCCCAATCAGCTGCAACATTTATACAAACCATGTGGTATTAAAGTGAGACAGCTCGCACAATGCATGCATTTATAGTAGAATTTTCAACATCCCCTATGATGCTGTAAATAAGCTGACACAAATCTTGTTATGGCTGTTGTTTACACATTGATGCACATACTGCTATATACAGTGGGAATTTGTAAGTAAATGTAATTAACATCAAAATAAATTCACAAGAGCAAGTATACTTCACCTAAAATGTTTGTCTTTTCAAGGCAAATGTTGGATCACAATAATTTGGAACTACAGTTTTCTGTAGTTCTGTATTTCTGTAGAAATACTGTGTGTGACAGTGAGATTGTGAGTGTGCCAGAGAGAGGAAGCATTGACACAGTCACACAAAGTCTGCTTGCACATGTCAGTGCACGTCAAACGTCTCTCAGACGTGATTTATACATGATGCTGTTTATGTCAGTATGATGTGTTAATGTTATTGTTTTCTGCTGTAGGCTGAAGGAACTGAAAAGACAGAGACCTACAACTGGTTACTGTGTCCAAAGGGTTTGTCTGCAGACAATATTTAGCATCATAGCATTTCTCTGCTGATCACTGATATGTGTTTTTGTCTCTGTGTTTCATAGGTGACAGTCTCTCAGAGGAAGTGGATCTGACTCTTCCTAAAGATGTGATAGAGGGATGCAGATCCTCTGCATCTTTTCAGCAAGAGTTTTTATGGGTCCAAAACCACCTTGGGTGTGCATGATTTTCTAATAATTAAATGGCCCATTATCAATTATCCCTTATATAATGTAATTTATTGTAATTAATGTAACTATGAATGCATTCAAAAATAAAACAGGTGTGAGTTTGCTGTGACAAATAATAGTGTTTCCTTGGACTCAGACTCAACTCGGACTCGGCCCTTTGGGACTCGGACTTGAGTCGGCCCACTCGGTCCTACTCAGTCTTGTTTTTGGGGGAAAACAATCAAAATTAAATATGAAGTGAATTTTGGCTAAAAACAAGTAAAATCTGCCAGTGGGGTAAGTAAAATACTCTTAAAATAAGATTATTTTTCTTACCCCACTGGCAGATCATTTTACTTATTTTAAGCAAAATGCACTTTATTTAAAAAATTTCCCCCCAGGAAACAAGAAAAAAACACTAAGTAAGATAAGCCTTTTTTGCAGTGTAAGAACATAAATGGCCATCTAACAGCTCAAGCACAACAATGGAATGTCACCGTAGGGTTGAAATGTTTTTTCTGTGAGTCTCCTCTCACACCAGGATCTGTCTTAAGTCCACTATGACCCTGTTCTTCTAGATCTCTGTTACCTGCAGAAACTGGATGTGATCCTTTGTTTGTGAAAGCTGCTCCAGCTCAGCATCTCTCTTCCTCAGATCGTTGATCTCCTGCTCCAGTTGCTCCAGCTGCACTGTAAAAAAAAAAATCTGTAAAATAACGGAAAAAGTACTGGCAGCTCATTACCTGGACTTTGTACCGTAAATTTACAGTCTGTTAATTTACAGTCTGCTAAAAAAAACAGGACTTTTTCTGTTTTGTGTATTTATATCTATATCTATATATATAAAGCAAATATATCCAGCACAATATACGAATTGAACATGGTTTATTTTTACTTCATGTAAACATTCTTAAAAGTGCATTCAGTGGCTTTTGTTTGCCTTAAATGGGTTAGGACTAAACAATATCAAATAATCAATTAATTTAACAATGTGTCAAACACTGAAAAATGCCTGTATTGTAAAAGACAGTTTACCTATAAACAGTAACAGATAGAATTAAAAAAAAAAAAGAAAGAAAAGAACACATGAGCATCTGTAAAATACTGGTGTTGCACTAAAAAGTTGTCACAAAATTTTAACTTCAAACTGTAAAACAGTCAAGATTCAAAACTTTTTTTCTTATAAGAGAAAACAATATTGTTTAGAGGGATAGTTCACACAAAAATGTGAATTCTGTCAATTACTCAGCCTCATATACCATTCTAAACCCATAAGACTTTCATTCATTTTGAGAACACAAATTAAGAGCATTTTTAATTAAACATGGGTACTTTCTGTCCCTCAACTGATAGTCTACACAACTACCATTTTCAAGGTCCAGAAAGGTATATAGTAGTCAACATTTGAAGTGGATCAATAACGTTTAGCAAAATTGTCCTAAGACATGAATGCGTATTGTTTTGGTTTTAGGACAACTTTGGCAAAAGGTTTTGATCCACTTCAAGTGTTGACTACTGTAAAGACATCGACAAAGTATGTGACTCCAGTGGCTTGACAACAGAATTTTGAAGTTCATTATAACTGAAATATCATTAAAGTGATGCAATTCATTATAGGGGATGTATTTTTTCCCATTTATCAGCATGTTTAATACCAGTGCCATTTTTTTTTTTTTTTTTTTAAAAAAAGCTCAAATATTACATGGATTTTCAAAATTGTTCATGCAAGAGTCTTGGAAGAATGCGCAGCCATTTGGTTGCCTTCATCTCAAACCACGTTCAGGATTTCTTCACAGGACAATTCTAAAAGAAATGGATATAACAAAAAATGAAATTAATTGAACTGAACTACAGAGTAATATGCAGGTTGGAGATGGAAAATCAATCATACAGTATATTTATCATAAGTTCATTAAATGAACTGCTAACCCTTAAAACATTTGTTTAGAAATTGCTTAACTTACATTTCCAATAGTCTCCATTTGCATCTGTCATATGAGCTTGTCAGATCATCTGTGTCTTACAATATACTTCATTGTTTTCAATTAAATATACAGACACACATTTCATAACTTACGTGTTGCTTACTTCTGTATGTATTCCAGTGTAAGTGGAGCCTCTTCTGGGTATTTGTAGCTCACAACCGCAACAGTGGTCATTAACTTCTTGAATGACAGCAATCTTGAACTGCCCATCGCCTTAAACACAAATGACATTACAAAATGACCATATACATAATGACAAGCAGTTTGAACACACCTTATACACACAAGGATGATAACATGCAAAAGTAATCAATCCAATCATTTTGGTTAGGTTACTAGCACGTTGTCTGTGACGTGGCTTCCGACGCATCAGACAGCAAACAACTTCACATTGTTGTGAAAGTCAACAGAATAAATGACTCAATAACTACTTTCTTTCTGATATTTAACACTAATGTTAAATAAAACTGTTAATAAACCAGAATACAAACCCATGATAAGAATGCAGGTGTGCTTGAGATTCACCGTACAGCAGCAATCACGTCCTGTCATTAAAAAAGAAAACCAAAAGAAACACAACGGTCATTTTGACATAACGTCGTGTGCATTTGTCCATTAAAGTGCGACAGATAACTCGAGGAGCTGACGTTACTGGCACGCTGACCTGAAGCGGCATTATTATTATTCTGGCGCGGCTACCGCGGGTCACAGTCGCTTCACAGACAGCTTGCTAGTAACGTTACCGAATTAATTTCTGTTTTGCATTTTATCTTCCGTGTGTGTGTGTGTAAAACAAGACAATAAAAGGTCTAAACTTACCTCATTTGGCAGAAAACTTCACGAGGAAGATGTGTGACGATATGCAGAGAATGTTGAGCGCGAAGGCTCCGACGTTCATTTGCCAAACAAGCCAGACAGCAACTAAGTTAACGTTAAGTTAACAATTTATGTGACATTTAACAACATATAATTTACCACGAAGAGTAAAAACGGGTTTCCCAAATTCGAAAGCCGACATTAAACTGAAACTTTGACCGAAAAACTCTCCACGTTTTCTCTTTACTGTATTCGCGCCTATATAAGCCACGGAGTTTCTTGTTCCCACAATGCAAAGCGTAATTCAAAAATACGGAAAAACATCTGTAAAAAACAACTACGGAAATTTTTTCTTTTAATTATTAGGGTATATTTTACTGTATTTGTACGGATTTTTTTACAGTGTGTCCTTCAGCTCGACTCATTGTAGCCTTTTCCTGATCTCTGATCAACCGTATCGGCTTAGGGCAGCTTCTCTCAATGGAGTGGATGAGCTCAGCAAAGATCCTCTCACTGTCCTCCACTGCTGTCTGTGCAGAGCGCTGTTAGGACACACAGTGATTCAGGCTTCAGTGGAACTAAAAGAAGAGAGTCTGAGCTGAGGCAAACTTTTCTTCTCTAGAGGCTTACCTTACGAGACTCCACAGCCACTGAAGATCTTTCTCTCTCTGCTGGATTTTCTGCTGGAACGTCTTCTGCGTCTCCGACAAACAGATGATAGGAAACGTCACAGAAAACTACTGGCAATAAATCAGCATGTGAACAAATAAATCCAGTAAACATGGAACTGATAAAGAATGGCTGTATGTTTGTTTTGCCACCATTATATGTGAATTAACATGATGATTAAGACCTGTTTCACACTACAAGTGAAAATAACAACAGAAAATATACAGATTATTGAACTAATATACTGACTATTAACTTGATCATCTATTGTATGAAAGATTGCGTTGATAAAGGCTTACAATGCATTTTCAGCCAACACTTCTTGTAGCTGCTGTTCATTTCTGCTGTCGTGTGCAGTGTGAATGCTGTAAGATGTTAATATGGGTACCGATATAAACATATAAAACGAGTGCCAGCAATATTTCATCAGTGTCTAGTTTTAAATACCTGTTTCTCTGTCCTCTGCGCTGCAGCTGATAAAGTGATAAAGTGAACTAGTTTCCTGGTTCTGTGTTTGTGTGATGTGTGTAAAACGGTTTTGTCTGTGTGTCTGTGAAGAGGTTCCTTATTCCTTTAGTTTTGACTTAGTTTTGAATTAGTATACTTCTTCTAAATAAAAAATAGGAAAGTATACTTTTAGTCTACTTTTTATACTTCTCAGAGATGGGCTTTACCAATGAAGAGGTAACAATGACTGTCAAGCTTTGGGTTGTTGATCAACTCCAGCTATGTTTTGATTATATCATTCTGAATCCAATTCATAGTTTTATTTTCAGTTAATAATCCTGAATCCTGAGACTTTACTTCAAAATGTACTAAAAATGCTACTACAAGTATCTAATTATCAGTATATATCACTTTTAGTATAGCTGCAGTACAACGTACTAAAAACTTAGATGTACACAAAGTTTACTACTGTTATACTTACAGTATACTCAAAAGTATAGTTTTACATACTAGAAATTGGGCCAATTCAGTCCCAAGGAGTATTAAAATAGTACACTTACAAGTATACTACTAGTACACTGATATTTGTATACTTACTACATAAAGTATACTAAAATGTACTTGAACTTTACTTAAGTATACCTAATAAAATAAACTTGAAAATATACTACTTTTTAGTAAGGGTTGTCTGGCCTTGACAAGTTGATTCAGGTGCATTTTTAAATTGCAGATCAAACTAAACATTGGGTGAAACTGATTCTCCTGGACTTGGAATGTCTACTAGATGTCAGTCTCAGACAAACACTCAAAGAATGCAAGTCACAGAGAAGCAGGACAACAGCTGTAATACTGCATCATAATTAGTACATTTGAACCGCAAGACTGAGAACTGTGTCATTACAGTTCCTTCATGATCACACTGATGGATCTGTTTTCTCCATCTTCAGCCAGGAATCACCACTGATAGATCACATGACCTGCCACCATCCACTGAGAGGTCAGCTTACCTGCCATCCAGCCAGTTAGGTGATTTCTGAATGAAGATAGATTTACACAATACTTTTAATTAACATATTTATTTGCATTCATGTCTGACTGTTACTGTTGCTACCGGCAGTTTTGTCCAGCCAGCTGCCATACGAGTTTAGGCCTATAATGCATTCCCTAGCACTCTCACTGCAAGAAACAAATCATTATATTATTGTTAATATTCTTATGAATCTATTGTTTTTAGTCCTGTCAAATCGACTAATCACAATAAATCAATGTGACAGCACTACATAATACACGTTCTAGGAAGCTTTACCCCAATTTAAGAGGTCAAATGGCTGTTTTACTTTTATGCAGGATTCTGCACTCCACTGACTTCAGTTCACATTTAGGAAAAGCATGAGTCTAAACTAGGGGTGGCCAAACTCAAAGTCCTGCAAAGTTTAGCTCCAATGCCAATTAAGCAAACAGAACTACTACGTATACTAAAAACTTCCCGGCAGGTGTGTTGAGGCAAGTTGGAGTTAAACTCTGCAGGACACCAGCCCTCCAAGACCGAGTTTGAGCCCCCTGGTCTAAACATAACAATAAACGTAATATCGGCAGGCGGCAGCTTATGACATCAACACCGGTGCAACCATGACTATAAAAGGGCACCTGTGAAATACGGCCATTAGAATGCGCTACCACCTTATTAAGCAAGGATCTATACTCTGGCTACTGCATGCAACAGCTAAATGTGGTTGCGGTGCCTTAATAAAGCTGTTCTAATAGAGGGGTAGCACATCCTGACAAGCTCAATACAGCCATCAGAATGCATCAGAACTACCACCATAATTAATGATCACAGAAAGTCAACAGGCCAGTTTAATGCCTCATTTGAAGGACACTCCTTTTTAAAGGGGCTGGTTTAATGCTTCATCAAAAAGTTGCTCCTTTTTACAGTCTAAAGTCTGCATCATTAAACATTATTATTTTATACTCTTGTGAGGTCTATCTATTTATCTGTCTATCTAATATACTAAACTTACCATGTATTATATGATGCACAATTGAAAAGTTAATCATTACTGAGGTCATGTGACCAGCCAAATAAACAAAAACTGTTTATAAAAGGTTTAGACACTTGAACACACTTCTTGTTCTTCACATCCCTTCATGATGGCTTTTTCTCTTGCGTTACTTAAAAGAGGAATATTAATAACATGTGTTTTATTGATTTCTGTCTATCAAGGAACCTCTAAGCCGTAAGTGTTAGAACCTGTTTTTTGTTCAATGTAATCTATCTTGTATGTCCTTTCATGTTTGTTTGTATGTGTGCTCTTAACTCAGAGTAACTATCATTAGTTTCACACACTGAAAGGGGGTTATTAAGCACATGCACTTTCTTTTTGCAGGATTTTCATGGTGACATTTCCAGGTGTTATAAGATCAGGCTCAGAGGCTAAACTATGTGTTAGCCTTCTAAAACCAGAAGAAAATCTGCAGCTTACTATTTCTCTGGTTTACTATAACCAGAAGAGAACACTTCTACAGGAGAGAACTGAGAGGGAATTCCACCGCTGCCTTGACTTTCAGGCCTGTTATTACATATATATTGTTCATTGAAAAAAAAATCCTATAGAGATTGGCAAAACAACAATTCAAGAATATTTTATAAGTTAAATATTTGAATATAAAATATATTAACATTAACTTAAGAGATGATACTGATTTGTAATATAACTGCGCATGTCCAACAGGCTCCCGAGTTTGACTCAGTGCAGGACATCCAAGTGGAAGCTCAAGGGAAAAACACGCAAGTGATTGAAAGGAGAAAAGTCAAATTCATGACATATAATCCGCTTACAATAATTCAAACAGATAAACAATTCTACAATCCTGGACAAACTGGTATTTTTGCTTTATATTCAGCCTCATTGTGCTCGGATCTCAGTCTGTTGTCATGCACTTTACTATGATGTTTTGCGTCTTCCTCAATTTTACAGTTCAGTTCAGGATTTTCACTGTGGACCTAAACTTTAAACCAGTTGATGAAACAGTAGGTTGCAATTTTTAAGTTTTTAATTGTGGGTAAATATGACATGATATTGGTTGAATGTTTAGCTGACCTTATTGGTCATGTTTGCATATCAGTGTGTGCACAAATATTCTTGAAATGCCCTTTCAGACTTGGACCTCAGAGTAAACAGCTGTGTGTTGAAATTCAATTATTTCTGATCAATGAGTCGTATACAAACCAGATGTAATGTTATCTGTTTTCATCCACAGTACAAACTCATAACAGTGCAGGTAAACGTCATTTCTTCACAGACACATTTTTCCTGCATAAATGTTCCTGTTACTGCTATTTTGTTTGTCTTCAATGCCTTCTCATATAAACAGGACAATCGAATGAACAGAATCAATCAGTGGATTAATGCAACATCTACCCATGGCAAGATTCTGCAACTTTCCCATACACTGAATCCAGAGGCTCATGTTGGTTCATATGAGCTGCTTGTAGAAACTAGCAAACAAACACTTAAAGAACACTTCCAGGTTAAAGAGTATGGTGAGTATTAACTTACTGTATTTTTTAGATTTATAGAAATAAAAGTTTTAAAAGGGGGTTTTCACAGCAATGCCATTGAACAGCAGACCACTTGATTCCAACCGACGACAATGCATTTTATTGTTTTTTAACATTTTAAAGCATAACCATACACATCACAAGAGCTCCAGGGAGAAAGAACCTTTATTTTTAAGAGTGTATTACTCTGGGTCAGTTTTCTTGTCTTTTTTATTTTTTTAATTTGTTTTGCTCAATTAAAATAAAGAATAACCACTTAATTACTAATCACAACTGTAACATGTATAAAAGTAAACTACTGTCATGTTTTATTCTTAACATGGTACATAAAATGCCTTTTTTTTAGAAGCTTGAACCACAAATGGGCTCTTTGCGGAGACTAATTTATGAATATTCTATGCCTACAAGTAAACTGGCTACAGATTGAGACTGTGACTACTATACTCTTACCAAAAAGTAGTTTATTCAGACTTAAACACAGAATAATAATAATAATAATAATAATAATGATGATAATAATTCATTTAAAATTATAAATAACTATGAAGAGATGCTGACAAGCCTATGATTGAATTAGTTCACTATTATGAGCTGTATTTAGTGTCAGTTCAATATGTCTCTGACTCCAAAACACCTAGATAGTGACAGTATCCTGGGAAAGACTTCTCTTTAGAATATGAATATAAACAGTGATGGTCTCTTGTCAAAAACAGTTTGCATTTGTAATACAGACATTGACTGCATTGTGTTAAGCATTGCAACAGCACAAAACAACATCTTCCAGATTAGAATGTCTGTTAGGTTAGAATATCACTAGGGCCTCAGAAATGTATGGCTGTACAGTATATGTCAGATATAAAATATGTTACATTATTTAATAAATTACATGTGAAATCAATGCCAACCCCTCGACATCAATTTCACAAGTAACTTAATAGGTTTTTAGATGTTACTGTTGTGACTAATTAATTGGTTATTTTGTATTAATTGATCATAGTTAGCATGTAGTTCTTAATTAGGATATTTTTATTTGGTAATTATTGAATACCTAATAAGGAACTACCTTTGTCCTAAATGCGCTATTACTTACTGTTTAGTTCATCTTGCGTCCATATTAGTTAGTAGTATTAAGCTCAGTGTTAATGTAGTACTACACTGTAAAAAACAATTTGTCGAGTCAACTTAAAATAATTTGTAACCTGGCTGCCTTAAAATTTTATGTTCAGTCAACTCAAAAAAAGTTTATTCAACTTGAAATGTTAAATTATACTAAGTGACAACTTAGATATTTGAGTTGAATCAACTTAAAATTTTAAGGCAGCTGGGTTACTTACCCATCTGTTAAGTTTAGCAAACAAAAAAATCTAAGTTGTTACTTAGTACATCTTAACATTTCAAGTTGACTAAACTTATTTTAGTTGACTGAACTTAAAATTTTAAGGCAGCAGGGTAACAAATTAGTTTAAGCTGACTCAGCAAATTGTGTTTTTATTTTTTACAGTGTGCCTATTACTTCCTGAATAGTTTCATATAATTTGTAACCCCACTGAATTTTTAGTTTAGCCAACTTGAAATTCTAAGTTACTTAATGTTAATTTAAGTGACAACTGGAATATTTTAGTTGACTAAAAAGTAAAAACTAAAAACTAAAAAGTCAGCGTGGTAACAAATTATTTTAAGTTGAAACAACATTTTATTTTACAGTGTGGATAACATTACAACTTTCTTTGTGGTTTAGTTCTACCGAAATTCGAAGTGAAATTACACAAGCCAGAGACAGTGAGAGCAAATGAAGAGGAAGTAAATCTGGGGGTATGTGGGAGGTGAGGCGATTTGAACATTACGTATTAATACATACGTTAAGCAGGAAGATCAGTTAATATACAGTATGTCTTCAACAGATACACCCATGGACATCCTGTTCAGGGTACTGTGAAGATGGGGCTCTGCAAAACCATTCCATTTTATGCCAGCCAGTATCAAACTCCACTCTGTGTTAATAGGTCAACAGTAGTAAGTATGACTTAAGGTTTTTGTTTTGTTATTGTTTTTTTAATTAAAAACTACTAGTAATTATTTCTGAATGTTTTTTTTTTCCTAGCTGAATGAGACTGGCTGTGTCTCTGAGATGTTTACCATGTCAGTCTTTATCGAAAGATCTGAGAGGTATTACTGGCAACAGTCTCTTGATTTTACTGCATCAGTAACTGAGGAGGGGACAGGTGTGTGGTGTAACAGGCATGAAAACAAAATAACTCAATCACTGATAAATTAAAATACAATTGTGCATACTTGATGGTTTGTTCCTAAGATTTTACCATTCCACCTTTTTTTGTTTTCCAGACATCTCAATGGGAAAGACTGAAAAAGTGATTTTGACCTATACTATTGGTAGAATTAAATTGATTAACCTGCCAGAGTTCTTTGAAAAAGGATCAGTCATACAAGCAAAGGTGCACTGTTCAGTTGAACATAAGAATAAAATAAAATATCAATTAAAATATCAATTAACTAATAAAAATAGGTGGTTGTTTTGTTAATAATCATTATCTTTGCCGACCCTAAATCTATGATGAGGTTTTGTTTTCCCACCAGGTTAAAGCTGAGTTTTTCAATGGAAGCCCATTTCCTTACTTTAAGGTTGTTGTTAATCATGCCCTGTCTCAGCCTCAAGAATTTACCACTGACATCAATGGGTTGGCCCATTTCACTATTGATACGTCCCTTACGACAAGTACATTTATTTATGTATCGGTGAGCTTTTCATTTGCATGTGTGTGTATTTTAGCAGATGTTTTTCATTCAAAATAAACCATAATGAATGAATTTAAGCATAGTACTTCTTAAATAAATGCTTCACTTATGCTTGTAGTGATGTAGTGATGATGTTCATTCAAATATGCAAATCCTTAAAGGAGAACTCCACTTCCAGAACAACAATTTATAAATAATGTACTCACCCCCTTGTCATCCCAGAGCTAGTGCTACACAAGCTTTTGTGCTTAAAAAGTATACAAATTTAAATTTTTTTCGAGCCCTTTGAAGCTGCATTTAAACTGCATTTTGGAAGTTTAAAATTGGGGGCACCATTGTCCATTATATGGAGAAAAATCCTGAAATGCTTTCCTTAAAAACCATAATTTCTTTACAACTGAAGACAGAAAGACATGAACATCTTGGGAGGTGAGTAAATTATTTTGAAATTGTTGTTCTGGAAGTGGAGTTCGCCGGTAAGTAGTCAGTTATTTAAGCAATTATTTTAGTCAGTTGCAGCTGTTTTTTCTGACCTTGTGTTTTATTGATCTGCTCCTGACAGGCACAAGCATCATCAAACAACCAGTTTAGTACTCCATTCCATTTTGAATCTGCATACAAAAGTCTGGTAATAAAATCCAACGAAATCCCAGTAAAAGTGAGTCAACTGGTTATAAAGGCTCTAGAGGAACCGCTGAAGTGCGAGGAGGAGATCTCAGTAACAGTGCAGTACACTATTGCTGGAAAGACAATTGAAAGTGGTTCTGTTACCATAGTCTACCTGGTGGGTGCAAAGAATAAGCTAAAGTCTGCACAGACTTTTCTTTTTTCATTTAGCTATTTTATTTACTGTGCTTTTCACTTTGTTTCAGGTTTCATCTGGAGAAGAGATAGTACATCATGGCTATAAGAACATCGAAGTGAAAGGCTCTGATGGAGCCGTGGAGGGAGAAGTGATGTTTAAAGTCCCTGTTCATGCACAGATGGCTCCTAAGATGGGGTTTCTCGTATACTGTGTGCCACCCAATGAGATTATACTAGCTGCTTCCAGAACATTTCAAATTGAGAAATGTTTTGAAAACAAGGTATGAGTCCATTACAATATGGTGATAATGGTGTTAAAGATAATGTTCAGTACAGTCTAGACTTTATTTTGTGATTGTGACGTGAAATGTACTTCTGTGATTTTATATATATGTTATTGTTTCCATTATTTAAAAAAAAAAATTCCATTATAATGTACAAAACAATCAATGTAGCAACAGGACAAACACTGCAAAACAATTACAGTAATAATACTGATGTTCAGTTATTAGGGGCCAAGCACTGAAGGTCTATAGGCACCTATTGTATCAGTTAGTGTCTTTCTCTTCTTCTTCTTTTTCTTTTTCTTCTTCCACTCTTGAAATTTAAGGCATCCCATAGAGCCATATGGTAAAGTTATGAAATTTAGCACACAGAAAGAAGACCGTCTTAAAGGAGAAGTCCACTTCCAAAACAAAGATTCACATATAATGTACTCACCCCCTTGTCATCCAAGATGTTCATGTCTTTCTTTCTTAAATCATAAAGAAATTATGTTTTTTGAGGAAAACATTTCAGCATTTTTCTTCATATAATGGACTGATATGATGCCCCAATTTGGAACTTCCAAAACACAGTTTGAATGCGGCTTCAAACGATCCCAGCCGAGGAAGAAGGGTCTTATCTAGCGAAACAATCAGCTATTTTCATTAAAAAATGCAATTAAATACTTTTTATTCTCAAACGCTCATCTTGCCTTGCTCTCATTGAACTCTGTGTGTTCTGGCTCAAGACAGTTAGGGTATGTCGAAAAACTCCAGTCGTATTTTCTACATCGCTGCAGAAGTACTGACCCAGTCTTTGCAAAGTAAACATGCAAAGAAGATTAAACACCCTTAACCAAAAAGGTAAAAAAAAAAAACAGCGATATAGGACGATTTTGAAGTTGAGGGAGAACATGAGATGGGAGTTTTTCGACATACCCTCTCTCTCATAAACTGGAAAAAAAACTGTTCAGGCAGAGTAAGACAGGATGAGCGTTTGACATTACAAAGTACACTGTGTGCAAGCATGTTAGGCATGTTGATATTCTGGTCATATTTTTTTTCCAAACACATTTTACCAATTCCAAACCACATCAGTCTTAATAACTACTGTTAATTTTGTATTTAATCATTTATATGTGATATATAATTGTCCATGAAGGCTGGAAGTGAACAAATTTTAGTCCATCTCTGCAAGTCAGACTTTTTCAGGATAGGAGACTAAACATGAACTCCCAAAATGTACTGCCAGATTTTGGAAGATAAATTCTTGAATCAGAGGTACAAGAGAATGTGATGCTTGTCCTTCAAGAGTCACTCTCAACTTATCTGTCTATAAAGCCTATAAAAAAAAAAAACTGTCTTCATGTATTTCACAACACGCCAGCTTGTTATTCTTATTAAGTCAGGGGCATTTTTTAGGATTTTTTACCAAGCAAAGTCTCTGAGAATCTGACACATTGTACTTCTGAAGACTCCAGGTAGGTTGCAGTTCTGGAAAATGGTGGCGCTGGAGACTAAACGGTTCCTGATGGTGTCACACCTAATTCTTCACCCTAATTCCTAATTATTTTGCAGTTAACATGCATCTTTTCTTCTCCACCTGTTTTTTCTGACCATGCAGACTCAACAAGCATTTCACTGTCCAATGGTCAAGCCTTAACTTTGCAAATTCTTGTAATGCATTAATATTGCATTCTTCTCATGGGCATTTAATAATTTGGACTTTTCAGTCTGGGTTAAATATCTTTTTTTGGCTCATTTTATCTGTAAAAGAAAACATGCCTAATAATTATGCACACCTGAATATAAGGAGTTTTTCACTTCCAGCCTTCACGGACAATTATATATCACATATAAATGATTAAATACAAAATTAGTTATTAAGACTGATGTGGTTTGGAATTGGTAAAATGTGTTTGGAAAAAAAATATGACCAGAATATCAACATGCCTAATAATTCTGCACACAGTGTATATAAATTGTATTATTTTTATGAAAATAACTAATCGTTACGCTGGATAAGACCCTTCTTTCTCATTCTCATTCTCTTACATTATATGTGAATCTTTGTTTTGGAAGTGGAATTCTCCTTTAACATTAACCATAGCAAATGTGGAGACTCTAACTCAAAACCACCAGTTTCACCAACAACTCAAAATTGTACTCATGTTTATGCTAATAACTTTTGAAACATTTAGAAGCAATTTTTTTTTTTCTCTCCCTGCTGAAAAAAGAGCTAAAACCAGCCTAAGCTGGTCTTCCAGCCTGGTCCTAGCTGGTCATAGCTGATCAGCAGGCTGATTTTAGAGGGGTTTTGGCCGCTTCCTTAGCTGGCCAGGCTGACCAGTCATCCAGCTTAGGCTGGTTTTAGGTGCTTTTTCAGCAGGGTTCCTTGACTCATAATGAATTTCCATGGGTCAAGATTTTTCACAAATTCAGTTATAAAATTATACAAAATATAAATTATAATTATAAAATTATTTCAGTTACAAAATTCATTCATGCTCAGATCATCTTCAGAACATGCTGGCAAAAATGTATGAAATTCAAATTGATTAGTCGAAGCATTTTCAAATAACACATGAATAGATCTGAGGAAGAGCACGCCAAAATGGACGCAAGGCTATATCTCTGCGATGCTTAACCACAGAGGTCTCCAACCCTGCTCCTGGAGAGATGGCTATTTTTAAACCTATTTTAAACCCTGCTAGAAGAAGAAAAAAACAGCTAAAATCAGCCTAAGCTGGTTGGCTGTTTTTTAGCTGGTCATAGCTTGTCAGCAGGCTTGTTTTAGAGGAGTTTTGGTCACTTCCCTAGCTGATCAGGCTGGGAGACCAGCTGGAACAACCAGCTAAGACCAGTCAACCAGCTTAGGCTGGTTTTAGATGTTTTTTTTGTTTTTTTTTCAGCAAGAAATTCTGAGTGGTTTGGCCAAAAATCACAAGACCACTCTCTTAAGATTTAGTGCAACATAATTCGTCAAATGAGTCAAACGATATCCAATTTTTTCATGTCAGCCATTTTGGGGTGTCAATTTTGTCATAAAATGTTTTATTAAAATTGCTATATTATATTTTATCATTACAAACTTTATATGTGTCATCAGCACTATGCCCTGAAGTTACTTTTAAGTTTGGGGCTGCTCCACCTTTTGCTCAAACATTATAATGAATAATAATTATCATGGCGGCAGAGTGATTCCCGTTTCGAGGTCCTTTGCAAACCCCGCTTCCCTCTCTCCACCCTGTGCTTTCCTGTCCTATCTTAATTTAAAAAAAAAAAAACTTATAAAAAAAATATATATATATATATATAATAAATATATATAATGAAATTACAAAACACAAATTCTGGAGACTGGTCTTGATAGATCCTTGGATCCTGCCAAGAACATCAATATTAATTATGTCATAGATAGCCAAACTTCCTGTCCACCATTTTGATGTTCTTTGAAAAAATACTTTTTGAAACTCCTTCACCAAATATCACTACTATCACCAAATTTGAAAATTTTCACCAGATTCGATCATCTTCACACTATGCTGGCAAAAAGTTATGGATTTTGTGTTGATAGATGAAACAGCTGTGTAGTAATTAGTCATAGCATTTTATAATACTTTGACTTTGTTTTAAAATTAAAGATTGGACCACTGTGTGCCACAGGTGTCACTGCAGTTTTCTTCGACTACGGCAGTTCCTGGTGAAGAAAACACTCTCCGGATCTCAGCTCAGCCTGGTTCGCTGTGCGGCCTCAGTGCTGTAGATCAGAGCATCTTAATCATGGAGTCTGGAAAACGTCTAGATGCTGACAAAGTAATATATATTTCAGACCTGTCTTCTGTTTCCTCAATGACAATTTTCACACTGAAATTACAAAATCACTGCATTTCTGCCATCCTTCTGCAGGTTTTTAACCTGTTGCCAGGCAGGCTTTTTCCATATGACACTGAATATGAAGAGGATTGCATCCATATTAGATCCACAAGAAGTCGTCGATTTCTCCCTCCTACGTTTCCATATAATCCATGTGGGTCCATCCCTTACCCTTCAAGGATACCAGGAGATGAAGTCTATTATAGTTTCAGGGTAAGTATTTAAAATATTTTGGGTTTGAGGATTAAAAAATGCAGTTAGATGCATACTTTTTAACAACAGACTTTGTCTCTAAACTTTTTACATTTTCATCTGGATTAGAACATTGGGTTGAAGGTGGTGACAAATTTATTTATTAGATTGCCGACTTGTCAGAGTATGGGTAAGACATCTGTTTATTTCTCTCTCTCTCTCTCTCTCTCTCTTTATATATATATATATATATTACATGCACATGTTCTAAAAATAAACTGTAATAGTGTCCTGTTGAAATCCATGCTGTGTTCCTATGGATTTTGTTTGCCCACAAGCTCCACCAGGTAAGACGTGTCTGCCCGGTCTACCAGGTCCACCAGGTCCACCAGGTGAAGCAGGTCAACCAGGTCCAATAGGTCCAATAGGTCCGATGGGTTCAGAAGGTTTAGTTGGAGGAGCTGGAGATGTAGGAGGTCAGGAAAATGATTTTTCCATATTTGCAGACATTTCCATTTTTTCCTACCTGAGAAGCATGAAACACATGAATCTCAAAATGATATTAAGCAACTGCTAAAACTGCGAAATGCTGCACTTTTAAATGTATACATGTCATTGTGACAGCACTGCGGCAATATCTAGCAGCTATGCACACTCTTAGCATGTCAGCCAAAGTTCAAAATTAACACATTCCAAACACTAGATTTTACTAAAAATCACTGTTGACTAGTATATGTAACAGTGTAACAGCCGGGACAACCAAGCTGACTTCATAAAACGAGCAGCAATGACAGTTAACGGTGCTGCATCTGGACCATAAGGCTGTGCCTCAACACAATGCACCCCATATAGCACATGTACGTCTTCACAATGTCTGTTAAAGATCACATGATCTGGAAAACATCTGTGTACAAACATCTGTAAGATGTCAGTTTTACATACATGCTAAATCATAAACATCTTAAAGACATCTAATAAACGTCTATTTGACATCTAAAAAGAAATGTCCTATAGATGTATTGCAGATGAGCAAACACTCTAAAAAATACGACTTGCAGATGTAGATGCAGACGACAAATAGACGTCTCCATGATGTGCGTGTGCTATCAGGGACGGAATACAGCCAACTGCAAACAAGCTTGTGCGTTCTGCGCCTGCGTGTAAAGGAATGAACTGTCTATATCAGCAGGTATTAATAGTCTATGTTCATCATTCAAAAGGAGAAATCAAAACAAGGAGATACAAAAAGCAAACAAAGCAGCGCGTGCTTAACATTTTGAATGTCAGTTATGTTGTTAGCTGTTAATCGGCCCTGGGGTTCAGCTGACCCCACTTGAATTTTCCTTCATTTAAAAGTGTTCCCTTCATCTCAGGTTCATGAAATTCTGTGACTTTTCCTAAATAATCTATTTAAACACACACAAAGGTGGTTGTCCTAAAGGTGTGTAAAAAAAATTACAGTTTAAGGTCCTTGGGGTACATTGCAAATTAATGGGAAAAGTGAATGAATGGGAAAAGTGTTTATTTGTTTTATTTGTCAAAAAAAAAGTAGTAAACCCAGTATAAATATAGATTTAAATATAGATTTTTAATACATTTTAGAATGTGTAAATATAAATTCACAAAATATATATCTGTCACAAATCCTGTCCGTGGCCTTTCATCCGCTTGCCACCAGGGGTCGCCTTTGCTTTACAATGACACTTACACTACACAGACTGTTACATTTCACCCTGGACTACATTTCCCATGTTCTATTTCACTAATTACAGATTTACCTGTAGCCAGTCACACACACTATTTAATTCTGCATTCAAGTCCTCCTGGGATGTTCGTACTTACGAGTTGACAAGTCATCATTATGACCTCAGGTGCCTTCAAGTCACTTTGGTCGGAACAAGTTGGCGGTTTACCTTTTCTACATAAAATGCAATGATTTTTTTAAACTCTGCATCTACAAAATGATTAATAAAGAATGTGCATCATACTATTTTTTGCTCTTTTTTTTTGTTTTTATTCAATCTATGAAGGTGATGCAAACTGTATCATTATATATTCTATGATAAGTATACAATAATATAATACGTTGTATATGTAACTTATATAGTTTTATTGTACATTACAAAAAAAAAAAAAACTTTTTATTAATTTCAACAAATTTACCATCAGTACAGACCCAGACAGCACACGTACATCTGCAAGATGTCTGTTAAAGATCTCTTGATCTGAAAAACAAGCTGTGTACAAACGCCTGGCAGACGTCTGTAAGATGACAGTTTTACATACATTCTAAATCATAAACATTTTAAAGACATCTAATAGACATCTATTTGACATCTGATAGGAAACATCCACTAGACGTATTGCGGATGAGCAAACTACGTCTTGCAGATATCTTGCAGATGTAAATGCAGACGTCAAATAGACATCTCCGAGATGTACGTGTGCTATCAGGGGACACTGCATATCTATTGTCTTTGCTGCCGTCCATTGCATTCCACATGTTTTTTCACTGACACGTCCCCAACTCGTAAACTCGGGGCGTGAAGTAAATTTCAAGTTTCCCGCTCGTAATAATGACTTTCATTCAACTCGTAAATATGATCTCTCTGACATGACTTGAACGCATCATAACACCCACTCAGATCCTTCTCAGATCGCCGAGTATTGATTGCAGTTATCTCTCTAATAGCGATAGCACCATTATGGCGCTAGTTCCTGTCCTAGATTCTTAGTCTAGTCTAGAGTCTGTTTCATCCGTGTTTCAATCCCAGCCGGGTTTATTTCATCCTGTCTGTTTCTCTGCCTGCCCTGGATTTCTCGCCTGTCTTGGATTACTGTTTGTCTTGCTGTTTCTGACTGTTACTGGACTACTCTTGCGTTTTGCCTGTGCTATATCCGTTTGCTGGTGTTTGACCTTGCCTGTTATAGACCGTGTCTGTGAATAAAGCTATGCATTTGGATCCGCCCGCTTCATGCCTCTGTCGCTCTGTAACAGAATCATCAAATTGCAGGAAGCTGAAACATCAAGAAAAATAGACTTGAAGCAGACTTAAGTCATAGACTTAGACTTAAGTCATAATTTAAGTGATTTTTTCATAAGAAAAATAATTTTTCATGGTGTAGTTGAGTAATTGTGCAGTAAATAGGTAAGCAACTACCAAATATTCACAAAACACAGCATAAATGTATAGTTGAGATTATTATAATTATTTATGAAACTTACCCACATTCAAGTGTTTATAAGTGTTTATACTTAAATGTATATTTTACATACTAGAAAGTGGGCCCAAGTAGTCCCAAAGAATTTTGAAATATTACACTTACTTACTACTACTTCCTACATAGTGTATACTTAATGAATGAACTTTACTTAATGAAATAAACTTAAAGTGTATTTCTTTTTGGTGAGGGATTAGAACACCTTTCTGTCTGTACTGTCTTGACTTGCTTGGTCTCTTTCATTTCTTTTGCTTTAATTCTAGAGCACTGATTTCTTTGCTAAACCGAACATGAAATCAGAGTTCTCACTCTCACCGATAGCCCTGACACTAATTCACCATGCTGGATTGGATTGGCCATCAACCGACCTTTGGCTTTACTAGTTGGGGCGACTGTGAAATTGCAAGGGCTTCATTTTATTTGCATAAATATACATAAATATACATACTCTGATGTGCTGCATAGCACTGTTTTCAATTACACACAAGCAGCTTATGATCCCTGCACAGGACTGTTTTCGTGCCATCACCCGCAAACATTCTAATATTGTATAATATTATATATAATTTTCATGCACCACAAAGTCTCTATCAATATGCAGGGTACTGAAATTATTTTTTAATGAGTGCTCACTGCAATGAGTGCTCATTTTCATATTCAATTTCACAATCTTGTGTACTCTGTGTAAAGGGACTACATTTTATAAGACATTCACCAGTGAACGCAGGGTCTTTTGAGCAGCAAATCCTCCACCATGGTCTTGTCAGTCATCTCTTCTTATTTTTGGACCTGTGATCAGTGAAATCTGATTTCTACAGCTAGTGTGTGGTGCAGAGCAGACCCTTTTAGTTTAGAATTGTAGCATAGTCGGCAGCAATAGCCTTGTGGGCAGCGTGCCAACATGAAGCGCCATTGCGCTACAGGTGTCCTGAGTTTGAATCCTGGCTTGAGGACCTTTCCCAATCCCTCCCTCACTCTCTCGCATCTTATTCATAACAATAATAATAAATACTTTTTATTTTACAGTA
The DNA here is from genome assembly GCA_012976165.1 of Labeo catla. Classification (NCBI taxonomy): domain Eukaryota; kingdom Metazoa; phylum Chordata; class Actinopteri; order Cypriniformes; family Cyprinidae; genus Labeo; species Labeo catla. The sequence continues at coordinate 54,239 of VONZ01000411.1, forward strand.
CAGTATGGGGTGGTTCAGTTTTTTTTTTTTGGTGGTCAGGTACAGGAACTGAGAACGCACCTCTCATTCCCGAAGAAACCATTCGCACTTTCTTCCCAGAAACTTGGATCTGGGAACTTGTTGAGGTTGGGTGAGTGAATGATGAGTTAAAAAGTCTAAAGGTGCTACCCACCAACATAAAATATTTTTGGTATTCATTTGGTAAATGGCATGTTAATAAATGCAAATTTCTCTTCAGGGACTCTGGATCAGCTCAGGTTCCTGTCACGGTTCCTGACACCATCACCTCTTGGGAGACGGAGGCCTTCTGTCTGTCCTCCAAAGGTCTGGGTCTGGCTCCTCCTGCTCAGCTGACAGTTTTCCAGCCCTTCTTCCTGGAGCTCTCTCTGCCTTATTCCATCATCCGTGGGGAGATCGTTGAGCTGAAGGCCACTGTCTTCAACTATCTGTCCAAGTGCATCATGGTGAGACTTCAGACTCGGTCTTATCCAGTCATAATAAAAATGCCACTAATCATGTGTGTTTGACTGACAGGTCAAAGTGACTCCAGCTCCTTCCTCAGACTACACTCTCAAAGCCTCCTCTGATGATCAGTATTCATCCTGTCTGTGTGCTAATGGAAGAAAAACCTTTAAATGGATCCTCACTCCTTCTGTTCTTGGTGAGTTTTCCAGTCTGAATCATTGTTTCTCAGTCTCTGTTGTATCTTAACATACATGTCTTGTGTTGTAGGAGTCTTGAATATTACAGTCAGTGCAGAGGCAGAGGCATCCCAGACTTTGTGTAACAATGAGATTGTGAGCGTGCCAGAGAGAGGACGCATTGACACAGTCACACGAAGCTTGCGTGTAAATGTGAGTAAAAACATATTATGCAAATACAATGCATTAATGCAAGTTATGTTAAAACTCTACCTTTACATTGCAATCAAAAGACCAAAAAAAGCTAAATTGTGCTAACATTAACCTGTGTCCCTCAGGCTGAAGGAGTCGAAAAGACTAACACCCACAGCTGGCTCCTTTGCCCCAAAGGTTATGGCTATGCACTTTTATGCCATATACAATGTTTCAAAAAGATTACTTTAAGAGAGCTTTAAATCTGCTTCCAATACTTGAATTGCTCTTGTGCCTTCATCTACAGGGCAAAACCTCTTGGAGGACGTAGATGTAGTATTTCCCACAAATATGATAGCGGGATCAGGAAGAGCTACTGTTTCAGTGCTTGGTGAAGAAGAAAAAAAGTCATACCTTCACATCAATACTGTCTTGTGAATATTTTTAATGTACAAATGTATAATCACATGTTCTCTTGTAGGAGACATATTGGGTCGTGCACTGAGGAATCTTGACGGATTATTACGGATGCCGTACGGCTGTGGAGAACAAAACATTGCTGTTCTTTCTCCCAATATTTACATTCTGCAGTATCTGGAAAACACGGAGCAGCTCACCTCAGTCACCCGAGGAAGAGCCATCGGCTTCCTGAAAAATGGTGAGATGCCATTCAAAATCATTTTATTCTGCTTAAAATGTTTTTCAGTGCATTTAAGGAAAATAATCCGAACCGAAATATTGAAAAGGGTATCAAAGGCAACTCAACTATGAGAATTCAGATGGCTCATATACTACATTTGGAAATGGAGAAGGAAATACATGGTATGATTTGCTGTTTTTACCTCATAAAATTAACGATTGCACAAAAACCAAATGTCCAGCAATGAATATTGTTTCAAATGAAAAGATAGTAATATCTTAAAAACCACATCTCCAGATGTGAATGAAATTAAACTGAATTTAACTAACAGGCTGACTGCATTTGTGCTGAGGACTTTCGGGAAAGCACAGCGTTACATCTTTATTGACCCCCAAAAAATTCAGAATTCAAAGCAATGGCTGATACGCCACCAAAGGGCAGATGGTTCATATGAGAGCAGGGGAAAACTCTTCCATAACAGAATGAAGGTAAAAATATTGCAAAGTATATAAGAAATGTTGATACAAATCACTAAACATTTGTTTTCTGCAAAAAAAATAAAATCCTAACAGGTTGACCATCACAAATATCTAAACATTCTTAAAACAAGATATATTTTTTTGATATACAAATTGTTAATATAAGCTGTTTTCAAAGAATGTTTTTAATGAAGTGTATTTATTCATACTTATTCCATAGTATAAAGCAGAGCAAAATAGTTTTAAAAAAACATAATATAAAATAATAAAATGTACTGTCTGAAATGAGCAATTTTGCTTCTTAAGTTCATTTGTCTTGTCACAAAATGCCAAAATTGCATGTTCATAATAGATGCCTTTATTTGCTATCTGTGTATTTTAGGGGGGTGTAAGTGATGATGTGACCATCACTGCCTATATAACTGCATCACTACTCGAGCTGAACACATCAGTTACAGTCAGTACGGTCTCAATGTTATTAAGCACAAATTGCATCTTATAAGGCTATTATATATCTGTCACCTACACTGTGTTTGTCGCAGGATCCTGCTTTGAGCAAAGGTCTCTCATACTTAAAGCGTTTTGTTGGCGATAACCGAAACACTTACACCACTGCTTTGCTTGCCTATACTTTCAGTCTGGCTAAAGACAAAGTGACTCGAGACTACCTTTTAAAAAAGCTCATGGACATTGGGATTTCAGAAGGTAAGAGCTCTGTAATAAGCTGTGCTTGTCACACTTTGAACTGTAGATCTAATTTATAATGGTTTTTTTAAGGGTCTCGTCTCCACTGGTTTCAGTCTGGATCTGCTGACTTTGATTCTCTGGCAGTGGAGATCAGCTCATATGTGCTGCTAGCTGTTCTCACTACAGATCCAGTCACTCCAGCTGATCTGGGTTTTGCTAACAGGATTGTCAGTTGGCTTGTAAAGCAGCAGAATGCCTATGGAGGATTCTCCTCCACACAGGTGACTCAAACTACTCAAATCAAACACATGATTGATGAATAATGGGTAAAAGTCACATTACTGAACACATTTATTTCTCAGGACACAGTGGTGGCTCTTCAGGCTCTGTCTTTGTACGCCACCAAAGTGTTCAGCTCTGACGGCTCCAGCACAGTGACTGTACAGTCAGCAGGAGACACTCACCACTTTGATGTCAATCAGGACAACAAGTTACTGTACCAGGAGAAGCAGCTGCAGAACGTTCCAGCCAAATACAGCATTGAAGTGAAGGGCTCAACCTGTGTGTCTGTGCAGGTTTGTGAAGTGCAGCAAAGCAAATTAAAATCACATCCTGCTTAAAGAAAACTTATGATTATCTGTGACTCTCTTCTAGATGTCTCTTTTCTACAACATCCCCACTCCCAAGGAATCTAAGGCATTACAAATATTTGTTAGGACTGGAGGAGTGTGTCAGAGAATGACCGGACAAATTCTGGATGTCATATTAGACGTTATGTACGAGGAGATTCTGATTTACACCTGCAGTGTTGGGATGTAATTCTTTACTTGATTATTGTATATCTCTATGTTTATACTTTTATCTGTTCAGGTATACCGGGACACAAGACAGTTCTAACATGGTCATTGTAGATATGAAACTCTTGTCTGGTTTCAAACTAGAGCCCTCTTCTCTGGATGCGGTAAGGCAGTTTAAATCAGCATCCACAATAATTTCAGTTTTCGTTTTACTTTTATTTTAGTTTGTGCTAAAAAATGTTTTTTTTATTTCCACAGCTAAAGAAATCAGTACATCGTGTTGAATCCAACGACGACCATGTGATCATGTATCTTCAAGAGGTGGGAATGATAACATGTGTGCTTAATAATGACAGACTGTTAAAATGACAGTTAACTATAAAATCTGTTTTAAAACCTAATAGCATAGCACTGATTAATCTAACTTATTATGAATGCATTTTTTATGCATTACAGGTTCAAAAGACCAAGGTCTTTCGCCAAACACTACGTATTAAACAGATATTCTCTGTTAAAAACCTCAAGCCAGCTGTTATAAAAGTCTACGATTACTACCAGACCAGTAAGACTAAATTACTCGGCACACACTTATTTCTACACATTAAAGTCTTGGCACCTTTATAGCTTGTTTCAATCTTATGTGCAGGTGAACGGTCTGAAGCAGAATACTTTAATCGCTGTTCCTAAGGAGTGATGCTGCAGAAGAAACAACAGATGTCTTCACATAAATTCAACATATAACTCTGTGTTATTATATTGGATTAGCGTAAACAATTATGCAGCTGAAGGCTTTAATTTTCTTATTGTCTTGTAGGTTGCCTTTTCTGCCATTCATGTTCTCTTCATTTGTGTTTTATCATTATAAACCACATTAAGATTGAGATGCACATAAGCTTTTGTTCATATCGGCTATTATTTTAGAGAAATTACTTATTAACATGCAGTAACACTTCATAGCAAATAAAATGCATTGATTACTGTTTGCCTATTCTGTATTAATTGTGAATAGACAACTCTTTATTCATGAAAAGAACAAATATAGACTGTGAAAAGTATATACATATATGTATGTATGTATATGAAGAGTTCAGATCTGATATATTTCTTTAAAATGAGCATTTCTTTCTGGCTACTTTGTATAGGCTTCTATGTAAGTACTGGTACTTCTGATTGGGCTGAGGCTAGAATTTAGTTAGTTTGAAGTAAAAGTATTTGATGGACGTATACTATGTGTCAGGAGGATTCACTCAGTATCATTATCTCATTTTTGACCAAGATGGCTTTTAGCTGGTTTTGCATCTGAACTCTTCATATATATCCTCATATATATATATATATATATATGTACATATATACACGTATATGAGGATATATTATTTTATTAGTTTTCCATATAATGTTTGTATTTTATGTCGCGATTTAGCTCAAAGGGAAATGTATATAAATAATTACAGTTAATTGTGATTAATTAAAATTATTTATATCAGCTGCCAGTAGTAACTGTAGCAGAATCAATTTCCATCAACTAATCTGTTCGCCCAGCGAACATTCGGTATAATCTTTATATCAGCTTTAAGAAAAGATATTTTCTTGGCCACAGAAAATAACTTTCTTAAAGTACCACTGCATTAGAGCATGTAGCTCGAATCGAAATCATAAAGGGACATTAATTTGCAAGGCAGAATCAGAATCTACACTCATGTAATTTGTGCACAAGAGTTTTATTAACGAAGGATTAACATAACTAATCTAAACAAACAAACACAAAATCACTCATACATGGGGGAAGGGTCAGTGAGAAGCAGTTAGAGAGAGACATGGAAATGAAGCTATCAAAAGAGTCAGTTAGCCACCTGAACAAGAGTCCAAATGCAGTCTCGGGCGAAAGTTTTGATGGTTGGAGCAGTGGTGGTTTTGGAATCGTGATCATGTTCTTCTGGGTCCGAAGAGTGATGAACTCCAAAGATGTTTTGACTCGATGGTGACTGGGAGTTTCTTCCCATGTGAAAGGTGAAGAAAAAGCAAGAGCTGAGAGGGACTCAGCTGAAGTCCTGTGATCTTTGGGGAATGGAAAGACAAGGCCGCAAGGCCTGGCGCACGCTTAGGGAAGTCCTGAAGAGTTCTAGCTCATCTTCTTAGGTTCTCAAAGAACCACTGACTGACTGAGGCGAGTCATGAAGATGAATTCCAGGGTTGAGTGGAACTGTCTGGCTCTTTGTGGTCGAGAGCCACAGCTCTGTATGTTGGGCCTGTTGGGCCTGTTGGGCTCGCTGGGCATGCCCTGTGCCGGCTCAGGCTCCCCGTGGGTTCCTCCACATGGGCAGCAATCGGAAGATGTTGCAGACGAGTGAAGAGAGTGAAGAGAGAGAGAGAGAGGGGGAGGCGATCAATCGTTTGATTCCCTTAAGCTCTCTGGAGGCTGCGCCTCCAGGAGGTCTACGAACCAATGGTAACTTTCACCTTTGGAGGGAAAGTTTACAACTCTTTGTAATTCGATTGGGTGCTGATGCTAAGAAAACTACTAAGGTTTCTTAAAACACTAATATGTTGCATAGGTATCAACATCTAATTTACACCATGTTTTAGATCATCAAAATACGAATTCAAAGAGACCAAGCATGGCATAGGTGGGTTATACGACTAGTCATCTATCATAACGCATGCATAAAACAGTAGAAAGACAAATACAAATACAACAGACAAAATTAAAATACAATGCAGTAATACTGTACACAATGACCTGGGCTATGTGTGATAGGAAGGTCAAAGAAAGGTTTGTCTGTGAATGAATAGGAAAGGAGTCTATTTCTGTAGGCATTGTGCCTTTCCTATGGGCAAATGTAGCATGGGCAGATGTGCATTCCTCTGGGCAATAAAACCTCTTATCAGATAGTCGTCCTGGCAACTGAGCCCTTTTGGGGTTGTCTCCAGAGCTCCAGCATATAGCTGGCTTGTTGGGTTTAAAGACTATTTGTTAAATGTAACAATTAATGTATGTCTGATTGGTCCAGATGCTACATTTATTTTAGGCTAGTTCAGGATCATTCTAACAGGGCATTTGCCCTGTCCAATACCCACACTTGCAGTCTTTGCACTTGACTACTTATATGATGTATTTCCTGTATTTGGCCCAAGTGTTCAAGTGGGCATGAAGACCACAAGTGAACTTGGGACTTATAGTGTTGTAAAATGCAAATGTTTGCAGAGATTTATTTTTAGTTTCAACTTTGCATTTTAAAATAAACTTCTAAACGTCTGTACAGTGGTCTCTATAACAAATGACAGTTGTGGTTCTTCTAAGTAAGTGATAAAAAGCAGTTGCAAATGTTAATTAATAGGATGAATATATTAAGTAATTAATATACTTATCTTTGCAGAAATAAAAAAGTGCAACACTTTTATTTTACTTTTAAATTATTTGTAATATCTAATTATTATTATTAATATTATTATTTAACTTACATTGGAAATGTTTCCATGACCTCTTGTGAGATCTCGGCAAATGATGCGTGATTGGATACAAATAAGCCTTGAATACTGCTTCGGTGTGATGTTCAAGATAGTGTGAATTTAGTGTGTGTTAAGGGCACGGCACATTGGCGTTATTAAGACACTTACTTCCTGTCGCGTGCACACGCTCTTGTGTCCAAGACCACAAGTGTAGGTTTTTTGGACAGGGCAATCGACTGAGCTAAAAGGTGACAAGTAAGACTCTGTGGTGAGTGGGGTGTGGTTCAGCGAGGTCTGCAGCGGAAGCAAGAGACGGAGACGAGCAGTGAGTAAGTGCAAAAGGTCAAGTAAGGTCAAGTGCAAAATGATAAAACCCGTGTCTGATTGCAGTAAGTGACGTGGAGAGACCAGATAAAAAGCAAGCATGAAAATGGGAAGTGGGAAAGACAGATTGGCCTGAAGACTTGTGCATGGTTGTAGAGGCTGAGTGCTGTGGAGACACTCTTCTTCATTCCATTCTCTGAACCACATTACTCTGAGCCACTGAGAAACTGTGTATCAGTTGCATAATGTGCATGGTGTGGGCTGGTGCAATAGAAGCATCTGAGACAGAAGGCTACACCTTTATGCAGGTGATCAGTGAGCACTACAGCATATTTTGTGAAGCAGAGGCTTTGAAGTCCTTCACACTTACTGTCCATCATTACCTAGCGTATGCAAAACTCATTTCAACAGAAGGCAAAAAATGTATATTTTGTAAAAATTTTTGTAAAATTCACCAAAAACTCAACCTTAGGGCACTACTTAGTTTGTACCATCTAAGATCAGAATAAGCTTTATAGACCTTATACTGTAGCACCTCAACAGAAGTGGAATGGGACCCTGCTTATCCTTGGAACTTGGAAGAGCTAGAAGGGTGATGGCTTAGTGGAAAGCACTTTAGGCACAGCGTATATTGTTTTAAGGACGACTCTACAGCCATCAGGCCCAAACTCAAGACATGAAGCACTGACTGACAGTGCTTGCAGGTCACCCACTCATGACTAGGGCCTCAAGTCAGCTAACTGAAATGGCTTGAAGGGAGGGCCCCATGGGGCCCTGAGGACTATATAAACAGTAAGTCCCATTTCTGCCGCTTGACTGTCCAGCCACAGAATAATGATTTGCTTGGCACATATGCTTTGAGCATAGAAGGGGTGCACCTCCTGTCCATCAGCTCTTGTGTAGTCTCCATTCTCCTGGAGTTACATTACCTCTGGACAGCATGTCCACTTCTTGGTTCCATCTGCCCGGCATGTGAACTGTTCTCAGCAAGAGGAGATTGCACTGTGACGATAAAAGGAAGGGAAGGGAGCGTCACTTGAGACTGCCTTGGTGATTTATAAAGGCTACCACCATCATGTTGTCCAAGTGGACCAGGACGTGGTTTCCGTTTAAGTTTGGTGGGAAGATTTTCGGACTAGAAGAACCAGCATGACCTCAAGGCAGGTGATGTGCAAGCACTGGTCAAAGTCTGACCAAGAGCCGAAAGCTGGTCTGCCCTTGTACAGAGATCCCCAACCTGAGTTAGAGGCATCTGTCTTGACCACCTTCCTTCTGGAGTGTCAGTCCCAACAGGATGCCTGATTGAAACAGGCAAAGGGTTTTCCAAGGGGCAACAGCTTTGATGCAGTGGTGGGTTACCCTGAGTTAAAAACTTCCAGGCGTCAACCTTAGGATGGAACATGGCCTTTGAGCCACAGCTGGAGAGGCTGTGTGAAGCAGGCCCAGAGGAATCACAGAGAAGGCAGCTGACGTGAGACCGAGCATCTTTTGGAAAGACCTGAGGGGACGTGAAGACCCAAATCTGAATGACGCAGCTGAATTATCAGGTAGTATTCCGGCGTAATCCATGCCTGCGTGGGAGTTCCTGTTCCTATCTGACTAAAACCAGCCAATAGGTAATTCAAGATGGATTCAAGAAAGGATTCCCATTTGCCTCAGAGGGGAGAAAGCCACATCCCTGCACTTTGCAAAAGTGCTCAGAGCCAGAGACAGTCATGAACTTGGACATGAATTTCAAGAACGGTATGTGAACCAGGGCTAGATGTAGGGTGCCCGGATATTTGCCAGAACGGTGACGACCAACAGGCTGAGCTTTTTGCTTCAGATTTTAGCTTTGGCTTCTTTAGAGCCCAGCAAGGAGATGATCTTCATCGCTGAAGGAGAAAAATGCTAATGAACTGGTGCTTAGACCCGACTTAGATGAGCAGTTGACTCCACTACTTTTGGCAGTTTCAAGCACCGTTGGTTTGTGCAGTGGCATGAACGTGAACACACAAGGCTTCAGTATCAGAGTAAACAGAGTTTCCCCCATAAGCGTCAACGACTTAATGGGAGAGACCGTTCTAAACGAAACTGACTAAAACAAACTAGTCAGTTCCCTTTCAAACAGTCCCTCCTGCTGAGTCGTTGATGCTTATGGTTGAAACTCCTGTTTTATATATACACACCACAGTTCAAAACTTCTGAGATCAGCAAGATTTTTTTTAATGTCAAATTATTGCTACAGGTGGTTGTATTAATTTAACGTGCAGTGTAGTTTTAGATTGCAATTATTAAATGCAGTGACATTAACATTGCTTACTGTATTTCAAATATTTATTTGTATATTTTTATTTAAGATTATATTTTATTTTATTTTTACTTCTTTTTAAGCCTGCCACCCTGTAGACCACAGTTAATCATCCCTGAGGTCATGTGACCAGTCAAATAAACAAAAGCTGTTTGGTAAAGTTTTAGATATGGTTAGATGCCTGTAGATAGTCTTCACATCCCTCTACAATGGCTTTTTTTCTTATGTTACTCAAAAGAAGAATATTAATAGCATGTGTTTTATTGCTTTCTGTCTATCAAGGAACTTCTAATCCGTAAGTATTAGAACCTTTTTTACTTATTAATTTATTTTTTGTTAAATATAATCTGTATTTATTTCTGTGTCCTTAAAGTTGTGTTTGTGTGCATGCTCTTATCTCAGAATGACTATTATTTCATTTATTGAAAAGGGTGTTATTAAAGACGGCTCTTTCTTTTTGTAGGATTTTCATGGTAACAGTTCCAGGTGTTATAAGATCAGGCTCGGAGGCTAAACTATGTGTGAGTCTTCTAAGACCAGAAGAAAGTCTGCAGCTTACTATTTCTCTGGTTACCTTTAACCAGACCAGAACACTTCTACAGGAAAGAACTGAGAAGGAATTCCACCGCTGCCTTGACTTTCAGGCCTGTTGTTACATTTATATTATTCACTGAATAATACTTAATACTTAAATTAATATTTTCCATTAAAAAATCTATTTGTACATAGAACAAATCTGAGCATCCTATATGCATGCAAGACCATGAATTTCAACTATTTTTTTTCAACTATTTGTTTTTTTTCATTTCCAATATCTAAATGAAAGAATATTGTCTATTTGCTCACTAGAAAAGATGATACTGATTTGTAATACAACTGCATGTGTTCAACAGGCTCCTGAGGCTAATTCAGTGCAAGAGATCCAAGTGGAAGCTCAAGGGAAAAACACTTATCTGATTAAAAAAAGAAAAGTCAAATTCTTATCATATAATCCATTTACAATCATTCGAACAGATAAACCAATCTACAATCCTGGCCAAACAGGTATTTTGCTTAATATTCAGCCTCAGTGTGTTCTGATCACAGTCTTTTATGTACTTTTTATGTAATTATGTACACAGTTTTTATGCACTTTAATTGCCTTGATGTTTTATGTCCTCCTCAATTTTATAGTTCAGTTCAGGATTTTCACGGTGGACCTAAACTTCAAGCCAATCAGTGAAACAGTAGGTTGCAATCTTTTCATTTTTATTGTGGGTAAAGAAGGCATGATATTGGCTGAATGTTTAGCTGACCTTATTGGTCATGTTTGCATATAAATGTTGCACAAATATACGCCTACCTGAAATTCACTTTCAGACTTGGACCTCAGAGTAAACAGCCGTGGGCTGAAATTCATGCATTTCTGATCAGTGAGTGTTATGCAAACCTGACCTAATATAATCTGTTTACATTCACAGTACAAACTCATAGCAGTGCAGGTAAACTTCATTTCTTGTTTTCCCCCTTTCACAGACACATTCTTTGTGCATAAATGTTATTGCTATGTTGTTTGTCGTCAATCCCTTCTCATATAAACAGGACAGTCAAAGGAACAGAATCAATCAGTGGATTAATGCCACGTCAACCCATGGCAAGATTCTGCAACTTTCCCATACACTGAATCCAGAGGCTCCTGTTGGTTTATATGAGCTGTCTGTAGAAACTAGCAAACAAACACTTAAAGAATATTTTCAGGTTAAAGAGTATGGTGAGTATTAACTTACATTTACAGTATTCTCCTAAAAATATAGGTTCCATAAAGGGGGCTTTCAGAACGAAGCCATAAAAGAACCTTTATGGAAAAAAACATTTTCCACTTTCAGTGAACAGTTCTTAAAAGAACCCTTTTGTTCATGGAACCACAGATGTCAATAAAAATTACTCTGAGTTTTCTTGTTTTGCCTGAATATTTACATCTTTGTGAAATTTGAAGTGAAATTACACAAACCAAATACAGTGAGAGCAAATGAAGAGAAAGTAAAGCTGGGGGTATGTGTGAGGTGAGAAGATATGAACATTAAATATTAACACGTTAAGCAGAAAGTTAAGTTAATATACAGTATGTCTTCAACAGATACACACATGGGCATCCTGTCCAGGGTACCGTGAAAATGGGACTCTGCAAAACGATGCCATTCGGTCTTTATTATCCATATCAGTCTCCACTCTGTGTTGATAAGTCAGCATTAGTAAGTATGACTAAATATATATATATATATATATATTCTATTATTTATTTCAGAATTTATATGTATGTGTGTATTATGTTGCAGCCTTATATTAAACTGCTTTAAATTACTTTTTTGACTGCTGTAAACAACTATGCAAATTTATTAGAAATAAAAAAAAATTATATGATTCTATTGCCTATAAGTATTCATACAAACTGGGACACTTGAAATTTAGCTTCATTCATATTCATATAATTCAAGTTAACCTGTGGTAAATTCATTTGAATGAGTATGATTTGAAAAGGCACACACTTCTCAATAAAAGGTCTAATAGCTGAAAGTGCATATCAGAGCAAAAACCAAGCCCTGGGGTCAAAAGAACTGTCTGTAGAGCTCAGAGACAGGATTGCATCAAGGCAGAGATATGACATATGAAAGACATATGAAAACTAACTTGAATTTGCAACAAAGCAGCAAAAGAACTCTGAGATTGTGAGAAAAAAGATTCTCTTCTCTGATGAACGTCGATTCCAAGCGTCATGCTTGGAGGAAACCAGGCATTGCTCATCACCTGCAGAGTACCATCCCAAAAGTAAAGGGCTCTTTTGAGGCTGTAAAGGTGCTTCAGCTAAGTATTGAGTTAAGGGTATGAATACTAACGGTATGAATAATGCTATATATATATATATATATATATATATATATATAGACTTTCAAATCACATGAGCCAGTATTTTATCCACAATAGCACATAGATAACAAATGTTTAGACTGAGAAGTTAAATTTTACAATTTCACGTACAAAATGAGCTCATTTCAAATTTGATGCCTACTACAGGTCTCAAAATAGTTGGGACGGGGGCATGTTTACCAGATCATCAAAATACAAATTCAAAGAGACCAAACATGGCACAGGTGGGGTTATACTAACTAGTGATGTATCATAACAAATGCATAAAACAGCATACAAGACGTCCCAACAGCCAGTGTTGTGGATTGGGTGAGGGGATGTGTTAATCTAATGAATAATTGATTTGGTAAATCTAATGAACAATTGTGTGTCTGATTGGCCCAAATGCTACAAGGTGAACAATCTGGACTGCAGGCATTCCAATTCAGCACCCGGACTCTTCTACTACGAAGCCATGCTGTTGTAATAGTTGCAATATGTGGATTTGCATTGTCCTGCTGAAATTCATGTCATCTGGAGGGGAGCACATGTTGCTCCAAAACCTTTATATACTTTTCAGCATTCCTAGTGCCTTCCAAAACATGCAAGCTGCCCGTATGCACTTATGCACCCCCATATCATCAGAGAAGCTGGCTTTTGAACTGAACGCTGATGACATGCTGGAAGATCTCCCTCCTCTTTAGCCTGGAGGACATGGCGTCAATTCCAACAAGAATGTCCAATTTGGGATAGTATGACCATAAAACACTTTTCCACTTTGAAACAGTCCATTTTAAATGAGTCTTGGCCCACAGGACACGACAGTGCTTCTGACCATGTTCACATAGGGCTTCCTTTTTGGTTGATAGAGCTTTGGTTGACATCTGCAGATGGCACAGTGGATTGTGTTTACCAACAATGGTTTCTGGAAGAATGACAGAATCATGCCTATGAGTGATGCAGTGTCTGAGGGCCCAAAGACCACGGGCATCCAACAAAGGTCTTCGGCCTTGTCCCTTACGCACAGATATTTCTCCAGTTTCTCTGAATCTTTTGATGATGTTATGCACTTTAGATGAAGAGATTTGCAAAGCCCTTGCAATTTGACATTGTTTTTGAAGTATTCCACAATCTTTTTATGCACTCTTTCACATATTGGATAGCCTCTGCCCATCTTCTGAGAGACTCTGCCCCTCTAATACATACCTGTTATGGCTAATCATGATACAGACCTGATGTCAAATAACTTAATTAGTTGCTAGATGTTCCCAGCTGAATCTTTTCAAAATTTCTGGCTTTTTCAGCTTTTTCCTTTTGTTGCCCCCGTACTATTTTTTTGAGACCTGTAGCAGGCATCTACATATATATACATGTTATTATATATACATATTATATATATATATATATATATATATATATATATAATAACATATGCATATGCATTAAGTTAACACATGAAACTGACATATATATATATATATATATATATATATGTCAGTTTCATGTGTTAATTTAATTAATTAATTATGAAAAAAATAATGCAATTAAAATGTTTTAACACAGTTAACGCACTACTGGCCCCGCCCCCTGACCTGTACGTCATCTTATATTTAATACAGTTGACTGTTGACAAAAATGATGCAGGGCAATAACTCTGCATAAAAATAAAAAAATAAAAAAAATTGCAGGTATGTCCTAAAATTGAAGATACTGTTGCAAAAAAACTGCCCCGGTATGTGTTTTGTCACATAACCATTTCACGTATCACAGGATATCACATGGCCAGCAATAGCAATATAACACCAGTGCTGATTGTATCCCGATTTATCAAAATGAAATACATTTTAATGCCGAATCAAATAAAATATTTCTTTCTAAAGCTACAATTTTGTCTACTTGCTACTTTCTCATTTAACACAAAAATAGCTTTAAATAATCTTTTGTTTTTTTAAATTAATATGTGATTAATTAGATTAATTAATGGATAGATCATGTAATTAATTAGATCTAAAAATTTTAATCGTCTGACAGCCCATATTTTTATTCACTCATTCATTCATTCATTCATTCATAGCTGAATTACACTGGCTGTGTCTCTGAGATGTTCCCCATTTCACTCCTCATCAAGCAATCACAGATGTCTTTCATGCCACAGTCTCTTGAGTTCACTGCATCAGTAATTGAAGAGGGAACAGGTTTGTGCTGTAACATGAATGAAAACTAAAGAGCTGATAAATGCACTGACAAACTGATAAATCAAAATACAGTTATGCTTGATGGGTTGTGCTGCAGATTTCACCATTTTACCTTTTTATGCTTTCCAGACATCTCAATGAAAAGGACTGAAAATGTTTTTGAACTATACTATTGGTAGCATCAAATTTATTGACCTGCCAGAGTTCTTTGAGAAAGGAACAGTCATACAAGCAAAGGTTCCAGGAAATAAATCTTTATTGTTTCTAAATATTTAAACAATCATCATTTTGACTTGGCTTTTTTCACTTTATCTGAATTCTGTTTGACTGCCGTATGTCCTTGATGAGGTTCTGTTTTTCCACCAGGTTAAAGCTGAGTTCTCCAAAGGAAACCCATCTCCTTACTTTAAGGTTGTTGTTAATCATGCTCTGTCTCAGCCTCAACAGCTTACCACAGACATCAATGGGTTGGCCAATTTCACTATTGATACGTCTCTTGTGACAACTTCATCTATTTATGTATTGGTGAGCTTTTCATTAGTATGTGTGTGTATGCTAGCAAATGCTTTCCATTCCAAACAGTCCAGATGAATTCCAGCATATACTCCAGAAATAAATGTTTCACTTACAGTTGCAGTGATGATACACATTCACCAGTGCAAATCTTTAAGCATTCTGTTATTTCTGCATTTATTTTAGTCAGTTGCAGCTGTTTTTTTTTATTGATCTGGCAGGCATATGGTGCATTCACCAATCAGTTAGGTGGTCCATTCAATTTTGGATCTGCATACAAAACACTGCAAATAAAATCCAAAGAAAGCCCAGCAAAAGCAAGTCAACTGGTTATAAAGGCTCTAGAGGAACCGCTGAAGTGCGAGGAGGAGCTCTCAGTAACCGTGCAGTATACTATTGCTGGAGAGAGTGGTTCTGTTACCATAGTCTACCTGGTGAGTGCAGAAATTAAGCTGAATTCTGCACAGACATTTTTCCATTCAGCTATTTTATTCACTGTGCTTTTCACTCTGTTTCAGGTTTTATCTAGAGAAGCAATAGTACATCATGGCTATAAGAGCATCGAAGTGAAAGGAACTGATGGAGTCGTGGAGGGAGACGTAATGTTTAAAGTCCCTGTTCATGCTCAGATGGCTCCTAAGATGGAGTTTCTCGCATACTGTGTGCTGCCCAGTGAGATTGTACTAGCTGCTTCCCGAACATTTCAAACTGAGAAATGTTTTGAAAACAAGGTCCATTACAATATGGTGATTGTATGTATGTAAAAAGATGTAAAAATGTACAGTCTCTGAGTTTATTTTGTAGTAATGACCAGCTGACTGACTTATTACATGCTAATCACCAAATAAGTATGTATGTGGATAGGAACTGTTGAAATACTTCCATAATTTTTAACTGTATAGTCAACTAGCATTGACTTGATGACAGCAGATATTAGGACATTTTAGATCTAAATGTCAAATCTTCTAAATGCCATATCAGAAGTATTTCTAATAGCCTTGTAATAATTAGACAGAATATTTAGTAATGATTGGTTAAAATACTTTGATTTTGTTTTAAAATTAAAGATTGGACAACTGTGCGTCACAGGTGTCTCTGCAGTTTTCTCCAACTACGGCTGTTCCTGGTGAAGAAAACACTCTCCAGATCTCAGCTCAGCCTGGTTCACTGTGCGGCCTCAGTGCTGTAGATCAGAGCATCTTAATCATGGAGTCTGGAAAACGTCTAAATGCTGAGAAAGTAAGATATATTTTGGATCTGTCTTCAGTTTTGACACTTTTCACAATGAAATTCCAAAATCACTGTTTCCATCCATCTGCAGGTTTTTAACCTGTTGCCAGCCAGGCTTTTTCCATATGAGATTGAAGAGCAAGAGGATTGCATTGATATTAGATCCATTATAAGTTCTATGTCTCTCCCTTCACCACCTCCATATACACCTATGCAAACCCACCCTTACCCTTCAGAGAGTAAAGCAGATGCTGTCTATGCGAGTTTCAGGGTAAATATTTAAAATATGGGGGGCTTGCGGTTTGTTTCATTTAAATTGTGGTTTATTGTGGTTAATGTTTTGAGACAAAAAAATCTACAGTTATTTGCATTGGAAATACTTTTTAGTAACAGATATTGTCTTTTGCTATTTTACATTGTCATCTGGATAAGAACATGGGATTGACGGTGGTGACAAATTTGATTATTAAAATGCCGTCCTGTATTAAATTCAGAGATGTATTGTATCAGAGAATGTTTGGTGGTAAGGCATCTGTTTATTTTCTCTATATATGTACCATGGATATGTTCTAAAATTAAACTGTAAAGTAAATGTCCTGTAAAATTCCAGGTTTTATGGGTTTTGCTTACCCACCATTTCATGGAGGTGTACCACGAACTATCCCATTACTTCCTGACGTTGCACAATTGAGTCTGATGGATGTGCCCGGTGGAGTGGGTGTAGTGGGTGCAGTGGGTAGAGTGGGTCCAGGGGTTCCAATGGGGCCAGACGGTCTAGGAATTCCAGCTGGAGTAGCAGGTCCGGAATATGATTTTCTAATATATTTCAGTTTTTTTCTACCTGAGAATAATGACTTATGTAAATCTCGAAATTACCTTAAACAATTACTAAAACGACAAAATGGTGCATTTTTAAATCTATGCGTATTTCATATATTGATTGCTTTTGACAGCACTGCTGCACCAACTAGCAGCTGTGTACGGGACACCCTGCACATCTCAGGTTCAAAAGTAATACTTGCCAAGCTCTAAATACAACTTAAAAACACTGTTGGCTATGAAACAGTTTTACTCGCCACTTATGAAATTGCAAGGGCTTCAGTTTATATATACACTATATTGCCAAAAGTATTCACTCACCTGCCTTGACTCGCATATGAAGTTAAGTGACATCCCATTCCTAATCCATAGGGTTCAATATGACGTAATATGAATCAATATGACCCTTTGTAGCTATAACAGCTTCAAGTCTCCTGGGAAAGCTGTCCACAAGGTTTAGGATTGTGTTTATGGGAATTTTTGACCATTCTTCCAGAAGCGCATTTGTGTGGTCACACACTGATGTTGGACGAGAAGGCCTTGCTCTCAGTCTGCGCTCTAATTCATCCCAAAGGTGTTCTATCGGGTTGAGGTCAGGACTCTGTGCAGGCCAGTCAAGTTCATCCACACCAAACTCTGTCATCCATGTCTTTATGGACCTTGCTTTGTGCACTGGTGCACAGTCATGTTGGAAGAGGAAGGGGCCAGCTCCAAACTGTTCCCACAAAGTTGGGAGCATGGAATTGTCCAAAATGTCTTGGTATGCTGAAGCATTCAGAGTTCATTTCACTGGAAGGGGCCAAGCCCAGCTCCTGAAAAACAACCCCACACCATAATCCCCCCTCCACCAAACTTTACACTTGGCACAGTGCAGTCAGACAAGTACCGTTCTCCTAGCAACTGCCAAACCCAGACTCGTCCATCAGATTGCCAGATGGAAAAGTGCGATTCGTCACTCCAGAGAATGCGTCGCCACTTGCCTTAGAGTCCAGTGGCGGCGTGCTTTACACCACTGCATCCGACACTTTGCATTGCACTTGGTGATGTATGGCTGGGATGCAGCTGCTCGGCCATGGAAACCCATTCCATGAAGCTCTCTGCGCACTGTTCTTGAGCTAATCTGAAGGCCACATGAAGTTTGGAGGTCTGTAGCGATTGGCTCTGCAGAAAGTTGGTGATCTCTTCGCACTATGCGCCTCAGCATCCGCTGACCCCACTCCGTCAGTTTATGTGGCCTACCACTTCGTGGCTGAGTTGCTGTCGTTCCCAAATGCTTCCACGTTCTTATAATACAGCTGACAGTTGACTGTGGAATATTTAGGAGCAAAATTTCATGACTGGACTTTTGCACAGGTGGCATCCTATCACAGTTCCACGCTGGAATTCACTGAGCTCCTGAGAGTGACCCATTCTTTCACAAATGTTTGTAATAACAGTCGCATGCCTAGGTGCTTGATTTTATACACCTGTGGCCATGGAAGTGATTGGAACACCTGATTCTGATTATTTGGATGGGTGAGCGAATATTTTTGGCAATATAGTGTATATATATATATATATATATATGTGTGTGTGTGTGTGTGTGTGTGTATGCATATATATATAAATACTCATTTTTTATTTTACAGTACAGTGTTGGGTGGTTCAGGTTTTCATTGTTTATTCCTTTTGTATTTTGATGATTAATTTGTAGCAGCAGGAGTGAGTACAGCTGGGATTCCTTTCACACCTCCACCCACAGAAACCATTCGCACATTCTTCCCAGAAACTTGGATCTGGGAACTTATTGAGGTTGGGTGAGTGAATAATGGGTTAAAAAGGCTGAAGGTGCTAGCCACCCCCTTAAAATATATTTAATACTCATTTGGTAAATGTCACGTTAATAAATGCAAATTTCTTTTCAGGGACTCTGGATCAGCTCATGTTCCTGTCACGGTCCCTGACACCATCACCTCTTGGGAGACGTAGGCCTTCTGTCTGTCCTCCAAAGGTCTGGGTCTGGCTCCTCCTGCTCAGCTGACAGTTTTCCAGCCCTTCTTCCTGGAGCTCTCTCTGCCTTACTCCATCATCCGTGGGGAGATCTTTGAGCTGAAGGCAACTGTCTTCAACTATCTGTCCAAGTGCATCATGGTGAGACTTCAACCCTGTCCTCTAATCCAGTTATATCAAATATGCCACTAATCGTGTTTGACTGACAGGTTAAAGTGACTCCAGCTCCTTCTTCAGACTACACTCTCAAAGCCTCCTCTGATGATCAGTATTCATCCTGTTTGTGTGCTAATGAAAGAAAAACCTTTAAATGGATCCTCACTCCTTCTGTTCTTGGTGAATTTTCCAGTCTGAATCATTGTTTCTCAGTCTCTGTTGTATCTTAACGTACATGTCTTGTGTTGTAGGAGTCTTGAATATTACAGTCAGTGCAGAGGCAGAAGCGTCCCAGACTGTGTGTGACAATGAGATTGTGAGCGTGCCAGAGAGAGGACGCATTGACACAGTCACACAAAGCTTGCGTGTAAATGTGGGTAAAAACATATTATGAAAATACAATGCATTAATGCAAGTTACATTATGTAAAACTATACCTTTACATTGCAGTCAAAGACCAAAAAAAAGCTAAACTGTAACCTGTGTCCCTCAGGCTGAAGGAATTGAAAAGACTAACACCCACAGCTGGCTCCTTTGCCCTAAAGGTAATGACTGTACACTTTTATGCCATAAAATGTTTTTAAAAGATTTTAAAGTAATTGCTTTTGATTTAGTTTATGATTTTTTTTGTGGTAAGAGATTTGTTTCTGATGACTGCTTCTGTTGTCTTTGATGACTGTATTGTTGTTTTTTGTTGTGTCCATTGAGTTACTGGTGTCTCTTTTGTCCACATGTCCTAAAGGGTCTCATCTACACTGGTCTCAGTCTGCATCTGCTGGTGACTCTGATTATCTGGCAGTGGAGATCAGCTCATATGTGCTGCTAGCTGTTCTCACTACAGATTCAGTCACTACAGCTGATCTGGGTTTTGCTAACAGGATTGTCAGCTGGCTTGTGAAGCAGCAGAATGCCTATGGAGGATTCTCCTCCACACAGGTGACTCAAACTACTCAAATCAAACACATGATTGATGAATAATGGGAAAAAGGTACATTACTGAACACATTTATTTCTCAGGACACAGTGGTGGCTCTTCAGGCTCTGTCTTTGTATGCCACCAAAGTGTTCAGCTCTGAGGACTGGGGGAGTGTGTCAGAGAAGGACCGAACAAATTCTGGATATCGTATTAGATGTTATGTAAGAGCAGATTCTGATTTGCACCTTCAGAGTTACGACTGAATTCTTTAATTGATTATTCTGTTTCTGTATTTTTATACTTGTTATCCGTTCAGTTATACTGGGACACAAGACAGTTCTAACATGGTCATTGTAGATATGAAACTTTTATCTGGTTTCCAACTAGAGCCCTCTTCCGTAGATGCGGTAAGGCAGTTTAAGTTTAAAAGCTGCACATTTCCCAAAAATGTTGGTAATGTTTTAGTTTGCACTAAAAATGTTTTTTCCACAGTTAAAGAAATCAGTACACCATGTTGAATTCAAAGACGACCATGTGATCATGTATCTACAAGAGGTGGGAATGATAACGTATGGTTTAAAACAACAACCAGTATGATTAAGATCACAGCTAACTATGTATTTTTTTGCAGATTCAAAAGTACATACTTTTCCGCCAAACACTACGTATTAAACAGATATTCTCAGTTAAAAACCTCAAGCCAGCGGTTATAAAAGCCTACGATTACTACCAGACCAGTAAGACTACATTACTCAGCACTCATTCATTTATACACGTTTAAGTCTTGGCACCTTTGCAGCTTTTTTCAATCTTGTGTGCAGGTGAGCGGACTGAAGCAGAATACTTTAATCACTGTGCCTAAGGAGTGATGCTGCAGAAGAGAACAGATGTCTTCACACAAATTCAACATATAACTCTGTACTATTATGTTGGATTATTACGCAAATACATGCAGCAGGTTGACAAACATTTTATGAACCAAAGCTAAACTAAAAAAAAAAAAACCTGGAAAGTTGTACAGAAACTTTTGCTCATTTATAGGCTTTTAATTGGTGTTATTTTAGATGTTTTTAACGTTTTAATAAAAAATACTAAAATTAATGTCCTCATATTAATGAATATCCTCATATACACAGCCTCATATATAATAATACTAGTATTAAAGGGTACATCGGATGCCCATTTTCCAAAAGTTGATATGATTCTTTAGGGTCTTAATGAAAAGTCTATAATATACTTTGTAGTGTAAAACAACACCCTTTTTACCTTGCTATTGTTCCTTTAAATGCAAATGAGCTCTGCTCACCCCGCCCCTCTCTTCTCTCTGTGGAGTGACAAGCCTGTTTACTTTAGCCGCATTTAGCCACTAAACTTCCTAATTAGCATATTATTAGAAAAGGCGATCGCAAAGATTCATTAAAAAAAAACCTTATACTCACTTCTGCTGTAAGTGCAGCTGGATCATGAATGATTCGCGCGAACATAGAAGGATATATGTAACGTTAGATCGGAAGGCGCATTCCCTTCACAAACAAATGTAATCCACTGCATCTTCAGCGGCTCAGATGTCGGGAGTAAATGACGACCACTATGTTCATTATTACATCCAGCAACACAACACCTCAATCGCTCAGTCAGAGATATTCTTGTCTAACTTACATCCCTGCTCTGGTATCGAAACAGTGGAGGTTGGACTTTGACAGCTGATCTGAGGTAAGATGCTGATGTCAATCAACTATCGTGGGAGCCGCCTCTGTCGGTGTGACACCACATATTATTTTTACAGATTAATTAAAAAAAAACACTGCATGGATTTTTATCATTATAGGGTAGATTTGTACATACACTGCCAACACACATTAATGTTCAAACAACATGAAAAAGTAAACTTTGTATCCGATGACCCCTTTAAGGTCTTGCTAGAGTGAAGTAAACTTTAAAAGTTTTGAGATATGTCCATAAAAACAGAAAAAGGTAGAGTTGCAACTGAAATCATTCAACACCCAAGAGACTGCAGTACAAATACAAGCTTCATTTGGATAGACCTGTGGAGTTCTGGAAGAATGTTTTATGGAGTGATTCGACCAAACTGGAACATTTTGGATCTATGGATCAGCGGTATGTCTGGTGCAACAAAGGCAAAGCTTATGAGCAGAAGAACACCATCTTCATCATCAAAATTAGAGGTGGATCACTCCTGTTATAGGGTTATATTTATGTTTTATTGTAGCAGGAAGTGGAACATCATGGATACTTTGAAGTATCAGCCATTTTGACAAGAATTGTGATGTCTTTGGTGCAAAGGCTGAAGCTAATGATTAATGGACTTTCCTGCAGGACAATCATCCCAAAGTATATCCAAATCTATACTTATGCTTGGTTCAGGGATCAGTCATAGAATGTTCTTGAGTGGTTTGTTCCATAGTATTTCTTAATATGTTGAATCAGCTTTCATTTTTGTTTAGTTTTCAATTTAATTGAAGTATTTCGATTCAATTTCAAATTTCAAAGTACTTATTTTAGCTAGTTGCAGTGATAATATTTCTGATTTTCCTTTCCATTTTTTTTTTTATAAGTTTAATTTTATGTTAGCTTAACGAGTTCTAGTTAACATTAACAACACTGATCCATGCAACTGCTTTGCTCGAAGTTTGCCAGAAGCTCCTACACGGGGAGGCTGCAGACCTGGAGCAGGGAGAATTTACACCCTTGTTTTCCTGATGCGTCCAGCAGGGGGAGACTGTACAGTATGAACCATCAGAACAACAGACCAAGTCTAGAAGAGAGACGATTAAGAGGTATGTTATCACTTATAATTGTTCAGCAGTCGTGCCACGTTGCAATATTTTTAATTAAATGATTAGCTAAGAGTTGTACTAAGAGTTGTACAGTAGTAGGGGTGCGCGGGGCACAAACTACGCGGGGTTAGTTGTAACAGGACTGGTTTAAATATTTCTACACACGCTAGCATAAACAAATTTACGGTGTTTACTATTTGCCATAGCAACACTATACAGAGAAAAAAGTGCGCCAAAATTTAAAAGCCTTTTGAAGATATCGCTGAATATTTATTTTACCATAGTAAAAGTAATTTCTGGCTCAAGTAAATTTTTAATCTCCGTTTTTAGTATTCATTTAAAATGAGACAAATCTGCTATTATTTTGATCTTCAATCTGTTATTTATCAGCTCAGATAGTTTATTAATGCTTGGCAAACCAGCAGAAGACACTAACCAGTTTTATATTCCAGTCGCACTGATGGGGAACGTTGTAACACTGCGTTACAATCTGTCCTGCTATTAAACTTTGCTATTCTATGGCATTAGCTATGCAATTTTCACTATTTACTTTTATGGATTTTAAAAAGAAACCACAAGAAACAGGTGAATAAAGACTGACAATCGATGTTTAATGTTGAGAAATTATTATTTCAAGAAATGTAAAGCATTTACATTTGTCTCGTGTTCTATGAGAGCTGTGTTTGGAGGGAGGGGAGTATTTTTCTGAATGTCTAAATGTGTTTCATCTATTTGCACACATTGTTTTCAACTATACTGTATAGTTATGTTTTTCGATCATAGCCGTCCCACGCATGGTTGCGATGGGTTCATTGTGAACCTCAGAAATTAGACTTTTTTTTTTTTTTTTTTTAAAAAGGTCATTATTTTATTTGAAAAAGTTAATCATTTTATTTTATTGACAAAATATTTTAGTTTGTCGTGTATATTTTTTTTCTTTCGATCATATAACATTTTAAGCTGTCATATGGTCATGTCACAACGTGCCCCTCACAATGTACCCCACCTACGGGGCACGTTGTCACTACTCACTTCATTTCTTTTGAGGTAAATAACGAAAAACGTACACACTGTAATTATGAAACAAAGCTACATATTTGTGCTAGACAAGTGTGAAATTAACGTGGATAAAAAAATTATACTCTGGACCCCATGTGGATTTACACAAACTGAGAGATTCAAAAAGTGTTAGGTTGTGCCCCGCGCTCCCCTACTTATTGACGGTCAGGTAGATATAAGTAGTAATATTTGTATTACTAATAGTATGCTGTTTGCATAGTATGTTATTTAGTGCCACAGCTAAGAGACGATTACCACGTTCCTATGGCATATAATGTCAGCAGCAAGCTAGTTTTTCACAAAAGGTCTCCCACCAGTGTACTGACCAAAATCAGACTCTGGCTACTGCATGCAACAGCTGCATTCGGTTGCTGTGCATTAATATCATGCCAGCAAAAAAGGTAACAAGGGTTATGTCTCATTTCATTATTTATTTACATGTTTAGAACATTTAAGGGAGTTACTCAGCAACTTCAGATTTACACTGGATACAAGTAGTGTGTCAAGCCTAACAAACATTCAAGTGAGGAAATTATTATCTATTTGGATGTGTTTTATATATATATATATATATATATATATATACACACACACACACATACATCACATTGTTTGCTGTCAGAACAGATGACAGCACTTATATCTGCATTTTCATCAAACATTCTGGTGTTTATCTTGGAAAGCAGGAAGAAGAGGTCAGCTTGCCCTTAGGGCTGCATGCCAAACCACTCCTTAACCCACACACAAACATACACTGTGGCAATCTCTTTATTTCCCTGTGCTCTTCAGACAGCCACGAGAATTATCCATGTGTCTCTCTCCTTAAGGCTGTGGTTTCAAACCACTCATGAAGGCAGACATCTCTCCCCCTTCATTTTCAACCTTTCATTCCATCGCTTGCCAATGTTGCTTGTGTAAGGGGGTTGATTCTTGTACCTTAAATGGTCTGATGTTTTCTTCATTCCTCAGGATTAAGGCTACAACGACGCTGGAACTCCTGCCCATATTCATGAATCCACTTATTGGCAACTAGAAAAGAAGACAGTGATGGCCTATATCTTAATATTGGTATGTTTTTTTCACAGAAATCCTACAGCTTTCTACAAATTTCTCAGAATATAGCACATGTAAGAACATCTTTAATGTTTTTTAGGCTTAACAGGAGAGTAAACAAGTAAATAATAACAGAACTTTCTTCTTTTTTGTCCTATAAAAACTCCTTTATCCATTAATTGAAGGTTTGCATTTTTCCTTTGCTGTTTTAATTTTCAGCACCTCTTTTCCAAAGTTATTGCCTATAGTTTGAGCATTCCTGTAACTAAATTCATGGGAATTTGTATTGAATCAAGTTATCAAATATATACCTTGAATGCAATGTAAGTGGCTTTGGATATAACAAGACATCATGTGATTCAACAATCATACCCCATTTATCGCCAACAATGACAGGGCAACCAGCATGAAGAGTGTCAGCATTTCCTTGACCATTTCTATGAAGATTCCACCAGAAGAGAGCACCATTCTGGAAAGCAAACATGTAAAAAATGAAGATGACAAATACAGTTATTGTAACCAATCAGCTGATACTGTAAATCCTATAACATAAATAAAAAGTAAAGAAAAAAATCAGAATATAGTTACATTATGTTCATGTAGTCTAAAATCTTCTTTGAAAGTGTATGCACTGCATATTCCCTTTTATCCCCTGCAAGAGGTTATGCTGGAATAAAATCCCCTCAGTGGGTGGTGAAAACCTGAGTGCCTGGAGGTGAAAGTTCAAAATTCTAGATAGCTATCAGTCAGGTTTCTCCAACAGTTCATTTATTGAAACAACACGACTCCCAGCCCTAAAGCTTTTGTTGTAACTGGATATCCAATGAAATGTCTGACCTCAATAGAATCTGTTATCACTCAGCATTGCACGACATAGCATTCTGAAAGCTGTGCAATGTAAAATCTGGTTGTGTTTTGTCTTGTGTGAATCTGACTGTGAGAATAATGTATGGAATTTTATACCTCCACTACAGGAACACTGAAGTTGGCGTAAATAAAGGCTGTGAATCCTCCTGCTTCCACAGAGCTCAACTAAAGAAAGAAAAAAAAAAAGTTTAGTTGCTGAATGCTTCCAAAACTCATATACTTACTTTCTCAATCCAAACTACATTGGCAAGATATTGTCTTTTGAATAGTCAGTCGAATCTAATTTTTAATCTAATTAATTACATGATGTGTTGATTAATTAATCTAATTAATCGCAAAAATAAAACTGTGAAAATAGCCAAAAAAGATTACTTAAAGCTTTGTATGTGTTAAATGAGAAAGTAGCAAGTAGACATTACAAACTGTAGCTTTAGAAAGAAATATTTTATTTGATTCAGCATAACATTTATTACACATAAACATTAAGGCTGCAATGGCCTAACGTTAGCTATGGAACATAAAAGAAGATCATTTGAGAAACATCTCAGTATTTTTTGTTCATACAATGAAAGCTTTGTTAAACAGCTTTGTTACCAAAAGTCTTTAAATACTTTCTTTTATGTTCCACAAAAGAAAGGTCTGAAACGACATGAGGTAATGATTGAATGAGTAAATGATGACAGAATTTATTTATTTATTTATTTTGGGTGAAGTATAAATTTTAATGAATTTATTATTCGTATATTATTATTATTATTATTATTATATTTTCTTAATGAAATGATAAATCTGCCAGCAGGTGGCGGTAAATGTCTTAATGAGTCATTCACACGATTCGTTCAAAACGCGGATTCATTCAGAAGCTGAACACTGCTGTGTTGCTCAGAGACGCGCAACAAATCTTCTATGGCTTTAAAGGTAATATATTCTCTGCAAAATTGAGCAAAACACATGATATAATGTTTCAAATATAACACTATATCAACTTCTTATTTACTGAACTGTTGTAAAAAAAAAAAAAAATCACATTTAAGCTCGTGATAGACACGGTCAAAATCAGCACTCCTGTCATATTGTTCTTGCTGCCTGTGTGATACCATGTGATAGGTGATATACATGAATACGAGACAAAACACATACAGGGGCATTTTTTTATCAATATCTTAAATTTTAGGGCAGAACTGCATTTATGGAGTTGTTGCCCTGCATCATATTTGTCAACAGTCAACTGTATGAAATATGAGATGACGTACATGTTTGGGGGCGGGGCCAGCGCGTTACAGCGTTAAAATATTTTAATCGCCTTATTTTTTCATAACTAATTAAGTTAACGCGTTAAACTGACAGCCCTACTTTTAAATGAAAGTAAGCAATCAAGAGCTTAACTATTATTTACTTACATATGTCATGAACGTAGCCACTCGATTCCCAGTTTTTAGTCTGTACAAAGGACTAGAGTCAGACTGCCATTAAAAAACCACACAAACACATTATAATGACATATAATGTACATACAATATAAATTATCAACAGGAAAATTCTGCATTGAAAATACTTTAGTATTTCTGTTTTTTTGTTTTGTTTTGTTTTGTTTTTTAAATGTGTGTGAATGTTTTGTAAAATATAGTGTAAAATAAATTATTGTAACTCACTGTGGCATGGTCAAAATGAGGTTCATAGTGTCCTCCTATGCCATAATTTACAACTTGGAGATATTCAGCATAAGGAAGCTGCACATTCAACCCAGTGACCATAGTGATCCGCCGGTCCACTTTGCCCACAACTCCATAGGCTGAATCTTTGAGCCATGCACTGAAAGATCATTGACAAACATTGTAATGTGACAGCCACTTTACACACTAAGCAAGTGGAAAAAGGAAAAATTGGCAAATTATTGCAATATGTATATATTGTTGCAAGTATTATTTACCAATGAGATATGTTTGTTTTGAATGTTAAGCAGTATAATAGCATATAAATAAGCTGATTGAACTTTGATTTCATGGAGTCTTAAATTATTTGTACCTCTTGCTGATGCGATATTCTGCAGTGGTCTGATTTACTCCTGATGCCACCACTGATCTTCTGAGCTGAAGGAAAACATGAAATTAATTGTAAATATAAATATAAAATATATATTTTAATCACTGTGAAGAACTAAAGTACACATCTGAAGATAGAATCCGACAGGGAATTGGGAAAAAATACAAATAGTTAAGATCAGACCATAATAATCTCCTGCAGTTTCTGTTATGTGAGAATTTCAAAAAGAAAAAAATACTGAACTCCTGGCAGGGAGTTTTAATCCAGCAAAAAAAAAAAGGATGGAAACACATGATTTAATGCTCACTCTGCTCCCACAAAAAGAAAAAAAAAAACACTCTGGGTGGAATAAATGACGAGCTGTGAGAACAGTTGATTCCGACCGCATGACTTATTCACATAATGTGCTCTTCATCTTCTCTCCAGCTCAGTTAAAGGCTGGCTCATGTTGTATGGTTAAATATGCCTGGAAGAAGAGGAAAAACTAGCCCACAAAAGTTTGTGTCTCTCTTGAGAAACCGGCTTTATACAGACACTTTGAAGAGTCTCTCCTTGTTGAGCTGGCCACTAGCTGGCATACATAGTTTGTTTAAGCAGTAAGATGAAAAATGAGTGAAAAATGTATTGTTCAAAAGAAGACAAATTAGAAAATAAAAGCTGGAAAAACTTAGCTGAGAACTGGCAACAAGTGAGAGCTCTCGTCTTTGCCAACCATTTTCCCTCAATCCAGAAATTATCCAAGTAATGTAAAGGACTTAATAACATTCCAGTTTTTGGTCCAAAATACACTCACTCTTGCTTGTACTTAATATTAAAGGCAACATTATTCATGCAGCATCATTAGTAATACCTTGTTTAATTTTAAATAAATTACTTTCACATCTTTGTAAAAGTCTTAGTGATACTCCATGCATGTCCAATTCTGTATGTTTCCACATAAAGGCACTCACCCCTGGAGCAGCATATTCTCTGATGCTTTTAGCTTCAGCTTGGCTGACAAAGTTATGGAAGAGCACAACATAAGGGTGCAGGCTGATTAGCTCTCGTTTGATTGGTTGCAAAAGTAGACCAGGGCTTCCATTGGTGAAATAGTCACAGAACAACCTGGGGTTCTCAAAATGCTTTGGCTGTCAAAAAAAAAAAAAAAAGTGCATTGTTATTATTAGACGCAACATTATTATTATGCAGACCAGCACCAAATGTATTCATTGGTTGAGCCCAAGTTGTCATTGCCCAACATAATGAGTAGACAAAACAAACAGACTGAAATTCCATTTGGTGCCACTAGTCATGCAGAAATTAAGATTTAAAGCAGGTCATTATTTCATGTGACCTTCTTCATGATCCAAACCTGACGTAATTCACTTACTGTGTAATTTTCTTCAGGCTTTCATGGGAAGAATTCAAGCTCTACAGAGGATTTGCCACAACTTTAGACTTTTGTTGCTTTTTGTACTTCTCTTTTTTTTACGAGAGACCATATCATTTATGAGACGTTTAGTGGAAGTTCATCTGTTTAAAAATGGCAATGTCCCTTTAAATTATTTTCTTTTGCTAAATGATGTGACCCTGGACCACAAAACCAGTCATAAGTGTTTTTACAGATTTATACAGCTGAATAAATAAGCTTTTAAAGTTGTCCAAATGAAGTTCTTAATTTTTTCAAAATTAAGTTTTGATATATTTATGGTAGAAAATTAACAAAAAAACCTTCATGGAACATGATCTTTACTTAATATCCTAATGATTTTTGGATAATTTTGATCCATACAGTGTATTTTTGCCTATTACTACAAACATACCCGTGCTACTTAAGACTGGTTTTGTGGTCCAGGGTCACAAATGTGCTAACATTTATTATTTGTGTGGTTTATAATACTTTCAACAACACATGGTACTGAATAGCAAGATTTAACCTCTGATTAACACTACATTGTCTGAATACAAGCTGTTGAGCATAGAGTGGAATGATACCTGAGAACCTTTTGTTTGACACAGCTTCTCATAGACATTCCTTGTTCTCAGATAGGTGGAGTCAGGCCTTTTCAAAACCAAGCTTTGGTTAGTAACAGCCGGACTTTCATCAAGGAGCTTCTCATACTTCTCCACATTGAAATGTACCCTACTGTTCATAGGATCTAGAAGACAAGATTGAAATTGCATTGTGATGAAATATGACAGAGAATTTTAAATATAGATTTATATTTCTATAAAAAAATAAATGGATCTTTTGGGCCAACTTTTTTTTTCTCATTTATTGCTGTTGGCTGATAGTAGACTGCAGAGGTTTACCATGAAGCAATAGTTCCTGGGACAGGCTGAGGGCGTAAGATATGTTTCCAGTCTAAAAACCATTAAAAATAGTTAGCAAGTGCAAATTCTTCACTAGATTGCGAAATTCAATCTTTGGTCTTTTTATACCTAGTATTAAAATCCATTTAGTGATCCAATCACAAGAGGTTAGCCAAGACACATTGTTTAAATCTACTTGGGAAATGAATCTCCTGTGAGTCCAGATTTTGAGGGGAATATTTAATAGGGGAATATTTCAAGGGAAACCCTATACTGTAATTGTTAGAATGGTCACAGATCAGCAGTCTCCATGTGAAACTGATCGTGCAGATCAAACCATAAGATGTAGAGACTTAAAACATGGAGTGATGGTAGTACTCACACCGCTGACAACGTGACCAAGGCTCGCTCCAATCGGCCTGACGGAGGTGCCACAGCGAACAAAAGTACGGAATCACTCATAACTCCTAAACTGTCAGTCGCAGACTCAAGTGTCTAATGTCGTTGGAATCCTTGGCTCACGCTGGACAAAATGCATACCAGATTCGATCGTGAGGCTGAAGAAATTTTCGGGTATTTTTCTCTCGATTAGAAACAAACCAATGCAGTAAGATTCTCTGGAAAGTGAATATCCATAATTATTCAAAAAAAAGTTGAACTTTCGACTCACCGACCAAAGGGATGGCAAAACGTTCAAACAGAACGAGGTATCTCCACCAAACTCAGAACACTTATGTAAAAGCTCAATCTGAGGTCACAGTAAAAAAAAAAAAAAACCTTGGCATGAAGTGCCACAAGTGTCTACAAGGACATTGCGTATTTAAAAAAACATGGCCGCCATTGGTCGATGAATTTTCAGCACCTGTTAGACAAGGTTAACGGAGGGCGTTTGGAACGAAACTTGGTGGGCCTGTTTAACTCACGGCCCCAAAGGTTTGAGAGAAATTTGAAAGAAATCAGCCAACTTAATCCATTTATGGACAGTGGTTCCACACAACTAAATTGTTTTATTAACATTAACTGATTTTTTTGAATCTGTGCAAACTCTTTGAGTTGTGACAACACAATTGAATGAGGTAACATCTATGTGAAATATTAATGCCCAACCAAATCAATTTATTCACTTCCCTGTAACTTAAACAAACCCTGTAACTTAAAAGTTTAGTGAACATTTTTTTGGTTTAGTAAAAGCGCTTGAGCAGTAATTGCTGCTTGCAGCTATATTTTTCATTTTCATTTTTAATCTTAGTTTAGTTTTGTAATTTTAATGTTGTTGTGTTTTTTTATGTCTATATAGTTCAATAAATAAAATAAATAAAATACATCAGGATGGTATATTTCTGAATACCTCCAAATGTGATTTGTCAAGACTGTTTAGGACCCTGTTTACACTGGATCGGATCACCCAAGATGGATCTTAATACCTGGTGTAAACATATTTATTTTACAAGATGTACCATACCTTAAAATGAGAGAAAGCTAAATGGTCAAGGGCATCTTCAAGTGTGCCTTCATTTTCTGGACTCCAATCTGTTCCTCGGAAAAGACGAACTGCCTCCTCAAACCACTGTACAGAATGGTAGTAATCTTCCAAATCATAGGCCACCTATAAGCATAAATCTTTCAAAGATGTAGCATAACACAAATAAGTCATGAAAATGAGGGGAAAAAAAAAGATGATGACATCCCACATATCTGATATTTGGATTCAAAATGCTTCTTACGCAATTCAGTCAAAAGCCATTTAGTCATTGGTTATTCAATGTATTATATGAATGTTAAAAGAAGTTGCCAATCTTTGACAGCACAGCATATTATACTTGGTAGTTTTTCGGATGGTGGTGAAGAGAACAGATGGTGCTTATTAAAAGAAGGCAACAAAACAGGGCTTTTGTCATGCATGATGGAATAAAAGTGTAAACCATTTGGTATTTTATTCACCACAAAAGAGGCACCAGATTCGAAACAAAAACTGAGCAGTATGGAATGTACATCAGGAAGTAACATTACGCTCAAGCGGGAACACATTTTTCCAAAGGTTTTCCCAGTGATTCACAACATTCCAAACTTTGAGAGTGTGGGCAGTAGTGATTCTCAGCCCCTCTAAAAGTTAAGCTTGTGACAAATAAGAAATGATTAGCTTCAATGGCATGCTATGCTTTGCAGACTGGAATTAATGCAGTGTGTCCTACCTTTCCAACAAGGAAGCAATCATCCCCAGATAGCGTATCAGGCACAGGAGGTTTGTAAATGTCAACAGCATTTCCATTTGTGATTCGCTGGAAATGACCTCGCACGAGCCCCTCCACACGCAGATCATACACATCCTGAAGTCTCATCAGCCCCTGCGCTGCCCCCTGAAGGTCTTCCAGCTTGGGTAAGCTGCCTTCCATCCTCCTGTATCCCTCCCTGAGGGCTTAAAGAAAACAGTAAATGGGGGTTGTGAAGGGGTAGAATTAAGTGAGACAAGCAAGCCAAAAGTACAGTGATAAAACATATGACAGTTACAGTTATGAAACTGTGGGTCAAGACTTAGCTTAAATGCATATGTGTGTGAAGGTCAGCAAACTACCGTTAATATTTTCTTCAGCTTCATTGCTATGGACAACATTCATCCATTCAGACTTGAGTCTTTTGACCAGTTTGAATGCAACAATTGGATTAGCTATGGTAGCTGATTGCTCATTGTATATCCCACTGTGCAGTGATGTGACTCTTGAGAAGAATCTAAAAAAAGATCAGAGAATTAATAATATTTGGTTGTAGTTTATTATTATTATTATTATTATTATTTAAAATAAAAAAAGTGAAACATAACAACAAAATCAGATTTAATTAAAATAACAAATTTTCTGTCAGCTTCAGTGTTGGCATAGTTGGATAATTGTATAATTGGTCAAAAACAAAAAAATATATATATATATATATATATATATATAAAATACAGAAATGCCCTTTTACAATTTTTTTCGTTATAATTATACATTTACAAAATGGCCTATAACACGTATGTATAACACGCATGTATTCGATTCAAAAAGAAGAAACTGAAAATACAAAAATCTGAAAGCATATTTTTTTATGTAACAATTATTTTAACAACTGTGATGTATTTGCTGTTACCATGGGAAAGTTTGGCAAAGTTGTTAAAATATACTGTCGTACAACTTTAAACACAGAGATTTCCAAAACCAAATTTAGTTGTAACTATTTATATTGATTAATTAATTAACCACCGCTTTAATACATTTACATAAATGGTAAAATTGCGTTCTCTTACCTTTTAATATCGTCAAGTCTTTGTGTTTCGTGTTCCAAGTAAATTCTTAAATAATCAATAAGTTGTCTTTCTGCAATAACGGCTTGCTTCACGCTCGTCATTGAAGTGAATATCTCACCGAACGACTTGTCAGATATGTTAACTACGTATAAAAATATAAAGAGACTAATGTATGAAGACATCTTACAAGGAAGATGTCTACGAGGTCTTGCATATTAAACCGCTTAATGCGTTATTCCACAGTTTTTCATTCCTCTTCACAAACGTAAGTTTTCACGCAGGACATGAAAGAACTTGCACAGCTCGTGATGAGTCGTCAATGAGAGTGTGTGTGTGTGTGTGTGTGAGAGAGAGAGCGAGAAAGAGAGCGAGAGAGGGGGGGTGTGGGGTGTGGGGTGGCGTAATACATCTTGGGGTGAGTAATACCACAAGTATAATACAGAATATAAATAAGATTAAACAAATGAAAGTTCCCTGGTCTAAACGCTTCTAAACAATCTTGTTTTCCAAATATATTGTAAAGGCTTTAAAAAACATTATTATAGACAGGTAAATATCATGGCATGACAAAAAAAAAAAAAAAAAAAAAAAAAACGTTTTTGAACTTTTAAATGATTATTCTTACGGAAATTAAACTGGATGTCAGAAAAATTGAGTCACAAACATGTGGATTCAAGGTGTCCTGGTGATGGAAAAAGAGTCATTGTGATCCTCCCTCGGTTTAGCTCCCTGGTTTGTTATCTTTGCTATTTACCAATGTCAGTTGTTCATGTCCCATATGGCTTTTCACTCTACAAATAGTGTTATTATCTGTTTTAATGCAACGTTCCACACTTCCAACATTTCAACATTGTGCTAGCACTGCTGGAAGGCTTGGGTAATGAGGCCCTGCACCACTGCTTTTGTTGGTCTAACTTTCACACTTAAGTGCCAAAGTTGTGAATTAGTTGTGAACTGTGTGAATGACCAACTCAGGATAAAGATCTTCCTCAAGAACTAAAGGTGAGGTCCACTGAACAGCCAATTTAAATTATTATGCTTTGAAAATGCTTTATCAAACATAATAATAATACATTTTATTTATAACGCACTTTATATTCACACAGAATCTCAAAAGTGTTACAAAATTGAAGACAGAAATAAATGTTAGGATTCATTCAAAAGCTTTGCTAAAAAGGTCGATTTTAAGACCACGTTTAAAAGCATCAACAGTCTTAGGAGCCCTTAGATGGTCAGGGAGAGCCCGGTCTCCCATAGTACGAAGCTTAGTCCTGGGGGGTTTTAAGAAATACGCTGATGCAGAACGAAGTTATAAATCTGGTGTTATAAATAACTTTTTTAATGATAGTTTTTCATTAATGTTAGTTTAATTAGTATGAATATTATTTGTTTGTATTATTTATTAATATTGTTTTTACCCCTCTATCTGCCTGGTCTTATAATATATTGTAGTATGTATTAGGGGTTCTACATAAAAACAAGAACAACATCATGTGTTAATTAGGTACTTTTAAATTAATTAATTAATTTTTTAATGGCATGAGAAATTGTAGCAAAAATGGCTGTTCTAACAACAGTTATAGAATACATTATTAAATAACAACGGACATTGAACATAAATATTATTATTATTATTATTTTACGGTAGGTTTCACATTAAAACAACAACAGCATGTGTGAATTAGGTACTTTTTAATTACATGCAAAATTTCATCAAAAATATCAGTACACTTAACAGCAGTTATTAGCTGAATACATTAATGACAGTTGACATTGAACATGAACATTGAATATCATATAAATGAACATCATGTATATACATATATGAACGTCATATAAATACACAAGAAGTAAAACACAAAATAAAAACAAAAAAAAAATAGTAAAATATCTTCACATTCCTCTATGATACCTTTAAGTCCATCATTTTGTTGTGATAAAGTGGCAGTTCCTCTCTGCAGATGATGAGGTTGTAGCATCTTAAAGTAATAGTTAAAAAAAAAAAATAATAATCTCATTGTCTCTGTTACTTAGTGTAGAAGAGGAAAGAAGTTTCCACAGCTTAACAGAGCTGCTCACACTTTCATGTGACCCAAAAACTAAACAATGGTTCTAAATAAAACCGTTACTACATGTAAAGAACCTTTAAAGAACCATTTTAGAGTGCACTGTATCCCATTACTCCAATGTTATTAAACAGCTGGAAAATTTTATAAGAGTCATTGTGCAATGAAGAATAAATACCGCTATTTTGGCTGACTGTATAATTCTTATGAGGTCCGAAGAGCTGCTTAAAACAAACCTCAGAAATATAGCTCCCACAATATATCTGCCCTAAAATATAACTCATTAGCAACACAAAAATTGAAACTGCAATTTTACACTTAAACCTGTTGACAGAATCATGTTTAGACAAAGTAAAACAGAGAAACAGAAAACTATAAATGATGACAGTTTAATTTAATATAACATTAACAATACTATGTCTCCTGCATACATTCTCTTGGTTATAAAAAGTTTTTAATATAAAGCCTTCATTTATATAACCTATCATTATATACCATATCTTTAATACGCTATTCTACAGTTTAACCTTTCTAGTTAGATTAGTTAATGAAACTATTTAACCACAATGTAACATGTCTATCTATTTTCAGTCACAAGATGGTGCCATTTAGCTGTGATTTTAACTGTCCACTGATTTAAATACTAGGCCTGCGCATTGAGTTGTCAGATGGTGGTAACTGAACTTTACAACAAGGGTTACAAATCCAGATGTTGTAGTTCCATTTTTAATATGCGGCAAATTTACATGCCACAGACATTATGCCTTATACAGCTTTTGCCGCTCTTATAAAACCACTGTTTTTAAGCCTCTCACAGCTGATTTACTATAATTAGAGCTGGTTATTTTTGCAACATATATGATTTTGACATTTGAAAACAAAATAGTGCAAACCATCATCACAAAGAACCCCTGAGTAAAAACTGAGCTCATTTTAGCCATCCACGTTTGGACAATAAGCACTTCTACTTGACACAGAGCCTCTTTCATAAGCGAAATTGAGGCAATGAAGATTACAAAAGATCATAATGGGCTGATATAAAAAATTTGAAGACCAGTGATTTCCCACTGCTAAATTCTGAAGAAGAAAAAAACAGAGGTGGTTTTGTCATTAATCACTTACCCACATGTTGTTCCAAACCCTTGAAAGCTTCGTTCGTCTTCGGAACACAATTTAAGATATTTTGGATGAAAACTGGGAGGCCTGTGACTGTCCCATTGACTGCCAAGTAAGTACTACTGTCAAGACCCAGAAAAATATGAAAGGCATTGTCAAAATAGTCCATCTGCCATCAGTGGTTCAATCTGAATTTTATGAAGTGACGAGAATACTTTTTGTACGTGCAGCTGACACAAAACAGCGTACACAGCTCGCATCCACCAGATATTCTCCAAAATGGCGCTACGGTGACGCGGATGTGACGAATTGTTGAATCAAGTAATTTTTTTTTCTTTGCAAACAAAAAGTATTCTCGTCACTTCATTAAATTGATTAAGTGATTAATGACAAAATTTTCATTTTGGGGTGGAGTAACCCTTTTAAAAGTGACAAGTATAATTCATTATAATTTGCACTTACAAACTGCATAAATAACATTATGAAATTATTGTTTAAAATAAAAAAAAACAGAAATCTGAAATCATGGAAAAAATAGAATTATACTTTTAAAAATGTATACTAAAATTACTAGTAGACGGCAGCAAGCCATTGTCTTATTGACATTTATTCAGTCGATTCGTTTCAAAACGGCTGATCCATTCAGAAACGAAGTAAGAAACAGTTTTATGAATGGGTCAGTGAATCACTGATTTAAGGCGTTCAAAATGCAAAAGACATGGTAACAAAAAACATTTGGGGCTTCAGACCCTTTAGCCCACCCCTAGCGCCGCCCCTGGTAAGGATAGCTTTCACTGTTATGCTAAAGATCAGCTCTATATTTCTTCACAGCCTGACAAAACATACCTATCTGCAAAACTAATTAAATGTAAAGCTGATATAAAAAATTTGAAGACCAGTAATTTCCTACTGCTAAATTCTGAAAAAAAAAAAAAACAGAGGTGGTAATTATCAGACCAAATACTGCCAGATGTAATAACCTAGAACACTGTTACTTGATGGCTGTTTTGTAAGGTCTTCGTTGTCAGTTAGCAAACTAAGGTGTGCTATTTGATAGTAGTGTTGGGTTCGAGTCCACCTAAGTCGAGTCCGAGTCGAGTCCGAGTCTTTAACCAGTCGAGTCCGAGACGAGTCCGAGTCCAAAATGGGCCGAGTCGGACTCAAGTCTGAGTCCCAAAGGGCCGAGTCCGAGTTGAGTCCGAGTCCAAGGAAACACTACTGTTTGTCAGTATCTTAACATTGTTTTAACCCAAAGGGTTCCCTGACTCTGTCCTGGAGGGCCGGTGTCCTACAGAGTTTAGCTCCAGCCCCAATTAGACACACCTGAACCAGCTAATCAAGATCTTACTAGGGCAGGGGTGTCAAACTCAGTTCCTGGAGGGCTGCAGCCTTGCAGAGTTTTGTTCCAACCTTGCTCCAACACACATACTATGCAGTTTTCAATTAAGCCCAAAGGACTTGATTAGTTGGATCAGGTGTGTTTAATTAGGGTTGCATCTAAACAATGCAGGGCTGCAGCCCTCCAGGACTGGAGTTTGACACCCCTGTTCTAGGGATACTAGAAACCCCCTGGCAGGTGTGTTGAGGCAAGTTGGAGCTAAACCAAGGACCAGGACTGAGTTTGGGCACCCCTGTTTTTAACCTTTACAACTAGAAAAACGCATCTCATACATCTCAGAATGAGTGTCCATGCTCTGCTTAGCAAACTCAAAGTCAGGTAACAGAAGTTTTGACTGACTTATGTCTTGTGACATATTTCAGAGTGAAACAGGTTTTAGAATGTGCTAAATTGGTATGTGACTTTATTCATTGATATAGTAAATGTATAAATTCAAGGGTGGGATAAAGGAGTAGGTATCTTGGTGAATGGGACCTTAAGAGCAGAAAATGCACCTCTTTGATTTCTGATTGTGGCTGTGTGTGTTTTGGG
This sequence comes from Labeo catla, assembly GCA_012976165.1. Classification (NCBI taxonomy): domain Eukaryota; kingdom Metazoa; phylum Chordata; class Actinopteri; order Cypriniformes; family Cyprinidae; genus Labeo; species Labeo catla. The sequence continues at coordinate 92,944 of VONZ01000411.1, forward strand.
TTTTATATGACTTTTTTTTTCTTGGATGAAAATGAGGTTGTGAGGGATAAACTTAGTCTTTACAATACACTGTGTATAAAGCCCTACATATACTTTCCATAAATTACAGCAAACGCACACCTGTTTTATTTTTGAATGCATTTATAGTTACATTAATTGCAATAAATTACATTATATAAAGAAAATTTTAATGATGTGCCATTGACTTATTAGAGGATCATGCACACCCAAGGTGTTTTTTGGACCCATTAAAACTCTTGCTGCAAAGATGTTAGAAAAATTATTTTCCTTTGAAGCTAGAAACTGCCACCATGTTTAAAAAATAATAATTTGAATATAGCAAAAACTAATCAACTAATGTAAGTAAAACATTCTCAAGCTTACTGAAGGCAAGTAAATACTCCAAGTAGGCCTATTACTTACATACAAAAGGATAAATAAATATATTAATCAAAAATACAAATGAAATAATATTTTTAAAAAATAGAATCTTTTTTAAAATATATTTTTTTAAATTTATTTTTTTTTTTAGGTAGGCCTATCTAAAGGCTATTACAGAAATAGACTACTACAGACATTTCTTAATAAATGTAAAAAAATAACACTGCAAAATCTTCACTGTATACATTAAAGACGATTCTTATTAAAGTTACTAAGTGATTCAGTCAAGAAAAGTGAGTGATTCTCTTTTTCATTTGTTGTTTGATTAATATTTATGACGCGGTCTGCGGCTGCAGGTTTACGCTGCTGTCGCTTTAAGATCTGACGCACAGATCAAATATTTTGACGCATCAGTATTTCTCCTAACTGTTCAGGTTTACTTAAGACGAAACCGACTTTATGTACATGAATAGTCTCCAAGACGAGCATATGTGTAGCAATAACAGACCCTTTTAGAAGCGAAAGAGAACTCGGCAGTCGCACACTGACTGAGAGGCGCGTTCTGTGATCGCGCTTTGAGTATGTGCGCACATAAACCCGTCGGCTTTCAAGTAGCCTACTGGACAAGACTTAAAAACAAATCCAAATACTGAATATGACTTTCGTGATAATGCATCGAGTCAGTGACATTTCCGTCAACTGTCTCTGGACTCGGATGGACTCGGCATATTTTCAGAGTCCGAAATGCTTGAGTCCGAGTCAAGTCCGAGTAAAAATGAGTTCGCGTCCGTGACAAGTCCGAGTCGCCTAAAAATTGTACTCGAGACCAGACTCGAGTCCGAGTACGAGTCCGAGTACCCCAGCTCTATTTGATAGCGATATTTTGTTTGAAAGACATGTTTCTGACATCTGTAAAACCATTTTGTCGATTTCTGTCACTGCTAGAGTTTGCATTCCTTGCCACTGTTGCTTGCTTAGTTGGGGATATTTAATAATCCGCAATATTGTCTACTTGATTGCACAGACACTATTGGAAGAGAAGAGAACTGAGTTGGACGGTAATATCACTGAATCAGCGATAAACTGACTTTAACTGAAAAACTGTTTACTATCATCCTGTTTTTTCAGCTGCTTTACATCAGAATTGAATTTTGTTTGTTAAAGTTAATTAATAAAAATACAACGTTTTGTTAGTTCATGTCAGCTCAGGTCCATTAAATAATGTAACAAACAACTTTTAATTTTACTAATTTATTAGTAATTATTTAATGTATAAGTAATTCTTTTTCATTGTTAGTTTGTTAACTAATCTTAGATAGCTTAAGTACATTTGAAAGATCACTTGAACTGGAAAACTTTTGCTGTGTACAAACATCTGATAGACGTCTGTAAAATGTCAGTTTTACACACATTCTAAATCATGAACATCTTAAAGACATCTAATAAACATATTTGACATCTAGGAGATGTCCCATAGACATATTTCAAATGAGTAAACAATCTAAAAAATACATCTTGCAGATGTAAATGCAGACATAGACGTCTCCAAGATGTATGTGTTGCTAATGTTAACAAATGGAGCCTTATTGTAAAGTGTTACCAGAAACGCAAAATGAATCACAAAATTGTTTTGTTCTTAAATCACTTACTGGTCTAGCATCATTACAGCATAAAGATGTCAATTGTACATAATATTCTAAATCATAAACAGCTTAAAGACATCTAATAGACATCTATTTGACATCTGTCAGGAAATGCCCTATAGACGTATTGCAGATGAGCAAACAATCTAAAAAATACATCTTGCAGATGTAAACGCAGATGTCTAATAGACGTCTCCTTGATGTATGTTTGCTATCAGGGTATTATGTCGAAGCTTAACATGTCCAAATGTATGTTTATATTAATATTTGGGAGAAGAAAAAAACACACAATGTTTGTCAGATTATTTTAAAATGTGTCATCACTACCATAGTCCTGCTTTAATATAATGGTCTGAAATGGTCATAGCTTGCTGAAATAATCCCAGCAGGCACTGGACGTCTATATAACGTCAGGTTGACGTTGGACATGATGTCAGACAGACGTTGCATTTTGGTTGAGAATGAAAATTGTGTTGACGTCAGTATTTGACGTCAATTTGATGCTGACTTAATGTTGGATTTTGGTTACACAACCTAAAAACAACAAAATATCAACGTCAGCTGACATTGGTATTGGACATCAATTTAACGTTGACATTAAACGTTGAATTTACATTGAATTTTGGTCAGCCGATGTCGCAACCGAATTTAACCAAATATCAGCGTCTTATGACGTTGTGTGCCTGCTGGGATAAGGTCAAATGGTGATTGCTGGTTATTAAATACAGTACTAGCAGTATTTTATATCTAATAAAGTTAATAAGCAAAAAGTGGGGCTCTTTATGCTCAGCAGGGGTAATTTACTTGTTTTGGAGGAGCATCTGGTACAGAAGTGGTAACTAAGGACTGATGCAACATGAGACTACTCATTGTTGCTTGTTACCTTTGTCAGTGAACCCAAAGCAGGATGAAAACATGTTTATTTCATGATTCTTTAATTAGGCCCAAGGGAGGCAATCTAACTGTCATAACACTTCTAATAAGCGCAAACTATTTTGTTTTGTCTATGTGGTCAATAAACATTAGCTCTCTGTGTTGCCTCAATCATATTCAAATTTAAATAAATTACATAACATTTTTACAAATAAATGACATAATTTTGTCACGGGGTGTGAGGCGAGAGACAAAACACACAAAGAAGACAGAAAGGTAAACAGGCTTTAATAACTCCATAGGGTAATTCCACCAGTACATCCAACACAACTACACAGAGACCCGATAATCAAACACAAAGAGAACTGACACACACAAACACACACACACCCTTGAATATAATGATGAAATCAAATGAATAACCATGACAACTGTTTAACTAAGGCAGGAACGTTGAAAATACAGAGTGCAAACTAACAGAAACTGTGAAAATGTTTGTTTTTTTTTTGTTGTTGTTGTTTTTATTTGTTTATTTATTTATTAGCTTGCTTTCTGGTTTTCATTTATTTTTGGGGTTTTTTTTGCATGTATTTTATGTACACGTGAAGACTTTAGATGCAAAAGCAAAATGAGCATTTCTTTATGGTTTCTATGTAAGTACTGGTACTTCTGAATGGGTTGAGGCTGGGATTTAGCACATTTGACGAAAGTATTTGATGAACACATATGTGTGGAGAGCATTCACTCAGTATCATTATCTAATTTTTAACCAAGATGGGTTTTAGAGGCTTTTGCATTAGATCTCTTTACATGTTTTACTCACTGTTTACTTTTTACTGGTAATTACAATGTCTCCCAAACTTGTCCTGGATGCCCACCATATTTTGGATGTCCTTTCATTTATTTCCTGAAATCTGGGCTTTTTTTAAAAAGGTTATGTTTAATGTAGAATATACAGTATTTAAATGAAAATATGACTCTATAAAGCACATGAAACATATAGAGATGGAATATAGCACAATTACTAGTGTATCTCTGGCAATATTGTCTATCTGATTGTACAAACACTATTGGAAATTAACTGAACTGGATGACGACATCACTGAATCAGCATTGAACTGACTTTAACTGAAAAATGGGCTGTTTTTTATTGTCCTCTTGCATTATTGACAAACTATTTTCCTGTTTGACACTTTCCTGTTAAAGCTGCTTTGACACAATCTGTATAAAGCTCTATATAAATAAAGGTGGCTATTTAAGAAAATTAGTAGTCAGTACATTAGACACTAAAATGTTTGCTGGTGATAGCACATACATTTCAGAATGTAGCAAGGAACATTAACATCAGAAGTAGCTTTTTAATACCGCAAACATTGTTGTTGTGTATTTGCGTATTTAGTAAGCATTAGATTCTAACCTTATTATCTACCATAAAATCATTATCACTTGACTTTTACTTTTTCAGGTAGAAATATTTAAAAAACTTCATCCTTTATTCACACTATCAAAAGAGACCTGTCACAAACAAGGTGCTATGGGCAATAAGGCCTGAAAAGCATGCATGGATGTAAACTGCAGAAATGTCATGACAAGGTTTTTGCAAACTGCAGGAGTTACAAGGTTTTTAACCAGCGAATGATGGAGATCTTTGTTTTGTCCGTCATTACAACGGCCACATCTGAGGCAGTAGGCTTAGTGCATCAAGTGTCAAATACGGAAAAAATAGCCTTAATAAGACGTAGTGTTTTTTGAGTAAAGAAAACGCCACTTATTCAAACATCAGTTCTTTATTTACCCTTGCATTGCATAAATAGGACGCATATTTACAGCAAATGTAGAAATTATTTTCCAAAATGCAAAGAATCTATTTCAAATATCCTTCAAACAGATTAGTATAAACATTGAATGGTTTTGTGGAATTTATTTTGTATTACTTTAAAAAACCATGCAGCACACATACATTAACAGTGTAACAAAGGACACTGAGCATAATAAATAATCTTTTTTTCTACATAGAAAAGAGTTCAGTTTGCTCTTTACATTTTTAAGAATTGAATACTTTTATTCAGCAAGTATGCATGAGATTGACAGTAAAGACATTTATAATATTACAAAAGATTTCTGTTTTTATGCTCTTGACCACCAAATCAGCATATTAGAATGATATGGATCATGTGACACTGAAAACTAATGGCTGCTAAAAAAAAAAAAATAAAAAATAATAATAATAATAATAATAATTTTTAAAATATTTTAGAATAAAAGCTACTATTTTACCAATATGATTTTTCACATTATTACTGTTTTTACTGTATTTTTGATCAAGCTTGGGTAAGGTCATCTTTCAAAAACCTAAAAAAAATCTTACCAACACCAAACATTTGAATGTTTGTGTAACTGTAGGCCAAATTATCTTTTTCTTCTTGCTTCTTCTTCTTCTTATTATTATTATTATTATTATCACACATTTGTCCGACACAGAATTTCTTACAATGCAATTCTGAATTATATAATTTCACAGAATTTAATATATTTTCATTCTCAAAGATTCTCAACCTGACAATGCAATTATTTTTTACACTCTCAAATTTACATTTAAAATGATCAAACATGGGTATAACATTATTATCATTATTTAGCTTTACATTTTAAAAAATATATTTACCAATTCAAACACAGATAGATAGATAATAGATAATAGATAGATAGATAGATAGATAGATAGATAGATGGATAGATAGAATTTACATTGTTTTCAAGTGCTTGATTTGTCACTCTCACAAAAGCAGTAACAAACCTATTGTTCTTGCACTGTCATTTAGTTATTTTGACATCTATATGTGGGTCAATACGAGGACCATAACAACGCATAGCTTTCTTCATATAGCTTCTGAGGGTCTCATCTCTAAAGCCATAAATGAGCGGGCTCAGAAAGCGAGGAAGCAGGATGAAGCAGAAATAATAGATGAAAGACATATCTGCTTGAGACAAGCTTACACGCTGGAAAAGTAAGAGTTCTGCAACAGGCAGGGAGAAGGCCATCATGCTGAGGAGCAGCTGGAGCCCATGAAGCAGCACTGTGTGCAGAGCTTTCCTCACTGACACTCGGTCCTGCCGCATCCGCCGGGTCTCCAGCAGGATCCGAATGTACGTGAAGAGGATGACCACAGCGACCACTGCAAAGAAGATCCCATTGAGGCTCACTCTGAACAGAGCCTGAATGGGAGAAGCATTGAGCACAGTGATTTTGCAGAGCACAGGGGTCGAATGGACGTCTACGCCTGGCTTGAGCCGCATCAAGACAAAGTCGACGGTGGGCAGGATCCAGCTGATGATCCACAGGCTTAGAATGATGATCCAAATCCATTCAGGTCTCCAGATGGCAGGACGGTGAAGCGGGTAGAAAATAGCAACGTAGCGCTCCAGTGACATGGTGGAAAGGATGAGTGGGGTGTTTAGGAAGGTAGCGGTAGACACATACAGCAGTGGCGCACAGAAGACGATTGCAAATTGCACACCACCCATCACTAGCAAGAAAAGGGATACAGAGGAGAGCAACTGCAGGGTGTCGTTGATCAGCATGTAGGTGAAGAGGATGTAACGGGAGCTGTCAAAAAACTGCCTGCGAGATGCAAAGGTGTACAGCATCAGGAGGATGAAGAACATGAAGGCCACGAAGAACGGAATCACCACACACACCTTCACGATGACAGAGAGGTTAATGCTGGATGTCGTGTTGCCTGGGAGGTCTGTCAGATTCTGCATGGTTTCAAGCACTCTGCAGAGCCGATGATGTTACAAAGGCTGAAAGGAAGTTTGCAAAAGAACATTTATTTAGTTTGGAATCTGGCAAATGAGAAAAATATTGAATAACTGAATAATGTTCACTGAATTGTTTATAGGAGATTCTGCATCTGATCTGATTTTCGTTTATGAAATAAACTTTACGCTTGTTCACTCACCACACTGCCTCTGTTGGAGGAAACACTAAAAGACAATTAGAGATGGGTAGCCCACTTTTATACTGCTGAAGATTTGCTTCATGACAAAGGAATGGGATTTGTTTTCCCAAAGGATGGATTAATTTCACGCTATGAACGCAAAGCATCATTATAGCAATTAACGATCAAACAATCAAAACAAAACAAACCAAGTTGAAGGATTGTTTGTGATTCAGTAAGCGATGTGCTTTTGCAAAATTAATGATAATAATCACGGTTTTTGTATGCATATACATTTTTAAAAACAAAGTTTTATACGTAGACCTAGATTGTTGGATATTGGCTATATTGGATAGCCAATATGCTTTTGCAAAATTACTGACAATAGTCATATGTTTTGTTGTTGTTGTTTTTATTATATATATATATAATATAAAGAAGGTTTTTTATCTATATATTGTATACAAGGTTTTATATGTATACCTAATTTCTTCATCTGGTTAACAAGACCCTATAGAAAGACTTCTTAAAAGGAAATAATTAATTACTTAAAAATGATTTATTTACCATTTATTAAATAAGTTACAAGTTATGTTTATATAAATGATTACGTCGTTTTTGTAGTAAAGTTTTTTTTTTTTTTAACTAATCCGTTTTATAATTTATCAAATATTTACTGCTGGATAAGTATACATAGAATGTTTGTCTGTTTCTTATGGCTGGTCATTAACAGAGCTATCAATTATTGACTGTGAACTGTGGTGCTCTGCCTTTTTTTACCATTTTGTTTGTTCTGCAGTGCGGCAGAAAAAAGTTGTACTTAGTGACGAAAGTACATTGGCAGCCTGATCTGCAGTGTCATAAGCGTCACTCATAATGGCAGTAAAACACGTAGCTCACAGCTGCTTGTTTTCTGAAGTGCACTGACCTTAAATATGGAGGGAAGAGGGAAATATCGAACACCAAAGAGCAAACAACAAGCTTTATGATAAAGAAGATCTGGAACATTGAAAGTCTGCATATCCCGGTCTGCATTTAGGTCAACAATAAAAAATGCTGCTGCTCTCTAGCTATTTAATTGGCTGGCATTATATAAATATTAAACTTTGTTATACTAGCTTGGATATTATATCCTTGCTAGTTTAAGTTTTAGCATATATATTTTAATGTAAATCAACTGTAATGTCTTTAAACATCAATACAGAACTATATTTATTGTTATTGTTTTATTGTTTTATTGTATTTAATATATTTTATTTTATTTTTTTTTTTTAATTGTTTTATTTTATTTTATCTGGATCTTTTTATAGACCTTCCTTTTTAACACTGGTAAAATCTCAAGGATTTTTGTTTATTTGTTTGTTTGTTTGTTTGTTTGTTTTAGGACAACTTTGATTAAAGGGTTTGATCCACCTCAAATGTTGACTACTATAGTTGACCACATCTTCCCAGAGTCAAATCCTATGCATATGTATATGTATATGTATATGTATATGTATAGGCCTTCCATTCTACCCCTGGTAAAATTTCAAAGGATCAGATGTGCATCACAGTAAAATGTAGACAAAATCTTCCCAGAGTCAAATCCTATCTTATGTGTTTTTACAATTTTGCATATCAGCATATCATTTGTGTTTCCTAATTGATTGTCAGTGATGCAGTCTGCATATGTATATGTATGACAATTGTCCGTCACTGACAGAATTTTTTTTATCAGTGAAGGAAAAATCTGAAGACCGTCCGTCACTTTGACGGATTACGCTGAGGGTGATCTATTGTAAAATTGTAGCTATAATTCCCACCCCTGTCCAGTTGGTGGCGAAAGCGTTCCAATGTAGCAGCAGAGCGCTGGTTCCAGAACAAAAACGAAACTGTCACGAATGTTTTGCTATTTCACTTGCAGGTGATAAGAGTTTTATATTTATCCTTGATTTGATTATTATAGTTGCCCGTTACTATATTCATAAATCCAAATGGAATGATAAATTACCAAATTTTGAACAATTTAAAGTTGATATTAAAATATATTTGGAGACAATAGAAAAAAGTACAAATTTAAAAGCAAAAAAGACTATACAGATGTTTAATAAGTACAAGTTGTTTATAAAAGCCTTTCTTTTGTATTATTATTATTATTATTATTATTCATTTTATGTTTTATTTTTATTTTTTTTTACTTTTATTAATTTATTGTATTCTTTTATACATGTATATGTGCACTGCCCCTGACATGTAAGGATATATGTGCTCTTGTATGTAAAATATATTGTTGTATTTGTATGTAGTTGTTTTCGTTAAAGTTCAATAAAAAAAAAACGAATGTTTTGCTATGCGTTTGATTACGCAAACACGAGTACACAGAAGCGACAACGATCTATCACGCCACATTAAAGAGCGCCAAAACGGTATTTGTTGCTTGAATTCTCTAATGAAATGGACAGAATTTGAAATCTGAGACTTTGTTTTATATCAAAACTAACACAAAGCCTAGCCTTTTGCAATTTTTTGGCAAAAGACAAAAAGAACAAAAATAGAAGCAATGAAATGTTTTATTCTAATTAAAATATAAAATCGTAATGACGGGTAATAATAGATTATGACGGAATTTTTACGACTCTGTCAGTCAAAATGACAGACAATGTTAAAGTCTAGCACAACCTCTGATGTATGTATATGTATATGTATGTATAGGCCTTCCATTCTACCCCTGGTAAAATCTCTAAGGATCAGACGTGCATCACAGCAAATAGTTGAGTCAAATCCTATGTGACTAATTATGTGCTTTAGAGGTTGTTAAGCAGGCCATCAGTGGTAACCACAAGTTTGCATATCGTGTAATTTGTGTTATCTAATTGTTTGGTAATGATGCAACCCGTCTGGCAAGATGAGGCCAAGGTGTCTGATCCCTTTGCACCGAACCAAGCTCCAAAGCAAATGTTTATTTAATGACTTTTCGCTCTGATTAATCTCCTGAGTTATACCTTCACCAGACAGAACCGGTCTGTTAGAATGATGTAAATATGTTTAATAAACATTGACCCACAAAAAGTGCAGCACCCAAGTCGCCACAACAGTTTTGTCAAACTTCCTTTAAAGAAAGAAAAGTTATGTGATTATAATTTAGGACTTTGTGATACTCTCTTGAACAAATATGCATTAGCTGCATTAATATGCAGCTTCTAAAGGAAGTTTCAGTCCATCACTCTTTTTGGTTTATATATATATATATATATATATATATATATATATTGTGTGTATATAACTTTTTAAAAAAGGTAAAAAAAAAAAAAGATATATTTTGGACATATCACACGCAGATGAAATTGGAAACAATGATCTGGGGTGTACTCAGACTGTCAATACAGGAGCAACACTGTGGTCCCTTTAATCAAGTACAGCCTGTACTTGTGTGTGTCTACATTCAGACAACTGTGCTAAGTGTGCTGAATCTGAATATAAATTAATCCAGGAGGATGGACTTTTGAATTATAGAGTCACTGGGCCTTTGGAGCATTTAGAAACCTATTATACTGTATGATAGCACACGTTTACATCTATATTTTTCAGATTTCTTTATTTTTTTCAGAATGAAATGGCAAAAGCTGCTTTAAATGCAAAGGATGGTCACACCAAATGTTGATTTTATTTAGTTACTACAGGTTAATTGATAAAAATATATTTATATCTATTATTTTGACAGCATCCTCATATATACAACATTGTTACACAAGTGCCTAAAACGTTTAACAGTACTATAGCTTTGCAGGTAGGTTTCTTGAAGCATCTTGGAAATGCTGACACAGTTCTTCTGGATTTAGTCTGTCTCAGTTTGTTCTGTTTCTTCATGTCACTTCAGACTGGATGATGATGAGATCAGATCTCTGTGTGGAGCACTGGCTGTTGTCAGACTCCTTGTGCAAACAAAAATCTCACTGCATTATTACAATTAATGGCAAAATGAATGTTTGGAAATGCAAACTGATATTTGCTACTGACACACTACAGCAAAAGATAGAAATAACTGACTTTAAACCATTTTTTAGTTGGTGACAAATAGTGGCCTAAGACGTTTGCACAGTACTGTATATCAATGGTTCTCAACTCCAGTCCTCAGGGCCCACTGCTCTGCACATTCTGTATGTTTCTGAATCTGACACACTTAAGCCTGGCTCACACTAAAGGATTTTTTAAAATCCTAACCGATTATGAAATCTGGTTGCAGCGCACACGTAAGGAGAATCTTTGCAGATTATCTTCCCTGAAATCTTAAACATGCACACACTACAAGATTTGAAAATCTAGGCGCATCACACACTACAAGACATTATTAAGATTATCATGCTGGAGGGAACGCCTCATGTGATTTCAGCAACTAATTTACATATGTTAGGCTGCGTGCTAGCAGCTTTATGCACTCACCTGGTATGTTCAAAACTGAGACGATTCACTCCAGAGATTTCCTTACTCCATCTGGTTGTGGTATGTTTTCAACATATTATACACACAGCGTTACTACAAAAGCATAAGAAGCAGTTTCCTGAATATCAAACATGTTTGATATGATTGGGGTGGCCCCGATTAGTGTGAGAGCAGATCAGGAGGTTCAAGATTCAATCTATGAATGTCTCACATTACCAGATAATCCGTGCTGAACATCGGGACCATTCGAGGTGCTCTACAAGATTTTTGCTTTGATTCTCGGGAGGGGAAATCAGGGCAAAAACGGGCTAAAAATCCTGTAGTGTGAGTCTGGCTTAAGTTCAGTTCATGGATCTTTCTCCTAACGAGCTGATGATCTGAATCAGGTGTGCTTAATCAGAGAGACATACAAAATGTGCAGAGCAGTGGGTCTTGAGGACTAGAGTTGAGAACCACTGCTGTATCATACAATAATTCTAGTAAAAGTGAATTGATCTCTTTTTAAGATAATTGGGTGATTTGCATTTGACATATATTCCTGAATCAAAATCAATGTTTCACCACAGAAACATCCAAAGACCAAATTCATATGATGCTCAAGACACATCCATGGTGAAACTTGATAAAATCTAAAATAAAATAAAATAATTCACCTTAACCGGATAAATCTGTAGGTATCATATCTGATATAAGGCTTTCTGTTGTATGGTATGTTTTTTTTTATTGTTGTTTTTGTAGAGCCACAGTCCTGAAGAGTTTAGTTCCAACCCTAATCAAACACAACTGAACAAGCTAATCAAGGTCTAAGTGTTACTAGAAAGCTACAGGCCAGTGAGTTTTTATCAAGGTTGCAGGACTTTTTATCTCTGCAGGACTGTGGCTCTCCAGGACTGACATTGACCACCCCGGCATAAAATATAATACATAAAAAACACATATGTGGTCCTGAACCACAAAACCAGTCATAAGGGTTCTAAAGTGTTCGTAAGTTTCTAAAATTCAGATTTATACATTATCTGAAAGCTGAATGAATAAAGGGAGGACAATATTTGGCCTAACCCTAACAACCATTTGAAAGAATCTGAGGGTGTACAAATACAAAGTAAATTTAGTAAAATTAAATTGCCTTTAAAGTTGTCCAAATGAAATTCTTAGTATAATTTGCATATTATTATGCAAAAATTAAGTTTTTATACATTTATGGTAGGAAATTTACAAAATACCTTCATGGAACATGATCTTTACTTAATATCTTAATGATTTTTGGCATAGTAGAAGAAACAACCATTTTGACCCATACAATGTATTTTTGGCTATTGCTACAAGTATAGCTGTGCTACTTAAGACTGGCTTTGTGGTCCAGGGTCACGTAGCCAAAAAATGAATCTACGGTATATTTGTTATATGTTCTGTCTAAAGATTTGACAGACAGTTTCCAACCAAATATAACTGTCAACAAGAGCACTCAGCACCCAGTGAATAACATATTTTGAAATTGCTAACTGTGTGTTTTGTATTGCTTGTGCACTGATTAGCCCCAGAAGCCCTCATGTCATTATGGTGCAAATATTTTAAGTAAACACTGGCCAAAAGGAGCAATACTCCTGATGTTACACAGCTTTACTAATGAGCATGTTTAAATAATTAATAACAGGTAATACTAAATTCCTTTTCCCCCCACTGGAAGTGTCATGTTTAAATAAATAAATAAACAAAAAAGTTATGATTTACAAGTAAAATTGCAAATAGCAACACTATGATCCATTTTATCAACTACGATCTGTACTTACACTCACCACAAGTACATTCAAACACACATTTATTCACAGAATCCTTTTGTATTGACTAACAGTGCAAGATAAATTTCACAAAACGAGTGAGTAATGGTCAAACATTTATCATATCATATTTATCATATATCTTGACCAGTAGATGGTGCTGTGGCCTGAATATATAATGTATAAGTTTTATCTGAATATGCTAAAGCATTGCAAACATAAAGCCTCACATCCATTTTGCCATGCTCTTCATGATTCGTTTGCACGTTAATCAAAATGTTAGACTGATCATCTTGAATTCTATCTAATTTTGTCGGTCTGAAGATGATTCAGTTGGATGTTATCTTTTCAATTAATCTATTTATTATTATTTATTATTTATTGATTTTTTTTAGTTAAACTACCGATAAATAATACCGGTAACTTCTGCTATTAATCTTTTAATATTTTATTCACACGTTTTCTCATAATTAATACTTTATTAATGGGCGTGGGTATAGGTGCGAAGGTGCGACACGTTGACGCATTCCATGCTAATTGACGTATTTTCATAATCGACAATCGATGACATCCACGAATCGCTCTAGCTCTAGATGTTAGTAAAAACTGTCTAGGATAAATTCTAAAAAGTAGATTTTTCAGAAAACCCAGAACATTAAAGGGGTCAAAAGAAATCTATAACAAATCTATAACATACTTTGGTTAAAATTTATCAGTGGTAGTGTAAAAAAAAACACCCTTTTTACCTTGTCAAAATCAGCCCTGTTCAGAGCAAGCCATTCTATTGCATTTTCTTTTAAATGCTAATGAGCTCTGCTCACCCCACCCCTCTCTTCTGTGGGATGATGAGCCGTCTGTTTACTTTAGCCATGTTTAGCCGCGAAACTTGCTAACTAGCACATTATTAAGAAAGCCGATTTGCAAAGATGCGTAAAAACCCTTATACTCACTTCTGCTGTAGGTGAAGCTGGATGAATGATTTGCGCGAACATCTTCCTTCTAAATCGAAAGTAACGTTAATCTTCTGCATCTTCGGTGGCTATTACATCCAATAACAGAACACCTCAATCGCTCAGTCGGAGACATTCTTGTCTTCCCCTGCACTGGAAGGGGATATTTCTTATAAAGATTACAAAAATACCACTGGGTGGATTTTTAGCATAATAGGGTGGTTGTGTACATACACTGCCAACACACATTTATGTTCAAACAACATGTAAAAGTGAGTTTTGCACCCGATGACCCCTTTAAAAATGCAGTCAACTGGAATAAGACAAGGAATCAGAGGCAACCTGAATTTTGCTCATGAACATGAGTTCATCTTTGGACATTTAGTAGCACTTATGGGTTTGAGTTAGAGACTCAAATTTTGCCATGGTTAATATTTAGACTGTCCTCTATTTGTGTGCCTACATTGCATAACCTTCCTCTAGTCCTTAGCCCCTAATAAATAAATAGCATTGATTATAAATAGAAATTGTGATAGCAGAAGTAATTATTAACCTAACTCTGTAAAACTGTTTTGTTGCACATATTACTTGTTTAGGTTAATGTTTTTAACCTTACTGCATAATTTAAATGTTTTAAGCACGATTGCATCTCAGTGCTCAACATCTATCCCCAACACACAAGCAAATCTAAATTTAGCTCTAGATGTCATTAACTAAGCTTGTGTCATCCATTTGAGTTTTGCTCTGTCAAACTCTATATAAATGTTTGTTCACAGCTCACTTCATCATTTGGCTTATGCAGGTAAAGTTTTTTCAGGTTATGCAGGTATTTTTTTTTTTCCTAATATGTTGTGTATTATAGTTAATGTGTTTTTGTTGTCTGTCTAATTGTCTTTCAGATGTCCACACGATGGCCAGTCAGAATGCCAGTGGCAGTATGCAGATGCAACTGATTCAAGTTGACCCCATCCGGAGGAACGTTTCATTGGCATTGACCCAGATTGTTGTGTGGCCCTTCATCTACCTCATCTTTCTCATGCTTTTAATATTTTCCAAGAAAGAGACTTTCAGAACACAGACACGTTATATATTGTTTGGTCATTCTCTCCTGGTAGACTTAATATTTCTTTTTCTGACAGATTTTGTGGTGCTCTTATCATACAATTTTGTTTTAATACCACTGCATTTCTGTATCCCCGTCTGCATGTTAATGGAAGCAGTCGGAGTATGTGCACCATTGACCATCGGTGCCATGTGTGTGGAGCGCTATGTGGCCATTTGCATGCCGCTGCGACATCATGCGATCTCCACCTCTAGAAGAGCCCTAATGGTGATTTTAATCATTTGGATCCTGAGCTCCATAAACCCTTTTGTTGATATGTTTATCCTCATTAGCACTGCCTCTCATGAGTACCTGACTCAACTGACACACTGCCACTATGAGATAATGGTTTTGGAAAAGATACGTCAGTTTGCTAGGGGTCTGTTGTATATTGTGGGGCTTGTGTTTATCTTGATAATTGAAATCTTTTGTTATGTAATGATTTACCTTGCAGCACGTGCAGCTTCTGGTGACATGAAGTCAGCGTCAAAAGGGCAGCGCACTATTTCCCTTCATATCCTTCAGCTGTTTTTATGTACTGCTGAGGTCATGTGTCCTTACATTGAGGCTGTAGTTATGCAGTATGATATTAATATATATCTGATTGTCCGATATGTAAATTTCCTTGTATTTAGTATCACTTCCAGAGCAGTCAGTCCTCTCGTCTATGGCTTTAGAGATGAGAAATTCTACACAGCCATGATTTATTATATCAAATGTAAAAACAATGCAATCTCTACTGACAGTGATAAACAAACATGATTTTCTTCAGTTTACTTCAGTTTAGCTTCAATTTACATGGACATCTATGTGTTTTTAAGGTTAAAGAGTGCTCATGGGATTTTTTGCTTGTCTAAATTCCTTTCAAAATATTATCAGGTAAAATTTGTAAAACATCAAAACTGCAGTCTAATAGTGAAGATCTACCGTTTGAAATTGTCTGACATACAGCAATATCTGTCCGGAGAAGATGTTTCTCACTTAGTATTTAGATGGTATTTTATTTAGCATATGACACAGCTGATTAAGATATTAACATTTTATATTGTGCTTTAATTATAAATATATATATATAATATATATATAATTATATATATATTTATATAATATATAATTACATGTGTAATTATTTTAAATTTACATTCGATATACATTTGTTGGAAAAGATTAAGTTTGGTATTGAACACTTTATATGTCAGCAGACTTTAAATAACTCATTCACAAATTATTATTATCATTATTCTGAATAAAGAGCATCTAATAAATGTCAGTGATTTCTGTTAAAATATCACTGACATGTCAGTATATCAAACAATATTAACAGTATAGGTTAATTATTTTTAAGCTAAATCTAGCATTTGCATCTCATATAGATTTTTTTCTTTCTGATAACTCCAAATGTTACATAACATTTGCCATTCAAACACGTAAGGGCTACAGTGAGTGCAACTCAAGACACTTTATGAAATTTTCTGCTGGATATTACTTAGGGAATATAATAATAATAATATCAGTGTTTTTTTTTTCACAGTATGTTAATTTGTTTTAAAAATAATTTTGATAATATTCCATAATTTAAATACATGGGCAGCATTGTGGTTCTCCAACATTTAGTGAAATATAGTTTAAGTGACAAAGCAGTACTTCATCTATAAATGCAAACACATATTACTCTATGACTAAATGGATTACACATCATTTCAGAATCAGAAAGTGCTTTCAATAGCTTAAAAATGTACTGCACTATGTATATATTGATAAAAAAAAGTGAAAATGTTTAAAACAATACAGTTATTAATTTTTATTAACAAATTAATATTGCTATGCAAAAATAAAATAACATGAAAAATTAAAAACATTGTTTTCTGTGGCCTTTTCATGCCAGCACTTTTTATGCTTTACTTCCAACAGCCCTAATTTTGATTAATGGACACCAAGCTCTAAGAACCCTTTTGTTTGTGTGTGGTTCAGGTATGTGCGCCCATGTTCAGAACCTGATTTTACCAAGTACAACATGTTCCTGGATCAACATCTTTGTTGACCCTGGAACAACCCTGTGATTAACCAATCAGATTTGAAAAAACAGTTTATAGTTTTTGTGAAGTTTAGGCTTACAATCAGTGTTTGGTGCTTGTACATCAGTGTTATTCATCTATAATTTCCTCTGATTTTAGGGATTACTCATGGGTAAGGTTAGGTTTAGGTGTAGGGATGTGGTCAAGATTAAATTTTTGGATTAAAATGTTGTTCAGGAACACATCTAACTCAACTAACTGATAACGCAAAATCAGGACATGCATCCTATGTTATGGGGACAAAATGTCCCCACAAAGATGGCAATATTCAAAATCCTTATCTTTATAGGGACATTTTTGGTCCTTATGAGGAAAAAATCTTATAAATAATACAGATTTACAGTTTTTGACAATCTAAAAATGCAGAAAGTTTCCTGTGAGGGGTAGGTTTAAGTGTAGGGTTGGGGTAGGGTGATAGAAAATACAGTTTGTACAGTATAAAATCATTATGCCTATGGAATGTCCCCATAACACATGAAAACCCAACGTGTGTGTGTTTTCCTCATTACATTTTTTTACTTGTTGTACTTTCTTGAAATGTTTCATCACTAAAAACTTTGCTGTATCTTGTACTGTAGGGTGGTTTTCACAGCAGAATAGTTTTTGTTGTAAGACTGATGAAATTACTTCAAACTCAGTTACTGCATTATAGTATGGATTTGAACAATTATCATTTAATAGAACCTTTGGTTACTAATACCATTGCAGAGTAAGAATAACAAATATGTAAGAGAGCACTGATAGAATTTTACCATTTTGAAATTTAAAGTCCTCATGAAATCAAAATTTATATTATTTACTCCACCCCATACCATTTCCACTCTGTCATGGACTTCATTTCCCACAATCCTTTGCACAGATTTATCAGCACTTACTGTTTTCACCTGTGCCTCGTTAACCCTGTTTGCTCACTCTATATAAGCCTGATTCACTCGGTCACTGATTCTCCACCTGGTTCTCCTGTGTCTTGGTACCTGGTTTTGATTATCTGCCCGAACCCAGTCTTGGTCTATATTGTCTGATTGTCTATGACAGGGATAGGCAGTGTCGGTCCTGGAGTACTGATGTCCTGCAGAGTTTAGCTCCAACTCTGAAAAAAAAACTCACCTGCCTGTAGCCTTAGTAATTCTGAAGACCTTGATTAGCTTGCTCATGTGTGTTTGATTAGGGTTGGAGCTAAACTCTGCAGGACAGCAGCATTCCAGGACTGACATTGCCTATCCCAGGTATATGACCTTTGCCGTTTTTTGGACTAGATTAACCATTCAAGAAATACTGCATTCAGATCCTCTATTTTCATGTCCCTGTGCAGTTTATGACAGAGGACTTAGCCAACAATAGATCCAGCAGTTAGAATCATCCACCTGTGTCAAGGCACCATACAACAAGTTCAGGTAGCCACGGAGCTTGTCCCATTGCGGTCACCAGCACGTCCAGTTACAATGGCCACTAGTCCTGTGCTTTCAGTACCTTCCTGTCCTGTGGTTCTCACACCAAAGACTCATCACAACTTGGCCAACATTGACCACCATTCCAGAGCCTCGACTTGTCATGGCCGCCACACCAGATGCTTCAGCTGTCATGGTAGCACTCCAGTGTTCCCAGTCATCATGTACATCCCACGTAAAGCTACCATGGGAGTCCCTAGGACACGGGTGCCGAACTCCGGTCCTGGAGAGCAGCAGCCCTGCAGAGTTCAGCTCCAACCCTAATAAAAACTCTCCTGCCTGTTGTGTCCTAGCAAGGTCATTCAGACCTTGATTAGCTTGTTCAGGTGTGTTTGATTAGGGTTAGAGCAAAACTCTGCAGAGCTGCAGCTCTCCTGGACCATCGTTCACCACCTCTTTCATAGGACTTCGAGACTGGCTTCCAGTTTGGCAGACCCATCACTGATGTTGGTATGGGTGGCCGGCATCCCCAGCTTTGCAGCCTCTGCGATCTCAAGCCCGGTGATCTCAGTGTTTCTCAGTAATGATCGTCTGCTCCAGAGCCCACTAAAGCTTAGAGCTTGGTCCTGTCTCGTCATGGCCAGGGAGGCCATTTTTGAGCTCGTTACTTGTCCTGTCACGGCCAAGGAGGTCGTCCCTGAATTCTTTGCCTGTCCTGTCTGAGCTCTTCAGCTGTCCTGTCATGGCCAAGGAAGCCTGTCCAGACACGCTCACGGAGGTCATCCCTAAACTCTCAGCCTGCCCTGACACGACAATGATTGTCCCTGAACTCTCATTCTGTCCTGTTATGGCCACAGGGGGCACAGTTAACCTCTCTGTGCTCTCTGTTACAGTTTTGCGTGATCCACTGTGGTGGACATCAGCTTAGCCTGAGCCATTTTGGTGGACTGCACCATCAGCTCCACCCTGGTGGTCTTCTGCTCCACTGTGGGGATTTTCGGTCCTGTCTGCTCTGCTATGGTGGTTATCTGCTTTACCGTCGGGACCTTTGGTCCCATCTGCTTAGCTGTGCTGGTCTTCAGCTCCACCTTGAGGGTCTTCAGCTTCACCCTGGTGGTCTTCAGCTCTGACTTCCTGCTCTGCCGGCTCCACTCTGGCTTCCAACTCTGCCCTGTCTTGCCCTGGCTTTGCCCTTGCTTCCCGCTTTGCCAACCCCATCTTGGTCTCTAACTCCACCCTGGGCTTTCATTGTTTTTGGACTTTTGGATTACCCCTTCAGTAAAATAATACTGCATTCAGTAAAACAATACTGAGTTTGTGTGCCTGTGCAGTTTGTGACAGTTACTAAAACATGCAATAAAAAATCTCTAAGGTTGCAATTTACTGGATGTGCAAAATGTATCACATGGATTTGAGGATTAGAATCTGGCCTAACAGTATTGCTTTTTTTGTTGTTTGTTTTCTTGCTCTTTCTCTTCATGTCTACTCTAGTTTGTGCACTATAATCTAGATTTTTACTTTTATTCCCTGTTGAAAAAACAGCATTTGCTGGTTAGGTATGTTTTGAAGCATGGCTGCTGGTTTGAGCTGGTTTAAACTGGTCCTTAGCTGGTCATGAGCAGTGTTGGGGAAAGTTACTTTTAAAAGTAATGCATTACAATTTTGTGTTACTCCCTGAAAAAGTAACTAATTACGTTGCTTAGTTACTTTTATGGAAAGTAATGCGTTACCTTACTTTTTAAATCTGGGCAGGGCTTGCTTCTTTGTTTTTAATATAGTTACTTAAAAAAAGTAATATTATTTTGTAACCCGCGTTAATTGTAATGCCTTACCCCCAACACTGGTCATGTGCTGGTCCAAAGCTTGTCCAGAGTAGGAGCTAGTTGCTTAGGACCAGTTTAGGACAAGCACATGACCCGCTAAGGGCCATCTTAAACCAGATCAAACCAGCAGCCATGATTCAAAACACACCTAACCAGCATATGCTGTTTTTTTCAACAGGGTGGCATGTTGCAAATAAAAGAAACATAGATGCATTATTGTGTCTCAGTGCTACATGTCTATCCCCAAACACAAGCAAATCTAAATTTAGCTTTAGATGTCATCAACTAAGCTGATGTCATCCACAGGAGTTGTTCTGTCAAACTCTATATAAATGTTTGTTCACAGTGCATCATCATTTATTACACTTGATATATGACCATGGTTCAAGAATAGAATCTTATTGTCAGTAAGTATTATAGATGTAACTGATTTCATTACCTTCAGTTATGTAAAATGAAATTATATAATATATATAAATGGTTACATAAATATTTAATTCTTATTTATAATTTTAAATTTTTAGAAATAAAATAATTACATAAAATTTATTAAATACATATTTCTCAAGAATTATTCATAATTTATATCTCATGTGTGTTTTTGTTCTCTATTTTTCCCTCAGATGTGCACAAAATGGTCAGTCAAAATGCCAGTGGATATGAGCAGATACAACTGATTCAAGCTGACCCTGCCCGGAGGAGCATTTCCTTGGTACTGACTCAGGTCTTCGTGTGGCCCTTTGTCTACCTCATCTTACTCATGCTCTTGACATTCACACAGAAAGAGACTTTCAGAACAGAAACACGTTATATATTGTTTGGTCATTCTCTCCTGGTAGACCTAATATTTCTTTGTATAACAGATATTGTGGTGATCTTATCATACAATCTTATTGTAATACCTCTACGTTTCTGTATCCCCATCGTCATGTTGATAGGAGCAGTCACAGCATGTGCACCACTTACGATTGTAGCCATGTGTGTGGAGCGCTATGTGGCCATCTGCATGCCGCTGCGACATCATGCGATCTCCACCTCTAGAAGAGCCCTGATAGTCATTTTAGTGATTTGGATCCTGAGCTCCATAAACCCCTTTGTTGATATGTTCATCCTCATTAGCACTGCCTCTCGTGAATACTTGTCTCAGCTCACACACTGCCACTATGAGATTATGGTTCCAGTGAAGATGCATCAGTTTGGAAGGGCTCTGTTGTATGTTGTGGGGCTTGCGGTTATTTTGACAGTTGAGGTCTTTTGTTATGTAATGATATACCTTGCTGCACGTGCAGCATCGGGTGACAATAAGAAGTCCGCATCAAAAGGGCAGCGCACTATTTCCCTCCATCTCCTTCAGCTTGTTTTATGTACGGTTGAGGTCATATGTCCTTACGTTGAAGCTGTAGTTATGCAGTATGATATTAATATTTACCTGATTGTCCGGTATGTAAATTTCCTTGCATTTAGTATCACTTCTAGAGCAGTAAGTCCTCTCGTCTATGGATTTAGAGATGAGAAATTCTATGCAGCTATGATTTATTATATGAGATGCAAAAACAACACCGTTTCATCTGATGCAATTAAACAATCATGATTGTCTTTTAGTACAGTCTTCAATATTTCATGAGTACAAATGTGATTTTAACAAGCCTAAATTCATATCCAAATAACCATCCAGAGTTTGTATCTGACCGGCCAATAAGGTCTTTGCAAAGTGTCTTTTAAATTCATGATATTGTTTAATAGCGACCTCTGCTGACCACATTAAGTATTTTTAACCTTCTGTTTGCGTTGCTTTTTATTTATTCATAAGATTTTCAGTAACATTTCTTTGACCATAAGAATTATCACACGCATTACAAGTTTGACTGTTGTGAAATGGATGCAATATTCAACATGCAGGCAAATCTGTGTTATTTTTTTTTTACATTTGGAACCATTGTATTCCTCAAAACAAATCAATTAAATTGTCAATTTATATAATTAACCTTGGATTACAATAATGTCAATGTATTTAATGAAAGTCAGTTATTTCTGCATACATAAAATAAAGATGGACTTCATTGACATGTCATTCTAACATACAATAATGTAAATATGCACTAATAAACGATTCCAGCCAAATTTAATTTCTGATTTTTAAATCTTCAGTCAGTGATTTATATATGTAAGTTGAAGGCTACAGTGAATAAAGCTCAAGACACTCCCACAATTTTGTGAAATTTTCTTAAGGAATATAATAATAATATATTTTTTTTTTTCACAGTGTGTTCATTTATTTGAAAAATAAATTTCATATGCCTTGTTATCATATTCCATAATTTAAATACATGGGTAGCAATGTGGTTCTCCAATATTCAGTGTAATACAGTTAGTGTTTTTTTTTTTCTTTCACAGTGTGTTCATTTATTTGAATAATAAATTTCATATTATTGTCATATTCCATAATTTTCATATTCCATAAGCAATGTGGTTCTCCAATATTCAGTGAAATACAGTTAGTGTAACAGCAGTACCCACTTCACAAGTTTTTGGTGACAAATAAGCTTTTGGTGTAGAGCTCCTTAAAAAAAAAAAACTAATAATAATTGGGTGGTCTTGATATGAACATTTGATTGGTCAAATGCATATCATATGGGCGTGGTTACCACTCAAGTGCTGGAAGGTCAAAAGGTACATGTTATTTGTAGTAGCCTATATGTGTTTATGTGATAATTCAATTTTATGAAATGATGTGCAAGTTCAGCTAAAGTGGGACATCCTATAAATGAAAAGATAATACATTGCTTAATGTGGGAAATTGTTTTGTTTTACAGAAAATATCACAATGACATGGAAAGAAAAAAAAAGAAAAGACATTTTTGAAGATTAAGCAAAAAAGTGGCTGTAAACAACCCATAATTACATGCATACTAAATAAACACACAAATATGAAAGTAAACTCAGTACACGTACGCAAACAGGCACATCATTGTGGCAATTTATGCTACACATATTACACTGTATTGAAGTGGTTGAATTCTATGGTTTTGTCCTTGTGTTTAAATTCCTTAAATGTCTACTTGTGTTGAAGTGAATTCTTGAAATTTTTGCTTCTGTTGAAGTATTTTAATGTTAAGGGTTTATGAGTTCACAATCAATACCACAATGTGCTATTATGTCTTTTTTTGTAAAGCTATTCTTTTAAATTTTTTACATTTTCAGTTGAAAAACATTATGCGTACAATGTCCTGTTGTAAGAAATTGCATTATCTAGGCACAAACTAAATAAAAATGTGTATCCCACTTTACCAGAGTGTGTGAGATAATTAACAAAAAAACAAACAAACAAACAAACAAAAAAAAACATACTGGGAGAGACTAAGAATTTGTTTACCATGACTTTACCCTAAATGCAAACACATATTACTCTATGACAAAATGGATTACACATCATTTCAGGATTGCAAAGTACTTTCAGTAAAAAACATATTGTACAATGAATATATGGATGAAAAATAAAAATGTTTAAAATAATATAGTTAATTAAAAATAAATGGACACCAAGCTCTTGGTGAACCCTTTTGTTCATGTGTTTTTGTTTTTTGTTTTTTTGTTTGTTTGTTTGTTTGTTTGTTTGTTTTGTTTTATTTTGTTTTGTTTTGTTTTGTTTTTTAGTGTGTGTGTGTGTGTGTGTGTGTGGTTCAGGTATGTGTGCCCATGTTCAGAACCTGATTTTACCAAGTACAACATGTTCCTGGATCAACATCTTTGTTGACCCTGGAACAACATTGTGATTAACCAATCACATTTGAAATATCAGTTAATAGTTTTTGTGAAGTTTAGGCTTACAATCAGTGTTTGGTGCTTGTACATCAGTGTCATTCATCTATCATTTCCTCTGATTTTAGGGATTACTCATGGGTAAGGTTAGGTTTAGGTGTAGGGATGTGGTCAAGATTACATTTCTGGATTTAAAATGTTGTTCCAGGGTCAACAAAATATGTTGACCCAGGAACACTTCTAACTCAGCAAAATCAGGACGTGCATCCTGGTTATGGGGACAAACTGTCCCCACAAAGATGGCAATATTCAAAATCCTTGTCTTTATAGGGACATTTTTGGTCCTTATGAGGAAACAGTCTTATAAATAATACAGATTTACAGTTTTTGACAATCTAAAAATGCAGAAAGTTTCCTGTGAGGGGTAGGTTTAGGTGTAGGGTTGGGGTAGGGTGATAGAAAATACAGTTTGTACAGTATAAAATCATTATGCCTATGGAATGTCCCCATAACACATGAAAACCCAACGTGCGTGTGTTTTCCTCATTACATTTTTTTTACTTCTTGTACTTTCTTGAAATGTTTCATCACTAAAGACTTTGCTGTATCTTGTACTGTAGGGTGGTTTTCACAACAGAATAGTTTTTGTTGTAAGACTGATGAAATTACTTCAAACTCAGTTACTGCATTATAGTATGGATTTGAACAATTATCATTTAATAGAACCTTTGGTTACTAATACCATTGCAGAGTAAGAACAACAAATATGTAGGAGAGCACTGATAGAATGTTACCATTTTGAAATTTAAAGTCCTCATGAAATCAAAATTTATATTATTTACTCCACCCCATGCCATTTCCACTCTGTCATGGACTTCATTTCCCACAATCCTTTGCACAGATTTATCAGCACTTATTGTTTTCACCTGTGCCTCGTTAACCCTGTTTGCTCACTCTATATAAGCCTGATTCACTCAGTCACTGATTCTCCTCCTGGTTCTCCTGTGTCTTGGTACCTGGTTTTGATTATCTGCCCAAACCCAGTTATGGTCTATATTGTCTGATTGTCTATGACAGGGATAGGCAATCTCGGTCCTGGAGTACCGATGTCCTGCAGAGTTTAGCTCCAACCCTGAAAAAAAAACTCACCTGCCTGTAGCCTTAGTAATTCTGAAGACCTTGATTAGCTTGTTCAGGTGTGTTTGATTAGGGTTGGAGCTAAACTAAGCAGGACAGCAGCATTCCAGGACTGACATTGCCTATCCCAGGTATATGACCTTTGCCCTTTTTTGGACTAGATTAACCCTTCAAGAAATACTGCATTCAGATCCTCTATTTTCATGTCCCTGTGCAGTTTATGACAGAAGACTTAGCCAACAATAGATCCAGCAGTTAGAATCATCTACCTGTGTCAAGGCACCATACAACAAGTTCAGGTAGCCACAGAGCTTGTCCCACCGCGGTCACCAGCATGTCCAGTTACAATGGCCACTAGTCCTGTGCTTTCAGTACCTTCCTGTCCTGTGGTTCTCACACCAAAGACTCATCACAACTTGGCCAACATTCCAGAGTCTTGTCCTGTCATGACCACCATTCCAGAGCCTCGACTTGTCAGAGCCGCCACACCAAGTGCTTCAGCTGTCATGGTAGCACTCCAGTGTTCCCGGTCATCATGTACATCCCACGTAAAGCTACCATGGGAGTCCCTAGGACACGGGTGGAGAGCAGCAGCCCTGCAGAGTTCAGCTCCAACCCTAATAAAAACTCTCCTGCCTGTTGTGTCCTAGCAAGGTCATTCAGACCTTGATTAGCTTGTTCAGGTGTGTTTGATTAGGGTTAGAGCAAAACTCTGCAGAGCTGCAGCTCTCCTGGACCATTGTTCGCCACCTCTTTCATAGGACTTTGAGACTGGCTTCCAGTTTGGCAGACCCATCACTGCTGTTGGTATGGGTGGCCGGCGTCCCCAGCTTTGCAGCCTCTGCGATCTCAAGCCTGGTGATCTCAGTGGTTCTCAGTAATGGTTGTCTGCTCCAGAGCCCACTAAAGCTTAGAGCTTGGTCCTGTCTCGTCATGGCCAGGCAGGCCATTTTTGAGCTCGTTACTTGTCCTGTCACGGCCAAGGAGGTCGTCCCTGAATTCTTTGCCTGTCCTGTCTGAGCTCTTCAGCTGTCCTGTCATGGCCAAGGAAGCCTGTCCAGACACGCTCACGGAGGTCATCCCTAAACTCTCGGCCTGCCCTGACACGACAATGATTGTCCCTGAACTCTCATTCTGTCCTGTTATGGCCACACGGGGCACTGTTAACCTCTCTGTGCTCTCTGTTACAGTTTTGCGTGATCCACTGTGGTGGACATCAGCTCAGCCTGAGCCATTTTGGTGAACTTTGGTGCACCATCAGCTCCACCCTGGTGGTCTTCTGTTCCACTGTGGGGATTTTAGGTCCTGTCTGCTGTGGTATGGTGGTTATCTGCTTTGCCGTAGGGACCTTTGGTGCCATCTGCTTAGCTGTGCTGATCTTCAGCTCCACCTTGAGGGTCTTCAGCTTCACCCTGGTGGTCTTCAGCTCTGACTTCCTGCTCTGCCGGCTCCACTCTGGCTTCCAACTCTGCCCTGTCTTGCCCTGGCTTCACCCTTGCTTCCCGCTTTGCCAACCCCATCTTGGTCTCTAACTCCACCCTGGGCTTTCATTGTTTTTGGACTTTTGGATTACCCCTTCAGTAAAATAATACTGCATTCAGTAAAACAATACTGAGTTTGTGTGCCTGTGCAGTTTGTGACAGTTACTAAAACATGCAATATAATTTTATCTCTAAGGTTGCAATTTACTGAATGTGCAAAATGTATCACATGGATTTGAGGATTAGAATATGGCCTAACAGTATTGCTTTTTTTGTTGTTTGTTTTTTTGCTCTTTCTCTTCATGTCTACTCTAGTTTGTGCACTATAATCTAGTTTTTTACTTTTATGCCCTGTTGAAAAAACAGCATTTGCTGGTTAGGTATGTTTTAAAGCATGGCTGCTGGTTTGAGCAGGTTTAAACTGGTCCTTAGCTGGTCATGAGCAGTGTTGGGGAAAGTTACTTTTAAAAGTAATGCATTACAATTTTGTTTTACTCCCTGAAAAAGTAACTAATTACGTTGCTTAGTTACTTTTATGGAAAGTAATGCGTTACGTTACTTTTTAAATCTGGGCAGGGCTTGCTTCTTTGTTTTTAATATAGTTACTTAAAAAAAGTAATATTATTTTGTAACCCGCGTTAATTGTAATGCCTTACCCCCAACACTGGTCATGTGCTGGTCCTAAGCTTGTCCAGAGTAGGAGCTAGTTGCTTAGGACCAGTTTAGGACAAGCACATGACCCGCTAAGGGCCAGCTTAAACCAGATCAAACCAGCAGCCATGATTCTAAACACACCTAACCAGCATATGCTGTTTTTTTCAACAGGGTGGCATGTTGCAAATAAAAGAAACATAGATGCATTATTGTGTCTCAGTGCTACATGTCTATCCCCAAACACAAGCAAATCTAAATTTAGCTTTAGATGTCATCAACTAAGCTGATGTCATCCACAGGAGTTGTTCTGTCAAACTCTATATAAATGTTTGTTCACAGTGCATCATCATTTATTACACTTGATATATGACCATGGTTCAAGAATAGAATCTTATTGTCAGTAAGTATTACAGATGTAACTGATTTCATTACCTTCAGTTATGTAAAATGAAATTATATAATATATATAAATGGTTACATAAATATTTAATTCTTATTTATAATTTTACATTTTTAGAAATAAAATAATTACATAAAATTTATTAAATACATATTTCTCAAGAATTATTCATAATTTATATCTCATGTGTGTTTTTGTTCTCTATTTTTCCCTCAGATGTGCACAAAATGGTCAGTCAAAATGCCAGTGGATATGAGCAGATACAACTGATTCAAGCTGACCCTGCCCGGAGGAGCGTTTCCTTCGTACTGACTCAGGTCTTCGTGTGGCCCTTTGTCTACCTCATCTTACTCATGCTCTTGACATTCACACAGAAAGAGACTTTCAGAACAGAAACACGTTATATATTGTTTGGTCATTCTCTCCTGGTAGACCTAATATTTCTTTGCATAACAGATCTTGTGGTGATCTTATCATACAATCTTATTGTAATACCTCTACGTTTCTGTATCCCCATTGTCATGTTGACAGGAGCAGTCACAGTATGTGCACCACTTACGATTGTAGCCATGTGTGTGGAGCGCTATGTGGCCATCTGCATGCCGCTGCGACATCATGCGATCTCCACCTCTAGAAGAGCCCTGATAGTCATTTTAGTGATTTGGATCCTGAGTTCCATAAACCCCTTTGTTGATATGTTCATCCTCATTAGCACTGCCTCTCGTGAATACTTGTCTCAGCTCACACACTGCCACTATGAGATTATGGTTCCAGTAAAGATGCAACAATTTGGAAGGGCTCTGTTGTATGTTGTGGGGCTTGCGGTTATTTTGACAGCTGAGGTCTTTTGTTATGTAATGATATACCTTGCTGCACGTACAGCATCGGGTGACAATAAGAAGTCCACATCAAAAGGGCAGCGCACTATTTCCCTCCATCTCTTTCAGCTGGTTTTATGTACGGTCGAGGCCATATGTCCTTACGTTGAAGCTGTAGTTATGCAGTATGATATTAATATTTACCTGATTGTCCGGTATGTAAATTTCCTTGCATTTAGTATCACTTCTAGAGCAGTAAGTCCTCTTGTCTATGGATTTAGAGATGAGAAATTTTATGCAGCTATGATTTATTATATGAGATGCAAAAACAACACCGTCTCATCTGATGCAGTTAAACAATCATGATTGTCTTTTAGCACAGACTTTAATATTTCAAGAGTACAAATGTGATTTTAACAAGCCTAAATTCATATCCAAATGCATGTCCAGTACTCCATAATACTCCATGTAAAAAATAACCATCCAGAGTTTGTATCTGACCGGCCAATAAGGTCTTTGCAAAGTGTCTCTCAAATTCATGATATCGTTTAATAGCGACCTCTGCTGACCAGATTAAGCATTTTTAACCTTCTGTTGGCATTACTTGCTTTTTATTTACTCATAAGATTTTCAATAACATTTCTTTGACCATTAGAATTATCATTGCGCAGTTTGACTATTGTGAAATGGATGCAATATTCAACATGCAGGCAAATCTGTATATAATTAACCTTGGATTACAATAATGTCAAGGTATTTAATGAAAGTCAATTATTTCTGCATACATAAAATAAAGATGGACTTCATTGACATACCATTCTTATATACAATAATGTAAATATGCACTAATAAACAATTCCATCCAATGAATTTTAATTTCCGATTTTAAAATCTTCAGTCAGTTATTTATATATGTAAACTAAAGGCTATAGTGAATAAAGCTCAAGACACCCACAATTTTGTGAAATTTTCTTTGATACTTCTTAAGGAATATAATAATATCAGTGTTGGTTTTTTTTTCTTTCACAGTGTGTTCATTTATTTGAATAATAAATTTCATATTATTGTCATATTCCATAATTTTCATATTTCATAAGCAATGTGGTTCTCCAATATTCAGTGAAATACAGTTAGTGTGACAGCAGTACCCACTTCACAAGCTTTTGGTGACAAATAAGCTTTTGGTGTAAAAAAAAAAAAATAATAATAAATAAAAAAATAAAAAAAACTAATATTAATTGGGTGGTCTTGAAATGTTGCGATAATTATACTTAATTTGAATATGAACATTTGGTCAAATGCATATCATATGGGCGTGGTTACCACTCAAGTGCTGGAAGGTCAAAAGGTACATGTTATTTGTAGTAGCCTATATGTGTTTATGTGATAATTCATTTTTATGAAATGATGTGCACATGCTATAAATGGAAAGATAATACATTGCATAATGTGGGAAACTGATTTGTTTTACAGAAAATATCACAATGACATGGAAAGAAAAAAAAGGAAAGACCTTTTTGAAGATTAAGCAAAAAAGTGCCTGTAAACAACCCATAATTACATGCATACTGAATAAACAAACAAATATAAAAGTAAACTCAGTACACGTAAGCAAACAGGCACATCATTGTGGCATTTTATGCTACACATATTATACTGTATTGAAGTGGTTGAATTCTATGATTTTGTCCTTGTGTTTAAATTCCTTAAATGTCTACTTGTGTTGAAGTGAATTCTTGAAATTTTTGCTTCTGATAAAATATTTTAATGTTAAGTGTTTATGAGTTTACAATCAATACCACAATTTACTAATATGTCTTTTTTTGTAAAATTATTCTTTTAAATTTTTAAAAATTTCAGTTGAAAAACATTATTCGTACAATGTCCTGTTGTAAGAAATTGCATTATCTAGGCACAAACTAAATACAAATGTGTATTCCACTTTACCAGAGTGTCTGAGATAATTTTAAAAAAAAAAACATACTGGAAGAGACTTTGAGAATTTGTTTACCCTGACTTTACTCTAAATGCAAACACATTACTACATAACAAAATGAATTACACATCATTTCAGGATCGCAAAGTACTTTTAGTAGTATAAAAACCATATTATACAATGAATATGTATTAAAAACAAATGTTTAAAATAATATAGTTAATTAAAAATAAATGGACACCTGTCAGGGTCATGTGTGGGAAGGAGGAGCAGGGACGAGGAAATCATACAAAACGTGCTTTAATAAGATAATCCAAATCCATCTTAAAATAATTTGTTACCCTGCTGCCTTAAGTTTAGTCAACTTGAAATGTTAAGTTGTGCTAAGTAACAACTTAGATACAAAGTTAAAAACTTTGTGTTTGCTAAACTTAACAGATGGGTAAGTAACCCGGCTGCCTTAAAATTTTAAGTTGATTCAAATCAAATATCTAAGTTGTCACTTAGTATAATTTAACATTTCAAAATAAATAAACTTTTTTTGAGTTGACTGAACTTAAAATTTTAAAGCAGCCAGGTTACAAATTATTTTAAGTTGACTCAGCAGTTTGTTTTTTACAGTGTGTAGGGTGTATGTAGTATTGATGAAATTACTTCAAACTCAGCAACTGCATGATGGTATGGATTTGAACAATTTTCATTTAACAGCACCTTTGGTTACTAATACAAATGATGGAAATAAGTGCAGTAGCAATGTAGGAGAGCATTGCTAGAATGTGTCATACAATAGGCAACAATAAACTGTGCATCAGTTTATATGTTAGTGAGAGAAGGAATATATATTATATATAAAATGATAGCTTTGTCTTTAAGGTTGCAGATTACTGTGCAAAATGTAAGTTTAATGTCACATGGAAGAGAAAATAAGTATCCACTTTGGGTTAGAATCAGGCCTAATGGCATTTCAGTTTTTTGTTCTTTCTCTTTATTTCTACTCTAGTTTGTGCAATAATCTAGATTTTGACTTTAATGGCATATTGCAAATAAAAGGTAAATGCATGATTGTGTCTCAGTGCTCCATGTCTGTCCCCAAACACAAGCAAATCTAAATTTAGCTCTAGATTCCATCAGCTAAGCTGATGTCATCCACAGGAGTTTTGCTTTGTCAAACTCTATATAAATGTTTGTTCACAGTGCACATTATCATTTATTACATTTGAAATATGACCATGGCTTAAGAATAGAACCTTACTGTCAGTAAGTATTACAGCAATGCAATATGTCACAATGCAGTCTTTATATAACTATAATTGGGACATAACAGTTGGTTCATAATTGTAAATGAAACATATAAATTTACAATCACACATTTTGTCTTTTAATATACCTGCATGAATGTGAGATTGAAATGATGTAAATTGAAATTATGCTATTTATTGATAGTGTATATTATAAATACTGATTATATATTTATCGAGGATTATTCATCATTTATGTCTCATGTGTGTTTTTGTTGTCTAACTTTCTCTCAGATGTGCACACAATGGCCAGTCAGAATGCCAGTGGCAGTGTGCAGCTGCAGCTGATCCAAGCTGACCCCGTCCGAAGGAGCATTTCACTGGCGTTGACCCAGATCTTTGTTTGCCCCTTCGTCTACCTCATGGTCGTCATGCTCTTAATGTTCTCCAAGAAAGAGACTTTCAGAACAGAGACACGCTATATATTGTTTGGTCATTCTCTCCTGGTAGACATAATATTTCTTTGTCTGACAGATATTGTGGTGATCTTATCATACAACTTCGTTTTGTTACCTCTGCACTTCTGTATCCCCATCTGCATGTTAATGGAAGTGGTCAAAGCATGTGCATCACTGACAATTATAGCCATGTGTGTGGAGCGCTATGTGGCTATTTGCATGCCACTGCGACATCATGCGATCTCCACCTCTAGAAGAGCCCTGATAGTCATTTTAGTGATTTGGATCGTGAGCTCCATAAGCCCCTTTGTTGATATGTTTATCCTCATTAGCACTGCCTCTCGTGAATACTTGTCTCAACTCTCACACTGCCACTATGAGATTATGGTTCCAGAAAAGATGCATCAGCTTGCTAGGGGTCTGTTGCATATTGTGGGGCTTGTGGTTATTTTGATAATTGAGGTCTTTTGTTATGTAATGATATACCTTGCTGCACGTGCAGCATCCAGTGACAATAAGAAGTCAGCGTCAAAAGGGCAGCGCACTATTTCCCTTCATATCCTTCAGCTGTTTTTATGTACGGCTGAGATCATGTGTCCTTACATTGAGGCTGTAGTTATGCAGTATGATATTCAATCATACCTGACTGTCCGATTTATAAATTACCTTGTATTTAGTATCACTTCTAGAGCAGTAAGTCCTCTCGTCTATGGATTTAGAGATGAGAAATTCCTCACAGCTATGCTTTATTATATCAGATGCAAAAACAACACCATCTCATCTGACACAATCAAACAATCCTGATATCTTTTGGTAAAGTTTTTAACATTAGTAATTTAGTCAAACTACATGGCTTTTAATGTTTTAAGACTGCCCATGTGATTTTAACAGGCCTAAACACAGTCTCCAGAATAGTTCTGATAAAGCAAATGCAGTAAGAGTGGTTAACAAGTACTTCATAATATTCCATGTAAAAAAACAAAAGAGAGTTTAAATTTGTCTGGTCAGTAATGTCTTTGCAAGGTGCCTCTCACATTCAGTATTGTTTAATAGTGACCTCTGCTGACCAGATTAAGCATAATTACCCTTTTGTTTACATTATTTGCTTTAAATTCATTTCATGCATGACTACTGTGAAATGGATGTAATATGCAGCATGCAGGAAAACCAGTGAATGTTTAAGTTTGAACCCATGTATTTATTAAAATAAATAAACAATTAATCACAATTAATGCAGCACACTCTCCATTTGAGGTCTTGTACAAAATAATATCAGTGGTTATTACAAGTGTCATGTCATGCCATGTTGAAATATTAAAACTAAATATGATCATATGCCATAAAATAAATACAGTACATGAACAGCATTGTGGTTTAGCAACACTGTCAAATCAATACAGCTTATGTGATGTTAATCCCTTTTAAGATAAACACATATTACTCACAAAATGGTTTATACACTGTTTCATAGATATGTTAATAGCAATCTTCAGGTTAGTTTATAACTTGTGTCTGAATGGTTTCAGAATTTTAAACATGTATTGCAGTATGTATAAGCAAATCGCCTAAATTAGATGAAGATAAAGTTGAAACTATTAGCAGTTATTTGAAAATAAACTACCTATAGCATCATGCAAATTAAAGTTGCAATATTGCCAGCACGTTACGTTATGTGGCCTTTCATGCCACTGTGACATGATGCAATCGTGACTTCCAGACAGCCTTTATTGTGATTTCTGTGTATTCTTGAGTGACTCCAGCTGTGCTGGTGATTGTGCCAGTATGATCGCATATCTCCTGATCTGAACTTTCCACTCAGTCTGGCCATTAGTCTGAGGGTGATAACCAGCACTGAAAAAAATATGTTGTTGGTTAAACTTAGAAATTGTACTTCATGTGGTAACATCTACAGTAACCGGTTTTGCTGAAATGAAATAAATGATTTCAGATTACTGATTATAACTTAATTCAACCAACCTGAAAAAACAAGTTTTATTGAAGCATAACAGTCAGTAGATGTAACCTGATTTCTCCATTTAGGTAAAATTGTCAGCATTGTTGAGATTCATGCACTGATTCCTGATCTTTGTGTGAGTCAAAAAGACACAGCTCAAAACACATCCTATATAATAAAAGAGAAAAATCACAATATCTGACTGTCGTGACATCATGAGACTAACAGCTAACATTCTCAGACATCAGACTCCTGATATGCCCTGTGAGTCTAACTATTATACGACTACGTCAATAAGTAATCAAGATCTGATCAGAGTTTCTCTCACAACTGTTGCAATAACAAATGTGCCTTAGAAACACGCAATTGCAGAAATCAGAGGGAAATTGATGTTAAGTATTCAAGAATCAAGAGCCCAGTTAAATCAAATGCTTATCTCCACAATGGTGACTTCAAACTTGATTATTTTCAATAAAACATCTAAACTTCAATTCTCAATAAGAAGTTTAGTATGAAAGAAATAAAGTCAGACTGGATTGTAATAAGTGTGAGAGAGTGATATGTTGGTGATTTTTTAACTTTTTTTTTTTTTTTTTTTACAGTGGTGCTGAAGAGCAGCGCTGTCCATTGTGATTTTCACTTTGCTGCAACTTAAAATATATAATCATTTCAAATCATAATTTCTCATTGAACCAACATTCATTAATCAGCATGGAGCAGGTGTGTATGTTTTGAATGTGCTTGTTCTGGGCATTACTGGAAGTTGTATGTTGGGCCAATGTAATGGATTTAAGTTGAAATAGCTGTCTCTCATTTTATTTTACATAATCTTGATTGAACTAGGTTGTGGGTAAACCCTTTAGGGCAGGGGTGTCAAACTCTGGCCCTGGAGGGCCGCAGCCCTGCAGAGTTTAGATGCAACCCTAATTAAACACATCTGATCCAACTAATCAAGTCCTTCAGGCTTAATTGAAAACTGCATAGTATGTGTGTTGGAGCAAGGTTAGAACAAAACTCTGCAGGGCTGCGGCTCTCCAGGAACTGAGTTTAACACCCCTGCTTTAGGGGAAGTAGTTTTTTACAAGCCTTGGAGAATCAGTCTACAGTGACCAAAATACAGGTGTGATTCTCAGAGGGTGGCTGATCAGTTATGAATCTACACTGATGTGGGACCATGGTCACCTAGGAATGGGCAGTGGAACCAGTTTACCCTCAGGTAGGTGACGTAGGGTCTTAGACATGGTGCAGACTGTGCATCCTTTCACATGTTGGGAGACATCATGGGTCATGTTGGGCCAATACCGATTGTGGAGGAGCAAGAGGGATTGCTGGCTGCCTGTATTTCCAGAGCGTGGATATATATGAATGAGGGACATGGATAGAAAGAGGTACAAAAAGTGGAGTGGAGCTGGCTCAGAGTGGGTGGCTTCAATTATTTGGTTCTCGAGGGCCCACTGAATGGTACTCACAATGATTGCTGGAAGGAGAATGGGTTTATGAGGTCCCGTCTCTTGTTCTCTGAGATAAACTTGGGAAAGAGCATAAGCTTTGAGGTTCCTTTTGCTCTGGTCTGTACGTAATTAAATTGAAGCATTGTCTCCTATAGAGACATCTTGATAGCAGGGAGTTCTCGATTGATGATTTCATAATTGTGCTCCACCAGGGACAGTTTCTTTGAGTAGAAGGCATATGGACAGAGGACTGGAGGCTCATCCTGCCACTGGATGGATGAGGGTAGGAGCTGTGCAAAAGGCTTCTTTCAGATGTTTTCGTGGCAGAGTTCCAGCAGAGTTCCAAGACAGAGACTTGGTTCAAGAGCGACGAGATAAGAGGAGTAGAGATCTGATGGAAATTGGTGATGAATCTTCTATAGAAGTTGTTGAAGCCTGAGGAAGTGAATAGTCTTGCGGTGGAACTCACACTCTTCCAGCTTCAGGTACAGGTGGTATTCCCTGAGCTTCTGGAGGACTTGTGCCTCGTGTTGGGACTGCTCAGGGGTAGACAACAGGTACTTTACCCTTGGGTAAAGTTGCCCCTGGCAGCAGGTCAATGGCACAATCCTATGGCTGATGAGGTGGTAGTTTGGTTGCCAGCTGCTTACTGAAAACATCCTGGGATGCCGGTACTCAAGGGGAATTTCCTGTTGATAATCTTGGAAGAAGATGACTGGTTGAGTTTAAACTGAAGAGATAACAGTTTCTTGGCAGAAGACAAGCGCACAGTTTCCACACAGTAGTCACTCCATTTTTGGAGCTCCAACTCACCACTAGAGCATGTTGAGACATCCACGAGCGTCCCAGGATAACTTTAGCAGTGGATCCTTCCAGCACCATGAATAAAAGAATTCTTGATGCTGACTACCAATGCACAGCATTACTGTGGGGGTGCACTGTTGAATGTAATCACGGCCCAGTAGTTTTCCTAATACTGAGGTAAATAGTTGGTAAATAGTTGGAACTGTATTTCGAAAAGTAGTAAACACTGTCGTAATTACCATAATTCTGTGATGATGACACGTGACAATCTACTCAACTGAATTATTTGTTTCTTTGGCAACACTACCAACAACAAAGCCTTCACATGCTCCAGAAAAAGAGAATGTTCTGAGAGCTACGACTTGGACCACGTGAAGCTGTACCACCTGACCACCACCAGATTCCTGTAGGCGCTACTTTGGCGCTACCTCTGAGTCTGAGAACATGGGCAGCTCCATAGAACATGACCTGAGAGGTCTGGTATTGACGGTGTGACTGACTACATGACAATATAATTTTTTGCTGTAAAATTGACAAAGTTACTTCATGAATTGACAAAATTACTTCATTTACTTTAAACTCAGTAGCTGCATTCACATCCTTTGGTTACTAATACAACTCATGAAAATAAAGGCAGAAAGAATAGCAAATAGGAGAGCATTGCTAGACTGTGACCGTATTGAAATGTAATAGGTAACAATTAACTGTGCATAGTCAAATCAAAACTAGTTTGAATGTTAGTGAGAGAAGCAGTATATATAATATATAATATGATTAGTTTTGTCTTTAAGGTTGCAAATTACTTTAACTTTAATGTCACATGGAAGAGAAAAAAAATCCATTGAGGATCAGAATCTGGCTTAATGACATTTCAGTTCTTTTTAGCTTTTTTTTTTCTCTCTTAATTTCCACTCTTGTGTACTAATCTAGATTTTGACTTTTATGGTGTATTGCAAATAAAAAGGTAAATGCGTGATTGTGTCTCAGTGCTCCATGTCTATCCCCAAACACAGGCACATCTAAATTTAGCTCTAAATGCCATCAGCTAAGCTGATGTCATCCACAGGAGTTTTTCTCTGTCAAACTCTATATAAATGTTTGTTCACAGTGCACATTGTCATTTCTTACACTTGATATATGACCATGGCTCAAGAATAGAACCTTATTGTCAGTAAGTATTACAGCAAGTTTATGTAACAATTTGAAACTGATTTCATAATTAATTGTGTAAACTGACATACATTTTTATAGCTACATAAATATTTGAGGCTTATTGATAATGTATGCTATATATAAATATATGAGAATGCATGTCATAGCGCAATCTCTGTATAACTATAATTGGGAAATAATAGTTGCATTCATAATGGTAAATTAAACTAATAATTGTCCAATCACTGCCACATGTTTTTCTCTTCATTTGTATTTACATAAATGCAAGAATGGTAAATGTAAACTGGCATTATGCAGTTTTTTTTTGGCTATGGAAATATTTGAAGCTTACTGATGTGTATAACACAAATGCTGATTATTTATCAAGGGATTATTCATCATTTATGTCTCACGTGTGTTTTTGTTGTCTAATTTTCTCTCAGACGTGCACACAATGGCCAGTCAGAATGCCAGCGACAATGAGCAGATGCAACTGATCCAAATTGACCCTGTCCGGAGGAGCATTTCACTGGCGCTGACCCAGATCTTTGTATGGCCCTTCGTCTACCTCATCTTCCTTATGCTCTTAATATTCTCCAAGAAAGAGACTTTCAGAACAGAGACACGCTATATATTGTTTGGTCATTCTCTCCTGGTAGATCTAATATTTCTTTGTCTGACAGATTTTGTGGTGCTCTTATCATACAACTTTGTTCTGATACCTTTGCATTTCTGTATCCCAATTTGCATGTTAATGGAAGCGGTCACAGCATGTGCACCACTGACGATTATAGCCATGTGTGTGGAGCGCTATGTGGCCATCTGCATGCCGCTGCGACATCAGGCGATCTCCACCTCTAGAAGAGCCCTAATAGTCATTTTAGTGATTTGGATCTTGAGCTCCATAAACCCCTTTGTTGACATGTTTATCCTCATTAGCACTGCCTCTCGTGAATACTTGTCTCAGCTCACACACTGCCACTATGAGATTATGATTCCAGAAAAGATTCGTCACTTTGCTAGGGGTCTGTTGTATATTGTGGGGCTTGTGTTTATCTTGATAATTGAAATCTTTTGTTATGTAATGATATATCTTGCTGCACGTGCAGCGTCTGGTGACAATAAGAAGTCCGCATCAAAAGGGCAGCGCACTATTTCCCTTCATATCCTTCAGCTGTTTTTATGTACTGCTGAGGTCATGTGTCCTTACATTGAGGCTGTAGTTATGCAGTATGATATTCAATCATACCTGACTGTCCGATTTATAAACTTTCTTGCATTTAGTATCACTTCTAGAGCAGTCAGCCCTCTCGTCTATGGATTTAGAGATGAGAAATTCCTCACAGCTATGCTTTACTATATCAGATGCAAAAACAACACAATTTCATCTGACACAATTAAACAATCATGATTATCTTTTAGTAATAATTCAGTCAAACTACATGGTTTTTAATGTTTTAAGATTGCCCATTTGATTTTAACATACAAATGTATGTCAAGTTATTTGTACAATACAACACGTATTCTATAGAACAGTTAAAGCAAATGCATTAAGAGTGGTTAACAAGTACTCCATAATATTCCAAGTAAAAAAAAAATAACCATCCAGGGTTTGTATTTGTCTGGCCAATACGTCTTTGCAAGGCACCTCTCACATTCAGTATATTGTTTAATAGCGGCCTCTGTTGGCCGGATCAAGGATTATTTAGTGGACTATTGTTTACATTACTTGCTTTATATTCACTCACATGATTGTTTAACAACATTTCTTTGATCATAAGAATTATCTCATGGATTACATGCATAACTGTTGTGAAATGGATACAATATGCAACATGCAGGCAAAATGCTTAATTCTGAAACCCTATATTTATGAATATTCATTTGTTAAACTTGGATTAAAATAATATCAATGTAATGAAAGCCAATTATTCCTGAATAAATAAAGGAAAGCACTTAGCACACATTTTCACAAACATTTTCAATTATCTTTTGCAGCCTTCAGGTGAACATCAGTGACATGTCAATCTAACAGACAATAATTTAAATATGAAAACAATTCAATTCAAGCCAACAAATTTACATTTTGGATTTTTAATTCCTCAGCTGTTGTCTTCCAAATATTTACATATTACATATAAACCACAATGCAATTTTCAGCAACACTTTCAAATCAATAAAGTTTCTTTGATGTTATTCATTTGCTGTTTAGAATTAACACATATTACTCATTAAATGGTTTACACACCATTTCATAGATACGTTTATAGCAATCTTTAGGTTAGAAACAGTCCCTGCAGCTGAATCAGAGGTTTCAGCATTTCAAACATTGCAGTGTATGTATAAACAAATAGCCTAAATGACTAATGAAGATAAAGTTTAAACTATTAGCAATTATTTGAATATAAACTAGCTGCAACATCATGCAAGTTGCGATAATGCTGACATGTTTGCTACGTGTCTATAATGTTATGTGGCCTTGCATGCCACTGTGACATGATGCAATCATGACTTCCAAACAGCCTTTATTGTGATTTCTGTGTATTCTTGTGGTTTGGACCCTGAGCTCTATAAACTCTTTGTTTACCTGTACATTCTTAAAGTACTTACCTAAGATAAGTACTTTTTTAACTTGCTTGAGAGGTTTCATCACTTTTTAAGGGTCTTCTTTAAGAAAATATTCTGAAATATTCAATATAAATATGCAATCATTATTGGTTATATAATGAAGTGAAAATTAAATAATAAATTATATATATATATATATATATAAAGAAATAATAAAATCAATTATTACTTTGATTCAGCAAGGATGTACTGAATGGAACAAAAGTGACAGTAACGATTTAAAGTAAGTTTACAGTAAGTTTTTGTTTCAAATAAATGCTCTTCAAACTTTCTCTTCATCAAAAAATCTTTAAAAAAAAAACAAAAAAATATTAAGCAGGAGTGTTCAACACTTATAATAACAAGAAACGTTTTGTGAGCACCAAATCAGATCTACTGCATTTCTTTAAATAAATGCAGCCTTAGTGAGTCTTCTTTTCCAAACTATTCTTCTAAACTTTTAAACGGATGCGTATGTGTTTATTTCTTTATTATTTTTTAAGAATTTAGGCTTGCTTTGCTGCAAACGTTTCCATATAGCCCTTGAGGCATGATAACAAGTACAGTACAAATAAGCCTAGTCCTGATTAATTGTCTCCCAACATGCTGATAGGGAACAGTTGAGAAACTGTTTAGACCAATTTCACTTTGACTCTTCAAAGCAGCAAGATAACTTATTGGTTGAGGTCGATTGAATTGGTCTATCAAGAGCTTTCTTCAAGTAGTCCATCGTAACTCAATGTAAACACATAGAAGCTATGTTGCCGTGATAGATACATTTTTGTCCACTAAGTGTTTTTCTTATCATGTTGAGTTTTTTGCCACACCCCCTTGAGACGTGCAGGCCATGCTCATCAATTTCTGTCATGTCTGTTATGTTCTCAATACAGTTTTGTAACATCTGGAGGTGTGTCACCATGTGCTGCAGCTCAACCACTAAGAGCTCACCAGTGTTTACCACAGCCTGTTAAAACTTTTTGCTGACGTATTGTGTAAATGTGCGTCAAACCATATCTTTCCTTGAACTTAAACCGCTAAAATCAAGATTAAAGGTCCGAATAAACGGATCAATACGCTGCATGGAGGGCAGAGTCCTTCAGCAGTATATAAATACTGGTGGGCAGTGCTCTCAAATTAACACATTTAAGAGCTTTGCTTTAAGACAGATACAAGGCTTAAGAGATAAACCTACTTTTTAAAAAAAAATTAGTAAAACACTTTAAGGCAATATGCAGGCTTTTAGAAACTGCGGTTTGTGTGCTAGTGGGAATCTTCTTAAAGGCCGGACCGACTTCCTGATTGCGCGGAGAAACATGGCAGTTATGCGATTGAGCGCTGCATGTGTGCAGCTTCTCAAGTAAGATTATGTTCATATTTTGCCATTTTAAGAAAACATCTGTTGTTGAAATTGGTATTAGGACGTTGTTTTCACTTAAGCTTTATGCTCAGTCTAATTTATTTTCTTATATTAAAGGGACAAGGCTAATGTGTTCTGCAGAAGCTCCGTTCATCAGCGTCTCCTTCGCCTGCCGGAGGTTGCCCGATCAAATACAGTCGCGTTCAGTGTCAGCAGCAGCCTCTGTGCGGTTCCTTTTACACAGGTAACATTAATGCATAAGTGTTTTAATGTTGCATATAACGTTAAGCTACAGACGGTGAACAAATGACAAACTTGTAAACCGCTTGTATAGAGAGCGTGATAGCATTTGTTCAGTTGTATGGAGGTGGAGACGATTCTGATTCGTCGATTCAGTTACTGTAGCATTATTATTTTTTGCAAAATGAAATGTTTTGTTTGAATTCTGACTCAATGCAGTCAGCCACATTAAAGAATAACGAAGTAATAATTCATAAATATTAACTGCAAATCGTACAGAGACGGATAATCCCATAATTGTTCCTTACTGTGTGATTTATATATTTTTATATGTTTACATATAAAAGAATATTACTTTTACAAAAAAACTTTGGCAAGATTAGATATGCGGTTATAAGAGCCCTG
Source organism: Labeo catla (assembly GCA_012976165.1). Taxonomy (NCBI): domain Eukaryota; kingdom Metazoa; phylum Chordata; class Actinopteri; order Cypriniformes; family Cyprinidae; genus Labeo; species Labeo catla. Next base: position 135,168 of record VONZ01000411.1, read on the forward strand.
TTAATTCAGTAGCTGCTCTGAATCGTTTATACAGTGTTGTTGATTCACTACAAAAGAATCGGCTCATTAGAGTCATTCATTTGAGAATCGCACTACACTGGTCGCGAGTCAAAAATGCAGTGTCTTCCCAATACTGTTCATTACCATTGTGACAAGTGTAATAAAACGCATCCATTTTGTCTTCAGCAGGTTGAAAACCTCTCACATGAATCTCTGATTCGTCGGGCCTCGTGTCTGGTCACAGACAGTGCCAACACGTACCTCTCTCAGACCACATTGGCTCTTGTTGATGCCCTTACACAGTATGCCAAGGTAAGACTATTAAAAGCTGCATCTTAAACCTGTCATTCACTCAGTGCATAGCTTCATAATGTGCAGTTACTGACAAAGGTGTTATATTTAAAGTAAAATATATAGAATCAAATTTTATGGTATTTTTTTTCTTAGGCACTACATACACTCATTGCCCTTCAAAAGCGATACATAACCTCAATAGGTAAACTGACCCCTGCTGAAGAGGACAGCATTTGGCAGGTGATCATTGGCCAGCGAGTAGAGGTAATTTCTGTTCCTTTAAATGTTTGTTTACTTTATGTAGAACAAGGTCTGCTTTAGTTTGCTTACATTTTGCAACAATATAGATCATGATTAAGACCGATAAACAGACCTTGTTGATATCAAAGTACCTTATATATCAGAGCTTTTACAGTTTTGTTTTGTTTTTTGTTTTTTTTTTTTAGGTTAGTGATAGATTGGAAGAATGCAGACGCTTTGAGTCAAACTGGATGAATGCCATCAACATCTGCGAGTTGTCGGCAGAAGCAGCTTACAATTCAGGTATGTTTAGAAATGATCCTTAATTATTAAATTTGTATGTTTGCTCTATGCAATCTGAAAGCATTTATTGTACATGTGACTTTGGTATGGTCTGTGGATTGATTCAACCCTGATATTTTACAGGAGCAGAGCATGCATGCACAGCAACAAAGACTAATCTGCAGGTGGCGCAGTGCAAAGTGGAAGAGCTGAGAACGATCTCAAAAGAGGCGGAGAAAAAACTGGCTGAAACGAAAGCAGAAGAAATCCAGAGAATGGCAGAATATGCTTCCAGCATTGATATTAATGATCTGGAAGATATTCCAGAGGCCTACCTTCGAGAGGACTAGAAAAATACACATTTGTGACATTGCTAGTCTGTAGCAAGCAGTGAATAAATCAATGACTATGAATCAAGAATGCACCTTGATATAAATTTGCAATCAGTATTGGTTATGGAATTAAAAGGACCCTTGCTTTTGAAGGCCTCATTGAATCTATATGGTTAATGTTCACAACGATAGAGCAGGTTAAAGTCCAAAAACTGTATTAAGTGTTAAAGTGATTAATACAGCTTGTGAGATGCATATAAAATATATGTGGAGCAGAAGCTTGCAAAGAAATTGCTTTGGAAGTAACACTGATTTAATATTTGTATATATGTATATATATTTTTCATATTGTTCAGTTATTTTTAAGTGCAATTACATGCGTGTTAATGCAACAATGAAATCATATCACATGTTGTGATATTGCAGTGTATACAAAGTTGCAATCAATCTGTTTTATATTTCTAGTAGAGATCAACTGTTATTTATTGTCCTAATAAATGAAAAATTTATTTAGTTTTTGCAAAATGTGTGAATTCCAATAAATACTTTTTTAAACTGAATTATTGTGCCTTCAAGTTTGACAATTAATTGATTTATATATTTGTAATATTTGTTGTGATAGTATCTTGTGCATTATAAACGTTTCATTCACGTGCAAACGTGTTAATTAAATGGCATTATCATTATTACAATGACTATAAAGTTAAGCTTTCATTTAGTCCGTTTAATGTAGAAGTTTTAAGTTTTGACCAACAGAGGGCAATGACATGCTTTTTGTGGAAAAAGGAAAACGTTTGGCTGCACGAATGTGGAAATACAACAATAATATTTTACTCTAATTACAATACAGAAGTCTGTTATTAACTGGAAACAAATACTACTAAATGGATTTCTGTAATCACTTACTCAACATGTTGTTCACTAAAGTAGATGATATTGCAGAATGGCAGTCTCAGTCACCATACACTTTTATTGCATATATTTTTTCTGTACAATAATATTCTATATATTTTAATACTGTTTTCAGTATTTTAATACTGCCATTCTACTTTTGTTCCAGAGATGACAGAATTATTAGGTGATAAGAGAGCTGAAAGTTTTTGACACTTAATGTTACAAAGTAGATTTCATACAGGTTCTTCAGATTGAATTTTCATTCGTTTTCAGTAATATACAGCACAATGCTGTATATACAGACATAGAAATACTGTTCATTAAGGCTTGATACAGCCTGTATTCATACTAAGAATCCTCCAAGTCAAGGTGTTTTCTCTGTTTACACACTCAAGTCAGCTCAGGGGCCCCAGTTTTACAGTTTTACTGATTACAGTTAAGAACATCATGCTACATTGTATAATGGTCAGCAGATCTTTAGTTACAAAGTAAATAATAATAATAATAATAATAATAATAATAATAATAATAAAATGGTCTTATAGTTAAAAATGTATTTAAAATTTGAGAATATTCTATATTTTTCATTTTCGAACTCGAAAATATTTGTCTGTGTTCCATAAGTCTTTGCATTTTAGTGAGAGAAGAGTTACATTCAGAAGTGGGCCGATAAAATTGATTGATTGGTGTAAATGGCACCACTCAGCTGGGGATTTATCACTTTTGAAAGACATAAATAAAACACAAGGATCATGGAAAGCGTGCCCAGCATGGCTCACTCTTCAATCTGAGTGAACTGGGCGACATCTCCCAGCACCCCGTTGAGCCAAGCCATTCCAATATATCTAGTTTTGTAATGTTACAAGCAACATTTTAGCAAATGCATTCCAGCAGGACCTAACGAAGTTGAGGAATCTGTAATAGTAGCGCTGACAACTCAAATGCACAGCTTATATTAGATGACTGTATTAGATTACATATCGATTAAAGGAGCTTCGAAAAAAAAACCTAAAGATATTCCTGGACACTTGTGCAGTCGTATTTTCTCCATTCATCTAGCTGTTGCTATTATAATTTCATCTATCATTTGTGTCTGAAAATGCTGTAAATGCTAACTGCATAGCAATGCTCCGCATTGTTGACGGGTTTATTTTTAGTCGGAAACCGCTGCTGGACTGAAGGTACCGCCCACGCGTGGTTCGGCTGCTGTGGATCAGACACCGAGTTGATTCAACAAGGAGGAACTCACTACTGCAGTCTGAAACCATGGCAGAGGAAGTAAGACACATCTTTGGGAATAGTACGTTTTTCCATGGACTTCTACCTCTCATGGGGCTTCTGTTCAGCGTCTGCACTGGTGGGTACTTTATATTCTCCAGGATGGTAACATGTCATCTTGAATTGGGCTTACCTTCAAGTTAACATGCAAGTTTGCGGTGAAGTTTACCTAGCGAGCTGGGATGTCTGCGATAGCACGCCTAGTGTAAATGCTCTGTTAGCTGTAAAAGTTAAAATTAACTGTTATTAATTTAACAATATTAAGCTCTTTATCTTATTTTCAGAAAGTAATTTTTATCTAAAGATGTACAGGACACAAGCAAAGTGTGTGTCAAAGTACTATTATCTATAATCAAAGTACTATTATAAACCATTTCTTTTTTAATATACTTTATATATGCCACATATATTTGTAACATATTACACATAACAATTAATGCAAAAATCCATTTATTTGTTTATTTTTGAATATGACCAGATCAAATTAATTAGACTTTTAATTAATAGGAATATGGCTTTTTATTACTTTAAATATGTATTCAGTTATTGTTGGCTCATTTTTGGCTTATGCTTTACACAGAAGAGGGAAATGAAGCGTCAGTGTCATATTAATATCAAAATCAAATGCCCAAACTAAATACTAGCTTTGAGAAGTGGCAGGAGCTAGCAAACAAACCTAATGCATCCCAGCCGATAGGTGTCAGTATATAGTTTAAAAGCACTGGTAGCTGATTAGTGATATTTAAACATAAACAAAAACTTACTAGGTGCATCCCAGTGTATGTACTTACGCACTATTTCATATAACAGTGTGAGTAGTGTGTTCACTCAAAGAAAAGCCACACATCAAATACCCAGATGATGCACTTAATTAACTGAAGAAAACACTAAGTGTGAAATGTTGCACACTTATTGCACTCGACAATCACAGTTTTATATAATGAAAGAGACTATCAGATTTTGGTTCTGGATGAGAAATAACCTAAAATTCATGCATTTGACAGAAGGATGCAGTCCAGCTAACAGCCATTGTTGTCTCTCAACTCACTGAAATGTTCGGAAAAAAACATTCTTAAAGTAATTTTTATGGAACGATCTTATAACTTCATTAATATTTGATATGTGCATTGAGACAAAACATTCTGTTGTTTTATTTGTTGTTATATGTTATTTACACTTAATGAATGTTCTCGTAATGTTGAGAGAAAACATTCTTGGAACATCCTTATGATGTTATTTGTATGTTCTAAGAAATGCTTTTTGAAAACTTCAAATAACGTTCTAATCATGACAAGAAAGTAGACCGTTCAGCATTTTAGAAACATTTCGAAACAATGTTCCCACAATGATTTGATAACCTAAATTTGTTATCTGAGAAATAACAAAAAGTGTTTCTTTTGTGGTTCAACTTTGTTCTGTGAAATTCCATGTAAGACACATTCAGACTGATGAACCAGAATGGAATGGTTGTAAAAAGTGTTTGTGTAAATGTATCTGGTGTAGAACAAGTGAAAAGGTGGGTGTGCTTACACAAGGGGGTTTAGGGCATACTTTAGTGCCTGAGAGGAAAAGGACTGAAGCCGCAGAGTCTGGAAGTATTGACCTGTTATTGGGCACTCTGCCAGTGGCACCTTCCACTTTTGTTGCCTTAAATATTAGGTTAAAATAGGAGAAACTCTCTGCCTGCCCTTTAGAAAAACACTGCAAGAGGAAGTGGTATGTTAAACAGAATGACTATAATCATATAGTTTGTAACCCAGTGGGAAGGGTGGAAAAATGGATGCAGCAAGCATAAATAAAGCGTTTTTCAAAATGGCAGGGTTAGGTCATGGGTCATGATAGTACGCTTTGACAGACTAGCTGCTAATGTTGGCTTTCTGCAGGTCAGACAGGAGAAATGCTGACTTAAGTAATAAGAAACATAAATGGATATGGAATTAACAGTTACTAGAGTAGATGACAGACTATGTCACTGAACTGAATCTATGTAGAAGTAATATTTAAAGGGATAGTTTACCCAAAAATTACAATTCTGTCTTTAATTGAAGAGTTCAGATGCAAAACCCTCTAAAAGCCATCTCGGTCAAAAATGAGATAATGATACTGAGTGAATGCTCTCGACACATATTGTACGTCCATCAAATACTTTTACTTCAAACTCGCTAAAATCCCAGCCTCGGCCCATTCAGAATTATTGGCACTTAGGTAGAAACCTATACATTGGAGCCTGATAAAAATGCATTTTTTAAAGAAAGACATCAGATGGATTTAGAGGCTTTTGCATCTGAACTCTTCAATTACTCTCATGACGTTCCAAGACCTTCTGTCATCTTCAGAACACAAATTAAGATATTTTTGATGAAATTCAAGAGCTTTCTGACCCTGCATAGACAGCAATGCAACTGAAATGTTTTATGGCCCAGAAAGGTAGTAATGACATTGTTAAAATAGTCCATGTCACATCAGTGGTTCAACCATAATAACAACTTTATTCAGCAATTCCATAGTACTTTTGGGAACAATCACTGAAGACCGACATGGAAGAGAAGAAATTGTCGATTAAAGTCATTATTTTTTATTTTCTTTGCACACAAAAATTATTCTCATAGCTTCATGACATTACGATTGAATCGCCGATGTCACATGGACTGTTTTAATGATGTCCTTACTACCTTTCTGGGTCTTAAACGTGTCAGGATTTCATAAAAAAAAATCTTAATTTTTGTTCCGAAGATGAACGAAGGTCTTATGGGTTTATTAATGACAGAATTTTTATTTTTGGGGAAACTATCCCTTTTATGAGGTTTTGTGATTGTTAACATGTATATAAATTATATTATAAATTATATGCAATTAAATAATTATGTAATTGTATATATTAAATCTATATATAATTTGTCATCATTAAATTGTATTAATTATATATGTGCAATATAGTATTTTGGTCTGGGCAGATGAATCATTTTAGCTGATGTCTTTTCATGCATGTATCATAAATCCAACGTGTATGTAATTTGAAGAGAGAATGAGATTTGAGGCTTTGAAAAATCAGCAGTTTTTTTTTCTGCAGCGTGCAAATTGATTGCATAGGGTCATTTCAAGTATACATTTAGTTGACAGGCCATTCACTGCGGTCGCTATCGGCAAATGACATGCAGGCCAATCCAGGGTCACGTAAGGACAAAGTGTTTGTGATAGCCTCACTGCTGTAGATTGAGAGAGATCTATGTTATGGAAATACAGTCAGCTAGTGTCACCCTGACCGGACAAATTAGACCAAGGTGAAAGCAATGCAGGCTCAGCTCCTCCATCAAGCAGGTAATGCGTCACAAAAATATAGGCTAGCCTGTGTTATTTCATTGGTGCATGCTGAATAGATCAGCCAGAATGTGATTTAGGCTAATAGTTTTTTTGTTGGCTTTCCCTTTTGAAAAGTTTGGCTACTTTGTATAGAGCATTGAAAAAACCCAAAGCATGTCAATAGTGATCCAGAATGCACGCATACTTTCAGCCTGTCTTTGTACTTCGTTTTAATCTCACTTAGTCTACATAACTGCAGGTGAAATCTGACAATCATATTAAAAGATTCTTTTGAAGGAGGTCCATCAGGAAATGACTATTAGACTATTGCGAGCTGAGGCAGCACGGAGTGCAAGCCGTGACCGCCGAGAAGCATTTTGCTGTGAATGTCTTCCATCCTGGAAGATGTGATAATCAGAGGCTGTGTAACTGGGCTGCTCTCCATTAAACAATGTAATGTAGTAACCTTCAGCCCTGGGAAAGTGCTGTTTCTTGTTATGAGTGTATTTACTTTGTTGAAAAGAACAGGATGGCTGATCACAGGCATATGCTGTGTTTTGGATTCTGCTTTATTAGAGTTCCTAACTAGCTGGCTTCAACTGGTCAACCAGCTTCATCAGAACACCATGTTAGTAACATATTATTGTTGGGAGATACAAGGGTCTTGTATTACGTACCACTGGAGAAAGCGTTACTGTCAACTTGGATCATGTGTACCTTTATAACCAGTCACATTACAGCCTTGACGTCATTGAATTTCAGTCAGAGTTGTGCGACACTCAATCACCGTTTACGGATACCATAGAAATTAATGAGAAGTGCCGTTAAAAAAAAATATTTAAATCCAAAACTATTGTTTAATGGCAAACAAGTTGAAGATGATTCATTAAATGATAAGCTGTTTCCTCACAAAAGCTGTTTATTCAGCGTAGTGGAGCCTCTCCTCCATTGACATCCATTCAACAAAAACTGCCTCTGGTCTCCTTCCACTATTTTTGGCTAAAGGTTGTAGGCTTGCCTTCCAGTGGTTTTCGTAACATTTGATGTTTATGAATATGATAATATAGCAGGTATGATGTTCAACTTCAAAACAAGTAGTTTTCTTCCAGCAAGAATTGGGTCGGTGACCTAAAAAGTGATAGGAAAAATTTTCCAGATCTATGAACTTTTCATTAAAAGTCCACTTCCAAAACAATAATTCACATATAATTTACTCACCTCCTTGTCATCCAAGATGTTCATGTCTTTCCTTCTTCAGTTGTAAAGAAATTATGTTTTTTGAGGAAACATTTCAGCATTTTTCTCCATATAATGGACTGATATGGTGCCCCGATTTTGAACTTCCAAATTGCAGTTTAAATGCTGCTTCAAACGATCCCAAATGCGGTTGTAAATGATCCCAGCCAAGGAAGAAGGGTCTTCTAGCGGAACAATCGTTATTTTCATAAAAATAATACAATTTATATATATCTAATGTCAAACGCTCGTCTTGTCTTACTCTGCCTGGACTGTTTTTGTTCTGGTTCATGACAGTTAGGGTATGTCGAAAAACTCCCATCTCATGTTCTCCCTCAACTTCAAAATCGCCCTATATCGCTGTTTTACCTTTTTTGTTAAGGGTGTTTGATCTTTTTTGCATGTTCACTTTGCAAAGACTGTATCGGTGCTTTTGCAGCGATGTAGGATGATTTTGAAATGATTTTTGAAGTTGAGGGAGAAAATATGATTGGAGTAAGCATTTTATTTTTTATTATTTCAGTTTCTATGGTTTAAGTTTTAGTTATTTATAATAACCCAGAGATAGTTCAGGTTGTAAAATGCCTTTTTACCTTAAAAATAGTTTTTAGGGCTGTCAAACGATTAATCGCGATTAATCGCATACAAAATAAAAGTTTGAGTTTGCCTCACATATGTGTGTTTAATTAAGTATATATAAATACACACAAATTAATGTATATATTTAAGAGAAATATGTAATGTACAAAATATTTGTATTTATATATAATATAAATTATATAAAAGTTATAATAAATACATATAGTTGTAAATATTTCTTAAATATATACATGAATGTGTTTATATTTATATATACATAATAATTACACACAGTACACACATATATTAGGCAAAGTCAAACTTTGTATGCGATTAATCACGATTAATCGTTTGACAGCACAGTATATATTTTAATATGTAAAAGAAGAATGCATTAAAAATGCAACTCCTACATACAGTTACTACTTCGATGATGAGCATGTTTTTATTTTCTGAACTCCTTCAAAACATTTTAATAATTTGGGTGGGGTGGGGGCATAAAATAAAAAATGTCAGGGTGATACAACTGTCCTGATCTAATAATTAAAAAAAAGCCTCATTAAAAAGCAACATTTATTGAAAAGAAAGCATTATAAGGTAATTTGGCATCTTTTTTATCTGTATTTCTTAGAAAAAGGTATAATTAAAGTATTTTAATTTAATTAAAAAATATGTGCCAAAAAAACTTGCTTATAGAAATTTTAAAATGGTAAGTGAAATCATAGTGAAGACGCCTGCAGACCTTCATGGCTATGTGTCAAGCTCAGTTATGTTTGTCATTGACCCATTTATCTTGATTAAATTTATAGCATGTCATTGAATTCACATATTTAATTTTCCATTATTGTATTTGCATGGCCACAGTCAGTATTGTCACTTCCAATGCAATGCAATAACACCAGATCGGTGCAGCACATGCATTGACCATATTTACATCTTTTCCGGTGCATCATTCATGTGATTGGTTCTGAACGTCCTCTAGTTTCCTTACAGAATCAAATCCATCTGTTCATACTGCTCTGAGAGCCCCCTCTGTCTGGGCATTGGAACAAAGAGGGCATTTTATGTGCAATGATCTTCCATGCTGTCTTTGTAATTGTTAGTTGCTGTGGAAGTTTTTAACGAGGGCTACCGGGCAGGAACGCAGTCCATGTTCTGTGATGTTGATGAGGCCTCGGCTGCGTTCTCCTTAGCAGTTGATGTATGAGGTAATCACAGGGACGTGGAGGGTGTGGGGTCTTTATGGTCCTGCAGATACATGAAGGTGGTTTTGCTGGAATTTTATTTCTGTTGTAAATATGACCGCATGCTACCCCATGAGAGCACGAGTCCATGGTTTTGCATGACAGGGAAGTTTTATTGTAGAACTTGTAATGATTATTCAGCAGCCTTATAAGGATTTCCTGTTGAACTGGGTTAACTTCTGACAGGAACAGGCTTTGGTGGGTGAATCTGGAGAGACTTGACCATTTGAGATAATGTGATATGGGTCAATGACATTAAGAGTCATAAGTGTCAACAAAAGAAAATTTTGTTACATTACATTACATTATCAGCTTTTTTTTTATCTATAGCTTCATCATCTATGTGAAAAATGTCCCAAGTGCTTGATTTGTTAGGTAAACTGACACTGAATTGTCGCAGAATCTTTCCCACCTGTGCTAATGTTGCCTGTTGACTTTACAGCTAATGGTCACACAGGTGGAAAAGGTATTAAATCAATGGAATTTGACATGCAAACAAACGTAAGGACAAAGCACTCAAGGTAGGTGGTATTGGTTATCAATACCGATTAGTGTTCTGTCCTGCCATTTTGTGGACAGGGTGAAGAAAAGAAAAGGAGTGCGCAGAGAAAGTAAACTAAGTCTATTGTGTTTCATGTTGACCAAACTGCTGCATTACTTTGCTTTTTAATTCAGTCTTGTTTGTGTGTCCTTCCCTTTGTGACATCTTGAGTGTCCTGTGTCTTTGTTGGCAAAATTTCAACCCCCTGAAAGCCTTGAGGAACAACATCTCATCCTTTGATTTTGGCACATCCCAGCAGACTTGTTTCAGCTGACTTTTTGGAGGACATATAGAGGGTTTCTTGTGAAGTTGTTGCGCAAACCGAACCATTGTGTGAGCTGATCCGAAGAATGCAAACAGATTTTCACACTTCTTTTGTTTGAATAGCCCTAAGTTCTTAAATTGAGCTCTGCTTCCTGTTAGTGTATGCATGAACACTAAGACTCAGAAGGTAAGGAAAACAGTTCTCAGTGAGTTTGGGAAGGAAGTCAAAAACCCAGCCCTTGTATACTCAGATAGCGTGCTGTTCTGTGAAGCCTCATTAACAGCTCACATTCCATACCTCAGTCACCTTGTTTTGAAACTCACATTTTAATCAGGCGCTCAGAGTAATAATGCTTAATGTAGTGCATTTAAAATGAGTTTCCAGCTCGGATTTCAAATTAGGATCGTTTTTCAGAACAATGTGGTATTCTGAGGAAATTGTTGACTCAGAGCAAAAGAATAGTGGCTCTTTAGAAACTTAAGTCTTACGGGTCAGGAAGGTGCTAAATTAGGAGTCGCCAACATTATTTAGAATGAGAGCAATTGTACTCGAGCTAAACTATGGTTTTTGTGTTATTGCTTTACTCAGTTCAGACTCACATGATGTTTATGCGGCAAAGGCGGAACGGAAGCGCGCTAGTCATTTAAAGCGCGCCACTCGGACTGTTTATCCACTCGGATCAAAGTTCAAACGGCGCCACAGCGCGAACTTTTGTTGTTGTTGTTGTTAAGAGTGCGAACTCACTAGAGCAGATGAGTCTCGGTCACTAAACAGTTCTGTGAGATATAGTGTGAAGCGCTTAAATTCAGTGAAGAACCCAAATGATTTGGTTTATAGCCAGATGAAGCAGCGCTAACAAACAGGAGAAACACTGTGCGCAACGATACAGTCAGAAGGCTTTTTAGTCTACAAATCACCATCATTTACCATAGATTTAGCGTAGTAGCACTAGCTGCATAGTGGTATTGTGTCAAAAATGTGGGTATATTTGTGTCGAATTTTATAATATTATTAATTTAGACATATTAAATGCATTAAAGGAGTAATAATTGCAGTATTTTTTTATGATAAAGCTATATGCATTTATACTAAATGTATTTAGACTACTGTTTTTCATACAAATACCTAGAAACCATATTACATTTTTACCATGGTGTTGAGGTGCTTAATTTGTGGTTTTACCTGTTATTATCATGATCTAAATGTATGCTACTATGGAAGAGCAGTGGTTAATTCAATAAAAAAAACTCAAACAGTCAGAATAATTTAATTTCACCATATAAAAATGAGGTTGTTACAGTTTTTACAGATATTACTGATTTTGATAATGAACATAAATGTACTTCTGCGTCCTTACACAAGCTACTATCAAATGTGTATTTCCAAGAGACAAAAAAAAAGTTTTATTATTATTATCAGACAACACAAACCTGTTTCTTGATTTGAAACAATATTACTCATTAAAACATGCAGAACTAAGAAATTATTTGTTTTCTATTAAGATTTTTAATTTGTTAAAGAAAAATGACTGGAAAAATTGTAAAGAAGTGTTCTGACCATAAAGAATAGTTTAAAGCTACAATTAACCATCTGGTTTTTACAACTTTCACATTGTAACTAAAATCTGCCTTTAAACATGAAAGAAATAAAAAATCGTGATAATTATCGATATCGACTGATATGAGAAAAAAATATTGTGATAATTTTTGGTCATATCGCTCAGCCCTACTCTAAGATTTTTATTTTTGAAAAAAATTAATACTTTTATTCAGCAAGCATTGATTAAATTGACCAAAAGTGACAGTAAAGTTACAATTTTTATTTCAAATAAATTCTGTTTCTTTGAAATGTCTATTCAGTGAAGAATCTTGGAAGATCTTGGTTTTCACAAAATTATTAAACAGTTTTCAACATTCAACAAATCAGCATAATACAGTTATTTCTGATGGATCATGTGAGACTAAAGAAATGGTGCTGAAAATTCAGCTTTGGCATCAAAGGAATAAATTATATTTAAAATATATTAAAATAGAAAACAGTTATTTTAAGTTGTAAAAATATATCACAATATTTCTGTTTTTTGCTGTGTTTTGATCAAATAAATGCAGCCTTGCTGAGCATTAGAGACTTCTTTCAAAACATTAAAAATGATACCAACCCCTAACTTTTGAATTGTGTATTTTATAGTTTCAAAAGTAAACTTTTCAAGTAAATGTGGCTGATTAGCACAATATGGTTGACAAAATAAAATGTAAGTTGTACTTGAAGACCGGTAGTGGTAGCCTGTTACATTACAGTACATAAAATTTCACTCGCCACATAAACAGAGTAAGGAGAGATGACTGATAGGATGGTGGTGAAAGATTTGCAGATCCTGAGCACCACTGACAAACATTTAATCCTGTAAAATGTGCGGTAAGTACTGCAATTTTGTAGACAGAGTATGTGTGATTGCGAATCTTGAAAGTGAAAGTAAAAAGCGAACGGGCATTCAAAAGTGATTTCAATACCCTGCGTATTAATAGTGGCTTCCTGATGCCTGCATTTTATATACAATGTAATTACCCAACAATATAATTGCACGAGAAAGCAATAAAATATATTTTCCCTCCCATCTCGTATTTATTCCCTTTAGGGGTTCAGTAGTACACGTTATTTCCTTTCAAAACATGGTTTTCAGCTTTAGACACATTACTTTTACACTTTTACACTCTTTAGTATTCATTTTTATACTATGAAGATGGATTCTTGACAGATTGGTTGACAAATGTTCCAAAGTCTTGATTAATTTCATGCACAGCTATGAAGTAGTTTCATGATTTTGACTGCACTTCAGTTTAATATCAATATGCCAATCAGATATGACAAACAAGAGTTACTTTTTAATAATACACGTAAAAGCTAAATGGGAAACTGTCCACACACATACACACACAAAACTTTGTTACTCCATGTGCAAGAATTTAAAGTGTCACTTTAAAACTAAATGTAGCTAGTCACCAGTACACAAACACTCTTTTAGTCAGTTGGAGCGGAGCGGCGGCCCTTTTTCTAACCTCTGTTACCCAGCTCCTAAATTACCCACTGTTCATTCACACACAAGGATGAATAACACAGACACAGAAGAATTTTTCACCACTAATAAGCAGTTCACCCTTGCATTGTTTGCCTTGACCCCCTCTCATAACGTCAATGGCATCTTATGGGAAGCATTCTTTGTTTTGTCTCAAAAGATGTCAAGAAGTCAAGATGACAAGTGGAGCGTTGCTTGTGCTTACTGCGGACAAATAAGTCTTAGTAAAGACTTCATTGTTTGGATCTTGATTTTGGCGTGAATGGGCGGCAATGTGCGACAACTTTAATGCTAACATTATTGATTCCTTTTTTCCTTTAAGTGCTGGTCTTTAATCAGATGCGATAGGTTAAAAACAGACTCGCAATAGAGTGTGAGAGGAAGCGTTCCTCAGGAAGAAGGAAATGTTCAGGGAGCCTGACTGAGGGAGGAGGCCTGTCAGAATGTTTGTGTTTTATTTGAATTAATCGGAGGCTTTCTTGGCACTCAGAGAATTGTTTCATTGTTTCCAAGGAGGTAAATATATCAGCTTTCAGATGTTTTATGACTAATAAGAATATGATTAACATATGTTACCAAATATCAATAAACACAGGCCAGGTGACCCTGAAACATTGATTTGTTAAATCAAAAGTCTAGGGTTATGTATTAAACAGAACTTTCTGTTCTTTTAATGGGTTCAGAATAATAATGATGATGTGATTTTGTTTGGAATATAATGGGTGTGTTGAGAAATTTAGTATATATTTCTCTTGTTCACTTCCTAACACAAATAAGTAGCGCTAATGCAACAAGTGCAAAGTGTTTGAATTGAGTTTTTGCTTTATCTTAGTATTTTCAATCGCAGTGGTTCAACCTTAATTTTATGAAGCTACGAGTAGGGCTGGGCGATATGGCCAAATAAATTAGAATGATTATTATTCGATATCGAAAATTGACATTTATCATGGTAATTATTTCTTTCTTTCAAATTTAAAGGCAGAGTTTTGCTACAATGTGAAAGTTGTAAAAACCAGACGGTTATTGCGGCTTTAATCTATTCTTTATGGTCAGAACATGACAAACGGTTCATGTGTTTTTTATTCTTTACACTTTTTCCAGTCATTATTCCTTAACAAAATAAATATCTTAATAGAAAAAAATATTTCTTAGTTCTCCATGTTTTAATGAGTAATATTGTTTCAAATCAAGAAACAGGTTTGTGTTGCCTGATGATGTTAATAATAATCTAAAAAATTTTGTCTCTTAGAAATACACATTATTGTTGATTTATGTTCATTTATGTTCATTATTAAAATCAGTAATATCACTAAAAATTGTAGCAACCGTATTTTTAAATGGTGAAATTTAATTATTCTGACACTTTTTTTTTCTTTTTTTTATTGAATTAAAGAAGTCCACTTCCAAAACAAAGATTCACATATAATGTACTCACCCCATTGTCATCCAAGATGTTCATGTCTTTCTTTCTTAAGTCGTAAAGAAATTGGTTTTTTTTTGAGAAAAACATTTGAGCATTTTTCTCCATATAATGGACTGATATGGTGCCCTGATTTTGAACTTCCAAAATACAGTTTAAATGTGGCTTCAAATGATCCCAAATGTGGTTGTAAACGATCCCTGCCGAGGAAGAAGGGTCTTATCTAGCGTAACGATCGGTTATTTTCATAAAAATAATCTCGTCTTGCCTTGCTCTCGTTGCACTGTGTATTCTGGCTCAAAACAGTTAGGGTATGTCGAAAAACTCCAGTCGTATTTTCTCCCTCAACTTCAAAAAACATAATTTCTTTACGAATGAAGAAAGAAAGACATGAACATCTTGGATGACAATGGGGTGAGTACATTATATGTGAATCTTTGTTTTGGAAGTGGACTTCTTCTTTAACCATTGCTCTTCCATAGTAGCATACATTTAGATCATGATAATAACAGTTAAAACCACAAATATAGCACCTCAGCACCATGGTAAAAATGTAATATGGTTTCTAGGTATTTGTATGAAAACAGTAGTCTAAATACTTTTAGTATAAATGCATAAACGCTATAGCTTTATCACAAAAATTACTGCAATTATATTCTGTTACTCGTTTAATACGTCTAAATATATAATATTATAAAATTCGTCACAAATATACCCACATTTCTGACATAATACCACTGTGCAGTTAGAGCTACTACAGTAAATCTATGGTAAATTATGGCGATTTGTAGATCAAAAAGCCTTCTGACTGTATCATTGTGCAGTGCTTCTCCTGTTTGTCAGAGCTGTTTCATCTGGCTATAAACCAAGTAATTTGTATTCTTTACTGAATTCAAACGCTTCACACTGGTTCTCACAGCACTGTTTAGTGACCGAGACTCATCTGCTCTAGTAAGTTTGCGCCATGCCGCCATTTGAACTTTGATCCAAGCGGATAGATGGTCCAAGTAGCGCGCTTTAAATGACTAGCGCTCTTTCGTTTCACCTTTGCCGCATAAACATTACATGGAACATTTATCGATCTCCTGTTATCGTTTATTGAGGAAATTTATATTGCATGATAATTACTGTTAACGATTTATTGCCCACCCCGGTGCAAAAAACAGCATATGCTGGTAGGTATGTTTTGATGCTGAGATGCTGGTTAGGTATGTTTTAATGCTGGTTTAAGCTGGTCCTTTGCTGGTTTATGCTGGTCATGTTGCTGGTCAAGGACCAGCATAAACCAGCCCTGGCTACGAGAATACTTTTTTGTGTGCAAAGAAAACAAAAATAACGACGCATGCGTCATGGTACTCTCATGAACACACGTCAGAGACTGACACAGAAGAGAAGGAATTGTTTAATGAAGTTCTTATTTTTGTTTTCTTGGCGCACAAAAAGTATTCTCATACTTTCATAAAATTAAGGTTGAACCACTGATGTAACATGGACTGTTGTATCAATGTCCTTACTACCTTTCTGGGCCTTGAACTTGGTAGTTGCGTTGCTGTCTTTGTCAAGGTCAGTCTCTTGGATTCCATCAAAAATATCTTAATTTGTGTTATGAAGATGAACAAAGGTCTTATGCCTTTGGACCAACATTAATTGGAGTAATTAATGACAGAATTTTTATTTTTGTGTAAACTACCGCTTTAACTGAAGTAGTAAATGCTACGTAGTGGCAATATTGGATTCATTCAGCTATATATCTTTGATTCCAAAGAAAAACTTTATGATTCAGAATGGTAAAACGTTGAATGTTTCGCTCTCAACAGTGTCAGACACATAACAGTGATTGATATCAATATCATTAGCCTTTGGCTTGACTATGTTATTAAACAGCTAATATGATAATGCTGATGTTACACAAAGCATGTTCCCATAACAAGCTAATGATATGAAAACCTCCACCCCCAAGTTGGAAACGGGCTGTTTTAGAAGTTTTTAAGACTGTCTTTTCTACATTTCCGGTTGTACCAGAAAATGCAGCAATAGTGTTGACTAATGAATTTGCACATTGTCTTCAAACATTTTAATAACAACAGTAAAAACTTTTCGCCACAGGGCTGTAAGTTTACCACCATTGTGGACGTGTTCACATGTGCTTGTCACATTAATACTTTAACACTAACTTGACTATAACATAATAGCGCTACTGGTTCAGTGGACTAGAGTTATTCTTGTTTCACAGCATGTCAACATTTTGTTTTTAAGCAAAGCTAGTTTCAGCAATGCCTTTTTTCTCAGTCTGTGGTTTTCCTCCCACATAGATTGATTCTTAGGACAGAGTGTTTTCTTTGGGGCATCCAACCACAAAGATATTTAAATATTTATGATTTCCTTTTGGAACCCAATATAATCAACCCTAATGCATTCAACATTTGTACAAGCCTTGAGTATACTGTCTCTGTTCTGCACAGTAGTGTCTGTAGGTCCAGCAATCAGGTCCTATAGGGGTCATGAACTCTGATAACTTTTTTCCTTCCTCTTTTGGTAAGACCCTCTAGCAGAATTATTCCTCTCACTAAACTCAATGACCGTAGCACATGGCCACAAAACAACTCAGCTAATTACCATTGGTATGTCAAGGACAGCTGTTGCATGTCATGTCTCTTTAGCCTCTGACATTCATTATTACACCATTGGCATTGTGACCAAAGGTGAGGCAATTCAATTGAAGTCACACTGTCCTCAAGCTGCCATCTAATGAAGACTGACGCCAAATTGAATCAATGGTGTATCTGTCTGTTAGTCAATCTGTATTTAGCCGCTTTAGCAACAGTCATGGAATCAGAGTTGTTTAACCACAGCTATTTCTTGTTTTTTTGTTATGCACTTTAGTGGTCAAGCTTCATTTTTTATTTGTTGGTTTTCTCACATCACCCTTTTCTGCATGGAAAATGAGAGGGAATAAACTGCTGAGTTTTAAAGAAATAACTAATCTAAAAAAAAAAGTGTCATTTTTTTTACTGTTATGTTGTTCCAAATCTGTATCAATGTATTTAAATAATACTTATGTTCTAGTATCAAATTTATTAATATTTTGTATTAGCTTTTATTTGTGTATTTCCTGTTTTCATTATAATTTTTAGGTTTTAGTCAATTTATGTTCTTTTGTCATTGTCATTAGTTTTTAAAAATATTTCTATTTATCTCTCATCTATTTTGGTAATTTGGTAATTTTAGCACTTCAACCTAAACTCATTTCAGTTAAGTGTCAAGCCCACATTTGCACATTATATATTTATTTCAGCTAAATTAACAAATATTATATACAACGAAAAGTCTCTTATGCTAAACAAAGTTGCATTTATTTGGTCAAAAATACAGTAATATTATGAAATATAATTGTAATTTAAAATAACAGTTTACTATTTTAATATACTTTAAAATATTATTTATTTCTGTGATGAAAAGCTGAATTTTCACCAGCCATTACTGCAGTCTTTAGTGTCTCATGACAATTTAGAAATCACTCTAATATGCTGATTTATTATCAGTGTTGGAAACAGTTGTGCTGCTTAATATTTTTTGGAAACTGTGATACTTTTTTGATTTTGAATGATTTTTTTGACTGTTTGATCTTTTTTGCATGTTCACTTTGCAAAGACTGGGTTCGGTACTTCTGCAGTGATGTAGGATGATTTTGAAATGATTTTTTGAGTTTAGGGAGAAAATACGATTGGAGTTTTTCGACATACCCTAACTGTCTTGAGTCAGAATACACAGAGTTCAGACGAGCGTTTCAGATTAAAAAGTATTTAAATTATATATTTCTAATGAAAATAACCAATCGTTTCGCTAGATAAGACCCTTCTTCCTCATTTGGGATCATTTACAACCGCGTTTGGGATCGTTTGAAGCCACATTTAAACTGCATTTTAGAAGTTTAAACTCGGGGCACCATATCAGTCCATTATATGGAGAAAAATCCTGAAATGTTTTCCTCAAAAAACATAATTTCTTTACAACTAAAGAAAGAAAGACATGAACATCTTGGATGACAAGAGGGTGAGTACATTATATGTGAATCTCTGTTTTGGACGTGGACTTATCCTTTAACAAAAAAGGTAAAACAGCAATATAGTGTGATTTTTTTTTTTTTCGACATACCCTAACTGTCATGAACTGGAAAAAAACAGTCCAGGCAGAGTAAAACAAGACAAGCGTTTGACATTAGAAAGTATATAAATTGTATTATTTTATGAAAATAACCAATCGTTTCACTAGATAAGACCCTTCTTCCTTGGCTGGGAACATTTACAACCACATTTGGGATCATTTGAAGGCGCAAACTGCATTTTGGAAGGCGCAAACTCGGGGCACCATAGCAGTCCATTATATGGAGAAAAAACTTGGAATGTTTTCTTCAAAAAGCATAATTTCTTTACGACTGAAGAAAGAAAGACATGGACATCTTTGATGACAAGGGGGTGATGAGTACATTATGTTAATCTTTGTTCTGGAAGTGGACTGTTCACTAATAGTCTTGCTTTTCCTGACACCCATTCAACATTCTACAAACGTTTTTAATTTTGTGTTCCACAGAAAGAAAGTCATACAGGTTTGGAATGATATTATGATATGTAAATAATGACAGAATTACTGACTAAACAAGATTTGCTGTCATCTCATCCTACCTCTGATTTCTCATAAAGTTTCTTATAACTTTTATAGTGCACTTCTGGTGACGTTCATCACCTCTCCCCTGCCATTATGACATTAACAAAGCATTCATTTAAAATGCTCTCATTGGTCTCGTCCTGCCACATCACCGTGGTCTTAAAAACAACTCTAATCTGAGTGAGCTGTTGCGTGCAAGAGAAGAGTTTGGCCTCATATGTTTCCTGCCTTTTTTGAAATCTGAAAGTAGGGGATGCATCAGCCGGTTTTCCCCTCCCAGTGACCTGACAAAAAGTCCAGGGGCTCTGAGACAAGTCTCCCCACACCGAAATGAAGTTAAGATGTTTCACAAGAGAGTGAGGTCAGGTTCGGATCTCAGTTCACGCCGGGGCATTTGGCGCGTGAGACGAGGAGTGGAATGCATAGCGGAGAGCTCGAATATACTGTTGGAACCCATGAACAGCTTGTAGTAGTTAGTGATGTCAGGAGAGAGAAAAACAAACACAAGGAAGGCTTCAAAGAGCGAGCATATCTCTTTCATTATTTCATTTCTGATTTGTTTCCTCTTCTTGTTCTCACTCTTCTTCACCGTTCCGTGTAGCGACCTTTCGATTTGTTCCTCACTACCTTTGCCAATTTTTTTTCATTTAATGCTGTCACACTATACCTCTCATTTCCTATTTAGTCTTTAAAATCTGATTGGCAGTGCTGGGCTGGCCCTCAGATGACTTTCACCAGGCCTACATACTTTTTGAAGTTTTATATATTAAGTCAGACCCGGATTGAGGTAATGATAGAAGGCTTTAGATTAAGATATCCTCAAGCAGAGTTTGCATGCTTGTGAGGGAACGGCGTAATTGTATCCATTAAATGGTTATATTGGCTTTTAGTAACTTAAATGACAGATCAGAGACTTTGTTGATAGTCTTTGTTTCATTATTTCTATCAATTTACGTTTAGAACAATTGCAACGAACAGAACGATGCAACGATTTGCCTGTCTGGCTTTGATTCAGGTATCTGAGGTTGTGGCCATCTGTTCATCTCTACTGAAAGATCAGGACATCTATAGCTATACTGCTGTATACAAGACTTTATGAAAGAACTTTGTATGTTAAAGGAATATTTAGGGTTACATATAGCTTAAATGCTATTGACAACATCTTTGGCCTGAAAAGAATTTCAACACATCCCTTAGTTTAGAAGATCTCATGACCAATTCGTATGTATTTTGTACATTCTCTGTAAGGGGTATGCTTAGGCGCGGGATTAGGGGTGGTCATTTCTTACGAATTTCCTCCTTCTTAAAATGCGTATAATTTTTCAGAAAACGTACAAATTCAGAAGAGCCACATCATAAAATATGTACAAATTACCATGAGAATGGGTTGAATGATCATACAATAGATGTCTATGAGGCGAGTACAAAGCACAGCAGTATTAAACTAACACAATCTCATGGAAATTTGTAACTTTTGTACATTTTGGCGAATTTGTAACTAATTCATTTGAATTTGTAGTGTCTTTTGTAAGTTTTAGTACAACCTGCTTATGCCCCACTGACAGATTTATGGTCGAACCTTCATGCTTTTTTTCTAAAAATGTTGTGTTTCTGCACAAATTACATTGTTTGAATTCCAATTAAATTTCCATCTTGTAAAATAGTTATGTTAGGGTGTGCCAAACTATATTATTATATTCTTTTTTTTCATAACACACTTTGTGAATTGACTTAATAACACTTTTTAACACGTTTTTTTGGTACAGTTTTCAGAATTTCTTCTGAAGTTAAGTGTTGATTAATATTGTTTTTTGAGAACTTTCTTGGCCGTTTCCGTTTTTTTTTTTGTAAGTGTGACCTGCCGATACCAATTTTCTTAATATAACTGACAGCATATACAAACAAAAATGTATACTTTTTTTCTCAATGCAAAATATTATTTACATGATAAAAGAAATTATTAAACATTACAATTCCACCAATCAAAAGTCACCGGTCCAGGCAGATCATGCAGAAAATCAGCTAATTCTGGTCCCTGGCCGCTCAATCAGTGCATCTCTTGTTATTATTGGCAAGTAAAACTAAAGTCACTGAAAAAATAATAATAACTTGAAATAAAAGGACTTATTTTATTATTTCTGATAGTTGCTAGACCTTAATTTCTCATTTTTGTTTAGTTTAAGTTATACTAGAATAAAGTAGTGATGGGAAGTTCGGATCATTTTACCAACTCGGACCTTTGAGTCTGGTTCAGCAAAATGAACAAATATTTTTTTGAATCATTTCGTTCATTTTAGCAAAATATAATTAAAATGTTAAGTGTTACTTCCCTAACACATTTGCTGCTTACACAAATGTTGATAATGCTGTAAGAAACAGAAAAGATTAATTCATTGTTTACCTGGGTCTTTAGTCTATGATTAGCTCACCTCACCTCTTATCTGACAAATTTTCGGGTTTGAGACGCTCGTTCATCACGTGACAGCCCCATAAGCTCAACCAATGCAGTGTGAACCAGAAAAAGTACTGATTAGTTCATCTCTCGGGTCTTCGAGTCGTTCGTTCATCACGTGACGGCCCCATAAGATGAACTTATGTAGTCTGAGCCGGAAAGAGAATTGATTAGTTCAACTCTCGAGTCTTTGGGTTCAAGTCGTTCGTTCATCACGTGACAGCCCCATAAGATGAACGAATGACTTCAAAAACCCGAAGACCCGAAACAGGTGAACTAATTCCAGGCCGGTGTCCCAATGTGCATACTATCCATCCTAAATTCTATGTGATAGTAGTAATTTTCAATACTATTTAGGGCAGATAGGGTGGATAGTATGCACACTGGGACACAGGGCAGCACAGAACCTAATAGGATGTTGCGCATACGTGACTAAACGAATCACTCCCCAAGACGACTCGTTCGTCCCGAGTCACATTAAAGATTTGTTCAAAATGAACGAATCGTTCAAGAACGACCCATCACTAGAATAAAGTAAACTAAAACTAAAAACTACACAAACTTGACACAACAAAATTACTAAAATTTTGAAATTCAGATCAGGACAGAAAAAACTAAAATCTGATTTAAAATATTAATAAAAGCTAATAATACTGCCGATCAATTTGAAAATGACATTTTGTTTTCTTTAAAGGGGTCATTGGATGCCCATTTTCCACAAGTTGATATGATTCTTTAGGGTCTTAATGAAAAGTTTATAATATACTTTGGTTAACAATTCTCAATGGTAGTGTAAAAAAACACCCTTTTTACCTTGTCAAAATGAGCTCTGCAAAAATCAACCCATTCTGATGGATTGTTCCCTTAAATGCAAATGAGCTCTGCTCGCCCCGCCCCTCTCTTCTCTCTGTGGAGTGACGAGAGATTGTTTACTTTAGCCGCATTTAGCGCGTTCAGCCGCGAAACTTGCTAACTAGCACGCTATTAAGAAAGGTGATTGCAGAGATTCATAAAAAACCCTTATACTCTCTTCTGCTGTAAGTAAAGCCGGCTCACGAATGATAAATTAATGTTCAAACAACATGTAAAAGTTAACTTTGCATCCGATTAATGGTTTTTGCACTTGCAGTTTTGCACAGATAAGGACAGTAGTTCTTTTTTGTGAATACAGCACAATCAGCATATTTTCAATCCCAAATGATTACTTTAATGAAGCTTTTCTTTTAAGTGAATCGAAATCACACAGGCCAACAAAGGTTATTTTTATTGAATCAAACACATAGAACTAATGGAATCAGGAACCAGAAACTTTAGAAGAGTTACATTTAAAATGTAATTTAATAAAACTTAATTTAATACAATTTTCTACTGACAATGCAGAGTCTAACCTGGCATATTCCTTTAATTCTGGTTTAATCAGTGTGGTTTGTGGCAAAATTTAGACTTTTTTTTCTGAGATTCTAGACAGGCCAAGATGGAACATGTGCCATTTGTGGATGTCCGAACTGTGTAGCATACCACAAATTTCATCAGGGTGGTGCGTATAGGTTTTTGGAGTTGTTTTCACAGCCGACTGCGGGACGATATTTTTGTCAGTGTGTGTTCGTTATCCTCCCTGATGAGCACCGTTGGATGTGTTTGTAGAATGTATGTGTGTACGTGACAGGGCAGGGTTGCGAGGTCAGTGGTGGGTTGGCTGGTAGACAGGTGACAGCTGCTCCCACAGCTCAGACTGCAGTGAAGTGGAGACAGCACAGACTGCATGTTGTTCTGCCCTAAACACAACAAACATGCACAGGGCAACCATAAACGTAAAGCATAAATAACAGGCCGAACCTTTGCATATGACCCTGGTTTTCCAATGATAAAGTAATACAGCTGTATTTAGTTACTACTTGAAATCGTGGTATTACACATTCATGCAACACGATTACTGCTGTCATTGAAGCAAAAGGACGACCAAGAGTAAAAATTATGTTGCCTTGCATCCTAAGAACTCTAAATCCCCTTGTGTTCACCTGGGTTTTGATGTGGCAGCCCAACATCAAAAGTCAAACCACATCTGAAGTTTGCCTGGTTTTAAGTTTTGTTGATAGTTAAGCACAATTTTAAGCCCCATTCATTATAACTAGTTATTATAACTCTAGGTAAAACAGAGGGTTTGTTACTGAAAACCCTCAGTTTTGGTTGGTTCACATGAAGGGTTTGACATTTAAATAGCTAGAAATCCTGTAGCATGGGAATTGGACAATGATTTTTATTTCTATATATTTCCTCTTCGTTAACATTTGTCAGTGGGTGTCTTCACAATTTCAACCTTTCTCAAACTTTTTGACTCATTTTCCAATAAAATATTCAAATTCAGATTTTTTTTTAAACAGAAAATGACAGTTTTTATGTTATAAAATTAATAAACCACAATTCATTTGATACTCAAGAAGAAGAACAGCTTTATTGAAGAACAGCTCAAGAACTGTTCTTCAATAAAAAACATACTTATTTGAAAAATTATTGAATTTAATTAGCAATTTAATT
Organism: Labeo catla; assembly: GCA_012976165.1. NCBI lineage: Eukaryota > Metazoa > Chordata > Actinopteri > Cypriniformes > Cyprinidae > Labeo > Labeo catla. The sequence goes on from VONZ01000411.1 coordinate 159,798, forward strand.
TAGATTAGACAATCCTGCACCCCAGACAATTTGCATCGACCCCCACAATCTTATTGTTGACTGTTTTATTTAGAGTTTTATTATCATTATTACTTACATTTTTAGTGATGGTGCTTTAAATCCACTATTTCCAACAGAATATTTTAAAAACTTACTAACTGTGATAGTTTTGTGCAATAAAAGTCTATTTTTAAACTTAATTTGTTGACTACCTGTTTGTCAATGGTCTGTGTGTTCTTGCATTGAGCCTGTGCTATTTTGAAAATGTTGGTCTTTATACACATGCAAACATTTTTGGCTGTTTCGTCTTATGGAACGCCATTGGGGACAATACCTATTATATGAAACGCGTGAAATCTGGACGCATTAACACGCAAAGTTTGTACGTGTCTTTTTGGTACGTGTAAACGCGAACGTTTTGTACGTCTATACACGAAATTTTTTGTCGTGTTATTTAAAGACACGATCGTTTGTATCGCCTTAACGTAACATTTTTGGCCGTGTATTTTTGTTACGTGTTTCTAGACGAACGTTTTCGTCGTGTAAACATGACATTTTTGAACGTGTAATATTTCTAAGTCTTATTTGATGTGCGACATACTAATTTTTCTGTTTTAGTTGAACTGGTGATAATTTAGGGTCAATGATTAAATACACTCAATGACTGCATGAATTAACATTATATTCTTTTGTAACGTTAAAGGAATTTGTCCTGTAGGTAAAGTGAGTGGTCTCGGTGATCCAACGACCACATTTCCCCTCTGATTAATACATTCGAGGTGTCCACTGCAAATAGCCTACTTGTTGGCAGAACTAAATACACTAGGCCAGTCTAACGTTACCCTATATGTGGAAAAAGTCACCTCTTTAGTCAGCGGTTTCTGTGGCGTAACGTGTAAAGGGAGACCGGGGTTCTATTCCCACTGACAGCGCTTTTTTATTACTTTACAGTTAATAAACGCATTTGTTTTCAATAAAAATGATTTGACTTAAAATTCATTTTAATTCATAAAAGTTACATTTAGGGTAAGGTTAGGGGTAGCGCTCTTTAATATCTCAATAAGTTGCCATGATTTTAATATTGTTTTATAAATATAATGATTTACTGTCAGTTATATTGCAGGATGTTTAATGCACAACAATACTGAGGAGCAAATAGTAACGTTATCTCTCACTATTTATAAGTAAATAGCATCTAAATGTCTACTGAATCCACAACTGTTGCTATTTACACTTGGACTTGGACTGGCTGCCCCACAGTTTACGTTGCATGGTCCGCCTGTTGTAGTGATTCTGTAATGTTTATGTGTCGTATGATTGTGTCTGGGTTTAAAGGTTGAATAAAGATTTGTGAATTGTCATAGGCTACTGGTGCTTTGTTTTCTGCTTTTGGATTTGCCTGATTGTTATAATATAATTGTTAAATTTGTGATTGTTACAATATATTGTTGTTATTACATTATTTTTATCTGACATATACAGTATACATTCAAGATATTTGTATTATTTGTATTATTTCTAACCTGCATGAGTAAGTTACAAACGGGATGAGATGACACAGCACTGACATCACAACCAAGGTATAAATGCATCGACTCTAAAGTTTTACGCTTGCCTATGTACATGCCAACGTAAAATTATGATCTCATTCACGAACAAATGTTACGTGTGACGTTTGCATAGGTATTTGCTTACCTAACAGCACGTCATCCCTCACGAAAAGAAATGTCGTCTGATGTTTATATACGTATACAGCAACGTGCCATCCCATCACAAATGCAAATTAAATCCTAAATAGAGCAACGCTTATTGGCTGTTGTGCAGTCTGACGCGACACCCGAACATATACTTCGTATTTACGCGTACAAACTTTGCGTGTTAATGCGTCCAGATTTCACGCGTTTCATATAATAGGGATTGTCCCCAATGGCGTTCCATATCGTCTTGCCTTGCTGTTTTTTCAGCATCTTACGTCATGAGCACTGCAATACTGAGACTGTCATGTTGACACTTTTTCGAAACCTCTGTTTTTGTCTGTTTTTTTTTTTCAGCGTCTTACGTCATGAGCAGTGTTAATTTTCTTGATGAATAATTTTTGTCATAATTTTCGTCGTCAACATTTTTTTCACCGACGAAAACTAGATGATAACGAAACGAAAACTCGTTTTGAATGACAACAACTATGACGTAAATCTATTGACACTTTTGTCAACTAATAAAAACTAGACGAAAACGTTAAGGAGGGACGATTTAGGAAGAGATTAATTCAGAGTGAATCTGCTGCGTGGTTAGGAGGTTAGATGCGTATATTTCAACTGTATCATAGCCTGTTGATCTATCCTGCGGGACACAAGTTGGCATACATTTGCTGCACGTCTCATAAAACGTTCAGAATTGTCAATATCTGGGAGTAAGATAGGAGCAGTCATATGGATAAATTTGACGACGCAAAAAAGATCTCACTTCGGTAAGGTTTTCTGAGCGCCTTTCACATAGCACACGAGTACTCTTTCTTGTCTCATGAACAGAGAAATACACAAAAAGTGATGCCGAATTGTCCGTTTTGACAAGTATTCACGTAAACACACTCGGTTATGTCTTACGTGAACGTCACTATAGGGAGAATGTCACCATATCGGACGTGTATCAGTACATTACATCCATTCATCTGGTTTTAAAGGTACAGCAGCCTAATTTAGTTGCTATTGGCTGTGGTATCGATGTTAGTGAAGCAACAAAAGAAAGACAGAAAATCACTCACTACTCTTGATTGAGTTACTTTAGTAGCCCTAATAAAGATAAATCTAAATGTACTTATAGAAATAAATGTCAGCTTGAAAGAATGAAGAATGCGGTAAACAAGTTGTTATAGAATGCATAATTAGCCTTCATTGAAAAGAAGACCATGTTCTCGTTTCTTTATGAGAAGTGGTTTCATTTCATTTTAATATAAAGGCATGTTGTGTCACAGCAGTTAAATCTGTCTATCATGATAAAACCTTAATATCAAACCTATATAATGAATTTGGTAATTTTAGAGAAATGTGTAATAAATGCATTCCACTGTAACTAAACCCATTAGATTTTAGCCGACTAAATCTACTGTAGATTGTCTAAAAACAATTCAGGTGACTAAAATATGACTAAAACTAAACGGCATTTTAGTCAAAAGACTATGACTAAAACTAAATCAAAATTTGGTGTCAAAATTAACACTGCATTAGACTGTTACGTTGGCACTTTTCGAAACCCCTGTATTCTGTATTGTTGCATTCAGATTTTTTAACAAAAGGCATGTGATCCTATTTATACATGTCCTTTTTAATAACTAGTTATTTTTGAATATGTATATGTTGCTTTAGTAGTCAAATTAGGAATGAAATGAGGGTGAGTAAATGATGACAGCATTTTCATTTTTGCGTAAAACTGTCTAACAAACAGTAAAAATGGAGTCTTACAGGTAAACCGGTGCACCCTACACTCAGTTTGCTGATTGACGTAAATGACTCTTTAACGATCTCAGTGTGAATTGAAATGGGTGATCCTCTGGTCTCAGCAAATTTGATATTCAAGCAGTCAGCCAGATTGCAGTGTAGTCTCTCTCTCTCTCTCTCTCTCACTCATGCACACACACCCTCCCGCTCTCCGTCTTTGTGTGTGTGTGTGTGTGTGTGTGTGTGGTGAAGTTCTTGCAATTACAGGGTGGGCAGGGGAACAGGCAGAGGGAGAGCCTGCACCCATACAGGCATGATATAATAGCAGAGGTTTACCACTAGTATGCAGCTGCCAAGGTTTCAAAATATCAGCCACTATTTAGTGCCTCCATAGACCCACTTTTTATGATATGGTCTCGTATACCCAGCCTATGTATTTTAAATAGTATGGGTTTTACCTTGTGACTGTTTTGATGGTAGGAATACTTCTTAGCACAGTCATTTGTACAAGCAGCATTAAATTCTCTAAGCTTTTTAAAGAGAGGAAAGCTTAGCGTCTCGATTAACAATTTTTCCATCTGAAATGCAGCAATTTGTGGGCTTTAATGACTAAGGAGATTTTATTTTCACTGCGCAGTGTTTCTCTCAAAATATGTTTTGCACAGCTCCCATTCTGTAGCCTATAATTTTTTCTCTGTTTTCCAGTGATCTTCACGGAAATGCGTTCTTTTGTTTTGCTTTCAGGACACCGTGATTTCTTGCATGAGGTTAAGCTGCAGTGTGTTGTTGTTTACTTAACAATAGTGACTGTTAAAGGGATAGTTTGCCCAAAAATGCATGTCATCATTTACTTGTCATTCCAAACCTCTATGACTTTCAACCTGTATTGAGATCCAGTGTTGTGTTGCACCACATTGGTGTTCATTGCATGGAAAAAAAAATCTTTTGTGATGTTTTCTGACCTCTCCACAAGCCTAGTGAGTTTTGCTTTGTATCCATGCAAGGTTACTAGGAAAGAACTTGGAATGGAAGTGACGAAATCTGTAAAGCACTGTTTACATGAAACAAACAAGAAGTACGTCAGTAATATGGCAGCAGAAGTTCAACCGCTTAGAAAAGAAGGCTTACAAAAACTGAATGTGCTTACTGAAGAGTTCATGTAAATGGTTTAACAAAAAAAATCTTCACCCTCCAGTAAGAGTTTCCTCTTTGACTTTCATTATATTTGCATTAATATGCATGCATTTTCCATTTCCTTTGTTGTTGTTTTTGTTGTTTTTTCAGATTTATTCTTAGTAATCAACAGCATGACAAACATGCTTTTGACATTTATTTTTTAATTGCTTTTTTATTATTTTTGTATCATGTTTAATACAGGTGTTTATGATACATTTTTTACACACACAAAAAATTGCATTTATGTTTACATTACCATCAGGGTTTCTTTTAAAAGAATTAATACTTTTATTCAGCAAGGATGCATTAAGTTGATCTAAAACAATGTAAAAGTCTTCACTGTCACTTTTGAAAAATGTGTTTTGTGTAGCAAATCAGCATATTAGAATGATTTCTGAATGATCATGTGACACTGAAGACTGGAGTAATGATGCTGAAAATTCAGCTTTGCATCACAGGAATAAATTACATTTTAAACTATATTGAAGTAAAAAACAGTTAGTACAAATAGTAATAATATTTCACTTTTTTAACCACACTTTTTTTTTTTTTTTGTAGCATGTAGAGGTATTTAATTTCAATATAAATAATACTATGAAGTGTAGTACAAATCAAGAATGTTTTTGCTGTTTTCCCAAAAGAAAAACAAAAAATGTTAATTTTGAAGCTAACAAAATTCTTGAGTTTATATCATGGTGTCTTTGATGGGACCCCTTATGGATATCCTTTTTTCCCAGCACCTTTTTTTAATCAGTCTCTTCCATTGTCTTAACCGCCAGCTCGCAAGAATATCATGTTTACATGAATCAGCAAATACCTCCAACATGTTCAAATAAACATGCAAAGGGCACAGGCGCAGATTAAAAAGACCTATTAAACAGTAAAAAACTCCCAAATTGGCTGTTGGTGTTTTTCATCTTGTTCCAGCGGCTTTTATTAGGCAAGGTGCTCAGACGGTTAACAGAGAGGACAGTCAAAGCGTCCCGCAGTGTGACGCGGGGGTCTGTATGGTGCTCATTATGGATGTGAAGCACGGGCTGTGTGGCACAGCACTCTCAGCCTGCTGCAGTTGAAAAGGAAGGCCTCCCGCATGGGGCGTAATTAAGGCTGGGGAAAACACGAGTCCTCATTATCTGCTGTATGAGATCTCCCACTACTGTACTTCAGTTATGACCTTTCAAGGGTTCTCTTGATGGAAGTGATGTCAGCAAGATTAGACAGATGGAACTGGTTAAGAGCATATAACGTTTTAAACTGATTCACACTATAATGTAAAAAGGTTTGTGAGATGTTCCTTCTAAAATGTGCTGCAGTATTTGAACAACATGAATGGTGTAAATTGATTGTTCGGAACATTTGAAGAATTGACATTCACAGATTTTGTCGACACTGGCAACAATTTCTAGATAAGTAGCATTTCCCTCAGCTACAGTTGAGGTCAAAAAGTTTACGTGCACCTTGCAGAATCTGCAAAATGTTAATTATATAACAAAATTAGAGGGATCATACGAAGTGCATGTAATTTTTTATTTAATACTAAGCTGAATAAGGTGTTTCATATAGATAAAAAGATGTTTACATATAGTCCACAAGAAAAAATAATAGTCGAATTTATAAAAATTACCCCGTTCAAAAGTTTACATACATTGTTCACGAGTCCCTTGTTTGTTCTGAACAGTTAGAATCCTTCAGGTCCCACAAATTCTTTGGTTTTTCAGCATTTTTGTGTATTTGAACTCTTTCCAACGACTGTATAATTTTGAGATCCATCTTTTCACACTGAGGATAACTAAGGGACTCATATGCAACTATTACAGAAGGTTCAAACACTCACTGATGCTCCAGAAGGAAATGCTCTTAACAATGCATTAAGAGTTGGGGGTGTAAACTTTTGGACAGAATGAAGATGTGTATATTTTTCTTATATTTTTGCCTAAATACCATTATTTTTACCGTTTAGTACTGCCCTTCAAAAGCTAGAGAAGATACTTACATGTTTCCCAGAAGACAAATAAGTTAAATTTACCCTGATCTTCAAAAATTCAAAAAGTTTTCACCCCCTGGCTTTTAATGCATTGTGTTTCCTTCTGAAGCATCAGTGAGCGTTTGAACCTTCTGTAATAGTTGCATATGAGTCCCTCAGTTGTCCTCAGTGTGAAAAGATGGATCTCAAAATCATACAGTCATTGTTAGAAAGGGTTCAAACACACAAAAATGCTAAAAAACCAAAGAATTTGTGGGACCTGAAGTAGAGCCCTGCGCGGGACTGTTTTCTTCATCCCGCTCCCGCCCACACCCGCCGAATTTCTGACCATTACCGCCCGCTCCCGCAACGTGTGTGTTACACTCCCGCCCACTCCCGCAATATGTATGTCCACTCCCGCCCGCACCCGCAAAACTCTGAAAATTTATTCCTGCACGATAATAGAGATGCATTGATTTTGTGTCTTCTCCCGTCCCGCAGGAAAAAAAAAAACGTATTTGTATTGCTATTATTAAAGAGATTCATGTTTGTTTCTTTCCCTGGCCTGCATGTATTCTGACGCACTGGTAGGGAAGATGAATAGTAGCCTGGGCTATCGGGGACATCTAAAACGCTTAGGCTACCGCGCGTTTCTTTAGACTTCAAATACTTTGATTTTGGCTATTGAAGTATTTCGTAGGCTTGATTGGTCCTGGTGTAAATGTGCTGAAAGCATGTCTGAAAGCAGCTAGCCTATGAGAACACAGAAAGACAAAACACACAATACATTCGAATATAATTTCGTTTTTATCAAAAACATTGCACCATCACATGGCACATAAAAATAGACTGCTTTGCAAAAAAATACAATGATAAACTACATGAAAACAGCAGTTTTGCAATTATTAACCAAAGCCATGACATCTCCATCATGTCGCTAGGCTACCTCCCGATCCCGCAGTGTTTTTTTTAGCCGCCCATTCCCGCCCGCAGCAAAATCAAACCGCCCGTTCCCGCGAGATTTGCGCTGGGTCCCGCGGGACCCGGCAGGTCCCAATCCCAATGCAGCCCTCTAACCTGAAGGATTTTTCTGAAGGAAAGCAGGCAGTTTAAGTGTTCAGGCCAAACAAGGGACTCATGAACAACTATCACTAAACAAAAAAACACAGCTGTGGATCATTCAGGTAACAACACAGTTTACAAAATCTTCTTATTTTGGTAAAAATAATGAACGTTTTGCAGATTCTGCAAAGTGTATGTAAACTTTTGACCTCAACTGTATATCATAAAGAATCCATGAAGAATCTTGAACATTTATGGAAACTTTTCATTACACAAAATGTTCTTTATCATGGAAAAAAATCTTAAAAATAAACATTCTTTATTGCCATCTGTGATTCCATGAAGAACCTTTCCATTCTATGATAGGTTCTTTATAGTGGAAACAGGTTCTTTAGATTATTAAACTAAGAAAAATGGTTCTTTTATGAACTGTTCACTGAAAGGTTATATGGGGATCCAAAAATGGTTCTTATTGCATTGCTCCCCCTATTTGGAATCTTTATTTTATAGTGTTGAATGGAAACGTGGCTATTCTAATCTATTTCCTGTATCATTAATTCTAATGATCTCTATCTCTCCAGGTGTGTGGGCCAACAAGGTTGTGGTTCCTGAACAGGTGACTGCAGTGCTGGGGAAAAATGTTACTTTGACCTGCAGGGTGGAGGTCAGCACAAACCTCAGCCTGACCCAGAGTTCCTGGGAACGCCGGCTGCCCTCCGGCACTGTCACTTTAGCCGTCTTCAACCCCCAGTACGGGACCTCCATAGCTGACGAGTACAACAAACGTGTGTACTTCATCAAGCCCTCAGTGCATGATGTATCCATTGTCCTGCAAGGCGTGGGATTTGCAGACATTGGGACCTACACTTGCAAAGTGGTCACCTTTCAACTCGGAAACATGCAAGCATCCACAACTGTGGACATTATGGGTGAGTATGTCTTTGTGAACAGTTTGTACACTATTAAGTTGTATACTTGCAAATTTTGTAAGACATTAGAATCCTCTTGAACCCAATATTTGTTGGGCCATAAAGTGCAAATAGCCTGCCTCATTGGCAGAGGCTATTTAAGCTCATAGCAGTGACGTTGTGACATGATCGACCCGAGTTCAAATCCACCTTTTGCCAAACTTCACTCTTTTCACTTCACATATCAGATCAGAAAGGCATTTATTTTCAATAAAATGAAGAAAATAATCAAAAAGTGTAAAATAAAGTGCCTCACAGGTGTTTATCAGTTAGGGATAGCGATAGGCATAGGAAGTGCTTTATTGTCCCAGTAAGGCAGCATCCATTTAATAATTTTAATAAAATAAAGCAATAAGCCCTGTGAAGCCGTGAGTGAATTTATAACAGCTAAGGGGCGTTGTTAAGGTACAACGCGAAGCCCCTTAACTGATATAACCCACTTAACTGATATAACCCACGTAGCTGTTACAAATTCACTGTAAACCATGGCTTCACAGGACTTACTGTTTTCATAAAACGTTTATTCCATATACGTAGTGAGGTATCACAAAATAAAACAGAGCAAATAAAGTGTAATGATATTAATTAAAAACTTTATTCTTCCACCAGACAATGTAGTTCCTCAAAATTGGTTGATGAGCAAAACACAATCATAAATAAAGGTGTATGTTTATAAAGTAATTTACAACATCTTTGAACGTGGCTCAACCAGTCAGAATTATGGACCAGAACTATCCGTTTTATAAATGATTATTTACACTTAATACGATGTTATTGTATCCTGTTTTATAATGTGCTACAATACCGAGGTGCAAATATCTGGCACTTGTGCTAAGTAATATAAGTGGAATCTAACTAATATTATTGCAAAGAAAATATTCTCTAATAGCATCTAAATAGCATCTATACATTTGCAATATAAAGATATAATAATAGTATTATTAATTTTGAAAACATTATATGCATTTTTATATTATTTATTTATATATTTTTATTATTATTATTATTATTATATTTATATACTTTATTTATCTATTTGTGTATTTGTTTTATTTTTCAGAGAGTGACATTAAAGACATTTGTAATATTACAAAAGATTTCTATTTCAAATAAAAGAGGTTCTTTTGAACCTTCTATTCATCAAAAAAATCCTGAAAAGAATATATGGTGATTTACACAAAAATATTAAGCAGCACAGTTGTTTTCAGCATTGATAATAAGACATAATAAGTCATGTTTCTTGTTAGAATGGTTTCTGAAGGATCATATGACACTTAAGTATGCAAGTCTGTTCTGCCATTGACTTTTTTTCCTCACAATTCTGACTTTTTTCTCAGAATTTTGGGATATAAACTTTTTTCAATTCTGAGAAAAAAAGTCTGAATTGTGAGATATAAACTGGCAATTCCGAGAAAAAAAGTCAGAATTACGAACTTTTTCTCAGAATTGTGAATTTGTATCTCGCAATTCTGACTTTTTTTTTTTTTTTCTTGCAGTTGCCAGATTAAATCTTGCAATTCTGAGTTTTCTCTTAATGCATTTGCAAGTTTATATCCCACAAATCCGGACTTGGAATTTGCATGTTTATATCACGCAATTCTGAAGGGAAAATATGAATATTTATTTTTCTTTCCCAGGTTTGTTTATTGGTTTTAACCCAAAAATACTGTTAACAATAACAAAACATAGATAAACACATTTATTTGTTTATTTATGCTTTTATTTATGCATTTGTTTATTAATCACCTAAAAGTGATTAACTAACATTCCAAAAATCCTCTATTGAAAACAAGACTGAAATTACAGAGAAGTGATTTAGAAACTTCTGTTGGAATGGCTTATTTTTGTAGATTGTAATTATAGAAAGGGCTGGAAACACCCCTTACAGAGCCCCTTTTCTGCTCAAGTTAAATGAAGTGTTGTCAGACGCTACAGAGATGACAAAAATATCTGTCACACACTGGCATGATGGCACATTCCTTCTATTTTGTTTTGTGGTGCGTCATATTTTCCTAGTTGTTTATTTCTTGCGTTCCTGGCAAAACATAAAAAACTGAAGGTAATCTTTTCTTTATTACAAGTGGTAAAACTTCAGAATTGTATCGATCCAGTCTGAAATGGCATTACTGATTCAAACGTTAAATCAAAGTCCTATTAGTCCTTGGCATTTTCACAGAAAAGGGAGACATTTGCTCAAACCTCTGAAACTATAAAAGCCACTGGCCCATCAGCTGCTTCGAGTTTGTGTGTTTTTTGCACACAAGCTTGAAGCCACCATCCCTATTCTTGTAAATTTAACAATGATGAATCATTGAAGGAATTCTCAATGGCCGTGTGAATTTTTACAATAAAATACATCAGATGCGGCTCGCAAGCTAAGCGGTATAATTTGTACCCACAATTCATTCTCGTCCCTTTTTTAATGTAATTACTTAGCTTTCACTTGGAGTCCATTATAATGACAGAAATTGTTTGGGGAACTGCGGTTCCTTGGTCTGCAACCCAGAGCAGGAATGTTTCTTGTTTGGATTTGTGTGGGCGACTGTGACCCGGCCCTAATTCCTGCCCTGTCTGATGATAAATCAATACTCTGACCCTCTCTAGGGCCTTCGTCCACCCACAACCTGCGCGTCAAATGAGCTAGCTCTCCGTTCCCTGTCTTCTATCAGGAGGGTTGGGTGTGAATGAGTTGCCAAGATGCCCCTGCAAGCTCTGAGTCAGCAGAGCTCCAGTGTGATGCAGATGGCGTAGAGTTCAGGTTAGATGAATGCAGGGTGGGTCTGATTTTGGCATTCGGATGTCAGCGCTCTGTGATACACTGTGGGTCCCCACCATTCAGGTGCCGCAGGGCTATATTTAGCATTTGGGGTCTCTGGGTTTTTTTAGATTTCTCGTACACAGGAGCAGCCTGTAAACAGAGTAGAACAGGTGTGTGGAGCAGACGGCCTTGGGTGTAGGATTAAGTTGACGTTCCTGGCCCACATGGCAAAACTGTTTCTTAAGAGCGCAGCTGTTGCAATTCTCTAGAGAGAGAGTGATGAAGAAAGGAAAGAGGGAAAAGGACAAATTAAAATAGTATTGATACGATTTTATTAATAGAGGGAATTATGACTGCATTCACCGTGTTCCCAAATTCTGACTTTTGCCAGATTCATGCAATACATTACAATTGCAATACATTTTATTCAGCAAGAATACATTACATTGATCAAAAGTCACATTAAAGGTCACATTAAAGACATCTGTAATGTTACAAATGATTTCTATTTCAAATAAAGAGGTTCTTTTGAGCTTTCTATTCATCAGAGTCCTAAAAAGAATATATGATTTACACAAAAAATATTAAGTAGCACAATTATTTTCAGCATTGATAAAAAATTGTTTATTTTTAGAATGATTTCTGAAGGATCATGTGACACTGAAGTATAGAAGCCTGTTTTTGCCACTGAATAAAAAATATAAAAAAAAAAAATTATTGTGACTTATCTCGCAATTATGACTTTATAACATGCAATTGTAAATTATTAAGTCAGAACTGTGAGATATAAACTCGCAATTATGAGAAAATTTCCATCTTTTCCCCCCTCAGAGTTAGACATTATAACTTGCAATTGTGAGTTCATATCTCACATTTCTGAGAAAAAAGTCAGAATTGCAAACATTTTCTCTCACAATTCTGACTTTTTTTCTTGCAATTGTGAGTTTATATCCCGCAAATTCTGACTTTATTATTTGCAGTTACAAGTTTATATCATGCAATTGCGGGAAAAAAAGTCAGAATTGCGACTGTTTTATCAGAATTTATATCTTGCAGCTTTATTTTTTTTCTAACAATTGCAAGTTTATGTCTCGCAATTCTGACTTTATTATTTAAATTACAAGTTTATCCCCCGGTTTCACAGACAAGGCTTAAGCCTAGTCCCAGACTGAAATGTAAGTCTAAGCTGTTTCAACTGAAAAAAATTTGCACTGACTGATCTTAAAATATATCAGTGCCTTTGTTTTGTCAAGATGCACACTAGTAATGTTAGTTTCTAAGATACGTTTAGAAAACTAACTTAAATGTCCTAATTGAACTATATGGCCTAATCCTGGCTTACTTGCTTAGTCTGAGCCCTGTGTGTGAAACCAGGCCTATATCGCACAATTCTGAGAAAAAAGTCAGAAATGCGAGTTTATATCTCGCTATCGGAGTTTATATCAGGCAGTTCTGGGAAAAAATCTGAATAGTTGCCAGAAAAGAGTCTGAATTGTGAGATTAAAGTTGCAATTATCTTTTTTTATTCTTTATTCAGTGGCAGAAACGGGCTTCCATACTAAAGACTGGAGTAATGGCTGCTGAAAATTTAGCTTTGCCATCACAGGAATAAATTGTATTTTAAAATATATTCCAAAAGAAAACAGTTACTTTAAATAGTTATAGTTTTTAACAATATTACTGTATTTACCATACATTTAAGCATAAAATGCAGTCTTGTTGAGCATAAGAGATCTCTTTCAATTTTATTATTATTTTTTTTTAATTTACCAGCTCCAAACATTTAAACAGCAGCAAATGTGAAAGTATCTGCAAGGACCTACCAGTACATTGTCAATAATGGCTTGTGATTAAATACAACTGTAGCTTTATGTTTAATACATTGTGATGTTTTTCTCATTTGATAATTAAAGAACAATTGTATTAAAAAAAGTTGTCATGTTAATGGTGATGCGTTTAAGACTATAAGTTCTTCTAATTTCATGCAGTAATAAAATATGATATCATTTTAATGCATTTATCAATGTGCCATTGTAGAGTTTTATATGCATGCCTGTGTAATGTAGTATAAGGATATATGGACCACATTTATAAGGTCATGTGAATATACTCACAAAACTGGATTTGAACAGAAGATTGAAATTGGACACTGGCTTGTAGTGTGAATGTAACCTTTGAGGTGAGTGGTCTCCTAATGTTATTATAGAAAAAAAACAATAGCAGAAATTGAATCAGCTGTTTTAATTCAAGCAGTGTGGGGTTTTGTTGCTCAGGGCAGCTGAACATTTCACAGTGATTGATTCGGCTGTAATACACAATGTGTCTTTCCTTTTGTTCTCTTTAAATCCATGTGGACTCCCTCAATAATATTAAGACACTAATATGCCACATTCTGTAGAGACAGAAGCCACTCAGACACACTCAGGGATGTTGTTGTACTCCTACCTCAGCACTCAGTAATTTCACAACATCCATTTTTAATGTGAATTTGTAGGGTTGGTGTAATAAATCAATTCTGAGTGTACTAAGGCCTGTTTTCGTCCTTTACATGGTTTCTTGTATACCATCCTGTAGGTTCCATATCAGTAGAGTTTATTGTTCATGAACATGCAGTTTTTTGCTTCATCTCTTTCTTATTTTCTCCCTTCAGTGGAGCCAAAGGTCTATGTGTCTCCTGGCTCCTCATCTCTGTTGGATGGTCATGGCGAAACTCTGGTGGCGACATGTATAGCTGAAAGGGGTCGTCCAGCAGCAAAAGTCTTCTGGGAATCAGACCTCCCGGGCCGGATGGCGGTCGACACACAGCTGGAGCCTGAAGGCACTACCACCACTTTAGGACAGTACTTCTGGGCCCCCACCCGGGATGCATTTGGCCGGTCCCTCAGCTGCGTTGTTCGTCATCCGGCCCTATCCAAGGATTTCCGCATTCCCTACCGGCTCAATGTGTCTTGTGAGTGTGAATTGCTTTTATCAACACCCTCCCTGTTTTGTATTTTAAGATCTCCATTAGTTTCCTGTATGTTGCAAGGAGCGCTGATCGCTCACAACTCACGAGATGTCAATTTAGGAATAACGTCTTAATCCTCAGTGTGCTTCTATTTGACATCTTGAACTGTTTGGCTGCTGTCTGTTTGAACGGAACGCTGCTTAATGGAGGCACTTTATGAAATATTGATCTGAGCACAGCAAGGGCAGCAACAGAAGCGGAAATACAAGTGGGGGAGTTCATACTGACAGAAGGAGGCTTTAGTGCTCAGTAAATCACACATTGCCTTCCAAAGTGTTTAAAAGTGAGAAAACTACTTTTGAGCTTTACAACCTCATACATGTATTAATACTAATGGTTTTATCATAGACAAAGCTAACCGTGCAAGCACTGCAAGTTTATAGATAGATTCCAGGATTTCTGTTCATATAATGGGCTTCGATGGGTTGAAGGTCCAAACTGCAGTTTCAGTGCAGCTTCAAAGGGCTCTACACGATCCCAGCCGAAGAATAAGGGTCTGATCTAGCAAAACGATCTGTCGTTTTCTAAAAAAACTAAAAAGTTATATACTTTTTAACCACAAATGCTTGTCTTGCACTAGCTCTGTGATGTGTGTCTATGACGCATTATGTAATCTTGTTAGAAAGGTCACGTGTAGTTAGTTGTTTGTCTTTGCTTAAAAAGGTAGGGTAGGGAGCGAAAAACTCCAACTCCAACTTCAAAATCATCCAACATCGTTGTTTTACCTTTTTTTGTAGGGCGTTTGACTAGTAAAGACTGGGTCGTACTTCCACCTACGTCATGCGTGACCTTTCCAATGTGATTACATAATGCATGAAGTCGAGCTAGTGCAAGACAGCATTTGTGGTTAATAAGTATATACTTTTTTTTTTCCCAATAGATAATACTCTTATTCATCAGCTGGGATCGTTTAGGGCCCATTGAAGCTGCACTAAAAGCTGTGTAATTTTCACCTTCAACCTGTTGATTCACATTGAAGTCCACTATATGGAGAATAATCCTGAAATGTTTTCCTCAAAAACCATGAGGAAACTTTAATCCTGGAGTGAACTACTTATTTAATATAAGAAACGTAATATTTTATATTTATATTTTGTTGTATTCACAAATGCCCTTGGCAATACGTTCAACAGTTGAATTTAGAGTTTATTGTTCAGTTTTGTTTATGCTTATTATATTATTTATGCGTAATATGTGACCCTGGACCACAAAACCAGTTTTAAGTAGCACGGGTATATTTGTAGCAATAGCCAACAATACATTGTATGGGTCAAAATTATCAATTTTTCTTTTATGCCAAAAATCATTAGGAAATTAAGTAAAGATCATGTTCCATGAAGATGTTTTGTACGTTTCCTACCTTAAATATATCAAAACTTAATTTTTCATTAGTAATATGCATTGCTAAGAACTTCATTTGGATAACTTTTTCCCAGTATTTTTATTTTTTTGCACTCTCAGATTCCGGATTTTCCAAGTAGTTGTACCTCGGCCAAATATTGACCTATCCTAACAAATGGAATCAATGGAAAGCTTATTTATTCAGCTTTTAGATCATTCAGAAGAAATTGCCTTTTATGACTGGTTTTGTGGTGCAGGGTCACTCAGTGTCACATAAGTGTCACATGACCCTAAAATTTAGTAATATTTGTGCTAAAAAAAAAAAATGATAGTTGGCCAAGATCATTTTTAAATCTTCTCTCTTAGTCTTATGCTGCTCAAGTAAATTTATTTAAAGTTTAATAATGTAAAATAGATTTTTTTTTTTTACTAAACGAGACCAAAATCTCAGATTTACACACAGATTTGTGTTTGCATTGTTCAATAAGAAAGTAAAACACTGGCCATGTTGGTGAGAATTTGATCATGTTGTTGTTATATAGACTGCTGAGGTTGAATCTCAAGGCTCTCTGTTTCACTCCTGAATCTTCTCTCCATATCACACTTCAGTTTATTTTCTCAGCCACAGCAAAGCCTCAGTATCCTGAGGTTTCTGTGTAATTGAGTTAGCCAATCACATCTCCCATTGCTGTTTCTGGGACTCACATCCAAAGCGTGAGAATGGTTTCATGCTCAATTTTAATGTCTTATTAGAATAATATGAGTTTAATTGCTTAGAAATAAATGTTACAGAGGACTACATTAAGTGAATTTCCAAAGTGGCATTTGTGAGGATTAAAGGGATAGTTCACGCCAAAACAAATCAATTCTGCCATCATTTGTGACCCTGGACCACAAAACCAGTCATAAGGGTCAGTTTGAAAATTTAATAAATAAGCTTTGCATTGATGTATGGTTTGTTAGGACAGGACAGTATTTAGCTGAGATACAACTATTTGAAATCTGGAATCTGCAAATGAATCAAAATATTGAGAAAATAGCCTCTAAAGTTGTCCAAATGAAATTCTTAGCAATGCATAATACTAATCAAATGAAGTTTTGATACATTTATGATAGGAAATGTACAAAATATCTTCATGGAACATGATCTTTACTTAATTTCCTAATGATTTTTGGCATAAAAGAATCAGTCTTTAAATTGAATTACATTTTTATGACAACCACCACTGAAATGTTTAGATTTCAAGAACAAATTGGAGTAGAAAATGTCATTATATAATTAAGAAGTTGATATAAACATCAAGATCTTGTCAAACAAAATGGAACTGATTGTGTGAAATATGTTTTTATAGCAAGGTGATCATATATATATATATATCATGTAGCAATGCTTTAAATTATGTTACAGTTGCTCCAGATGTTATGGTGACGGCCCAGCAGGACGTGTGGTATGTGGGACAAAAAAATGTAAAGCTGTACTGTAGTGCCAGTGCCAACCCACCTGATGTTTTGTACTTCTGGAGCAGGTCTGTACACTCATCTACACTAAAGTTTGCTACTTCTAATCATATTGTGCATGTCAATTAAATTGTAAAATCCAGCCATGGTAAAATCTCTGTAACAAACTTGCCAGCTTTGATGTTGTACACGAGAACTCAAGGTTGCATCAGGATGGCTTCCTGCTGCAAAACTTGTTGTCAACAAGCTCTAAACTGATAATCATGTCTTTTGTCACTCCCCAGACTGGGCACTCCAATGCCTGCAGGTGTGGACAGATCTAATGGAAGCCTGGTGTTTACTCGTCCTTTAGAGCTGAGCGACTCTGGACAATACAGGTGTGAAGTTCAGAACAATGTTGGGCACCGCTTTAAGGACATACACTTCATGGTACAAGGTGAGAAGTTTCTCGTAACCTTTCAGGTCTACAGATACCAGTGATGATGTTTTCTCCATGGGGGGGCTGAAGTTTGAGGAAGGATCACTGGGTGATAAATTATGTCCTGACATTCTCTGTACTCTTTTCAAACAGAGACCATTCATACTTATCCACACAGTCATTTACTCAAGTGAGGCAAATGTTGGTGACTCTGTGAAGCTAGATAAAAATTACAAGGTTCAAACACATTGTTTTTTTTTGCCATGGAACCTTATAACGGACTCATTTGGAACACTGCATAGACAGCAAACTCTCTATAGTTCTCCATAGTGCACCAGAGAATTGCTTAACTGATACTGAGTTTGCTGCTGTTAACTTATTGCTGAGTTAACACACAATTATCCATATTTTTGGAGTCCTAAAATGCAAAAACAAGGTTTCATGGGTTTTTCGAATATGTTTTTGGTTAAATGTCTAAAATAAGGTCTGTGGTTAACATAAGATGTTAAGCATAGGCTTAAACCAAATACCGTACCATTGATTTTTTTAAACGCCTCCGGATACCGAGTGAAATCTGTGCTAAGAAACTTCTTCAGCAGCTGCGGCGTCATGACAAGCGCCAGCATGTTTACATCCTGTCAGGATGGCATCTAGCATTTCTTGTCTCTGCCGTTTGTAAGGTCTTTCAGTAGCTGTGCTTTACTAAAAGCCTCAAAGGCATCAGGGCTAAAGTGGAGAGAACAAAGACGCAGGTCTTTAGTAAGTTTTATCAGCCCACAGGAATCTTCCTATTCTTTTCGCCTCCTCTTATTGCTAGGAAAGCAGTGAAGACTTACATCGCTTCTCTTGCTGCCCTTCGACTGAAAAATAAAACTAAAAGCCCCATAATGTGGCATTGTATCAGTATTTTATTTTTTCTGAGTTGCTTATTCCGAGTTCAGAGTGTTTCAGTAAAAATAGCAACAGGTAGCGCCAGTAGCTTACTGAGTTACTGAGCTTACTGAGTTCGCTGGGCGCCCCCAGCATAGTCCACAATATTAATAAAACAATGTGGATTTTTTAAATAACGTAAATCTTTTATGGGTTTTCTACTACATATTTCAGTAAGAGGCATCTTTTACGTTTTGCGAATACACGGGGTTCCCTTTACAGGCTCTTGCAAACAAGTGGTTAAATGGGACTACAGAGGTTTTCTGGGACATTAATTGTCATCATACCAAACAGGAAGACTCTATTTATTAGTCAACTTTTACAGCCTCACACATTTGTGAATTATTCTAACTCAAACTTTCCAACTTGTAGATTTTCTGAAACATAATTTTGGTGATGTTGAAGTCATGCTTTTACTTCTATATTTAGGCTTGAAAATTCATTCAAAAGTTGTGTTCATTTGTGGAGTTTATCGTGATGAACAAAACATAAGAATCATAAATTTTTATTGAACACAGAGACTTTTTTCTGGAATTATCCAAAGGATAATTGTTGAGGAAACAATAGTGATGCAAACTTCTATTTTCTCATAGATTTAGATTTATTTTTTTCAGTGCAGTGCTTGTGCAGTGCATTCTGGCAAATTTTGGAACAGCCTGAAGAAATATGACGAAACTCACAGGATGTTTTCTTGTGTTTGACATTTGCGTTGTATCAAGTCTGTATTTCCTGTTACTAAATATGTGAATTCCTGAATCTCTTGTTGAAAATGCCAATAACAGAAGCTCTTTCTGAAAGCTTGCTGAACGTGCCAAGCGTTCTACACTTGGCCTGTGAGGTTTCTGCAATGACGTAAATAAAGTTGGACCAAACTCGCAGCAGTTTCAATTCACTCAGCTCTTTGCCACTGTGCTTTTTACCACATATTTGGCTCATCCTCAGGTTGCAAAACATGAGGAACCTTTATCATGTAGCTCTGTGGTCAAATCATAATCCAAATATTGTGGCAGCCTTTGGACTTCAGTAGTGCACAAACATGGGTGACGGAAGGATAGAGAAAAACTAAACGATATAGGAAAAAAATCAGGAACTAAGCTCCTGTTCTTTGGAGAAGTTTAGAGTGACTTTCTTCAAATGAAAGTTGTCCACAGTTGACGTCCAATACAGGAAATGGGTACACCACATAGTTCTTTTATACCAGCCAAAAGTGCAATACTTTTAACATCCTTTCTCTTTTTAATATCCCAGAAAAGATTGGAGTGCCAGTCTTGAAGACTTGTTCATTCTTACTGTGTCTTCACAGGCCTCCAAATTCAAATAATTGTGCCCTTTGGTGCCTGAACCTGCTGTTACATCAGCAGGATTGTGTTTTTCCTCTTAGTCATTGCAAGTTCTGTCCTTTTATCTTAAGTAATAACCTTTAAGTAACCACCTGCCTCTAAACATTATTTTCCCTTGGACCTCACAGCATCTGCTGACTGTTTTTTTTTTTCTCCTCAGGTTATTTTGGGACAGATTTATTGGTACAATATTGGATATTTAACTGTTCATGCACATTTTCCCTATTTTTACATTTAGATTTCGTCATGTAGCATTTAAAGTGCTTTTACACTGTCAAATTTAATCTTTAGCAAATCTGAAAATGAATGTCTTTCTTTCATACTGTATATATTTTTCGTACTGTTATATTGTTTTGATTATTGCACAGCTCTTCTATATAAAGTTGAATATATTATATCCAACTTTATCAGCATACATAGACTCATGTAAAACATTGTAACACCAAACATTGTAAAAAAAAAAAATATTTACTACATGACAAATCTCAACTGCCTTGTTTTGTTACAAACTGTAACTGTATTATCAATCAGCTCTTTATATAAAATTGTATATATAAGTTTATATATCATTATTTTCTGTAAAGCTGCTTTGAAATTATGTGTTGTGAAAAGCAGTATGCAAATAAATTGATTTAAATTTTTTTAATTATTTAGATAAAACAGTACACATTTTAATACGAGTACCGGACAGAATATATTATTATTATTATTATTATTATATTTTGGGAGTTTATGTTTAAAACAAAAAAATAATTGCCAATGGTGTTTGAGAATGAAACTTAATACCATTGTTAATTTAACATCATTAAGATATGTTTTATTCATATTTAGTTTTTATTACAGTTGTAATTTTAATCATTTTGATAATAATTTTAATATTTATAATTGTAGTAATTTTGTAATTTTTCTTTCATTTCATTTTATTTCAAGTTTCTATTTTTTATTTTAAGTTTGTTTTATTTCAAAAATAGTTCAATTAAAATAGTGTAATGACTCTTCTTAAAGGGATAGTTCCCCCAAAAATGAAAATTACCCCATGATATACTCACCCTCAAGCCATCCCATGTGTATATGACTTTCTGTTTCAGACGAATACAGTCTTCTATTAAAAAATGTCCCGGCTCTTCCAAGCCCTATGATGGCAGTGAGTGGGTGTTTTGAAGCCCAAAAAGTGCATCCATCCATCATAAAAAGTGCTCCAAATGGCTCTGAGGGGTTAATAAAATGCATTTGTGTTTAAAAATAAAAAATAAAAAATAGATAAAACTTTATTAACTCCCAGAGCTATGTGGAGTACTTTTTATGATACGTTGATGCACTTTATCAAAATCTCGACCCCCATTCACTGCCATTATAAAGCTTGGAAGTGCCGGGACATTTTTTAATATAACTTAGATTGTATTCGTCTGAAAGAAGAAAGTCATATACACTTCGGATGCCTTAAGGATGAGAAAATCATGAGGTAATTTTCATTTGGGTGAACTGTACCTTTAAGTTAATGTTTTACACTCATTTTACTTTACACCTAAATTTATTGTGTTTCAATAGTTTTAATTTTAATTCAGTAATCAGTACAAACCAGAATGTTAATACTAATGCATTTTCTTCACAACCTGTCTTTAATTATCTGTCAGTTTTCCTGTATTTTAATATTTGCCTATATCTCGCCCTCTCAGAGCCGCCACCGACCACTGCAGCCCCAACCACCACCACCACCAACACCAAGTCCATCCTGCCTGACACCAGCTTAACCATCACAGCTCCCATCAACCAACATGCCCACTTCACCGCCCCAACTCAGGCCTCTCCGCCGGACAGCAGCCTGGGCACTATTGTGGGCGGTGCTGTCGGTGGGATCCTGATTCTGGTGTTGCTGATGGCTCTGGCAGGGGCTTTTTACATGCGCCAACGGCGAACATTCAGAGGAGACTACTACACCAAACAGTACATCGGCCCATCCGACATGCAGAAAGAGTCGCAACTAGACGTCCTTCAACCGCATGAGCTTCAAGACGTTTACGGAGACGACTCGGGCAACGGCAGCCAAGACTTGAAGCCCAAACCCGAAGGAGACATTATCTATCCCGATTATCCTAATGACCACAAAGACATGGATGGCTGGGAAGACAATCTCAGCCTTCAGAGAGAGAGCACGTATTACTCCGACCACCACAACCATCATAACGTGAACCCCAGTGGGCCGCCGCTACACAACGGCTCCCCTTACCTGCAGGACGAGTGCTACGACAACGGCACAGACAGCGACTACGTGTCTCACGTGGACGGATCTGTGATTTCACGCAGGGAGTGGTATGTTTGAAAAGGCAGGGGAACTTTGACTGGACAGCTATAATTTAAAATCAGCAAGAAAGTGTTATTTAACTCAGCAGAGTGAGATAAAGTGTACGTTATAAATGTATTTTATGTATTCTTTACGGTTTACGATTGCATCCTCAAGTTTTACACTTAGCAAACGGCTGTACTTTACTGCAGAGATGTTCTGGATGGTTTTCATTCGTTGGACTGCTGCGACTTCAGGACGTAAAGGGAGAGGTTTACATGGTTTATGATCATAGGGTGGATTTATACAAAGAAAACAAGTCTGCTAAAATTAAGCTACACTGTGCGTAACCATTCCAGTTACCACATTGCACATGACTGTTAGCTTTAAAACCAGGTGCAGCGTATTCTTGGTTCCTTCCTCTCACTTTTTTTTTTTTATTACGTATATACATATGACTTCTCCAGTGTAGGAGCAAAACATCAATTTACTTTCACATGAAGAGTCAGTTTGAAAGTCTTGAGTCTTGCATTTTGATTGCAGGGATTTTGTTTTTCTCTTTTTTTAATCAGTATTTTGATCTTGTTTTTTAGGAAAAAATATCTAAATTTATTAGAATATTTTAAGATTGTATTATAATAAATAATATAAATATCTTCAAGATATTTTTTGAGAAGCAAAAATTGCATATAATTGCATAAAGTACTTTGGTGTTTCATGGAAGAACATTTTATGTATTTATTATTATTATTATAAATTATATTATAAAATGCCAGTGGGGTAAGAAAAATAAACACAATTAAATATGTATCGTGCTAAGTTTACTTCTCTAACTAAATTTATTTAATATATTTCATATATAAATATTATATATTATCAAGAAACTGTATCATCTTTTAAATATTTATATATTCAAAATAATTTACATTTTCTTGAGAAGCAAAATTTGTGTGAGATTGCATAAAAAAATATTCAAAAATGTACTTTTAGTAAATTTAAATTTAATTTTATTGTTTTTTTTAGTAAGACAAGTTTTGTTTAAAACAATAACAAAATTGTCAGTGGAGTAAGAAAAATAAGTTTACATGATAATTATTAATCATTAAATAGTATTAAATAATAATAATAATAATATCTATATAAATATTTCTTGAACAAATTGTGTAAAATTGCATGAAACATATTTAAAAATGTATGTTTGGTGTTCCTTGAAAGACTTTTTGTATTATTATTATTATTATTATTATTATTATTTAAAAGTATTAAATACAATAAGCTGGGAAGTAAAATTAGCACAGTACATATTCAATTAAGTTTATTTTTCTTACGCCACTGACCATTTTGAGCTTGTTTTTAATAAAAAGAACAATAAAATAAAATTTACTGAAAGTAGATTTTATTTATAATTTTTATACGATCTCACAATTTCTTGCTTCTCAAGAAAATATATAAAAAATATATTTTAAAAATATATATTAAAATTTAAAATAAGATACATTTATTTAAGATGCACTGTGCTAATAAATGTATTTAATACATTTAAATAATTATTATTTTAAGTATCTTTTTTTAGGTTTATGTTTTAAAACCAGCATTAAGTTGATTAAAAAATAAACATAATTCAAGTATATTATGCCATTTTTCCCTTTCGGCTAAACTGAATTAGTTTTAAATATGTGTAAATATTTTTTTCTGAAAAAAAAAAAAGGCAAAAATACTGATTACCAATTTTTTTTTTTTTTCTTGAAATACAGCTTGTTTCATTTTTTCTCAACACATGCAATTTTAACCCAGCTGGTCTATATTTTTGATGTATGTCATCACACACCCCTCCTACAGCAGTGTCTTTTTCATTAATGGATAAGTTAGAGAGTCCTGGAAGAACGGTTTTATGTGGTTGCACTGAGGAGCCTATTGCACTGTCATAGGCTGATGGGGGTTGACGCTTGCCACGACAGATCAAAAGGACCACGTTCGGCCCCTGAGGTTTTACCGAAGCCATGTGGCCTTTGCCAATTTAGTTCCCTCCTTTTAATTTTATGCTGATTTCTTTTTTTTTTCCTTTCCGTCTCTCCACCCTTGCTACTCATACACTCCCGTCCCTGTGTCGAGAGCTTCGGATTTCCCAGAATAAACCGTCTGGCGCGCAGCAGACTTATGCCGCATGGGCTTCCTCTCACCTCAAAGATCGAATCTTGTAATTAATATTTTCTGCCCTCTTGCAAACAGACCTCGTTCCATTCCGTCTCCGAGTTGTGCCGAGCATCTGTTCGCAAGCACGCAAGGTTGTTTTTCTCCATAGGTCTCGATGGTCACGCGTTGCATGCCTGTTGAAAAAGATACAGCAGTTGCTAATGCTTGGATTCATTGTTCATAAATCAGCGGCAGTGTTGCTACAGCTGTGGTACAGTCTGTTTTAAGTTTTCAAGACAAAAATCTGTTTTTTTTTTTTTTTCCTCAACAGATTGGACTGCTTAACTGATCTGCAGCTATTTGTATCGTTAATTATTGGAAAAAAGTCTTGAATCAAGTTAAAAAAGACCATATAATAAGAGTTTACCTCATTGTAAAAGATTTTGGAGGACTAAACTCAATGTTTTATGTTCGTTGTTGCATTGAAAATACATTTTCAATGCATAAATCAATATAAAATTGAGTTTTGACCTCCCAAATCTTTTACAGTGTATTTTAAGCCCAGTATTTTCATTATTTACATTTTTTATTTCTTCTCATTTCACTCAGAAAGGTTCAAAAGACACAAAAAACTTTCCTTTTTATTTATTATTATTATTATTATTATTATTATTATTATTATTATTACTTTTTTTTCTGACTCTTGCATGCATGGTCAATGTGACACAACTTCATGAAGTTGTACAAAATGGTTATAAAATACTACATTTCTTCCTTTTTTAATAAATATTTACAAGCATAGTGCCTTTGGCCATACATTAAAGCATCAGATATTTATTCTTTCACTATTCAGTGACACGCTTTTCTGTTCTGTATTTCCAAAGTGTTATTTGTGTTCCTGTTATTATTACTGTATTTCTGGATTTGCCTTTCTTTAACAAGACGACTCTTGTTGCAAGTTCAAAAGCGCCGGCAATGGTGCAAACTCACTGGAAATTTACAGCGGTAGCACTTGCGAGTGTTACGGAGGCCAGTTGCGGTATATATTATTTTTTTTGTACATATTCTGGCAGGAGATATTTGTCTATGGAATAAACATATTTTTATATGAGGCCAGAACATTGAGCAGAGGATGTTCACGCTTGGTTAACATGTGCTTTTTATCTTCTCATGTTCATTTTTTATATTTAGTTCTCAGGAGTTTGAAAGATTATTTTGTACATATTAGAGTTATACAAATGGTTGATGACTTGTAAATCATTTTGGAAAGGAGGGACAGACGTTGCTTTGTTTTTGATGCCTTCTGTTTATAATAAAAAAGTTCGTTTTGAACATGTCAAAGTGTTTGTGATTTTGATGTGCCGTGTAACACTAATACTGTTTACACTTTTACACTTTGATCCATTTGGTTGTTTTTGGATGAAATATTGTGGTTGTTTAAATGAACAGTTCAGCCAGTAATAAGTATTACTTTCATATGATTCCAAGCCATTTCAGCCATGTGGAACACATAAGGAAGTATTTAGCACAATGTGCAAGCTGTTCTTTTCCATACAATGACAGAGAATAAGGCTGTTAAAACTGCACTAAACTCTGTATATGGAATAAGCCCAAATTTAGTTCATTTTTAACACTCGAAGCTTGTTAAAGCTGCAGTCTGTAACTTGTTCTGGCACATCACAAATCTATTTTCCAAGCTGTGTTTTTGGCTAATCCTGAATCGCTACGGTACACCTATAATAAGTTTTTATATTCAGATTTTAAACTGGTTCTGGTAGGAACAGGACACCAGTACCTGCATAATTTGTAATAGACCAGAGGTTGCGTTAGACATTGTCTGTCATTTTGACTGACAGGTTTATAAAATATTATTTACCTGTCATTTTTATTTTCATATTTTAATTATAATAACACATTTAATTATTTTTTATTTTTGTTCACATTTTAATTTTTAAACATGAACCTACAGGTCGACAAAAGCTTATGCATTTATTTAGAAAGGTAACAGATGACTTTTCATGTTCAACAAAACACCTGCTGAGGCCACTAAAAACAACAAAATATGCTAGGGATGGGTAAAAATTTGATTTCTGTTTTAATAGATTCACATTGTTATGAACCAATATCGATTCTTAAATCACAATCAATTTTTGGTCTCTGCTGTTTTCAGTTGACGAATAAAGATACAGGCTAAGCTATATGCTTTGTTGCTTTTAAAGGTCTCAGATTTCAAATTCTGTCCATTTCTGTGAATTCAAGCAATAAATGCCATTTTGGCACTCTTTAATGTGGCGTGATACCTGTACCTTAAACCGGGTAGGTTCGCTTGCGCGTATTCAAACGCACAGCAAAACATCCGTGACAGTTTCATTTTTGTTCTGGATCCTGTGCTCTGCAGCCACACACTAACTGGACAGTGGTGGGAATTACAGTTAGAAGTTACAACAGATCACCCACAGTGACGGACGGCCTTCAGATTTTTCCGTCACTGATAAAAAGAATCCGTAAATGACTGATCATTTTCGGTTAATGCGGCTCAAACAGAGAAAAGTAGCTACAATGTTCTTCCGCAAGATGTGTACAGTTCTGTTTATTACGTTATGATACTGCACAAAACTCCTGTTCTTAACAAGTATTTAGTCTTATTTTCCAATTAAAATAATTAAAACTTCTTACCACAAGATAAACTTACTTGAGAAGCAACAAATCAAGACTTATTTTTAGATAATGTGTCACTATTTCAATTATAAACTAATTAAAACGAGAAAAAAGTCACTGCAGTAAAACAAAATACACTTATAAAATGTTTTATTGTTCAACAGATTGAGCTGCTTCTCATCTTTATAATAATGCCCAGATAGCACACGTACATCTGCAAGATGTCTTTTAAAGACATCCAAAAAAGGAACGAAAAAGGAAGAACATCGTTAAAATGTGACATCAGTGGTTCAAACGTTATGATATGAAGCTATGAGAATACTTTATGTGCACAAAGAAAACTAAAATAATGACTTTATTCAACAATTTCTTCTCTTTCATGTAGTGGTGGGCAATTGGATCATTTTACAGACTCGGACCTTTGAGTTTCGTTCAGCAAAATGAACAAATCTTTTTTCAAGTCATTTCGTTCATTTCGTTCATTTTAGCAAAACATAATAAAAATGTTACGTGTTACTTCCCTAACACAAAATGTTGAATAAAGTCATTATTTTTGTTTACTTTGCACACAAAAAGTGTTGTTATAACATTACAGTTCAACCACTGATGTCACATGGACTAGTTGCTGTCTTTGCAGGGTCAGAAAGTTCTTGGATTTCATCAAAAAATATCTTAATTTGTGTTCTGAAGATGAACAAAGGTCTTACGGGTTTGGAACGACATGAGGGTGAGTAATTTGACAGAATTTTAATTTTAGGGTGAACTGTCCCTTTAAATAATTTTCACAAAGAACAAAAGAGCAGAAATGACTGTTCCTCACACAAAGCTATTGTATGTATTCAGCAGATTTGAAATTACCTTTATGTTATTTTTAATTTTAATGTGCATTTTTGAAGTTTGATGACTTCTTGTCACTTCTGCAGAATGGAAAAGAGCAGTTTGGACTTTCTCATTTTCTGCTCAGCAGATGAAAGTCTTGCAGCTCTGAGGCAACATAAGAGTGAGTAAATGATGACATAATTTCCATATTGGGCAAACTACATCCCTTTAATCTTCAAATATTGTCAATAACTAGATAAAGCTGTTGGAGGCAGTGAGGTCCAATCAGTCACGGACACCAACTATGCGCTTTTGTGTCATCGATTTGTGTCAGCAGAATGTTATGCACCTTTGAAAGGAATCAAGGATTAAGGGTATTTGTGTTTTGGAATACCAACAAAGGAAGGTCTTTTTCTTTATTGAAAACTTCTGCTTTGTGGGACCTGATTAGATTTAAAAACTCAAGTTCACCACAAAATGGGACCCAAAAGCTATGTCGCCAAAGGCCCCATGTGAAAGAACGCCTCGCACCTGTGATTATTGGCTACTGACCCGACGCATCACCCTCCATTAGGTCCAACTCAGCACCCTCTCCATCACTGGGAGGGAAAATAGATTTTTGGCAATGAGAGGTAATCGATCACATCAGCACAGCCCTGATGCATCATGCTGTCTATTCTTCTCTGTATTGACCAACCACACAAAAACATAGACACAACCCACACACAACGTCAGCTCTGGATCTGCACCACCAAGACAGTCTTGAGTATTTCTCCCTGCTGTTGATTGATCCTGCAATGTGATCCTGGTAAGATGAGACCCCCAGAAGCTTCCAGTAGCCTCCTCCAATAGAGTTTTTTTTTGTTGGACTTTACATTTAGAAAGAACTTTCATCCAAAATGACGTATTTGGAATAAGGTAACTGAAACTTAAAATTGACATCAAAATCATTCTCGTGGTTAATCAGCATCTTTTCCCAGGGAAAGCTCCAGGAGGCAAGCAGACCTTCGGTCACCCCTCATGTCCTACCCGCTGTCGTGCTTTCAACACTCAAGTGGCTCTAGTGTCTTCTCTGCAGCAGGACAGCTTTTGTGTTGTCGTGTTGTTTCACCGCAGTGGCCCCAATCTCATCCATCACTGCTTTCAGCAGCACGTTTGTCCAGTTTGAGTATAAATATCTCTCTGCTGGTGGCCTTAAGTTACCTTCTCCCTGCTTCTCTAATTTCAGCAATTTTTCATAAGCATCACCTCTTCTAAGCATTCACACTTAAAAATGTGAAATCTTGTGGTTCTTTCTTGAACAAATGTAAGGTGGGGACCAAAAATTCTGATACCACTAGTTTAAAAACTTTCTATTCTAACAAATATTGTTAACAATTGGAAAAAAAAAAAAGAAAAGAATAATACAAATTTCAGAATGTTTTCGTATTTTTTTAAACCCTCTTTTACTTTACTGACTGCAGCATGTGAGCAAAAACTCAATTTAATGTTTAATTCAAACAATTTTTTTTTAATTCAAACAATTTTTTTCCTTCAAACAATTAGTTAATTAAATTACTTAAAGTAATCAATTTTTTGACTACTTATATAACAAATAATATATTATAGTAAACATTAGTATTTACAAGGAATTGTATAGATATTAGACATTGTTATAACAACCCTATTTATTTATTTATTTACAGTGTAGAAACAGGACATTGGATCCACACTAAAAAAGTAACAGTTGATATAATAACCTTTCTTTCTTTCTTTCTTTCTTTCTTTCTTTATTTCTTCCCCAAATTGAATGTGTACAATAAGTACAAGTTACATTATTTACAACACACACACACATAATAATTTATTATATAATAAATGATAGTAGATTTATTACGCAAAAAATAGTTATGAATGTAGCATTTATTTTATTTTATTTTATTTTATTTTATGCCAGTGTAGAAGCAGAAAATTTAACCCAACCAATCTTTCTTTTTCTTTCTTTCTTTCTTTCTTTCTTTCTTTCTTTCCCTTTCCATTTTTTGGAGTAGTGATCTATCAAGTTTAAGTTACTTATATCATTTATAATTATATATATTAAATTATTTACTACATATGTATAAATTATATTATAATAATTTATTATAATAAATGATAGTACATATATTAAGCAAATACATTTATTATAAATGTAGCATTTTAGAAATATTTAATTTAATTATTTAATTACAATTTCATTTCATTCAGTAATTTAATTTAATTTAATTAAATTTTATTTTATTTATTTTTGGCAGTGTAGAAGCAGGAAATTGGACGCACTGAGGATTAATGAGCTGCCGGGTTTATGAATATTAATTCAATAAGATGGCCATTTGCGCATTAGTTCCGCCTACTACCGGAAAAAGTGGCAGGTCTTAAAAGCTAAAGAATTCGAAATTAACGCTGTTATTTTGACAGGAAAATACAACAAAGATTATCGTTACATGTAGCGCATCAGTTCTGCATGCATAATGTCATATAAGATAAGGTCTGTATCTTTCTTTGCATGTGTGTGAGACAAAGTGATGGCTAGTCTTGTGCCTTCACACTAGAGTTTGCGATTCATCAAATAAGTTACAGGTATGCTCCGCATCCATAATGAACTGCCAAATAAAATGTTAATAATATTATAGTAACGGTGCATTTTATTGTTAGTAACTGTAGCAGCGTTGTAACGGGGAAAACTAATTTGTTTGATTGCCCGCTGTTTTATTTTTCCCAGAATTTGGTCTACAACTTTTCGACCCCAGTGTAACTCCGCTTAAAGAATAAGTAACACCATTAAACATCAGGGAACTGTTTACCACCAGTGACTCCTGTAAGTACTTAAGTATTGTTCAAATGTTATTAGGTCAGAAACTGGGACTTCTACTGGGTGCCAGTAGCTTGGATTTAAAGGTTATAGAGCAGGCTACTCTCATTCTTGTTCATCCTAGAAAAAAATGAGCACAAGATCACACCATTGTTGGCTAATGAACACAACCCGTGCATTGGGGAGCTCACATCAAAGGCCACAACTAACACAGCAGAACACACAAATTGTCTGAGCTCATGGATTTGGAAATAATGAAATGCTTCAGAGGGTGAGAGAGTGGGTGATAGTTAAAACACAAAGTGGGGTCCTGTGGAAAGAATGCCTTACGTGATTTTGGTTGGAAAATTCAAATAGAGTAACAATCTAGTTCTGTCTTGAACAAGTGTTCCCCATGGGTCAGTGCTTCACGTCTGATTATGTGAGTGACTGGAGGTAAATGCGGGAATGTGGGGGGTTTGAAGAGCTTCTTCTTACATCAGCAGAAAAATGCAGTCTCCATAGAAACTTGGCTTGCTGTGCTCTGTGAATGAGGACAAGTCATTGAGCAGGACAGGCCTCTCCAATATTTACCAAATGACTCAAACAACTGTTTGTTGTTTAGAGTTTCTTCACTGACAGAATACAGCAGCCAACTACATGCTCAGAAACTTGTTAAAGTTGTTAAATCAACAGTAAATAATAGGCAGCTGTGTTTACCATAACCTTTATATTAAATACAATAACAATGTACTTCAGTAGGTTTTTGTGTAAAATAATAAACAATATTTTACAATTATTCATTTCTTTTATACGTAAACATAAATACAGTGACAATGTTCCACTTTTCTGTGTATGTATACAACAGTTCTTTCTGGTCTTCGAAATCTGATTGGTTGAGAGGAGTGTGATATTCTAGTGATAACAGAACTCCAACCGTTTCACTGTTTGTATCACTCCATTTGAGGCATTTTTTCACAGTCATGGTGGACACCCAAATTCACTGTAATTTTATAAATAATACTGTTTTTGTGCCACAGAATGTAGTTTTAAAAAAGTTAAGACAAGAATGTGTTTGTTTAGACTTTTTGACTACTTTTTGACTGTGGTTTGTTAATAAATGTGCTTCGAAGTTTTCAGAGATGTGAGCTCTGGGGAATCAGCAGCCGTTCAAGATCAGCCTAACCTCGCCCAGATCTTCTGGAATTTGCAGCTGGCTCTGATGTCTCTATAGTGGTTAAACATGAGATATAATTCATTTTGGGTAAATCTAACGGACAGTCTTTGGTCTCATTAATCTATTATTTGTTCCAGAGTAAATAGTTTTGGCTGAAGGCAAATCTCATCACAATATATTTTATATAACTTTGTTATATAAAAGTGCTGCCTTTGTACTTCTGACTGAATTGCCTAGCAACATTTATGATGGCTGTTGTTGTTTATTAAATATTATTATTCAATAAATAATATTTTATATAAATAATAGTAGTATTTAATAATACTATTTAGTATTAGCAAAGGTGTGTGTGTCTGTAATGGTCATTTTAGTTGCATTATTCTGCCATTAGATGGCAACAAGAGACTTTTTATGAGTGAGTCAGCAGTGAAGACTTTTATATTGAAAGAGACTGAAACGTGTTATAAACAAGGCAGTTATTTTTACTTTCAACAACATGCAGCCATCAAATGCACTGAGAAGCGCTGGCAAATCACCCTTAACAGATGAAAGGATAGTACGACAAAGATATAGCTTTCCTCAGCAGACATTCAAATTGATGTTTTATTGTAAATATGAGATTAAGCTGAAGAATGAATGCTGTATCAGATGCAGGTAAGTCTATCTCTCTCTCTCTCATAATACTCTACGTAATACAGTGAGCTTTTAATACAGTAATACAATAAGCTTTCAATGCAGCAACTCAACAGTTTTGTTTTTGAATTAGCAACAGGGGCTTGAGTTTAGATGTTAAACTGTCAAACTTAGATTTGAATCCATGGCGGAAGGAAATAGTTTGCACAGAATAGGGTTTTTTAAAACACTCCATTGTTGTTTCTTATGTATTTACACACTGGTGCTGTCAAACTGTTAAAAAAAACGCAATATCACACTTGTAGCCGTTGACTTTGACTTTTTATCAAGAAATATCCTAAGCATTTACACCGACATTCAAAGGAGACTTAGCATGTTGGAATGAACCAGAGGACTCTTAATTTCTTTCTAAATGAGGCATTTTATATACAGAAACTTGATGAATACAAGTCAACAAAAGCTTGTTTGTTTTTGTTGAACCCCAGTGAGAGTGAGAACAAAGACGATGAATGGGTAACGTTTCATCACTGTGTTGAATTATGGAGGTTTTTCAGAGGGCAAGGACAAAATGTGAGAAGTAGGTTGTAGTTCCTGCAGAATCCATGAGAAACCTCAGATGTCTCACACATAGTGGCTCCAAACATTTGACTAGTCTTGGGATCTGTTGAGAACCAGCACCTAAAAATACAGTTCAGTAGTTTGTGGTTTTGCTAATGAGAACATGTGTGATTTAAAGCTTCTCTCATGACCTGGGCTCTAATTGGGATCGTGGCATGTAAGCCCTGTGAACAGTTTGGGTGGGCAACAATTTCTCTGAAAACTGACAGTGTTTTCAGTGCTCAAGCAGATATAATCCTACATGAATTGAAATCCTTTGAAACAATATACAACCCCCAATTCCTTAAGTTCTCGACTTTTTTTAATGACTTCTTTTTCTAGCCAAAGTCTATTGATTGTAATACCATGTGCGGCCGTCTGCCTCTCTTGTGATGTTTCTTTTGCCAGTGAGGCACTTATTTCAATAGTTTCCTTGGGTCGCTGAGACATTTTGATGTGTTTGTCCCACCTGTTGTGCTGCTAACAGGTGGACGGTGACCAGACAAGAACCACAAGAAAAGAATTACACAGTGCAGTATTAGAATGAGCATTATGTTGGTTCAAGGACTGTATAATTACAATATACGCGAGTATATTAATAGTGTGTGCACATGGTCACTCATCAACACTGTCTCTATCATTAAAACATCTATCAACATCTGCAGCTACTGCTTTTTAATTTCCTAAAGCATCTGTAGTTGTTGCCATGTTGAGACATTTTCCTCCATATCTCACAGATTGCTACAAACCTAACTGCCTTTTTGGATATTAGAAACATATACACTACTCTTATTTTAACTTTTTTTTGGAAGGCAATTAATACTTTCATTCAAGGACGTGTGAAAACTGATCAAAAAAAGTGACAGTACAGACATGTATAATGTTAAACAAGACTTCTGCTTCAAATAAATGTAGCAGCACAACTGTATTCAACATTTATAGTAATAATAGTAATAAAATGTTTCTTGAATGCCAAATCAGCATATTACAATGATTTCTAAAGGATCACATGACACTGAAGACTGGAGTAATGATGCTGAAAATTCAGCTTTAACCACAGGAAAACATTTTAAAATATATATTAAATAGAAAACATTTTTTCAACTTTTCATAATATTTCACAATACTGCTGTTTTTACAGTATTTTTGTTTTAAAAAGTTTTGATGAGAATGGAGTAATGACTGCTGAAAATTCAACTTTCACATAAGAAGTTACAAATAAAAAACAGCTATTTTAAATTT
Organism: Labeo catla; assembly: GCA_012976165.1. NCBI lineage: Eukaryota > Metazoa > Chordata > Actinopteri > Cypriniformes > Cyprinidae > Labeo > Labeo catla. Next base: position 194,002 of record VONZ01000411.1, read on the forward strand.
AAATAATATTTCACAATTTTGATGTTTTTACTGTAAAAATGCAGTTTCAGTAATAAGACACTTTCCCAAATTATGTTCCAACAGTGAAAGTACCACTAAAATATTTGTATTAAGAAAGAATAATATAATATAATATAATATAATATAATATAATATAATATAATATAATATATAATGCTTTAAATAAATAAATAAAAAAACATCTTAAATTTAAAATATGGTACTCCTAGCTCATTTAAAATAAAAAAGAACAACAAAAAATATTTTACCTCAAATAAATAAATAAATAAAAACTTTACAAAATAATTTTTACTATTTCACGTAGCGGAACAATTACATTTCGATACAAATTTTCACATTCACGTTCGTCCCACCTCACAGCTCCCTACTATTAAGTATCATAGCAGCTGTTCGGTAAAAATGTTCTTGCCGCAGTCATTTGTTTTGATTAATTGCTGTTCCTTCTTGATTCTTTTAATGAAAGCTGAGGAGACCAGTGATTAAGGCATGCCAGTTTTAAAACGGTTTTGCTATATTTTTAAAAGTGGTTGTCCACAAAATACATTTTTACAATGGCAGGGAGGAGGATGAGGTTAAAGAGTCTAATAAATTGCTTATGATAGAATGTGAGGGGAACAGCCAGCCTTTAAAAGCCATTAAAGGCAAGCAGCTTGAAGCCCTAATTACAGGGACTTAACATCAGGCTGTGCTGCATTCATGCTGTGACGGTCAGAAGTTAGCCTCTGTTTTGGCCTGCTGCGCTAGAGGAAGCAAAATAGACTCTCCCTGTCAGAGCAATGAAGAGCTGTCCTGCGCATTGCTAAGACTTTCAGTCACATTGCCAAGAAACCAGATGAGAAGAGAAAACGGTGAGAATGCAAATTCAGACTTCAGCGTTTAATAGCACTTGACTTTATCCATGGTTACACCCCAAAAAGCCATTAAAACATATAATAAATAAGTCTAAATAGCCCCTGAATGCTCTATTATGGGTCTGTGCCAACTAAAATTCCACAGGAAGAAAGATGAACTGTAGAGGAGATGGAGAAGAAAAGAGCTATGAGTCGAGAAAGCAACTATAAGGAAGTATTCACGTAACACTTCTTAACCTTGGCATGCTCTGTTTTCTTCGGGGTAATTTCTCCTCTGGGCCCCTGTTGCAGTTTTCTAATCAATACCACATTGAGGGGAAACGAATGTCATACTCTTTATGTAATGTTATTAGTTGCCAAATGTTCTAGATGGTGCATTAACTAAAAGTTATTGAAATTCTGTACACCACACACCCTGAGAAATTACTTAGAGACAAAATATAAAAAATATTTTGTCTGGTTCAACCTAGCATTGTTTGACCAAGGATACGGGGCTAAACATTTTATAGCAAAAATGCAGACGCGATTTAATCTTGCTGTCTAAATAGTCTGTTTAGCTTGGGTTTTAATTTGTCTAATGGCCGACACAAGCAGCACTGTGTTTGATGTTAAAATGTGCACTTTGTTTGTAGAATTCCAAGTAAACAATGAAAATTAAAATTCTAATCAGTGGAAAGACAGAACAAAACAAAACATAAAACAACTTTTTAGGCCTAAGGGGCCATTCACACACATTTATGCAGTTAAAAAAAACAAAACAAATGGGCAAAAAACATGTGTTTTTGAACATTCCGTCATGCAAGACAATGCAAAAGCCGCAAGACTCAAGCACAGTTGTCAAACACATCCGTCTACTGTGTGTCTACATAGAAAAAGAATGTTAAAGTAGTGCAAGCCTTTTTTGAGAAACCTGCAAATATGGTTTATTTGTTATTCTCTGCGCTGCCACAAGGGGTGTTATAGCGTAAATATTCGCTTATGGTCAGTTTTGTCTCTTTTATATAGAAGCAACTGAATAAAAAAATAAAAAAGGTAATTGCAACTTTATATCATATATAATTGTGAGATATAAACTCGCAATTGTGAGAAAAGTATTCAGATTCGCAGAATATATAGTTATATAATTATGTGTTACAATCAAAATTGTGAGATATAAACTTGCTTTTCTGAGAAATAAAGTCTTATGTATTATGAAATAAGCTATTAAGCTAGAAAGCTAGAAAATCTGAATCGCGAGAATATAAACATGGAATTGCGAAAAAAGTTTTTATCAGTAGTTTGTGGTTTTTGAGAGTTTATATTTACAATTCTGACTTTGAGTTTAAATCTTGCAATAGTAATGACTTTTTTCTCATATTTGCGAGTTTATCTCACAATTCTTATTTAACTTCTCAAAATTGCGACTTTATTTCTCAGAATTGCGAGTTTCTAACATGAAATTCTGGTTTTACAGCTCACAGAATTGCAAGATGTGAATTCGCAATTGTAAGAAAAAAGTAAGATTTAAGAGAGAAAAAAAACTTGTATTAAGATAAAAAAGATTTTTAATTAACTTTATATATTTTTTATTCAATGATGGAAACGGGTTTCTGACTTTTTTCTCACAATCCTGATATTTTTTCTCAGAACTGTGAGACATAAACTCGCAATTGCAAGTCAGAATGGCAGGATATGAAGTCGCAATTGTGTTATAAATTCAGAATTGACAGAAATAAACTTACATTTTTTAGACATAAAGTCAAAATCGCAAAATATAAACTTGCATTTCTGAGAAATAAAGTCAGAATTGTGTGATATAAACTTGCATTTGCAAGTTGTAAAGTCTGAATCGCGAGATAAAAACTGGTAATTGTAAAAAAAAGTCAGAATTGTGAGATATAAACTTGAAATTCTGAGGAAAAAAAGTCACAATTGCGAAATATAAACTCGAAATTCAGAGGAAAAAAGTTTATATCTTGCAAATGCAACTTTTTTTTAAATCAGAATTCTAAGTTTAGATCTTGCAATAATACTATTTTATCACAGTTGCAAGTTAATCTCACAATTCTGACTTTAATTCTCAAAATTGCAACTTTATTTCTCAGAATTGCGAGTTTCTAACGTGCAATTCTGACCTCACACCTCAGAAAAATGTCAGAATTGAAAGATAAGACTTTTTTATACCTTTTTTACATTTTTTATTTTTTTATTTAATTGCCGAAACAGGCTTCTGACTTTTTTTCTCGCAATTCTGACATTTTTTTCTCAGAATTGTGAGATATAAACCAATTCGTACATATTTTGAGGTGGCTAATTCGTACAGCATCACTCATACGAATTTGTACGATTTCAGTGACGGGTAGGGTTAGGGGCGGAGTTAAGTATAGGTCATTTGTACAAATTCATACGTATTGTGCAACTCGTAAAATACGTAAGTTTTCGCTACAATCGTATGAAGTTGTACGAGTGAGGTCATACGAATTCGTACGAATTAGCAACCTCATAAAATATCTACGAATTGCCATTGAGATCAGGCTGGAATTGCAGGATATAAAGTCACAATTGTGTGTTACAAAGTCAGAATTGTGAACTATAAACTTACATTTCTGAGAAATAAAGTCAGAACTGTGTGATACAAACTTGCAGTTGCAAGTTATAAATTCTGAATCGCAAGATAAAAACTCGCAAATGTGAAAAAAAGTTTATATCAGTAGTTTTTTCTCACAGTTTGTCTCATAATTCTGACTGATTTTCTCAGAATTGTGAGATATAAACTTGCAGTTGTGTGTTGTAAAGTCATAACTGCGAGATATTAACTTAAAATTCATAGAAAAAAGTTTATATCTCGCAATTGCAACTTTTTTCTCAGAATTATGAGTTTAAATCTTGCAATAGTACTGACTATTTTATCACAGTTGGGAGTTAATCTTGCAATTGTGACTTCTCAAAATTGCGACTTTATTTCTCATAATTGCAAGTTTTTAACAGGCAATTCTGACTTGACAACTTGCAGAATTGTGAGATGTGAATTCACAATTGGGAGACAGTCCGAATTGAGAGATAAAAAAACTTGTAATTACCTTTTTGAATTTATTACTCAATGGTGGAAACGGCTTCTGACTTTTTCTTGCAAATTCTGACTTTTTTTCTCAGAATTGTGAGATATTAACTCACAATTGTGAGAAAAGAAGTCAGAATTGCGGGATATAAAGTTGAAATTGTGTGTAATATAGCCAGAACTGTGAGATATAAACTTGCATTTCTGAGAAATAAAGTCAGAATTGTCTGATATAAACTTGCAGCTGTGAGTTATGAAGTCTGAATGCCGAGATATAAACTATAAATAAAAGATATAAATCAGTTTGTTTATAGCAACTTGAATAATAACACAACCAGTTTAATAGCAGACAGACTCCATCACGCCATTAAGTACCGAGGTATGTCTGAGCATTGCATCTGTGTCGTGTAGACTACATGTGTAAAGTATATTTCAGCCCTCAAACAACCAAGTAATTAAATAGCCTGTGAGACTGCAAGACCTTAAAGTTATATTTGTAACCCCACTGACTGTAAATCACAGAGTAATATAGTGCTTTCAATTAGTTCCGTCTTGCTAGTGGCACCTCTGGTGTCTGAGTAACAAAAGGCCTTCTGACAGCTCTGTGCGCTCTCCTCAGTTCCCGTGTTGCTCGGTCGTCCAGTCACGTTATTAAATTCACCACTGGCAGCGATACCTGGAGGGCTCGTGCATTTATGTCACTCCGTCATTGGGGATAAAGGCTCTGGAAGCCGTGACAATGCAATTTCATTTCTTCCTGCTTTTGTAATGCCAGAATGCAATAAAACTGTCTGGCCTCATGTCTGGCTCCAGTCGGACTGTTTTACTGACCCAAAATTCTAGCCCTGAAAACTATTAGTAACGAAATGTCAGATGTAGAATAATGGCGTCTTGTTCCTTGTAGGTTTAGCTGTTGGACACCATAAAGCAGCTGCTGGACAAGTGAGTCACTAACTACCCGGGAGGTAAACCTCATGTTTTAATGACTAACCTATACTGAAATACTGGTTGAGCTACAGGTCAAGTCAAAGATTTGCTTATTTGATTTGGCAAACTTAATTTTGGTGTTTGGAGGTCTGTGTGTGGGTATTAAATGTCTCTTATCTATTAAAAGTTTATAGAGTCATTTTGGTTTCTTGCTTTTTGGTAGAAGCTGATGATATTTAAGTGAACAGAGGTGGCAAAGTTTTCCACTGTAGATGGTTTTCATTTTGGTGGTTTTGGATGATTTTTTGGGAAGCTGCAGTTACAAAATGCCTGCCGTTTAGTTTTTCCATCGCTGTAAGCAGGATAGAGCTGCAAAGTATTAAAAAAAAGATTCAAAATCATATATATCCGTACTTTTTAGCTCCCCTTTTCTGTATTATCTTTTATATAAACCATGTGATTAAATGAGCAACCAATTTATTTGTTTAGTCAGAATGCCCTTGAGGAGAGAAATATATTCACTGGACATATCAGCCCAACTGATGCATAACATTTGCTTTTAATAATTAAATTTGTGGGAGTGTGCTGTATAGAGATGTTTTGACTGAATTATAGCTGGCTTTTGCCTGAATTGCAGACCGGGGAAGGTCGTTCAGAAGGGTTGTAGTACAAAATAAATAAAATATAAATGAACTGATTTACTACCCATTCATAAGAACATCAGCTACTGCTGTAACAAAAAAGCTACAGTATTGTGGAGAAATCAATTGTATTGATAATGGTTCTTATTTATTTGTTTGTTTGCTTTAATGTCATCTGACAATATCTTATCATCAACAGATAAATACTGGCTATCAATGAACTTTATTAAAGTTATTTAAAATTATTATTATTATTATTAAATGTAAATGTAATTTCTATATAATATCTATTACATAAAATATATTATAATTTGTAATTAATTCAAATTATTTAAAATTATTATTATTAAAAGTAAATGTAATTTATGTATAATTTCTATTACATAAAATATATTATAATTTTTAATTAAGGAAAATATTTACATTTTATTTAACATTTATTTATGTATTTATTTATTTGATTGATTGTTTATTTTTGTTTTATCAGAGAATCTCATCATCAACTTCTAAAAATTGTTGTAATTATAAATGTAATTGAAATACACTGTGTGTATATATATATATATATATATATATATATACGTATTTGGGATTTTTTATGCATTTTAAAGAAGATTTTTCTGCTCATCAAGGCTGCATTTATTTGATTAAAAATACAGAAAAAAACAGTAACATTGTGAAATACTATTGCAATTTAAAATAGTGGTTTCCTGTTTTAATATATTTTAAAACAGAGTTTATTTCTGTGATGCAAAGCTGAATTTTCAGCATCATTACTCCAGTATTCAGTGTCCTTCAGAAAGCATTCGAATATGCTGATTTATTATCAGTGTTGGAAATTGTTGTGCTGCCTAATATTTATTCATTTTATAATTATTATTATTTTTTTTTTTTTAAAAATGCGATACTTTTTTAGAATACTTTGATGAATAAAATGTTAAAAAGAACAGCATTTATTTAAAATAGAAATCTTTTGTAACAATATAAACTACCATTCAAAATTTGGGGTAAGTCAGTTTTTTCTTTCTTTCTTTGGTTTGAAAGAAATTAACACTTTTATTCAGCAAGGATGTGTTAAATTGCTAAAAAGTAATAGTAAAGACATATTGTTAGAAAATATTTCTATTTTGAATAAATGCTGTTCTTTTTAACTATATATTCATCAAAGAATACTGAAAAAAGTACACAGTTTCCAAACAAATATTACGTAGCACAACTGTTTCTAACACTGATAAATAAATGTAATCAATTATCGTATTAGATATTGTGTGACACTGAAGATAAACATGTATGCATTTATAAATTATTCTATTTTTATTAGTAAGTATTTTATCACTTCTACTGCATTAAGAGTGGAATGTTATTGATTGATATTTAATGCTTTTTTCTTTACCATTTGCTTAATTTTTATATGTGTTTCAGGTTATTTTTCTGGACAGAAGTGCGTGGTTGTTTATATCTTGAGCTGAAACGACCTCACATTTAGCGTTAATAGCACGACTAATTACTTGCAATTAACGTCGGCCTATTAGGGAAATTGATCTCGCCATCGGCAACGATTTACTACAGCTGTTGTTTCTAAACATCAAGGGCAATGTGCTTCTGACTGATACTGCTGGCCACATGTATTTCTACAGTCAGCACAAGCAAACAGAAAGTAAACAGAATCTTTTGTCTCTGCTGTATCACATTAAAGGTTGGGCAGTGATTATGTGGGCTGGAGCGGTTTGGCAGGAAGCTACGAAAGCAGACAGCGCTTCTATCTTGCGTCCACTCATTCTAAACACTTGATTTGTGATAAAATCAGTGCAGGGTCATCATTTAACTGTTTGACACTATCAGAAACCTGATTGTGCAACTAATATAAATTGCGCATTTAAAACGTTGAAGCATACACAAGGACGCTGAAAGCAAAGGCTGACTGTAAGGTCATTAGAGCCCGATCAATAATGCAAATGAACAGACAGTTGCAACAGCGAGTGTGACAGACCATTTTAGATGAGCACCACTTCGAACCTATTAGATCAGCGCAGAGACAGCTCTCCTGGGAAATACAGGTTTAAGGAGATTTTATTTTGGTTTGCATTTATTCATGCATTTATTTATTTGAATTTGAGAGTATAAGATGGAAAGAATTAATGTGTTTCTTTATTCTAGCCACACTGCTCATTACACCTAATGTACGGTTAATATTGTTACAACAGCTAAATGCATAAATGTAAATGCTTCCTCCAAATGTAAATTTAATGCACTTTTTGAAGTCTCCCTAATGGACATTTGTGTCAGTTTGAGTTTTTACCCTTAGATAATATAAAATATATGTATTATAAGTGTGTGTGTGTAATAAAATAATGCCAATATTGCCATTTTTCTAATGTAAAACTGTCCAACAGCGACACCAGCAGGTAAAGTTACAACGAGAGCCTGCATCTCTCTTGCCTTCCCTGAGCCCATGCATTTTAACAGACCCCCTAAAGCATGGGATGAGTTTGGTGGGGAGTAATTGAGAATAAATGGGGGGAAAGTCACGTAAAAGGAGGCAATGTCTCTATCACGACATGATTGGATACGACTGGCTATGATCGGCTGTGATTGGTTCATGCGATAAATCCCGCCTCTTGCGTTCGTGCGCGTTCCTCACTGGTGAATCAGTCTGAATAAATATAATGGCGATAATGGAAAATGTGAAAACATGATCTGTGGGAGTTTTTAGTGAGTAATCAGCTTTTAATGTAAATCTCTGCGTCTGTGACCAGTATTTACTGAGCTTTGATGACTGATGACCGAAAAAAAAAAAAAAAATAGTTCAACATATTAAAAAGAATAGCTGAACATAAGTTCACAAAAAATATATGTATTGTTAAAACTGTTACTGCCTTGAGTTATTATTGTGAATAATTGTAAAATGCTTAAAATCACTCATTTGATTAGATTCATACTTGGCTTCAATAAATTGAATATTGATTACATTGTTAAAGGATTAGTTCACTTCCAGAACAAAAATTTACAGATAATGTACTCATCCCCTTGTCATCCAAAATATTCATGTCTTTCTATCTTCAGTCATAAAGAAATTATGTTTTTTGAGGAAAACATTTAAGGAATGTGTTCCATGTAATGGACTTTTATGGTGCCCCCAAATTTGAACTTCCAAAACGCAGTTTAAATGCAGCTTCAAAGGGCTCTTGACGATCCCAGCCAAGGAATAAGGGTCTTATTTAGCGAAACGATAGGTTATTTTCTAAAAAAATAAAAAAATAAAATAAAAAAAAATAAAGACAATTTATATGCTTTTTAACCTCAAATGCCTTGTCTAGCTGTGTGAGCTGTTTTTTCCCCCTGTCATGACAGTTAGGGTCATCTAAAAACTCCTGTTTAATTTCTACTAACTACATCGCTGTTTTTACTTTTTTTTGTAAAGAGTGTTTGATCTTCTTTGCATGTTCACTTTGTAAACTCTGGGCTGGTACTTCTGCAGCGATGTTTGTGATGTTGGAGGAGAAAATGAGATGGGAGTTTTTAGACGGACCCTAACTGTCATGACTGTAAAAAACAGTTCACACAGAGTTAGACGAGACAAGCGTTTGAGGCTGAAAAGTATCCACAAGTTTCCTAGCATGAAATGCCACTGGTATACAACCCACGTTCTTTTTTACAGTAGTGCCCCTCAGAAACAGGTGGATAAAAATTATTAAAAAAAACAAAACAAAACAAAAACAATCGTTTTGCTAGATAAGACCATTTTTCCTCACCTGGGATTGTTTAGAGCTCTTTGAAGCTGCATTTAAACTGCATTTGGAAGCACCATAAAAGTCCGTTACATGGAGAGAAATCCTGAAATGTTGTCCTCAAAAAACATCTTTACAACTGAAGAAAGAAAGACATGAACATCTTGGATGACAAGGGGGTACATTACCTGCACATTATCTGTAAATATTTGTTCTGGAAGTGAAAATAAAAAATAGAATAGTTTTTTTCTGATCTATTTATTTATTTGTGTGTTGACTTATTTACTTATTTCATTTTATATTTTCAGACAATATTTTAATCAGCTACAGAGTTGTTATAATTACTTGTAACTTTAAAATGATTGAAATTTTATTTATTTATTATTTATATTTTAATTTAATGCAGTTTTGTGCTAATGAACGTCTGTGTCACAGTGTTTTTACCCTTAGATGGCAGTCATGGGTTGTGTTTGGCACTCTGCATGACTAATGACTTGTTTTATAGATGTTTCCTTACAACATTTCTTTTATATTCTCTTCCTTCTAAAATTTCCCTCTGAAAGTGACACTAGTTTGATTAAGTGCTAATCATAAAAAGACACATTTTCCAAATGATTAGACCTATTGCTGAAAACAATAAAAAACATAAAATTTTAATGACCCCATAAAAATACATGATATCTGGTTGGCCGGTCAGGTGGAGGAGTGCTGACTATGTTTAAAGTAGATTCCCGAGGGCACAAAATATGGCACACTTAAGTGAGCATTTATGTATGATTCGACTTCAAGAAATTTATTGATTATTCCCTTCAATGTCGTGCCTCTACACGCAGCACTTTCCGTTCTCATTCACAGTTTGCGTGTGGATTTTCTGTTGTGTCAGCTTGAAGAAATAACGCATGAAAGGAGATGTAATTGCAATTACTTGCCACCTAATGAATAGCATTCTGTTTCCAGTCTTCATAAGCTCATTTGCTCAGCATGCAATACTTTCATTAGAACTGGACTTTCATCTTTATACAATTTATATTAATGAATTTGTTTTATAATCAAACTTAGCATGAAAGTGCAACCCATTTTACTTCTGTTATGTATGTTTGATTGATTTTATCCATCTGGAATGGAGCAGAATCATGAAAGTAGGCTTAGTGAAATGTCCCTTGAGCTCAACTATGGGAAGGATGTTCTGCTGACATCATCCCAGTTGGCTGGAGGAAATGTGGACTCCCCAATGTTAGGACAACAGTGCTTGTTGGCATGGAAAAGCTTCCTAGTTTGCTAGTTTTACACAGTGACAGTGAGTAGTGGACGGCTTGCCAGGAGTGGTGGGCGAAGGTTTGGCTCTCATTGTAGAAACGAGGCGTGGACACCAAATCATCTGCCATCTGTTTTCAATGTCATCAGTATAGATGTTTTTTATGTAAACATCATGCTTTCTTTAAAAAATGCAATAGATACCATAGTAACAGATATTAAGATGCAGATAGTAAACTAGAAGTGTGACTGGCCTTTCCAAGAACAATGGCTTACAAACAAGTATATGTATAGACAGAAATTCTAATTTCCAATTTTAAGGTGTAAACCTGCAGTTACAAGGGGGAAAAAAGTCCAAATTGTGAGATTAAAAAATTGCACTTACTATTTTTTTTTCTGTGGAGTAAACAAAAATGGGAGATGTGAACTCAGAAATCAGAGGAAAATTTGTTAAAATTTTGAGACGTAAACTTAATATAAGTTTTTTTGCTAATAAGTAAACTTAATTATGTTAATAACCTGCAATTGTGATAAAATTCTGAGAATTCTAAGGGAAAAAAGTCTGAATTGTGACATAAAAAGTACATTATTATTCTCTGGCGGGGAAAAAAAAAATAAGAATTGCGAGATGTAAACAAATTTTGAGTGAAAAAAAGTAAAATGGGGCATGGGACTCTTTGTCACAACTATGTGTGAAGGATAAGCACGAAGACGAAGGTCAATGAAATCTTGAAATCTTAAAATCTTGAAACCAGTAAAAAGAGTTCAGGGGTGTGACAGTTCGCCACTCTCCTGGAAGGTGCGACCTCACGCCGCAGAAAGCCCGGGAGCCCGGGAGCCCGGTAGAGCTGGTGGGCCGACGGTGGAGATGAGGGAGCCAGGAGCTGGGGCAGAGCCACTGGGTTGGAGAGCTGACGCGGAGTCCAGGACTCAGAGGCTGGAGGTGGAGACGAGGGATCCTCCAGCCACGACACCGATGGAAACTGGCAGACTTGCGGTGAATCCACCACACAGATGGTGGGGTGAGGGTGAGCAGTGGGGCTGTCAGGAGACAGAGGTGGCGTGGCTGAGGCAGGGATGAGTGGATGAGGCAAGAGAGGGAGGGTGGGTGGGAAATCCAGGCAGGTAACCAGAGGGTTCAGGATCAACTGCACTCAGCAGAGGTGCAGTGGGCAGGGCTTTCCGCAGCCTCCTCACGCTCCACTGTAATTTCGCAAGCTATATAGCCGACTCTTACACCTGGTCGGACGTGACAGGCTCTGGCTCAGGGGCGATCCTCAGCTCTGTCGCTCTACTTGCCGATGGCTCATCAGTCACGCTGGGCTTTGGCTTTCTGGCTTTTTGAAGTAGTCTTTCAGGGTCCAGTGCAGATCGCCCATGGGCAGGACGAAGCGGGCAACTCCTCCACATAGTTCTCCAGATTACGTCCATTTTGAAAAATAAAAACAGTGATCCCATCAATCATAGTGTTGTCCCTTCTCACATTACAATTAACTTAATTAAGACACACTGGTAATACAAGGTCAACTCATAATGACATAACAAGGGCAGGAACAGGGAAACCATATATGGGCACAAGAGGGAAAAACCAATACAAAGAGTTCAGGGGTGTGACACTCACATTATGAAATAAATGTTTTTCTCCAATGCATGTTGGCCAAAATTATTGGCACCCCTAGAAATTCATATGAGTTAAATATCTCTGGAGTATATTCCCTTTCATATTTACATTTTTAGCATGCCAGGCTGATTAAGAGCATGAAATTGTCCAGCCATAAGTTCCAGTTTCACAGGATTATAAATATAAGGAACATAAAGGCCAAACTCCCTCAATCATGCATCACAGCAGTAAAACCAAAGAATATAGTTCTGATGTTCAGAGCAAGATTGTTAAACTTCACAAAATAGAAAGTTGGCTGTAGGAAAAGAGCTAGTCCCCATTTCCACCATCAGGGCAATTAGGAAGTTCCAATCAACTAAAGTTACAAATCTGCCTGGAAAAGGATGTGTGTCTATAAGCTTCAGGCATGGCCGTCTCATTTCCCTGACCTGAACCCTATAGAAAATGAGTGGGGTGACCTGAAGGAGAATCTGGAGAGATTCTGTATGAAGGAATGGTCTTTGATCTCTTGTCAGATGTTCTCCAAACTCATCAGGTATTATAGAAGAAAACTTAGAACTTAGATCTTGAGAAAGGTATGTTGTAATAAGTGGGTGCCAATAATTGTGACTGAACTAAAAGGAAAGCATTTATTTCATAACGATGAGACTTTCCCCTCAGTTTGCACTGTTTTACTTCATTGAAAGATTCAAATTTTGAATTTTTTGAATGAAGGATTAAAAGTATAAACAATGCAGATCAATTTTCACAGCCACCTTTGCTCATATTTACCAAGGGTGCACTGTACATGATAAGGTTTATTGTATCATTTTACACTCTTTTTTATGTACTAAAGATTTGAATTGTATATTTGCGAGCTTTTCATTTGCAGTTCATCAAACTGGATTAGAGCTTGGGCAGTATCAGCAGACTCTGTATCGATAAACAATTTATCCCCAAAAGTAATTATTGTAAATGTAATTGTCTTTGATTCTGAGAAGTGATAGCTACAGTATTTCAGTTGCATTACAGTCCTTTCAACCTACAGGATTTACAGTATCTTTATAGACATCTAATGACATTTCAAATGGAAACACCAGAAAGTGATGAATATAGAGGACCTGTTTTGCACAAGCTCCACTGACTGCCTTTAAAGGAGATTTTAACATTGACTAACAGGAACTTTGCACTGAGGTTGGTGTTTGGCTCATAGTCTTCCTGTTTACCTTGATAACTGTCATTCTGTGGTGTAAACGTGTGAGAATATGCGTCTGTGTGTTGACGATTGAACGTTAGGTTTTCGGTGCCCGTCTGAGGCTGTTTTTGCGCAAAGTGATACTTAAAAGTTACAGTTACTGTTAGACTCAACAGAGCAGACGGCAAACGCTCCTGCCACCTACTATGTGAAGTAGGAAACTGAGAAACCTCAAGTGAAGTGTCTGCTGTGGACTGAAACTACCTTTTCATTGTTCAGTGAATGAGTATAAAATGTTGTTGAAACCTCAGTACACCAATGAGTCAGCAGTTTTAGTGTAGTTTCACATGAAGTGACCTTTATTTTCTACAACTCACTTTTCAAATGGTACCGAAAGAGGATGCATGACTAAGAATGATAACTGACAAATTGACAGTTCTAAGCAAATAGCGGTTATACTTTGGGTGACGGTAGTTGAAAAGCAGTTTTGACTGCTTTTATACAGTGAGAATGACCGTTAAACTAAACTGTTATATTTAATCTGTTAAACTACTATAATAATTAAAACATAATTATTTGAATAGGACCAATCTAGTTTCTCCAACCCTATGCCTTTGGTCTAAACGGTTGGCAGTAAAATGTCATCAGCACTTAAATGGAAAGTTTCGTGGCTCATCTTTGCGTGGTTTTACCCCTTTTTTTTTTAGATATAAACAACTTATCTTATAATCTCATTATCATAAAACATAACAGGTTGCCACATCACAACAAACTGGAAAAAGATGCTATATCATATCTATGATCGTAATAAAAGGGCATGAAAGTTATTTTTGAAGTAATGATCTAAAAATGTAGTGTAGACAAGCAGTTTGTGGGTTATTCAAAGCTTGACTATTTTGGGGTTTGGGGTGAGGCGCGCACACACGCATTCACACACTTCTCTGGCAGCTGACTATGACCTCTTCTGCCCCACAGACTCAGATTCAACCACACATATACACCCTGGCACGCACATTCAAGTGTTTTTTGCTCCAGTTGCCTTCTTTAATGATTTCAACATGAGCCTGCCAATATTTTTTATTTTAGCAGTGCTTTTGAATTTTGCTTTCTGCAGGGACATGCAAGGTAGGTTCATATTGTCTCAGGTTTAATTCTTTTTGCTTTATTTGATCAGGTGATGCTGTCGTGTTTTCTGTCCCTTTTGAACATCTTGCAAATTTTCTACAGGGCTATATATAAAAACAGACAGATTTTGTATGAAATAATGTGAATTAATAGCATATGGCTAAAAATGTAAACACACCTGTGCATTTTAGTCATTTGAGTCTGTCACTTTGCTCACACTGAGAAGACATTTCCTGAGAAAAGGGGAAGAGAATTTCTGTCTGGCTTTGCAATTGTGCATAATAAATATAGTTATTATTTCTTGACATTAGTGTGTGCTTTGAATTGTTTCTATTTTTATTTTGAGCTTTTTTTTTGCATATGTGCAGATTATCATAATGATAAAATCTGTTGCTCATTGAGAAGAGCTGCATGCAATGAATGAAGATTCTTTCACAAATTCTGCTTTAGGCATTTCTAGTGTCCTTCCGTATTTTCATTCTGAAACTAATAAATGCTGAGGCATGGAAACAATCAATTCTGGCTTGTATTTGTTTGGTAGTACTGATGAAATTAGATCCATAGAAAAGATTCAGTTATTTAAAAAAGAAAAATGTGGTTTAAATTGTTCAGTAGACATACAGTAGCAATGCAGAATGCATGGTGCTTTATCAGTCGGCAAAAAGAGCTTATTGCAATTGTGTGTTTTGCTGGCTTTATTTATTTATTTTTCTTGCTCAAGCCATTATTGCAAGATTTGTATCAGGGTATCATCAAATCAGGGTAGTAATGACACTTTCAGCAGCTGTGATTTTGAACACCGAATTGTTTTTGCATGTAATCAGTTACATGACGTACAGTGGTATGTATGCGGTTTACAGCAGCACGCAACGTGTGTTAAAGAACTGTGTTGGAAAGTCTAGTCACATGACTAGAAAAAAACCCCAAAAACATCTGCTTCCTTTTGTACAAAGCAGCTCAATTTTCATCTCGGACTCTATGCACTGCATGTGAATATTGCCTATGCAATGCATTTTTAAGATAATTTTAGCTTTTCTAAATAGTAAGAACAGTTCTGACATGTGCATGACTATTTGCCCACTTGTCATTTCAAATCCGGGCTGACTTTCTTTCTTTCTTCATTGGAACACAAATGGAGACATTTTGAATAATGTGTAATGTGCTAGTCTCTCTTTTCTATCACAATGACTGGAGTCTGGATGCAAAAAAGGATGCAAAAGCATCATAAAAGTAGGCAACATTACCTAAATTTAAGCCTCTTCTTCACACAAACTATCGTATGACATCGTATCGAAGCCTTGCCTCACTCCCAAAACTGCCATTTAGGAACTAGTTGTTCAGTTCAGCTCTGTACACACTGCATGGAATTTCTGTAAATTGTAAATTTTTTACATTTCTGTAAATTGTAAGTATTTTTCGGGAGTTAATGCAGTTGTCGAATACGGTAGCTAGTTGCATATTTTAGTGAATTATATATGTACAGAACGCGATTAAGGAGTGAAAGGTGAACTTGCATCCGAATTTAGCTGCAGTGTGTAGGTAGCCTTAAAGGCACAATGATTAAGTTTCCGCCACTATAGGGCGCATATTCAAAACAAACAACCCTGTTAGCACAGGTACATCTTGGAGACGTCTATTTGACATCTGCATTTATCTGCAAGACATATTTTTTAGATTGTTTGCTCATCTGCAATACGTCTATAGGACGTTTCCTTTCAGATGTCAAATAGATGTCTATTAGATGCCTTTAAGATGTGTACGATTCAGAATATGTAAAACTAACATCTTACAGACGTCTGCCAGATGTTTGTACACAGCAGATGCCTTCCAGATCAAGTGATCTTTAACAGACATCTTGCAGACGTACGCGTGCTATCTGGGAAAGAAGTTTGATGACGCAGTGATTGAGTGTGGAATCATGGGAGTTGTAGTCTTCATCCTCACAGCCGATGCAATCCAATGGGACATGGGCAAAAATCATGTCCATGGATGAGCTAATGTATTAAAGACTTATAAAGGTCACTGTAGTATGAAGCAGGATGGGGCTGAAAGTCATAGAGAAAAAAAGGTCTTTTGGGTTTTGAACCACAAGAGGGTGAGTAAATAATGACAGAATTTCTCCTTTTAAGAAAGTGATTACTTAATTTACTTTGGGTTACATAATGTATGCCCTTCAGGATTAATTTTACAAAATGTTGGGGAGTGTTAAATGGGCATGTCAAGAAATCCTTTTGTTGGCCGCCCTATCACAAATGAAGAAATCAAAAGTGCCAAGTGCCAAAACTTACCCAGACAATGCTTTATATATGTAGGGTTAGCAGGGGACATAATGGACCTAAACAACAAATAAAACTAGATCTTTCTGTAATGATTTCGGTAAAGACCTGTCATTAAATATTTTAGTAATATTTGTCCCTCTTTTTTAGATTTAGATTCGGAGACCAGAGACT
This sequence comes from Labeo catla, assembly GCA_012976165.1. Classification (NCBI taxonomy): domain Eukaryota; kingdom Metazoa; phylum Chordata; class Actinopteri; order Cypriniformes; family Cyprinidae; genus Labeo; species Labeo catla. The sequence continues at coordinate 210,831 of VONZ01000411.1, forward strand.
TGGTTCTTGACCGAACTGTGACAGGGATTTTGGGGGAGGAGGTCTACTTGCGTTGTCTGTACACTGGACAAAGTGACATCTTGTTCTCCTCCTGGAACCGTATCGATTCTACAAACAAGGCAAAGAAAATGGCAGGCTACAAATCGAATGGCAATTCTTTCAACAGAGAAAACTTTGACGTCCCAGCATCAAGTACAAACCTTACTGTAAAGGTGAACGTGACAAGTTTTGATCAAGAGGGAAAATACACATGTGTCTTCGACTCTGACGAGGATGAAATAAAGGACACCATGTTTCTTAGTGTTATTGGTGAGTATGCAAAAAAGTAGTCATACCATTTTGAAATGACATGAGTAAGATTGAGTAAATAATGACAAATTCATTGATACCTCTGTTTTGTCTCTAAGCTCGGCCTGATGTTGACATAACTCTGAAAGAGGAAGTTGTGAATAGGACTCTATACCATGCTGTCACTTGCTCTGCCTTTGGTGCCAAGCCTGAGGCTGTGATTAGATGGGAGATCTCTGGTGCCCTTCCAAGAGATGACATCTTTTCTGTGAACATGATTAATCCAGTTCATCCCAATGGCACAACCAGTTTAATCAGTGTACTTCACTTCCCCCTAATTATGAATAATGAGAGCACTGTTACCTGTGTGGTTGAGCATCCAGCTTTTACTGAACCCAAAAGAGCCAACATAGAGGTGGATACATTTGGTAAGTTCTGTTTTGATAGCTAATCAAAAGGAAAATACAGAGTGTGCAAGACAACATAAGGCACTTTTCTGTTCTTTTGCATTGGCTAAGTTTGTACACAATGAAACCTAAAACACAGAACTGAGAAATCAATTTGGTATTCTCCTACTGCCTTCTCTTTGTGCCGAGGTTGCAAGTGTTTCCTGTGGTACTGTCACATTTGTAGCAGCTGTCTGACCACAAATGCAACAACTTGTGAAGAGACAGTATAGATGTGTTCCTTGCAGAATACAAAAACTGCAAAATTGCTAAGAGTTTACCATTTATTATAGAACAAAATACATTTAAAAATGGCTGATAAGCAAACTTGTGAATACTGATGACCTGCGTGAATTGTTCTCACAGCTTGCAGTTTATTTGATTGATTTCAGACCTGATTCAGCTAACAAAACCAGCGCAAAATGTAGTTCTGAACATAATTTGCACAGTGCAGTTCTTAATCGTGCAAACTTGTTAAGAGTTATTGAATATGCAGCAGATTACTACAGTCTAGCATACTTATTAGAACCATACAGCATCATTTTATTGCTATCCATGCGTTTTAAATGCTGCAAGTGTCACGTGTCTTGACATATACCTGTTCTCCAGCATTTGTTCATTCACTAAGAAAATACCTTGCTTGGAGCTATAGTTAGCGTCTCCAACAGCTTGGTAAACAGACAGAACAGCTGTTTAAACTCCTCTAAACTGAAATGTATGCTTGTTTAACCTTAAAATTAAACTCACAGATACTTTTCTCAGTCTTTGAAAAAGAACAGTCTCCTTTGCATGAACTTCCCCCGTTCTTATTGGCACTTTTCTTCTTTTTAACAGTTTCTCCGTGTATAAGCATGGAGCCCGTCTTGGTCCAAGAAGAAGGAGAAGACTTTCAAGAGGTCACCTGTATAGCAACAGGAGGGAGGCCACATCCAAATATCACATGGATACTGCCTGAATTTAAAGACACACCACCTTTAAGGAGCGATGTCTCTAAAGCAGATTCAGTTGTCAGTTCGTATCGGTTCCCTTCAGATCCTTATGAAGGAAAAAATATCTCCTGTGTCTTTAGCTACACATTTTTCCCATTCATGGAAACAAGAACAAGCACTTTGCCAATTTACTGTGAGTACCAGAACTATTTAAACTGTATGGATGCAAAAATGTAGCGATTTTTAATTTGTCAAACTTTTTTCCATCTAGATCTTTCCTCACTTCGGCTGAAGGAACTTGATTATGCCATTAACAGTGAGAATCAGACTTCACTGGCATTTGTGGAGGGGGACACGGACATTACAATCAGGATGGATGTTATGGGCAATGTACCAAGTTATAAAATTAAATGTTCCAGGTAAGATGTAGTAATTTTATCCCTTTGAATATGAGCGTAAAATTATAATAAAAAATGAGCACTGATACAACATAATGATACTGTCAATTTCATCCACCAATGAAAATGAAAATATTGGAGTGTGTTTACTATAGAATAAAGACACTGAGACAAGTTGTAAAAAGCTTGCTTTGCACTTTCATATCACTTGATAAAGGGAAGGCCAACCACTGCCTGAGGATGTGGATGTGGTTGGCAACGATCTCTTTATCAGAGCACCTGTTGAGTTGCACCATGTTGGACAATATCTCTGTCAGGCATCTTACCGTAGACATCAAGTTTCCCTGCAGTTCACAATTGAAATAAATCCAAAAGTCCTACTGCCAGGTACTATATTTGGTGTCATAATATCATCACACTGTATTAATATTCTACACTCTACAACTAAAAATTGTGAACTAAAATGTGATTTATTTTATTTTCAGTGACATTTCCCCCAAATGTCAGTGTGAATTTAGTAGAGAATTCAGACTACATTCACATTGAGTGTTTGGCCTCCAATGCTGTTCCCGCTGCAAATGTGTCCTGGGTTCTTCCACAAGAGATTAATAGTACAATTCACTCTAATGCCACTCACTATAATGGATCTTATTCTGTCAGAAGCGTGTTGACTGTGCCTAGCTGCATGACCCGCAAATATGTTATTGAGTGTGTAGTCGACCATCCTGACTTCACTGAGGAAGAGAAGCATCAGATTGCTCTACCTGTGTGCGGTAAGACATTGATAGACGGATGGATGGATGAAACAATAAATGAATGGATAGATAGACAAATGGATGGATAGATAAGTGGACGAATGGATGGATGTATGCGAGGATGGATGATGGATAGAACAATGGATAGATGGATGGATGATAGAAAGATGGATAATGGATGGATGCATTGATGGGTAGATGGATAGATGGATAAGTGGATGATTAGGTGGATGTATGAATAGATGGAAAGAACAATAGATGGATGGATGGTTGATAGATAGATGGATGGATAATGAATAGGTGGATGAATGGATAGAAGAATAGATGGATAGAAGAATGGATAATGGATGAATGCACTGATGGTACATGGATGGACAGAATGATGGATGGATGATGATGATGATGACAGAAGGATGGACAACAGATGAATGCGTTGATGGGTAGACAGACAGATAGAACAATGGATGGATGGATGGATGGAGAGAGAACAATGGATGAATGGAAAAATGGATGGATGAATAGAATAATGGATGGATAATGTATGATTGCATTGATGGGTAGATGGATGGATGTATGGATGGACAGAACGATGGATGGATGGATGCTGATAGAACAATGGATTGACAGAACAATGGATGGATGATGATGATAATAGAACGATGGATAATGGATGAATGCATTGATGGGTAGATGGATGGATGGATGGATGGATGCACAGGTGGATGATGGAAAGAACAATGGATGGATTGATGGTTGATAGATGGATAATGAATAGGTGGATGAATAGATTGGTGGATGGATGAATGGACAGAAGAATGGATGGATGGATGGATGATGGATGGATGGATAATGGATGAATACATTGATGGGTAGACAGATGATGTATGGATGGATACAATAATGGATAATGGATAGAACAATGATAGATGGAACTATGGATGGATGGATGGATGATGATTATGATGATAGAAGGATGGATAATGGATGAATGCCTTGATGGGTAGATTGGTGGATGTATGGATGGACAGAACAATGGATGGGTGGATGATAGAAGGACAGATAATGGATGAGTGCATTGATGGGTAGTTGGATGATTGATGGATAGAACAATGGATGGATGGATGGAAGGATGGATAATGGATGCATGCATTGAAGGATGGACAGATGGGTGCTGCTGACATAGGCAGTTCACTAGTGTTTAAAACACAGACATCTATCAAACATTCTGACATGTAGTTTGTTTTTTGTTTGTAGCACCACCCAATATAACCCTGCAATCTAGTGTTGAATGGGACGGTGGCATTGCATACGCAAGGCTGGTGTGTTCAGTGCAGAGCCAGACCCCAGCAGCGGCCATCACCTATACTGTAGAGCGCAATGGCACTGATGTTAGTTTTAGTGAATTTGTAATGACTCAAGCTGAGTTTCAGCAGAGTCATGTGGTTGTCGCTCGGAGCGTGGCACGTATTCCTATTTACTCACATGCCGGATGCACCATGACCTGTGTGGTTGAGCATAGAGGGTTAGAGAAACCAGAGAACAAGAGCATTGTCCTCCCATCCTTAGGTAAGTTTTATTAAATTTTAACCCCAAAAACAGTTTGACACTTGAGCCAGACATGTAGAAATGTATGATTGTGATTGCATCAGGAAGCTAAATGTCAAGTCATTCATACATTTTAAACATGACCTAATTATCGCTGTGAAACTGCTGTGGTTATTATAGCTTGAATTGTAAGAAATAATCTGCGTTCAATGTAAGTTAAGCAATGTAAGACAGCAACTTTACAGCTGCTTTTACAAAATCAACACATTAAGTAATGACTTTTTTTTTTTTTTTTGCTGTCAGGGCTGTCTAAAAGCCATGTGTTTCTGGAAAACGAGACATACACTGATATTTGGCATGCTGTGTGTGAGTACATCAGCGATGGCGTGAAACCCAACATCTCCTGGGTCCTTCCTGATGCTAATGCAACTCAAGTGACTACTGAGTTCAAATATGATGGAATTAAAGTAGAAGTCAAGTCAACTCATGAATTTCAACTTAGTCAGTATGAAGGGAAAGATTTGATATGTCTGATCCAGAACAAGCTCGGCATCGATGACAGACGGACGATGCGTGTTCCAAAATACTGTAAGCGTATTGTAATACTGGTGCGACTTTTGACTGTTCATTCAGTAAATGTATTTTATTTGCTGAATGCAATCCACTTTTTTCCACTCAGCTATCTCATCTATTGAGGTTTTAAACAAAACCACACTTGATCGTAGAAGTCATGGCCGGAATGAGCATCGATTAGCACTGCAAGAAAACCTCTCCAATCAGAAGATACTTCTCAGAGTCCGCGGCAATGCGCCATCATACAAGACAATATGTTACAGGTATGTTGAGTAGTGCATGCTTAAAGGATTAGTCCACTCCACAATTAAAAATTCCTGATAATGTCTTAAGATGTTTATGTCCTTCTTTCTTCAGTCAAAAAGAAATTAAGGTTTTTGAGGAAAACTTTCCTGGATTTTTCTCCATATAGTGACTTGTGTTGAAAGTCCAAATTGCGGTTTCAGTGCAGCTTCAAAGGGCTCTACACGATCCCAGCCGAAGACTAAGGGTCTTGTATAGTGAAATGATGGGTCATTTTCCAAAAAAAAATAATATGTATGTAAATTTGTATATTTTTTTAGAAAATGACCAATCGTTCCACTAGATAAGACCTTTATTCCTCAGCTGAGGTCGTGTAGAGCCCTTTGAAGCTGCATTGAAACTGCAATTTGGACCTTCAACCCGCTGATCCCCACTGAAGTCCACTATGTAGAGGATATGGAGAAAAAGCCTGGAATGTTTTCTCATAAAAAGTCATTTCTTTTCAAGTGAAGAAAAACATGAACATCTGGGATGACATGGAGGTGAGTAAATTATTAGGAAATTTTAGTTCAGGAGTGAATAAGCCACAACATACTTAAAAATCCAAAGTTAGCGCTCAATAAAGAAAAAAAAAAACCTAAAAAACATTATGGGGTAAATAGGGATAGTTAAAGATTGTGAGGTTGTAAAGGATTCTTTTTGCTTGATAGTACATGCTACTGTAACAACCAGAATTACTGAACTAAATCTAAAAAAAAGACAACATTTCTCATTTTTATTTAGTTTAACTTGAGTATTAAAACTAATTAATAAAAATGAATATAAAATGACATTCAAGTGTCATTCTATAAGAACACTCAGTGTCTCACAGGGGCTATTCACCCCAAAATTAATATTCTGTCATCATTTACTCATCTCCATCTTTTCTTCAACCTTTATGACTTTGTATCTTCTGTGGAACACAAAAGGAGATATTCAGCAGAATGTTCATGCTGCTCTTTTCCATACATTGAAAGTGAATAGTAAAATGAAATAAGTTTAAGTTGAAATACTGGAATTACTAAATCTAGTAAATAGTAACACTAAAAATAAAAATAGATTAAACCTAAATAGAAATAAAAAATAATCATAAAAATTGATAATAAAAAATGATAAAACTGACAAAACCACCTCAAAAAGTACAAAACAAAAATCTAATTAAGATTTATTTACTTACATTTTACGGAAACTTAAAATATTAAAATAAACTTCAACATGTAAATACATACTATAATGCTACATAAATAATACAAAAATAACACTGAGCTCTTAAAAAAAAAAAAAAAACTTACACTTTGTGTTTGGAGCTGAGAGTATGTGCCAACATTCAGTTTCATTGTATTGATAATGCAATGGTAACATGTTTCATGAAAGAAACATGACATGAGTAAATTATGACAATTATCATTTTTTTGTGTGAACTATGCCTAGACATCCATTCTTAATTTTGTTTTGTTTGTGCTAATTTCAGACATATTGACCAAATCTCTTCTAAATCTTCAATCCCTTAGTCTCTAGAGAAAAAGAGATTGTTATTTAAGACATACCTCTGAATTTTTCTCATCCCAGGGAGGACGGGTCAGCAGCTGAAACAGTGGACATGGCATTAGTTTTTAGAAAAACAGTGTCTGAACAGGATGCAGGACTGTACATATGCCACATCTCGTACCACCACCACATGGCTAAAGTTTTCATTCGGGTGGATGTAACTAGTGAAGAGACTCAACACAGTGAGTTTGCCTAGATTATCAACACTTGTAGTGTATAGAAGTGTGGTGAATTGGTTTGTAACAAATGTCTGTTTTCCACAGTGATATTCATCATTATTTGCTTCTCGTCTGCCGCTGCAGTCACCCTCATCCTGATTATCGTTTTGGTTGTCCTCTGGTGAGTAGACTCGCTTTCTAACAAACTTAGGTAAAATTCTGCTGTTTTCTTTTTGAATATTACCATACAGGTGAGATCGGTGGAGGCAAACAGGAAGCTAGGTAGCTTACCTAGACCAGCGACATGCATAGTGTTCATAAACAGGATACATGGTGGCTTGAACAGGCTGGCAGAACAGACCACATCTACCACAGCTCTGCTACACACGCGATATAAACAGATTCATGTTCATGTCTCAGCAGTGGAGAATGATGTCAATTTAAATCTTAAAGTATCTGTGGCTTTTTGTTTTAGAAAAAAAACCCTTGACATATAAATTTCCTATTGTTGTTTCTTTCTAGTAAAAGTGGGAGAAGTCATACATCACAAAAGGTACAAACGGTAGACAAAGTGTTATATAATCACTACAATATTTGGTCCAATAAATATCAATGGCTAATTTTTCTTTCTTTTTTTTCAAAAGAAAAACAGAAAAGAGCGTGAATCTCTAGCTGCTCTAATGCAGGATCCTCGCTGCCCAGAAAGGATGGCGATTCCAGGCACGGCTGGGCCGCACTATGCTGAGCTTAATGTGCACTATTCCATTGTTTTTGATGCTAAAAGCACCGTGTGACACACCTGTTGAATTTTACGACGTAATACATCTGTTTTTGCACATACTTGTGGAGTTCATGGCAGCTTGAGTGCATTAAAAAGGGAGATATGCTTAATAAAATCATTCATTTTCAGGATGAAAATGTAATTTGTGATGAAAAAAGAAACTGAAAAATGGCTGAAAGTTTACTCAAACTCAAGCCATCTAAGACTGAATAGATCTGAACAGATTTGGTGAAATGTAGCTTTACACCACTTGATCACCAATGGATCCTCTGCAGTGAATGGGTGCCGTCAGAATGACAGCCCAAACAGCCAATAAAAACACAATAACCCACAATCCACACCACTCCAGTCAATCTATTAACATACTGTACTTTCTCCAAACATTTGTCCAAATCCATGAACTTCTCCAAATCTAATCTGATTTAGAAACAAACCCATTTACACCTTTAACTATTCCTTTAATATGAATATTTCACTAGTGATCTCATGGGTTTTAGACCCCACTGTATATACACATTGCAGTTGTTCTTTTTTCTGAATTACAAATGCCTACTGTAAGGGAATCCATTTAAGTAGCTTGGCATTAATTTCAGCATTATGATTCACTGTGGCAATTAAGTAGCATTGTTTTATAAATCTTATGAGCACATTTTAAATGTTTTCTTACCTTTTTTTGATTGTTATTTTGTTCTGATTTACAGAGATACTTTAAAAGTCGGCTGGTGTCTTCTCTTGTTTTTATTCCGTTTGAATTTGTAGTGCGCAAACTGACTGAATTTGTAGCGCTGTAGCGCCCTCTGTTGATGTCATGCAGTATATAGTGGGACGGATCTGGGCCTTGTGAATCAAGCCTGATATTTTGGTTTTAAGATTGTACTACCTTCATAGTCTCTGTTTAAATGACGACTGGTCTTCCTCTGTGTTGCTGTAAGGTGTTTATGGATTTCCAGGGTAAATAATATCACTGTGACACTTATATAAAAATAAAATCAAATACTTGACAAGTTTAAATATGTACCGAGTCAGTTTGTTCATCAGGTAAAAAGTATTATCCAACCATAAAACATCACATTAAATTGTCTTATTATATATATAAAATGTACTTTCCTTTTACAGCGATTTACAAAACATACAACGTTAAGCCTTGAGTTAAACTGAATTATTGCTGATAATGTACATTTATTCTATGTACATTTATCGTTTCTTGTACAGACAAGGTCTAAGTTGAAGACCGATTTTCTTCACGTTCCCAGGTGCTTTTCCTGTCTTTATGAATTCAAAGGAGTGGAAGTGGCTGTTTTCTGTGTCCTAGAAAAAATAAGTGAAAATAAACATCTCGTAAACAGCTCTTGTTCGTTATACAGTAAATGAAACTACATTTTGATCACTAATTAATGATCTGTTGCTATCTCCATGGTTTTACTAAAAAATGATTATGTAGAGCATGTTATGAAAGCGTTGTTCTTAATATATTCCATTATTGATCTGCATACTTGCAGAACAGCACAATTCTAGTCTGCAACACTGCACACTTGGCCTGACCTTCCATCTCTAGAATACAGCATTGGACCTGCAACAAACTATTATTTATGATAATCAAGGAGGAGATTATTCTAATGATTTAATAGATTTTTGACAGCAGTTCTTTATTATTTGCATGTTTGTCAGTTTTGAACAGGTTTTACACAATCATCTAATGAATAAATCATTATCACCAACTCCAAAATATCAGGTTCTCCTATTACCATTTTACTCACTTTGTATTCTACAGAATCTCAGAATATGACTCTTATGTTCATCAAGGCTGCATTTATTTGATGAAAGATACAGTACAAAATGTAATATTATGAAATATTATTTAAAATTAAAAGATTTGGTTTCATTATTTCAATCTTCGATGTTACATGATCCTTCAGAAATCATTCTAATATGCTGATTTGCTTAAACATTTATTATTATCAGTTGTGCTGATTAATATTTTTTTGTGGAAACAGTGATATTTTGTTTCTGAATAAATCAAAAACTTAAAAGAACAGCATTTATCTGATTATAAATGTCTTTACTGTCACTTCTGGTCATTTTAATGCATCCTTTCTGAATAAAAGTATTAATTTATTATATTAAAATACAAAATGGTAGTGTTTGAATGGTAGTGTATATTCACTGAAATAAACAGCACATTACCTTATGGACTAACTTGAAGCCCAGACTTGACAATGCACCAATGAACGAACGCTCGTTTTCAAATCTACTAGCCACTTCAGCAATTTTAAGAACACCCCTGCAAAAAAAAAAAAAATGGAAAGAGGATATATATTGACTAATTATTTGACTCAGAATGGTTTGGATTTTATAATACATTTTTAAAATAATTACAATTGTTAAAAAAAAAGAATAATAATAATTAAATTCAATTAAAAATAAAATAAAAGACAGTTACCCCATCACCAGGACTCTGTTTGCTTCTGCCAAAAAGTCTCCCAGATTTGTTCCCATCAGAGAAAGACAGAAAACAGCAATATCTACTGTAGAATCACGAAGCGGCACCTGTGAAAAAGTAATAAACAGTGCTGCCTTTAGCATTTTGGCTGCATCACAAATCAAAGTTTTATTACCACAATAACTTACTTTTGCCATGTCACATGCAGTGGCAAGATCACAAACTGGAGCCAAATCAAAAGAGTGTACTTTATTCTTTACACTCCGAGCAATTTTACAGTCTCCACAGCCAAAGTCTGCAACAACTAAAGAAGCTGGTCTGAAAAAAAAGAGAAAGAAACAGAAACTCAGTGATATTCAGTGCCTTCAAGATAGAAAGACATGACAGATAGATAGATAGATATCTCACTTTTTACGAATATAGGAAATGATTGAATCCACAGGGTTTTTGGGCCAGTGTTGAACTTGTGTCGTGTAGCCCTTATGGTAAACCGCAATGGCTTCTGGGTCCTGTTGAAACATGCGTTTGGCCTCACCGCTGGTAGACGTGTAAAGCAGCTCATTGATGTAGCGGAATCGAGCGGCTTCTAACCGCTTCTCCATCTTTGTCCTTAAAGCAGTTGAGGGGTCAGGAGCCGCTTCCTCTTCATCACCCTTTAAATTTACTGTTGTATCTTTTGGTTCTTCTGGTTCCTCTGAGGCTTTATTACTGTCATCAGGAAGCTGCAACTTTAAAATACGACGCAGTTTTTCTGCATGTGATTTTTTCATCATTTTAGAAGGTTTCCCTTTATCTTCTACTTTATGTGAGACGGTATTGTTACTTAGGGAGTCATCTACACTTCTAGTCCTTGTGCTGGACGTCTCATCTGTTTTAGAGTCTTTGCAATTTTCAGTAATGTCCGTGATGGAAGAAATACTATTCTTTTTATGAGACTTTTGTGTTTTTTTGGATGCTTTATCATGTTTCTTCACTTTCTTGGATTCTTTGACGTCCTGTGTTTGAACTAATGGTTCTTCCTTTGCATTAGCATCATCGACACCTGTTGTTTTTGCAAGATATTTGTTCTTACACTTTCTTTTGTTTTTCATCTTGTTCCTCCACTGCTTTCTGCTTAGTGCGTTTTCTACTTGACTTTCATTTTTCTCCAATTGTGGTCTGACTTCTTTGAGATTCTTATCTTTGCTGGACTCTTGTGACACCTTAGGACCTGCAAACACAAATTGATGTGAAAAATTCAATCATGTTTAAGAATGAAGACATAAAATGACTAGCACATGTCCTCACTTGTTTCTTTTACTGTCTTCTTTTTTGCAGGTGGTTCAGGTGAATCCGCATTCACGGTCTTCTTCACTAGCTTGTTCTTCTTCACAGGTGGTTCTCGTGAATTCACTTCATCCTGCTGCTTCCCTTCATTTTCAGTATTAGATGTTCTTTTACGCTTTTTGCACCTTTTCTTTTTTTTTGTCTTGACTGTAGTGGAGGCATCTTTCTCCTCATCACTGTCCTCAAAAACATTCCTAGTTTCCCAGTCTGGAACTGAACCCAGCGTTTGCAAGGTTCTCATAAGACTTTTTTTACCCACAACCTTGTTCTGTTGGGATAAAAATGCCAAATGAAAAATTCAATTCAAGTGATAGACACATACTTAAATAAGGGAAAAATCATAATACCTTGCCAGGGGCAGAAGACGTTTTAACTTTGTGAGATGATCCATTTGGTAATGGAGAATCAGTCCATTCTTCTTCAGCAAACATGTTTGTAAAAGCTGTAAACGGTTACAATAAATTATACCTAAAGAATTTGCAAGCTGGCTATTAACTGCAAGCTAGCTATTAACTGCTTGCATATCTTCTCAGATGATAAAATTGATCATAATGTTGGCAGAAATTAATTTTCACATCCCCCAGAAACTTATAACAATATCCCACAACGCATTTCATATAAATTTACGCCGTACTTACATCTCACTCGCTCTTCCACACGTGCAAAGCACCGTCATGTGGATTTGTGTACATCCGGGTTACCGTGACAACTTCCTTTCCAAACTGCTCGGATGCCTGGGTTTCCAGATGCGCTCAATCTTAAACTAGTTGTTACATTGTGAATGGTTCATTAAACTATAATCATGACTGGTTTTAACACTTCGATGCTTACGGTCTTTGGCTGTAGTGATGGAAAGTACGACTCGTTTCCGCGAATCGGTTCTTTTGAATGGTTCGTTTTGATACACAATGATACAAAATAACAATGTACACCTACTAATCTGTTCAAACTTAAAGTTTAAATTCCGCCTGGTTATTTATGTCACGTGCTACTTTCCTGAGCATCAGTAATTTTTCGCACCTCATTTTAAAGTATGAATATAGTCAGTACAAACAAAAGACTAGGGAACAGTATTAAAAAAACATAAAAACAGTTGTCGATCAGCCAGGTAACAACACACTGTAAAGCATATGTAAACTTTTGAACATGCGCAAATTGTTACTGTTTTGTCTTGTGGACTACATGTTTACATCTGTTACGTGTAATATGTTATTCAGGACAGTAGTTACTAAAGAACAAAAAGACATATTGGCCTTTTTGTGAAAAAGAGGTACATATTTAAAAAAAATGAAATTTGCAGTTAAATGAAAATGTATTAAATGTATTATTCATCATGCAATATATATCATATAAAATATTCGCTGTTTTTACGTACCACTCTATTAACAAGAATCTCACCTGGTGTAGCGGCGTATAGTCAAATAACAATATAAAAGCCGCAGCAGGCTAAGACACGAGGAGATTATACTAAAGACGCGTCATACTGAAGCATTACATCTGATGTTATTTTTATTACTCCGTTTCACCAGCAGAAGAACAAACACCAATCACTTACTTTGGTAGATGCATTCAGTCAAGGGAAGATACATCAAACAGCGCATAGAAACAGATGATGATGGTAGTAACGTCATTGACAGTAGTGACGGTCAAAAGAAAGTTTTTCCCCATGCTCACCCTGCAGCCATGCTCCAAACAACCCGCCATGTCCCACAGGTGAGCACACACACTAATATAAACACCACACCCCCTCACGGTGCCATAGTTACAAATGACGTCACACCACACGTGCACATACACAACAGTATAGAAGGAAAGAAGAAATATCACAAGAGACTAATAAACCCGATGTATGGCTCCTACACCTGGCCATTCAACTTTGATCACCTCTGCTCCCAAATCTCCTAATGTCATAGTAGCATTATACACCATGTAGACATGTTACTTTTATTTTATTATTATTTGAATCCATTCAATCCCAACAATAATTATATTTTAGCATTAGTCATTACTGTGACTAAAGATCTTACACATACTTGTGGATTAAGCATTACAGAAACATAAAAAAGGATTTTGGTAATCACCAGTACTTAGTGAGGGCAGCTCTGGCACAAACATTACATTGGGTAGCGGTCTAATAAATTTGTAAAGCTCATATGGAATTGCAAACAAGACTCACTCATTGCACTCATTGTCAGATTTCTGAGAACACCCTTACAATTTTCTTTAAAGGGAGTAAAACATCAGTAGGATGTGCTCCACACAGACCCCACTCAACATCATCCAGTCTGTCTGGAAAGACATGAAGAAACAACAAACTGAGACAGACTAAATCCAGAAGGTCTGTGGCAACGTCTCCAAGATGCTTCAAGAAACCTACCTGTAAAGCTACAGTACTGTTAAACGTTTTAGGCAGTAAAATGAGGCTGTCAAAAATAATGTCATAAACAGTTTTTTTTCATCACTTAAATTCTATTAACTTAATTAAATCAACATTTGGGGTGACCATCCTTCACGTTTAAAGTAGCTTTTGCCCTTGGGGGACTTGTGCATAGTTTTTTAGGTAGTTTTGCAGGTAGCCCAGATAGCACACGTATATCTGCAAGATGTCTGTTTAAGATCTCGTGATCTGGAAAGCATCTTCTGTGTACAAACGTCTGGCAGACATCTGTAAGATGTCAGTTTTACATACATTCTAAATCATAAACATCTTAAAGACATCTAATAGACGTCTATTTGACATCTGATAGGAAACGTCCAATAGACGTATCGCAGATGAGCAAACTACGTCTTGCAGATGTAAATGCAGACGTCAAATTGATGTCTCCAAGATGTACGTGTGCTATCAGGAAGGTCTCTTGAAGCATCTTGAAGACGTTGCCACAGTTCTTCTGGATTTAGTCTGTCTCACTTTGTTGTTTCTTCATGTCATTCCAGACTAGATGAGATGATGAGATCAGATCTCTGTGTGGAGCACTGGCTGTTGTCAGACTCCTTGTGCAAACAAAAATCTCACTGGATTTTTACAATTAATGGCAAAATGAATGTTTGGAAATGTAAACTGATATTTACTACTGACACACTACAGCAAAAATAGAAATGACTGACTTAAAACCATTTTTAGCTGGTGAAAATAGTATTGTTCTAATAATTTTGGCCACTGCATCCATCATATTTCGTGTCGCGATTGTCAGAAAAACTTGCACGAGTTTTATATGAAGTTATAACAATTCGTAGTACCACAAATTTTCCTCTAGATGGCACCATTTGCTTTCATTTAACCACGTTGACTTTATCCTGGTTTATAAAACCAGTAATCTAAATCTGCTGTTAATCAGATTGTTATTTTATTATTTATTGTGAGAAATCTAAATCTGGCAACTTATATTGATCTAGATCAGTGTCTGATTTCCGAAGCAATGACTACACAAGCGATTATACAATTCAGATATTAAAATGATTGATTTCTTAATGTCCGAAATGAATTAGTCTACTTTATGCTCATGATATTTAAACTAGTTACAGACAGGTTGTTCGCTTGACAACATGTCAAGATTATGAAAGTTATATTGAGGGATATTTTATATAGTAAAGAATAAAGTCTTTTAGTCATATACGATGTACCTAAATAACAGCTTTTCCATTTTAACTCTTCGCTGTGTATTTGGGCCATACTGGTTTAAGATTGTCAGTGATTTAAGTGTAAATTATCGCCATCCTATGAAGTAGTCCAATGTGGCTCCCGTTACTTTTCTCAGCGCTGGTCAGGATCGGCTCTGATTCTTCTAGCGCCCCCTAGGGGAAGACTAGCAACGTTTGTTAAATATGTTCATATCCGTAGCAGTAGCTTCTAGCGGAAGTGGTAGGCTGTGTTATTCATATCAACAATGGCGTCGCAGCAGATGGTCCCCAACAATGCTCAGATGGGCGTTCAGCAAGCGGCTGTTTTACAACAACCGCAAACTCAACAACTGCAGCAGCAACAACAGCAGCAACAGCTCAGTCAACAACAGGATTTTGATCCCGTTCACAGATTCAAAATGCTGATTCCTCTGCTGAAGGATAGTTTACAGGTTTGTTTTGGTGCCTTTCATTGAACACGAGAACTGAAAGTGCCTTGAAATAAATACTAACATTTAATTACATTTTTTTCTTTTCAGAACGTCATGACAATTGCTTCACTAAATTTTGGACACAATGCTGCTATTGACAACGGCTTAAGAACGACAGAGTAATATTCTCTTATTATTATGTAAATAAGTAAATAATAATGTATACTGTATGTATGTACATATTCTGTCTGTTCTAGCTGTTAAAGTACAATTATGACTTTCTTATCAAAATCATACTTTAATTCTCAAAATTGTGAATTTATCTTTTATTCCTCAGAATTGTAAGGTGTAAACTCTGTAAAGATTACAATAAAAATAATCTGAATTGTGTAATAAAATGTCACAATTATTTTTATTTATTTATTCCTTATTTCCTGTGGCAGAATTTAGCGTCAGTAGAAAGATGTATGGTTGCATAAACCAAGAAATAATATTTAAAAATATATTTTTTCTTCTCAAAATGTAGGAAGGGTAACGATGCAGCAGTTCAGCGGTTTGACAAAAGTTTAGAGGAGTTTTATGCTCTCTGTGATCAGCTGGAGCTCTGTCTGGTAAGCAACTGCTGTTTCTGTTGAAAATGTCATTCAAAGATCTTTTTTGATTTCGATTAACATTGACATTTTGTTTCTTCAGCGGCTGGCCCACGAGTGCCTCTCACAGAGCATCGACAGCACGAAGCATTCTCCAAATCTCGTACCTACAGCCACCAAGCCAGACACAGTGCAAACAGAGTCTCTGTCTTACTCTCAGTATCTCAGTATGATCAAATCACAGATTTCATGTGCTAAAGACATTCATAATGCTCTCTTAGAGTGTTCAAAAAAGATTGCTGGGAAGGGTCAAGGAGCTTGTAATTAGTAGGTGCCAACTTATTTAGTTTACTTTTTTATTTGTATTTTGCGTAGCTTTGATGCTGATTGAAGAATATATTTTTTTTGTTTTCAATTCCTTTTGTTTACTATTGTGACAAATGTACTCATACAATTAAAATTATATATTCTTGAAAAGAAATGTGTTTGTCTTATAATATACTTTTTGATCTAACAAGCTACTTATGGGTCCTGTCTGCTCAATTGCTGAAATATTTTAGTATTATTTATATGCTAGAGTTGTTTTATTAGTATTATTCCGTTTCAGTATTTATTCATATTTATAATTTGCATTTATGTTCACTTCTTTTTTTTCTTTTTTTTTAGTAATGTTATATCCTGTCATTTTTATACTTTTTTTAAAATATTTTATTTAGCTTTAACTAAATTTGACTTCAATTTTAAAGTATTTAGCATTTTAATTTTTATTTCAATCAGTTGCGAAGGCATCATAACTAAGTTTTTTTTTGTTTTTTTTTTTTGATCCAATAATTATATTTTATTTTAGCTTTATTTGATTTAATTAAAATAATTTTGAATGGTTTACTTTTTAGTATTAACACACACTGCTTTTAAGATCTTTTTTGTTCAATAAGTACATTAAAGTGCTGCGGTAATTTGCAACCAACTTACTTATTATACAAAAACATCACATGCAAACATAAAAACAACTGAGTAGGACACAACCATTGAGATGAAGTGCACTAAACACCAGGATTCTTCGACCAGATCCATTAAATGGTTTGTGGTTAGTTTGTTCACTATTATTACAGCAAATATTATATGATGTACTATTATTAGTTGCAGTATTGTTGCTTAATGTTAGGGTTAATGACTTTGCATAATATAAACAAGTTTAATAATAAGTATAATCTGTTTAATAAGTAATCCTGGGATTACGATTACTACATGTTTGTTTACCAGTGCGTTAAAACGTTCGTAATATCAATTCGTTCCCTTGTAATTTCATATCTTTCCTTTATAGGCGCTAGAACCCCTTTCACTGCTTGTCAAAGCAAAGCGAAGAAGTCGTTCTGGCCTCTGATTGGTCGAGCCGTTGCTCAGCGGTATTATGTTTGTTAACGCAACTGTCAACAAAGTATGATAGCTTTGATTCATTAATAACATTATTTAGTACTCTCTCGATGTGAGGGATGAAGAATAAAAAGGTGAAACCCTCAAAGGGTGTAAGCAACAGAAAAAGAGGTAAGTTACTTTGGTGTGGAGGTTGTTATTTGTGGCAAATCCGACAGTCTTTTAAAGAGATTTAAAATCTCGTAACCTTTGCGAGGACAAAACCCGCGTCTAAATAGTGATCTGCCTACCTAGACAGCATTTTAGTCAGCATTTTAGTGTTCACTGTGTTTAGAGTCAGTAATACTTATTTGTAGGCTGCGCTTCAACTGTTAGGTGAAAAAATAAACAGCTGTATTGCAAGTATTGAAAGTTAGAAAACGTAATCTTATGTCTTTCTTATTGTCCACTTTGCAGTGCTCAGTGATGTGTCTCCATCCACCAGTATTCCTCCTCTGGTGGAGGGCCAGCTGAGATGTTTTCTAAGAGTGACAGTGAGTAAAGTGCTGTGGACCATCACTAGACCTCCTCCTGTGACTCTGATCAGGCTCAGATGGTGGGGAGAGTCTTCCAGTGGCACCTTCTTCAGGCCTAGAGATGGACATGTTGATCAGAAAGGTGTAAAATCGACAGCCCGCTTTCCAGTTCGATGTGGACCAAAACAGCTGACGTCCTATTTGACAGGTTAGACTTGGACTGATTATTGACTTAACATGATGAACATGTTTAGAGGAGAAGTCCACTTCCAGAACAAAAATGTACGACTAATGTACTCACCCCCTTTGTCATCCAAGATGTTCATGTCTTTTTTCTTCAGCCGTAAAGAGAATTATGTTTTTTGAGTTAAACATTTCAGGATTCTTCTCCATATAATGGACTGCTATGGTGCCCCGATTTTAAATGCGGCAGTTGATCCCAAATGTGGTTGTAAACAATCCCAGCTGAGGAAGAAGGGTCTTATCTAGTGAAACAATTGGTTATTTTCATTAAAAAAAAATACAATTTAAATAATTTTTAATCTCAAACGCTCATCTTGTCTTGCTCTCCCTGAACTCTGTGTATTCTGCCTCAAGACAGGGTATGTCGAAAAACTCCAATCATATTTTCTCCCTCAACTTCAAAAATCATTTCAAAATCATCCTATATCGCTGCAGAAGAACCGACCCAGTCTTTGCAAAGTGAACATGCAAAGAAGATCAGGACGATATAGGAGATCAGAAGCGATATAGGACGATTTTGAAGTTGAGGGAGAACATGAGATGGAAATTTTTCGAAATACCCTAACTGTCATGAACCGGCTTTTGGATTTTGGAAGTTCAAAATCGGGGCACCATATCAGTCCATTGTATGGAAAAAAAAAATACTGAAATGTTTCCCTCAAAAAACATAATTTCTTTATGACTGAAGAAAGAAAGACATGAACATCTTGGATGACAAGGCGTGAGTACATTATCTGTTTTTGTTCTGGACTTCTGCTTTAACTTTACATATGTGTGGATTTCAGGGTTTCAGAGGGTCTGAAATGTATCTTTGTTAAACCTGCAGAAGCCCTGAATTTATTTATGTAATGCATAACTGAATCTAATATTTCTTTATTCACAGATATGGGCTCATTGGTGCTGGATGTGCTTACAAAGGTTGATCATTTGCCATTAGCTCGAGCTCAAATTCCTGGGATTGCCCGGCTTTCTTTGTCTAACTCAATAAATGGATATTTCACACTTGTTTCCCCAACATCAGAAAAACTTGGAGAGCTCCAGGTGAGTGAGATTTTTAGCAGAGTTCACATTTTTTCAGCTGATCAAATTCACTTGTGAATATATTTTATCGAAAACCATAGTTAATGCTATCACACTGGAATCAAATCAACTTGTTTTCTTTCTGGGAATTTGGACTGGGAACATCAAATTAGATCGATTTTCAGCACAGCACAAGGGTTATTTATGTGTTGTTTCATGTGTATCGTAGGTTACTCTTGCCCTGGAAGCGTTAACGGAGGGATATGACAGCAGTAGTTCAGTACCCACAACTGATATGAGCCTCGACGCACAGGCTCCTGGAGTAACAACTGACCAGAACATGCCTGTACAGCCATCCCTGGACCATGCTGTCCCGAGTGTGAAGGAGACAGCTGGCAGCAGTTCTGGCCACATACCGAGGTTTGTTTTTATCTTTTGGATAATGTGGAGCAAACTGTCATTAGATCACTCTGTTCACATGTTGTTCTTCAGCAACAATGCTCATCCTCAGGACTGATCTTGTAATTAGTTTGAGATTTACTGTGGTCTGTGAATGGTCAAGTTAAAGTACAAAAATATTGGATAAAATGTGTAATTTAAAATGTCTTTATTAAAATTATTATTTTACATGAAAAAAGTAATTCTATTGTAATCATTTTCCCCAGTGTTATTTTGGTGTCATTTATATACTATTTATTATTTTTTATTTATGATCTTTTAAGTTATATTATTATCTCTTTGTAAAACTAATAATAATAATTACAATAATCGTTAAATTCAGTTGTTATTATTATGTGTTGTCCATTTATTACCTTTTTGTTATGATTTCATTTCATTTTAATTTAGTTTTAGTTTTAGTAATATTGTACTTCAACTCAAAGACATGAGATTTTATTTTAGTTACTTGCTAAGGAAACAATTTCTAAACTGTTTTTTAAACACAGTTCTTTAGTTTTTAATTTTATCTCAATAAACATTAACAGTAAATTATTGTTCTTGTCCAATATTCTTGTTTTAGAGGGAAGGATTACTTGTATTTTCAAGAAAACAGTAACGTCATGCCAGCTGCTTCTGCTGGAAAACCTAAACCTGCTTCAGCCCAAACTCTTCCAGCAAATAGCCATGCACCTGTTGACCTTTTATCAGGTAAACCTTAAAATCTTGATTCACTGAATTCATTATATTCACATTAATTTTAAACACAGCACCATTTTAGCTTAAATACTTTGTGCCATAGAAAATTTCTAAGGACTGTTCTTTTTAAAATATAGTCCAAAAATTAACATAGTTTCGTAATAGCACTCAACTTTATGTCAGTAAAGACTGTCAAACTATGTCAAACTATGTCAAACACTAAACCAATTAAAAATGTTTCTTTAGAGATTTTGACATCATTGTGATAGTCCTGATGGCAAACCTTTAGACAAACACTTACACTCATGTGACTCTTTTCAGTTATTTACCTGATGCATATGCCAAGTATTTGTTTACTCTTTACTTATTTTTCATGATAAAGTTTTTGACTTATTTTTGTTTTTCCTCCAGTTCTTCTGGAGCGTGGGAGCAAACTCAGAAATGCCATGGTGGTTTCAGCCTTAAAATCTGATGTGGATTCAGACGTTCCTCTGAAGGACATTCCCCTGCCTCTCTCCAAAGACAACACAGATGCCTTGTATGAACTGTTCTATTTTATTCAAAATAGGCAAAAAAATGGCAGAATGTTGACGATTATAAATGGTGTTAAACATTATCTTCCTCCTAAAGGCCAGCCAGACCCTCTTCAGGACAGTTTCTGGAGAACATTCTTCAGTCAGAACTCCAGCATCCTTCTCAGGACCTTGAAGAACCAAGTCAGACTAGAGTAAACACAGAGGACATGGCTGTGGATCTACTGCTGGGAAGGTAGTCAAGGCTACCGTTACCTTTAGTTTAAGTGAAGAAAATGGAACTTTGCTCTTAAATACTTGATAAAAATGTGGGAAACTTTTAGAGTGAGTTGAATTATATTGTCTGTGTTTGCAAACTATATGTTTAAATGTTTGTGGTGGCTCTGTTCCTCAGTGTTAATGGATCTGTTCTGCAGTTCTGGGACGGAGAAGGTTCTCTCCCAGATTCTCTTTCTGATCACAGTAGTGTGCTCATGGACAGTGAGCTCAACGACCCTCAATATGATCAGAGTCTTCTGGAGAACCTTTTCTACAAAGCTCCTGTAAGTCTTACAGTGTAACATGGCAAACTTTTAAGTTTAGTTTCCTTAAAGGGATCGTTCACCCAAAAATGAAAATTCTGTCATTAATTACTCACCCTTATGTCGTTCTGAACCCGGAAGACTTTTGTTCATCTTTGGAACACAAATTAAGATATTTTTGATTTAAATCCGAGAGCTTTCTGACCCTGCATATACAGCAACAGCAACTGACACATTCAAGTTCATTTTTGGATGAACTGTCCCTTTAAACATATAACTTTTTTTTCAGATATCAGATGAATGTTTGGAAGAGGACCATCAGAAGAAAGACCCAGCAGAGAAGCTAGTACACACAAGGCCAACTAAAAATGCCCGGTCAGTTACACCAATACAGAAAATCCTCAGAACTCATTTACTTGAGATGAATAAGTAATAATATTTTTTAAAAATATAAAAAAAAAACATGTATGTAAATGTTTAAACTTCTTTGTGAATGTACAGAAAAGTAATACAATATATTTAGAATAACAAAAAAAGTAACTTTGAAGAAAAAATTCATATCTTCCTATATTTTTTGAAGGCTTGATTCAGAAGATGTGCAGCATTCAGAAGCAGGATATGATTTCTCTGGACTTAGCATGGATAAAATAGCTTTGCTTGGAGATATTCGTTTTGCCAGGGTCACCATCAGTGAGTTAAAAGTTCCCACTGAGAGTACTTCAAGAAGTCTGTCTAAAAGAGGAAGACCACCTCGTCCCCTCACCACAAAGAAATGGTGTGACATTTAAGATATTTCACATGAGATAATATTCATAGATCGCATTGGCTAGTGATTTGTGTCCATTTTTAAAAACTAACCTGAACTAATATCCTGTTTATTTAGCTTTTATATTGTAGAGTACCTCTTTCCACTGGTCTCTGCTGGGTATGAAGATGTTCAACGTGTTCCTTCAGAGATTACAAAAGTTGTCTCTAGTAAAGTAACAGACGGCGGTGAGTACATTCTAGAGAACTTTAACAAAAAGGAAACAAGAACTAAGAGAAAATATAGCTTTTCAAGTGCTTTAAGGCAATTAAGCAAATATGGAAAAAGACATATTGTTTAGCAATTCTGTAACCACCTAAATCAATGATTGAAAAAAAAGCATTTTTGTGAAATACAGGTAATTGGCCATGGAAATATTATGTTTTTTAACGTTTATGACTATTACAGTGCCAGCTGTGTGGTTCGATCTTGTTAAAACTTTTCCTGCTTGTTTAAAAGCACCTGTCGGATGTGCTCGCCTGGCTTTGTGAAGTTTTGAGTTTTCCTTTAGGCTTTATAGGATTTGGGGTAAATTCAGACAAGCCTCTTTTCTAAAAAAACCCTGTTATAGCTTCCCAAAGGTTAAATTTCAACCTTTTTTTTTTTTTTGGTAATTATTGACCTAGAGAGCAAAGAGAATTGTACTGAGAATTGACTGGAATTGTCCAGATTGAGCAAGAAACTTTGGACTAGTTCACAAAAGTATGGTTTTTACATTTTTTCAATCATTTAACAAATGATTTGATTGCCAGCAGTGGTTCTAGAGGCAAAGTTGTCCGGAATGAGGAGTTCAATCATATGATACCAATATTGCATGTATGTGCGGAAAATCGCGCAATGTACAATGGTTAACGCCCTTGAAAAATGCGATATGCCCTTCTCCCCCGCCTAGGATTAGTTTGCAAAAGTAGGATTTTCAAAAAACTCAATTTCACCAGGCTCGATCGAAACTGATGTGTTTGTCTGCCACGAACCAAGGATTCCAACGACATAAGACACTTGAGCCTGCAACTGACGGCTTAGGAGTTATGAGCGATTTCATACTTTTGTTCGCTGTAGTGCCCCCGTCAGGCCGATTGGGGCGAGCCTTGGTCACATAGCAGGTGGTGTGAATACTACCATCACTCCAAGTTTCAAGTCTCTACAACTTACAGTTTGGTCTGAATGATCAGTGTTACATGGAGATCGCTGGTCCGTGACCATTCTAACAATTACAGTAGGGTTTCAGTGCTATGAAGTGGTGTAATAATCTGGTGATTCATTTTTGTTTCAGTTGTGACGTTTCAGCATCAAAGTTTGTTTCCAGTGAGGTTCAGTAGGTTGATGATTAAACAATGGTGGGAGATGAACGTCACATTCAAGATCTACTCCAGAAATAGCCTTCAAAAGACAGTAAGTGCAGTGTGTGCTAATCACAAAATCAAACAAACCTCAAAAAAAAAGCTGTTAGAGGCCTGATCTTCTCTTGTCTGTTGTTTAGCACGTTCTCATTGGATCAGCAATGTTTCCTCTGAGCTCTCTGATGCAGAGTGAATTTCTGAGCATTTCTGCTGCCCTTCCTGTTCAGAGACCAGATGGAAACACTGATAAACAAGCAGTTGGTCCTCTGAAGGTAATGCATCGCTCATAAGATCCAAAATTAGGAGACTGTATTGATTTCATGATTCATTCTTTGTCCCTTATGTTTTTTTTTAAGGTGTCATTTGAGTTGGCAGCAGACAAGAATGATTTCTCTACCAAAAAGAGACCTGCAAAACGAATGCTCAGTCCAGCAAGACCTCTTTCTTCCCGTTTGACTGAAGAGTATGATGGACCACGGGGTTTATGTGTCACCGACCGCAGAAGAGACCCGTCTCCTAGTGCAGGTGTCCATCAAGTCCAGAGTATCCTGATACCTCCAACCAGATCACGATCCATATCACCACACGTCAGATACCAGAGCTCTCTTCATGAGCCTCTGCGGCAGGAAGAGGAGGAGACTGAGGTTTTACTTCATATGTTGCTCATGGTGCCCGATGGGAAAGATTTTAACTGTGCACCCATGCAGCCCAACGTCTACTTGAACTGTAAACTCCTTGGATCCGATGAAACCGCTCGGTCAACAGTGAGCTGGGGTCAGA
Source organism: Labeo catla (assembly GCA_012976165.1). Classification (NCBI taxonomy): domain Eukaryota; kingdom Metazoa; phylum Chordata; class Actinopteri; order Cypriniformes; family Cyprinidae; genus Labeo; species Labeo catla. The sequence goes on from VONZ01000411.1 coordinate 235,204, forward strand.
AACATCCATCGTTCGGCTTTATCCAGGTTGGTGCTAAACATAGAATCGTTCACAAGCTTTACCCATATTACTTAGTGGTATCATCAGGGTTCCCACAATACAGTATTATTTAGAAAATGTAGTTTGTTCTTTGTTTTTAACTTAATTTCTAATATGATACAGGTGGCTCCAGTTGCACTGACCAACAAACTGTTGGAGAGAATGAAGAACAACATGATGGTCGTTGAAGTTTGGTTGAGGGCCAGTAGCTCAGACCATGATAAACTTCTCGGTTTGGTAAAACTACCACTCCACCAGTTCTACATGTCCTTCAGGTAGATCTATCTATCTATCTATCTATCTATCTTTCTATTGTTCTGTCGTTCTATTGTTCTATCTATCATTCTGTCGTTCTATCGTTTTATGTATCGTTCTATCATTCTATCTATCCTTCTATCGTTCTATCTATCATCTATTGTTCTATCTATCCATCTATGTCTGTCTGTCGTTCTATCTATCTATCGTTCTATCATTCTGTATCGTTCTGTCTATCATTCTATCTATCGTTCTGTCATTCTATCTATCGTTCTATCATTCTGTCATTCTTTCATTCTCTTTCTAATCTATCCCTATCATATCATTTTATCTATCTATTTATCTATCTATCGTTCTGTCTATCGTTCTATGTATGGTTCTATCATTCTATCTATCCTTTTATCATTCTATCTATCCTTTTATCGTTCTGTCGTTCTGTCAACTATCGTTCTGACATTCTGTCTTTCTATCGTTCTGTCTGTCATTCTAATTTTGTCTATCTTTCTATCTATCTATCTATCTATCTGTGTCTATATATATCATTGTCTGACTGTCTTTCTATCCATCTATGTCTATTTTGTGTTCTCTCTGTCTGTTTATCATTCTGTCTATCATCTGTTTATCATATCGTTTTATCGTTCTATCTATCGTTACATTTTTCATTCTATCTATCATTCTAACCATTATTTTATCTATCTGTCTATCTAGTTAAGGGGTTAAAGCAACATAAATCTATTTTTATTTAAACAAAATGGCAAAATTGCAAAGAAATGACTAAAACAAACTAAAATTAATACATTTAAAAAAAATAATTAAAAAGTAATTAAAAAAAGTAATTACAATTTTTTTTGTCTCCAGAGATCCCAAGATCACAGAACTGCTCTTGCAGTCTCAGTATCCAGTGGTTGGAGTGGACAGTTACATGCCTGTGGTTGATGTATTCAGCGGCGCCACTCGTGGAAACCTCAGGGTGTGTCTAGCAATGGGTCTAGCCCAGCAGATCACGGCACTGCAGCGAATGAGGGATGACGAGCTGACCCACGTATTACCATTACCTCGACCAGCGCACATGTTAGACCATCGGCCGCATGTGGAAAACAAGGCTAGTTCACTTTAAAACTCCCAAAAGTAGCGTTTGTGCCTAAAGAATGAAGCTTAGTTTGTTTCTAAATCAATGTTCTTGTAGGCCAGTACCACTGTGGATGTTCTGCGTGAGCATGTCTTCATGGTCCGAGTAGAGAGAGTGAAGGGTCTGACGCCTCTGCAGTCCACAGTGTGGGGAGAAGCTGACTGTTACATCCAGTACTCCTTCCCTGCACAGAATGAGTCGAGTGAGGACACGGACCCACATGTTGTTGAGAGCAGTAAGCTGTTTTCTTGCTGACTGTATGAAAAAAAGTTTTTGTTTTTTTTTTTCCTCTATTCAGCTCAACCAACTTTCTGTTTCACAGATGTGGAGCTCAAGGCCTACCGAACTGAGACCACTCTCTGTGTGCCTGACCCCATGTTTGGACATAATGAAACTCATGTCTTGCTGGCTTCTCCTGATGTTCCGGTGCAAAGAATACTGTTAAGCTCACTAGCCAGTCAGGGGATGAGGAATGGAGGAGGAGTGCAGTTTGAGGTTTGGTGCAGGTACAGTAAATTAAGAAATTGTAGTTGAGTCCTGAATTTTATTTATTACATTGTTGCATTTTAAATGTATTTCTTTTATTTGGCAATATGTATTTATTTATTTATTTGTTTGTTTATTTATTTATGGTACTTAAATTTTCTCTTTTATTTGGTAATACTTTTTGGTTTGGTTCTACTCGTTTAGTTACTTAGTTGCTTTTCATATTTATCATTTGAAACATGGCTTTTTAGCAGTGTGTGTGTTTTTTTTTTTTTTTTGTTTTTAACATTTTAGCATGTAAAGTGTGTTTTTGGCAATATTTGATTTATTTTTAAATTTTTTATTTTTTTATTTTTATTTTACATTTTAGCATGTAAAAGCACGTTTTGGCAATGCTTTATTTATTTATTTATTTATCTACACACTAGCATTTAAAATGTGTTCATTGTTTGGCAATAGTTTTACTTTTTATTCATTTCTTTTTACATTATAGCATTTAAAAACATGTTTAGTTTATAAAAACGCTTTATGTGGTTTTATTTATTTGTTTATTTATTTGCCTTTTACATTTAGCAAATAAATCGTGTCTCTTTAGCAAAGGTTTATGTTTGTTTGTTTATTTATTTATTTATTTTGTAGCTTTTAAAATGTGTCTCTTGTTTAGTAATATTTATTTATTACATTGAAGCATTTAAAAACATGTCTCTTTTATTTGGTTTTATTTGTTTATTTATTTGCTTTGTACATTTTAGCATTTAAAATTTGTCTTTTTTTTGGCAATATTATTATGATTTCTTTCTTTCTTTTTTATTATTATTATTATTATTATTGTTTTGCATTTTAGTATTTCAAATATGTTTTTGACCATTTTTGATTTATGTATTTGTTTGTCTCGTTTATTTGGTAATATTTCTATCTATTTAGTTTACTTTTAACGTTTAGCAATTAAAATGTCCCTTTAGCAATTTTTTTTACATATTAATATATTTTTTACATGTCAAAGCATGTTTTTGGCAGCTTTTTTAAATTGATTTATTTACATTCTAGCATTGAGAATGTGTCTGTTTTGTTTGCCTGTTTATTTATTTATTTATTTATACATTGTAGCTTTTAAAAACACGTCTCTTTATTTGGTTTTATTTATTTGCTTTTTATATTTAGCATTTAAAATGTCTCTTTAGCGTTTTTTTTGTAAAAGCATGTTTATTGGCAAGATTTTATTTATTTACGTTCTATCATTTAAATGTCTTTTTTGTCAGTGTTTTATTTATTTATTTATTTATATATTTATTTTTGCATTGTAGCATTTAAAACATGTCTCTTTATTTGGTTTTATTTATTGATTTGTTTCTTTGTCTGTTTATTTGTTTGTTTGCTTTTTACATTTTAGCATTTAAAATGTGTTTTTTGACAATGTTTGATTTACTTATTTGTCTGTTTTACGTGGAAATATTTTCATTTATTTATTTGCTTTTTATGTTTAAACATTAAAAAAATTTATTTTATGTTAGCAATATTTTATTTGGCAATATTATTTAATTTTATTTGTTCTTCTTTTTATATTTTAGCATTTAAAAACATTGTTTTCATTTAATAATGTTTTTATTGTTTAATTCAGTTTTCTGTATTTTTTTTTTAGCATGTCGCAAGTAATATTTTTGTAATATTTGTTTGGAAAATATGACTTTTGCAGGTATTATTATCCAAATGTTAGAGATCAGCTAGTAGCGAGAGGACTGCTGCCCATGTCCAAACTGTGTGCCATGGTAACTATGCAGAAACACGGTCAAACCGATGCACAACTTTTCTCCCTTCCTCTGGTACCAAGAACTGATCGACCTGTTGACACACAACCTCAGCCCCCTGGTAGTTGCATATCTAATTATCTTAAAACTACATACAGATAACATGCACATTATCATTATGAATTTGAAACAAATGCAATAACCTAAAACCAGCTTTTATCTGTGCTTACCTGTAGGGCTGCTTGAAGTGAGCGTTCAGTACAAGTCTCGACCAATGAGGAGCGTAGGAGTGAAAAGTGGGGTTGTGCCATCCCGCAGAGTGACACTGGTTGTGCAGGTGCACAGAGCAGCTGGATTGCAAGGCGCTGCCAAGTGAGTCAATCTGCTTCAGATCTGCCTTTAGCTTTTAACCAATTACCCCAACAGCAATCTAGTTTGATTAAACTGATTCAACATTACATAACCTATAATTTTGGCATTTTTATTTTGTTTCTCAGAGCTCTTGCAGATATAGACAGCTCACTGCAGTATTACTCTGAAGTGGGGCTCAACTCCTTCATCACCATGCAGTTGTCCTTCCTGCCAGGCAGTGAGATTCGAAGCACACGTGTAGCGGCCAGAAGTTTCTGCCCAGAGTTTGAACATCACGCCGAGTTCTGCTGTAACCTGCTGGTGCAGAGAGACAGCGGGGAGAGCGTCAGTCTGGCAGAACTCCTGCAGGAGGCAGTGGCCGTCTTCACTATTTACAACAGAGATACACGCAAAAGTGAGTGAGATATGTTTGAGATATCGTTTTGTTATGACACACTTCTGTTTTCATATTCATATTTTCAAATTCATATTTTTTTCATTTTATTTATATTATCTTATTATTTGAGTGGATAGAATAAGTACGTTTTGGGTAAATTAATTTCAATTTAAGCCCCATATCCCTCAACTCATGATTCTCAACTTGTCTTGATAGAGAGGACTCTCTTTTCGTTATTTTCCGGCTTTTGCAAGTGAACTCTTTGGCTACATCAGAAACAAGTTTCTCAGTTATGAGGAAAGTAGGAAAATTCTAAATGTATTTTAATGTAGAATATGTTACGTAAATTATGTTACATAAATATATGAAATATAGAACATATATAAAAATAAAATTCTGCCAGTGGGTACCCCACCATGCATAAAAGTAAAACTCCACCTATGCCTTTGGGTTACAAATTACTCCACCAAAATGTGCAGTGCAGCTTTTTATTATATAATCTGTCATGCAAAAGATGTGTGTAGGTGTATATCTGTTTTGTAAGGAACGAAAAAGAACATGGCTTTTATTGTGTGGGTAGTTATTTAATTTTATTATTTTATTTGTTTGTTTTTATTTTTATTTTTATTTTTTTTATTTTATTTTTAGTTCTGTTTGAAAAGGATGATTTTCCTGTTTACTGTTTACATTTTCAGAAATTTTTAAGTCCATTTGTTTTTTGTTTTTTTTTGTTGTTTTTTTTTGTTTGTTTTTTTACAATTTTTTTTGTTTTATACACTTGCAGTTTAGTCTTATTTTAATATTTATTTTTTAATTAGTAGTATTATCACTCCATTTCAGCATTTTAAATATTATGTACTGTATATTTCTTTAATTTCATTGTAGTGGCTGATACAACAAGATCGAAGGACATTGTCTTGGGCACTGTGAAAATTAGGCTTGCAGATCTGATTTATAAACGAAGTGGTAAGAAAGTCTTTAGGATTTTATATATATATATATATATATATATATATATATATATATATAGTTTTATTTAATTATTTATGCTATTTTATCCAAAATACAGTAAAACAGTACTATTGTGAAATATGTTTACAATTTAAAACAACTAGTTTCTATTTTAGTATTACTTGTTTTTATATGTTTGTGGTAATTTACACTGCCATTCAAAAGTTTGGGATCAGTGAGATTTATTTATATTTTTAAAGAAGTCTCTTATGCTCATCAAGGCTGCATTTACTCAAACGAAAATTGTGATTGTGATTGTATTATCACAATTTAAAATAATGGTGTTCTATTTTAATATGCTTTAAAATATAATTTATTCCTGTGTGCACAGCTGAATTTTCATCATCATCACTCCAGTCTCCACATGACCCTTCAGAAATCATTCTAATATGCGGATTTATTATCAATGTTGAAAACAGGTTTTGCTGCTGTGATATTTTTTTCAGGATACTTTGATAAATAAAAAGTCAGAAAGAACAGCATTTATCCAAAATAGAAATCCTTTTTAACAATATACATGTACTATATATATATATATATATATATATATACACTCCTGAACAAAATCTTAAGACCAGGGGAAACATTACAAGTATTCACATTTTGTGCTGGTGGATCGTAACCAGGTTGTAAGTACTGCTTCGAAATGGCAAAAGAAGAAACAGGAGCAAGAGCCACAAAATAGAGAGTAGGCAATTCATAGAAAACTGAAGAAAACTCAAACAGGCTGTTCATCAGCTGATCAAAAGTTTAAGACCATCGCCCAAAAAAACCCACAACAGAGCTAAAAGTGTCAAAAAAGGACTCAATAGTGAGCAGCCCCACCACTTTTGCTGATTACTTAAAGCATTCATTTTGGTATGCTTGATGCGACTGTTTCCAGGAGGCTGGTGGGAATGTGTGTCCATGTGGTGAAGATGGCTTCACGAAGGGCATCCACAGTCTGGAACTGACGTATTTTTTTGTAAACTTCCCTTGCCATCCATCCCCAAACATTCTCAATGCAATTTAGATCAAGGGAACACACAGAAAGGTCCAAAAGAGCGACGTTATTCACCTTCGTCAGGTGGGCGTCGTGTACTGCAGCGCTGTCCTGTTGAAAGACCCAGTCATTACCTCACAGACGAGGGCCCTCAGTCAAGAGGGATGCCCACTGCAACATGTCTACAAAGCCAGCGGCCATTTGACGCCCCTACACAACCTGAAGCTTCATTTTCCCATTGAAGGAAAAAGCATCCCAGATCATGATGGAGCCTCCTCCACTGTGCCACGTAGAAAACATCTCTAGTGGGATCTCCATGTCATGCCAGTAACATTAGAAGCCATTAGGACCATCCAGGTTACATTTTTTCTCATCAGAGAATAAAACTTTCTTCCATCTTTCAGTGTCCCATGTTTGGTGCTCCCTTGCAAATTCCAAACGGGCAAGTTTGTGGCATGGGAGGAGATCTGGCCTTTGAAGATGTTTTTTGTTCTTGAAGCCCTTCTCTTGCAGATGCTGTCTTGTGGTTTTTGGGCTGCAGTCAGCATCAGTAAGGGCCTCAATTTGGGTCGAGGATCAGTCTGTGTCTTCACGGACAGCCCGTCAGATCCTCCGGCTCAATACAGGTGAATTTTCTTTGGGTCTACCACTTGACTTTTTTGTCTCATAACTCTCAGGATCTTTTGAGAAATGTGAAATGGCTGTCTTATTGTGTCCAATCTCGGCAGCGATGGTGCGTTGTGCGAGGCGTTGCGCGTGCAGCTCAACAATCCTGCCACATTCAAAGACAGAAAGCCTTTTTGCCTGTGCCATCAGGAGGATATGACAGTGTGACTGCCTGAAGAACAATGACATCAAAGCCATATTTTCAGCATATTTTAACTTTTTAAGGCTATGGTCTTAAACTTTTGATCAGCTGATGAACAGCCTGTTTGAGTTTTCCTAAGTTTTCTATGAATTGCCTACTCTCTATTTTTTGGCTCCTGCTCCAGTTTCTTTGCTCCATTTTTTTTTTTTTTTAATGAATACTTTTATTTAGTAAGGATGTGTTAAATTAATAGGAATAGATAGTAGAAACTATTTTTTTTTTTATTTAAAAAAAATATTTTTAATCAATTCTGTTCTTTTTAACTTTTTATTCAGCAAAGAATCCTGAAAAAACTATCACAGGTTCCAAAGAAATATTAAGCACATTGATGATAACGGAGTATCAATCAGCATATTAGAATAATTTCTGAAGGATTGTGTGACACTGAAGAATTGTGTAATGGCTGATGAAAATTCAGCTTTGCATGAAAGGAACAAACATTTTTTTTTTAATTATAATAATATTCCACAATATTACTGTTTTTTTTCTGTATTTTTGATCAAATAAATGCAGCCTTGATGATCATAAGATATTTCCTTTTTTTTTTTTACATTTTAGCTTTGTAAAAGCTTCTCTGTTATTTGGCAATGCTTCTGGTAAAGTACTGAATATTAATAGAAATATAATTATTATTATATTTACATATTGACAGGCATATCTGGCTGGTACAGTCTTTCTCTACCTCCGAGCACAACATCATCTCACAGTCTGACTTCAGCAGGAGGGCTTGAAGTCTCCATCAGTTTTTCCCATCATGCAGATAGAGAGCGAGTCATCACTTCAGCCCGTGGACTGGGATGGGACGTGGAGCAAGACAGTGAAGAAGAGGCAGACATAGAGGACGAAGACACTTTGGAAGCCAGCACAAAGTCGCTGACATTGTCACTTTCCATGCCTAGAGTGTGGCTTCCCATCCATTGCCTGTTGCTGCCAGGACATGAAGACTTACAGCGTTCCACCTACTGCTACTACAGATACAAACTGTACAACCAGCAGACCGTCTGCTCTGAACTTAGACATCCCGTTCCAGACGAGAGTGAGGGAGGAGAAGGTTTAGCCACGGTGGCATTTCAAGGGAGCAGAAGCGTGGTGCTGAGGCGGACTCAACCCCTGCGCTGGTACCTGAGGGAGGAGAAGCTGGAGGTGCAGGTGTGGGTGGCCTTTGGGAAGGAGAAAAGAGTCAGGCCTCATAATGCTGATCGTCTGCTGGGCTCTGCTTTTGTGGATCTCTCTGCTCTCGCTGGGACCTTGAAGCACCATCAAACAATCAGCGGTAGATGTTTGCTTTTTTCTTATTTATTTTAAAGCAATAAAGACACATGGAAGAAAAGAGACACAATTTTGATTAATCTTAAATGCATTTTAGTCCATATATTGTACCATGGTTTTAGTTAGTGCCTCAAGTGCCAGGCAAATCCTGTCCATGATATTTCCTTTGCATTTATCTAATCTAATTTTATCTGATCTTTCGTGGTAGGTGTGTATCCTTTGTTCAAGCGCTCTGCTGTAAACCTTAGTGGCGCTGCTCTCAGAGTCCATATTACTGTCACAACAGACTCTGTTGAGCATGAACCTCAAGCCACTGAGGAGCTCAACAGCTCAGTAGAAGATGAGAAGGATGGAGACCTCCCCACCACAGTGCTGTCTAGACCATCTCAATCCCCCAGCAAACAGCCGATTAAATCAGTTGTGAACACTGATGAACCACCAGCCAAAGAAATCAACAACGAGGACACCTTCATAGCCAACGTTACTGTGGACAAAGCTATGCATCTGAGCCTGAAGGGTAAATTAACCACAGTTCTGTCATGACAACTCTCAGAGTTTAGAATAGTAATGTACATAAAAAATGTTAAAGGAGAAGTACACTTCTAGAGCAAAAGTTTACAGATAATTTACTGACCCCCTTGTCAGATGTTGCCGTCTTTCTTTCTTCAGTTGATAAGAAATTGTTTTTTGAGAATCAGAAATTATCTCCATATAATGGACTTCAGTGGTGCCCCCAAGTTTGAACTTCCAAAATGCAGTTTAAAAGCTTCAAAGGGCTCTAAACGATCCCAGTCGAGGAAGAAGAGTCTTATCTAGCAAAACAATCGGTCATTTTCGAAAAACAAATTGACAATTTATTTACTTTTTAACCTTAAACGCTCTGTGTGAGCTCTGGTTTTTCCCGGTTTAGTACAGTCAAGACAGTTAGGGTATGTCGAAAAACTCCCATCTCGTTTTCTTCCCCAACTTCAAAATCATGCTACATTGCTGCAGAAGTACCAACCCAGTGTATACAAAGTGAACATGCAAAGAAGATCAAATGCCCTTTACAAAAAAATGGTAAAACAGGGATGTAGGACGATTTTGACGTTGAAGAAGAAAACAAGACAGGAGTTCTTCAAAATACCCTAACTGTATTGACCCGAATTACATCGACTACACATATGCATCACAGAGACGAGACAAGACAAGCATTTGAGGTTAAATGTATATAAATTGTCAGTTTGTTTCAAAAATGCCCAATTGTTTCGCTAGATAATACACTTCTTCGGCTGTGATCGTTTAGAGCCCCTTGAAGCTGCATTTAAACTGCATTTTGGAAGTTCAAACTTTGGGGCACCATTGAAGTCCATTATATGGTGACAATTCCTAAAATGTTTTCCTCAAGAAACACATTTCAATATGTGTTTGGTCTTGGCGGAATAGTACCAAGTCTTGCTACTGGCAGTGCATTCACAGACATGCTGCTGTGAGCATGTTGGAATTAGTGTATATAACATATGTGACCCTGAACCATAAAACCAGTCATAAGGGTCAATTTTTTTAAATGTATACATTTATAGATTTATACGTCATCTGAAATAAATAAATCATCTGGAATAAATAAGCTTTATATTGATGTATGGTTTGTTAGGATAGGACATTTGGCCGAATATCTGGAATCTGAAGGTGCAAAAAAATCAAAATATTGAGAAAAACACCTCTAAGGGTTGTCAAAATGAAGTTCTTAGCAATGCATATTACTAATCCAAAATTAAGTTTTGATATATTTACGGTAGAATATGTACAAAATATCTTCATGGAACATGATCTTTAATTAATATCCTAATGATTTTTGGCATAAAAGAAAAAATATACCCGTGCTGCTCATGACTGGTTTTGTTGTCCAGGGTCACATATAAGATACATGACATTACCCCCTAGCAGATCTATAAAGGTGGAGCTGGGGATGGTGGAGGGTTTCTGAAGCACTAGCCAAATATTTGAAAATTGAGCAAGAAGCTCATTGGCTGCTGATGTGAAACAAACCAATCAGCTGTGCCATGTGAACAATGATGTGATAATATCAGATTGAGTTAGAACCTTGCGGGCATCTAGAGTTTCATGACAGAACTTTGTATTTTATTACAGATTTGATTTCATTCTCATTTGCAAGTACCTTGTGTATAAGATGTTTTGACGCTGTTGTCATCCTCAGGTTGTCCTCTTGCTGAGCGCGGTGGAGGACTGCCTAGTTGCTGTGTTTCTTACGCCACCGCCGATGCCCCGGGCACAGTGACCACAGCACTGATCAAAGACAGTGACTGCCCTGTGTGGGACCACCACCAAGAATGCAGGTAAACCCATTTAAACCCATTTGACATTTCTCATACTTTCCCATGGGCCCTTTTCATAGACAGTGATGTTACCATTTACTCGTAAAATTCATTTTTTAATTAAAGATTAATGTACATTTTACAGCACTATACTTTGTGTTCATTTAGCTTGGTAATAAATTACAAAAAACAAGGTGATGTTACTGCATTGAATGACAGTCAATTTTATCTTTCTTTATTCTGACCAACCAATCAATCTCTCAGTATTTTTTCTCTTTTGTGAAGTCATAGAAATGTTATTGAGGATTCTTTCATTTCTATTGGGGCAAATGGGCACACAAAAATTATACCTGTAGATTTAATTCACCACTGTGGATTTACCCAACTATAACGTCTGCTTCTGAGAATCATGGAAAATGTTAAAAGGGTCCATTGACGTTCTCAAGTGGGTGACACTAAATGCAAAATGGATTGTTTTCATAGCATAGATGCTCATATGGTCAAATGCGTGTGAACAGGCTACTACTTGACACCTACTGCCCACGTAAGAGTAATGTTTGTTACTGACACATTGTTATGTGGCGCATTCAGTGCACCTGTAAAAGTGATGCAAATCGTGACCAGTTAAAGGGATAGTTCACCCAAAAATGAAAATTCTGTCATCAGTTACTCACCCATGTTTGTTACAAACCTTTTGTTGTTAAAATAGCCCATGTGACATCAGTGGTTCAACCTTAATTTTAAAAAAGCGAGAATTTTTTATACGTAGAGAATTTCTTGATGTGTCGTTGCACTCTCGTGAAAACGCGGTGAAGACTAACATGGAAGAGAAGAAATTGTTGAATAAAGTCGTTATTATTTTATTAATATTATTTGTTAGTTGCGTTGCCGTCTATGCAGGCTCAGAAGTTCTCGGATTTCATCAAAAATATCTTAATTTGTGTTCTGAAGTTGAACAAAGATCTTACAGGTTTGGAAAGACATAAGGGTAAGTAATTAATGACAGAATTTACATATTTGCATGAACTATTCCTTTAAGAGGGGAGGGTCTCGATGAAATCCAAACACAAGTGGTCACAGAAGATGCATGTAAAGACCAGGTGGAAATGGTCATGTGATTATCCATCTTGATATCAGGTGGGAACAGGGCCCATGTTAAACTCGCGGCTGTTTTGTGTGTGTGTGTGTGTGTGTGTGTGTGTGTGTGTGTTTTGTTTCCAGGCTGTCGAAGGAGCTTCTTTTGGATCCCCAGCAGTCCTTGGTTTTCAAAGTTTGGCATAAAGGAGGTAATGACATAGCAGTCATTCCCAACACCCTAGCATTGCGGCAGCAGGTTTTGAACAGGCAGCCACCACTCATAGGCCACGTTCACACAGCAGCAGAATACGCTTGTCAGTCCTGTAGTTGAGTCCTTAAAGAAGAAGTCCACCTCCAGAGCAAAAATTTACAGATAATTTACTCACCCCCTTGTCATCCAAGATGTTCATGTCTTTCTTTTAAAGTCGATAAGAAATTATGTTTCATGTGGAAAACATTTTAGGATTGTTCTCCATATAGTGGACTTCAATGGTGCCCCCAATTTGAATTTTCAAAATGCAGTTTAAATGCAGCTTCAAATGGCTCTAAACGATCCCAGCTGAGGAAGAAAGGTCTTATCTAGCGAAACAATCTGTCATTTTCTAAACAAATTGATAATTTATGTACTTTTTTAACTTCAAATGCTTGTCTTGTCTCGTCTCTGCGACGTGCATGCCTAGTCTGTGTAATTCGGGTCACACCTGTAAGTAAATGCGGTTATGAATCCCAAAAACTGAGAGTGTGAACGTAGCCATATTTTCATCAGAAAATATAAAAGACTAGTTTTGCAATGTATTTCCTTTGCAGAGGTCGAGCGGGTGATTGGATTCGTGTCTGTAGACCTGTCACCACTTCTGTCAGGATTTCAGTCAGTTTGTGGCTGGTATAACATCACTGATTTCAGCGGGCAGTGTCAGGGGCAGCTAAAGGTGTCTGTGTCTCCTCTGAGGGCAGTACAGGAACTACGTGCACAGAGACTGCCAGCCCAAGAGGCTGTTGCTCCAGACTCAAGTGTAAGCCTTTTATAGATCATGTGACACTGATGACTGGAGTAATGGCTACTGAAAATTCAGCTTTAACATCACAGTAATAAGTTACATTTTAAAAAATGTTACAATAGAAATCAGTTCTTTTAAACTGCAATAATATTTCACAATATTACTGTTTTTATTGCATTTTAGAGCAAATAAATGCAGCCTTGGCAAGCATCATTAAAAAAATTATTTAAAAAAAATCTTAATTTTTGACCAGTAGTGTATAGAAATAAAAAATCTATTATTTCAACCTGAAAGTGTCAATACAGTGTGATAATTGTGTGTTTTTTTTGCAGGCTCTCTTCAGTACACTTCCACTTTGCTATCAAACGACAGCCACATACAGCAGCTTTCCCAGCCACATCACTCGATTCTCAGAGCAGAGGATCAGCACACCTCCTGAACAGTTTGAAAGACTGCTCTCTGACAGGTATTTATTTAGGGAAAAATATATGCAAGCTGTCTTATTATCAGGTTTTCTGTCTGAAGTAATACCTATGGGAATGTGTTTTCAGATCCAGTGTGACGGATCGCCACGACGAGCACATGGACAACATAAGAATGTTCCATCAGACTTTGCACGAGGAAGAGAAAGCATCTCACTTCTCTTTGGCAGGAGATTCCCACCCATCCAGTTCAACACTCTTCTCTGCCCTCAGGTACCCACAATGTCTTCCACTTCCTAGATGAAAGTTTAAAAGGATAGTACGCCCAAAAATAAAAACTACCCTATGTTTTACTCACTCTTAAGCCATCCTAGGTGTATATGACTTTCTTTTTTCAGACGAATACAATCAGAGTCCTGGCTCCTTCAAGCTTTATAATGGCAGTGAATGGGTGTTGAGATTTTGAAACCCAAAAAAAAGTGCATCCATCCATCATAAAAGTGCTCCACACAGCTCTAAGGGGTTCATAAAGGCCTTCGGAAGCAAATATATGCATATTAATGGAGTTTTTGTTGCTTTTAAGGAAAAACCTGAGTGAGCTGGATGATATTCAAAGATATTTCAGCCGAAAGTTGTCTACTTCAACATTCCCAAAGCTGAGTGAGCTGAAAGGAACCTCCAGGCAGGAAGAGCAAAAAGACTCTGAGACAGACACCACACAACTGCTCCTGAAGTCCAGTCAGCTGGTTGGAGAGGTCAATAACATCATAAAAGGTGAGTCAGTTCAGTTTATCTGTAGTGATTTCCTGTTTATTTAAAGGCATTTTAACTTTACATTTATTTTAAATCAGGCTTAAGTGAACATCACACAGAAGAAGCACCAACTGCCCATAAAAGCTCTGCTACTTTTGATGCACTTGAGGAGCACTTAACGTCTGGAGTTGATCAGCTGATATTATCAGAGTCTGACAGCTGTGAGATCGAGCCGCGCTTTCATAAAGACTCAGACATGATGTTGGAGGATGACGATGACAATGACGATGACGTTTCGCCCATCAGTTCTCCTGCTCCTGCAGAGACCAGACAGTCACCAGCTGCTCCTGAAGATGAAAAGCTCCACCACAGCTCCGGCAATCACTCATCTGATGAGTGTAAAGAAGAGGAAAAAGACGAGGATGAGCATGAAGACTTTGAGGAAACTTTAATACAGCCTCGAACACTCAATGAGGTCACTTCAGTCACAGACAGAACCAGTCCTTGGACCAGCCTATTGTCTGACCCAGATATGGGATCTCTGGAGAGTCTGGAGTTAGTGCAGCATCACGCTCATGACGACACCATCCACACTCGAGAAGAGGATAGAAACAGCAGAGAATTTCTTCCAGATTTTAACCCGCAGTCATTGACTGTAGAATCACAAGGCATTGATTCTGATTCAGATATCTGTGAAAGATCTGAAACCGAGCTGGAGACATTTAGGAGTGACGGTGCAGTTGCCACAGATCATCGGGAACAGCAGTCTTCTCCAGATGGTCTGGATGGAGACGATGCTCTTTCTAGTATCAGTGAAGATTATGAACAAAGTAACAGTGGGCCTGAAGAAAGTGACGAGAGACCAAACTTGCCTCCCTCTACAGAGTCTGGTTCAGAAACGGATGATAAAAGTGATGAGAGGACTGCAAAACTGTATCCTTCCAAGCTTTGTATGACCCCCAAAAAAGTCAGCATGTGAGAGCATATGTAGCTGATTACCTCAAAACAAAATTCATGTTGTGCCTCAGGTTGTAAAAACCAACAAAAGAAATTGGCACTTGCCCCATGGAGATTCTAAGTGCATTTAAAATGGAAGTCTGTGGGACAGATGTTTTAAACTGCTGCTTATTATGTGATATCTGGGTTATTTTATCTAAACTCCTCTGTGCAGTTTGGAATCTGTAGAGATTCCTAATTTCTTCCTGTCAGCTCACCATCTGGAGGCATCCATGAGGGCTTTGAGGATGGCACCTGTCTTTCCGTCAGCAACAACTGAATCTGTGAGTACTCTGCCTTTTTTTTTTTAACTACAATAAAGCTGCTGCTACTGTTTGGTAATCCTGAAAAAGAAAAAGTTAAAGGTATTGTATATATGTGTGTGTGTGTGTGTGTGTGTGTGTGTATATAAATATCAGAAGTTTAAACTAATATGGCTTCAAAGCGGTCATCAGATGCCCATTTTCCACAAGTTGATATGATTTATTAGGGTCTTAACGAAAAGTCTATAACATACTTTGGTTAATATTTCTCAGTGGTAGTGTAAAACAACACACTTTTTATCTTGTCAAAATCAGTCCTTTTCACAGCAACCTGTTTTGTTGCATGGCTCTTTAAATGCTAATAAGCTCTGCTCACCTGGCCCCTCTCTGCCATAGGGTGACGAGCCGTCCTTTTTACTTTAGCCACATTTAGCCAGGAAACTTGCTAACTAGCACATCATTAGGAAAGGCTATTTGCACAAATGCATTAAAAAAGTGCTGTAGGTGAAGCTGGATCTCGAATTATTTGAGCAAACATAGATGCATCTAGGTAGATTGTGGGGCGCATTCGTTTAAAAAAACAAGTAATCCACTGCGTCTTCAGCTGCTCAGATGTTGGGAGTAAATTACAACTATTATGTTCATTATTACATCCAGCAACACAACACCTCAGTCGCTTACAAGGCATTCTTGTCTACATCCCTGCTCCGGCATCGCAATTTTGCATGCGATGACCCTTTTAAAAATGCACGATTTTAGTGTGTTATATATTGTAAATAGGGACATAATAGGTGCCTTTTAACATGCAGATAAATCAGCTCATCTACTTGAAATGTAAGGCTCATGTCCTTCCATTTTCATTTGTGCTCATTCTAGTTGTGTCTTCAATCTGGCAACCTGTGTGAGCATCAGATCGGAGGAGGGGGCGGGAGAAAAAAACTTTGTAGGCTAAAATTTGCAGGCTACCCATTTCGACTGCTAGCTGTCAATATTACATACTGCACCTTTAAGATAGATAGATAGATAGACATTTTCATTTATAATTAAGACACTGAAGGTGCTATATCTATCTATCTATCTATCTATCTATCTATCCATCCATTTTTTGGGGGGAAAAATTGTTTGGCTCAATCTAGTCTGTTGGTTTCATTCATGACTGACTACATTTTCCAGTTTTCCTTGTAAGCACAATCTACAAATTTTCATTAATCTTGGTATACACTTTCAAATTTGTAAAATTATTTATGTTTTTAAACCTGTCATGATTTAGTTATTACAATTCATTCTTTTAGGAGACTGCAAATCCTGGAAATCTGTATAGAAGAATGCCTCGATCAAGACCCAGCATCCCTCCGTCACAGAGAAGTGAAGAGACCAAAAGAATTGCAAAAATATTTGCTTCAAAGTTTACAGAAGAAAGTTAGTACATTCTTCTAATTTGTGTGTGTGCTTGTTTTAAATTTTTTTTTATATTTAAAATATTTGATTGTGATGCTTATTTATTTCTTATGTGACACAGTATACTTTTAACAGTAATTTTGGATAATGTGAGCATTAAAAAAGTTGTTTATTTACAGTAATGAACTATTTTTGTAATAAAGAATTTTGTATTTCCATATATGGGTAATTGTTCTTGAAGGTCCCGTTTGCACTATTTAGTTTTACCTCTTATACGCATTGTCAGTTGTCTGGGGCAGTTAATGTCTGTCAGACCGAGCTGCTCAAAAGGCTAGAAGCATTTAGCTGACAGATGAGAAAATTGGCCAATTTGAGCTGCTGCAGACAATGCCACATACTGACAGTGATGTAACCAAAGTATTATCCAGAGACAAAAGAAGCCAACAGCCAGACAAAAGCTCTCCTTTACCCTCTCAGCCTGTTTAATGAGCTCTAATTAGAGAGATGAGTCCGATCAAGCAACTGGTCCTCGTGTTGACCTTCTTCTAAACCAGATGAATCAGTTGACAGACTCAGAGCTATAGAAGATGACAGCAAATTAGGCTAAATACATTAAATTAAAACTATTAACCATCACCAATCTTAGACTGTTTTTGGTTTTAAAATGCTTTTAAAAACAATTTAGTGCTTTTTCCAAGATCAGCAGCACACCTATTTTAAGGAGTCTGGTAAATATTAGGTTGAATCTTGTCAAGTGGCTGTAAAGCAGCATGTCTTTGTGGCCATCGGCGAGTCTCAGTGCTCGATTCGTTTTTGGATATCAAAGTCAAGCATGTGTCAACACAGCCATGATGCTTTAGAGGAGGAAGATGTGATGTTGGAGATAAATGAGGACACTGGAAACCAGGCAGCAAGATAACAGGAGCGCTGCCAGTAAAAACACTGATTGTGTTCAGTAAGTGCAAGAAGTTTGGATGATGCCCAAGATGGCAAAAATCAGCATCTTGATTGTATATTTGTCCTTGTGTGATGAGGTTCTGGATCTTCTCGGCTTGAAAAAGCCGTCGATGACACAACGTCTGAGAGCTTTGAAGTGATTCCACAAAATCTGTCGGGAGAAGTTTTCCTTCTATGAACTTATGCCAGAGAGTCTGGAAGGCAGAAGACAGAAATCTGAATCAGGCTTAAAAATCATGCTCAAGTCACTGAGATCATGAAAAATGTCAAATGTACCTGTGATTGACTCTTGGAATGATTGGTCTTCTCCTTTAGAAGCTTATGAATTGCTGGAAGATTGAGTTTCTGCTGCAAACTTTCTGCATATGGAAGTATTAGATCAGATATAGTGACACACAGAAAAAAACATAATATTACAAGGCTAACTTACCCAGCTTTCTCTGTTTTTGTCGCACTGAAGACACCATTTGACCAAGAATCTGGTACTTTTCAGCTAAAAGCTTTTTAGAGTTGTTCAGATGTGGTTGATGTGCTAAGTTCTGCTCTGCAAGCCAACCGTTGGAGGCCATCAAGATCTTTTTACACCTCTGAAGATGCTGAAACTACAGGTCTTTCAGATAAAGTAAGTCATGTACAATGACACTACAAAAGTATTTAGACACTTTGAAATTAGTAATCATCTGTAAACAAATGCTACCTGACACCTAGCTAAACTAAACTTAATTTTTTGTCATTCTTGATAGTGTACTTGTTTGATGTTGAACGGTACCTTTGAATTGTGTCTGACAGCTTCTCGCATCATTTCTTCATCTTCCAGGAGCTCCAGAAGTTGAGTGATGTTCAAACACTTGAGATAGTCCAAATTTAGCATTGAATCTCCTTCATGAGACATTTCAGCCTATTTATGATGTTGCTGCCTCTCACCCAGGACTTGAGCTACTGATTCTGTGAGATCATGCTGCATTTGTACATCTTGTAACATGATCACAAGCTCCAGAGAGGTTGGTTACTAGGGACTGAGGGACTGAGCTTCCACTGGAGCCAACATACCAACACAGAACTACATGTTCTCTTCCAGCACCCTCAATAAATGTAGACCAGGACAGGCACAAAAAAACATGAGTCAGGATCTTTGAAGGCCTTCAGCCCCTTGGAAAGCTCTAGAATAGTTAAAATAACTTTTTTTTAAAAAACTTGGGGGTATATTCTACTGTTTAGATATGAGTTATTTATGTTTTGTTTTATGAAACATACATCATTTTACCCTCTTACATTTGCAAATGTGGTAATTTCATAAAAAAAAAAAATCAAGAAATACAACATATCCACTTATTTTTCCTGTAAGCAAGGACGTGGCCATTTTGTAAATTTTATGGGTCTCATCTGCGTCCAGCTATTTTAGGCTGTGCAAAACAGCTTGTTTTGCTGCTTCATTTTACCATATCATCATTGGATTGTAGTGCAAACAGTTTTACCATCTACTACATGTTGTTGTTGTTATTCTCGTTAGGGTTGCCAGGTTTTCACACCAAAACCTACCCAATTGCTGCTCAAAAATAGCCCAAAATTAGCTCAATCACATTTTGACGGGGGTCCCCTAGTAAAAACCATGTTCTGGGCAGTAAAAACACACATATTTTGCCGGGGTTCCCTTGTAAAATTTACATTTCAGTGGCTCAATATCACGTTATTGAGGTCGCTTTAACCCAGTGTTAAAGTAGTCCAATTCTGCGGGAAAATCACGAACTTGGCAACACTGTATAGTGGCTAATTGAAGAATAAGGTGGATAACTAGTATATTTATTCTCTCACAAAGTATTATTAAAAGACTTGGCAACCTGTCACCATTTTATTTTTCCATGTTCTATCCAACTTATTTTTCATTAGTAAATTGACCACCGGTGTCATTGTTTCCAGCTAGCTGTACAAAACAGCTTGTTTTGCTGCTTTATATTGCAAACTGGCATGTCTTACCATATTGTTTTAATGCATTATCTTAATTATTAACACTGTTTTGTAGTGCAAACAGTTGTACCGTTTACAGCACTTTGTTATTCTACTTGTTATTTCCCTTTAGCGGTAAATAAACCGGAAGTCTCACACATTCACGGTTACAGAAAACTGCTTATTTCCACGCTGAAAAATCAGGTGGATAAATAAAACGCAAAATGACATCGTCATCCTTTCAGGAAGGAAATACTACAAGTAAAAGTAAGTGTCGCCTCTTTTTTGCACTTTATATTTCATTTTAAGGTCTTATCAAAAGAGTATGACAATATATTGTCAACTGTGGTTTTCTGTAGAAAACAATCTGTTTTTTAAAATGAGGTATTTGTCGAAGTACCAGCGTTAAACTCTCTTTCTAATAAGACTATGAGAGCACATTTAGTTATATTTTAACATATTACTTTTATATATAGATACACTCATAGGCTAAATATTATTTTCCGAACAGGTTAAAGATGTAATAAAACAGACACTGTTTATAAAATGTTTGACATGTTCTTTAAAAGTATCTTTGTTTTGGATTAAATCCAATTTTGCTGTCCCGTAGTATGTCCTAATATGAGGTTACGTAACACTTGATCTTCTTTCCCACCTGATAAACTGACTCAGGAGTATATTGCTTTAACCTTAAAGTGTTATCCTGTTATACTTTGACTTCAAAGACTTTCAAAGCCATCAGTTTCTTTCCACCCTGCAATAGGACTAACTGTCTTACTTTGTGTGTTCAAACTGTATGTAGCTACTTTACCGCACTCGCCCTCGGAATGACGTAGCCTCGCTCATTGATTACTGTTCATGTCCTTTCACTGACTGCAGTCAGTTGATGTAAACAGTCTTTTGGAACAGATATAGCCACGCTGCACTAAATGTGACCATGCTAGCTAATCCTCTTTGCTTCGGTGATCCCAAAGAGTCTGGAGTCCTCTGGGCTTCAGAGGCACAAGAGTGTTTTCTGCCTGATGAATGGAAGACCATGCAACACTATGGCTGGCAATTCAAACTCTTACTCTCTATGTAAGTAATAACAGCTCTTATGTATACTATATGCAAAACTAGAAACCTGTTCAAATAATGCTTTCTTGATTGTCACCCACTTATGCAACATTTTTATCACATTAAATGCTTCGTAGTAGCACTTGTTTGTTGTATGTTGAATATAAGATATCAATATTAACAAATATAACTGTTTAAATGTGTTGATTACTTGTAACCTATCAGGCCAGTGTTATTAAGTATCACTGAGATACTATTATTTTTTATTATTTTGAATTCATTTTTTTTTTCTGCTTTTTGTTTTATTTTAGTAATTTTGTTGTGTTTTTCGTTTGTATTTTTTATGTCTATATAGTTTATAGTACATTGTGTATAGTTATGTTTACACTTACGTATCAGTTTTTCAGTTTATTATTTCACTTAATGTTCATTAGATTTTATTTGTGTATATGTGTTTTGTTGTTTTAGGTTAAACATGTCTGTATAGTTTTTTTAAACTTTACGTTTGTTTAGCTTTAGTTATTTTAATACTTCAACCTAATCTAAACAAAAATGACACATTTGTAGCTAAAATTAAATAAGTTTAATAAGTTTATTTATTTGATTTATTTATTTATTTTTTGCTAGTTTCTGAGGCAACAAGTATTAAAATATCTAAATCTAAACAAGAAACTTAAAAACTATATAACTTAAAAAAAATTGAATCAAGCAATTGCTAGTAAATTTCACAAATAATTCCAAAGAAATAGCAAGTAACACACTGAATTAAACATTAAATTTATTAAAATTGAGTTTAAAAAAAAGAAATATTTTCTTGTAAAATATGATCTATAATTGTTTTATTTAAAATAAAAAATAATATTTTTGCAGTGTATAAACATTTTTAAAATAAATATATGAATATATGATACAATGATAACCTTGAATCAGACAGCAATTGCTAGTAAATTTCACAAATAATTATTAAGAAATAGAAAGTAACACATTCACTTAAACATTAAATTCTGAAGTTGAAAGACTGAACGATTTTCCTGTAAAATAATAATCTGTAATTGTTTTATTTAAAATAAAAAACAATCATTTTTGCAGTGTATAAAAATTTTGAAAGGAAATAAATAAATAAACTAAATTTTAATAAACGTTGCAGTGTATAGACATTTTAAAATTAATAAATGAATAGTAAACAAAGTAAAAATTTATAAAAACGATACAAATTGTAAAATTAAAAAAAAAAAAAGTTTTATTTATGGTTTAGTTAACTATGATATCAGACCGCAGTTGCTAGTAAATTTCACAAATAATTATTCTTTCTAGCAGTGGTCCATTTTGTGTATCTCCGTAATAGCAGTAGAGAAAAGCATATTTAACCTGAGACGTATGTTGTCTAAAGAGCACAGTGCATCACTTAAATGTATTTGAACATATGTCAGTGAGTGTGCTTTTTAATGCTGTCAGACTCAACTATCCAATTCTGCTTTTACAGTTTGACGTTCCCATGGAGCCTCTGAAGACCATCGGGCTCTGCGATGTCCACTGAGATGAGTACTTTGTTCTAAGCAGCTCAGCTTGAAGCGGGACAGTCATGAGTGCTGACACAGCCAACAGGCTGGATCTGGACCCTGATTACCATGCTGAACTGGCTGACATGGTAGCAGCCATGAACATGGCTGCTAACAGACTGACCCCTCCTAATGGATGCAGGACCACCCCACATCGCCTCAATCTTTCCGATCGCAAGCTGTCACTGCAGGAGCGATCCAGTTACCAGAATGGCGTCACCCCACGAATAGCCAGAAGACCCACTATTGAATCGAAGCGGGTGTCTATCTCTGATGGGGATGTGAGTTGTTGAGAATCAATGGAGTGTGTCACCAAAATGAACATGGAATTCATTATAGTAGGCTTCACTAGGCTACATGGTTATCGTGGCCGAAATGATTCATGATAAAGATGTTATTGCAATATTTACGCAAAAGTTGGTGTCGAGTTTTACAAATTTACAGTTTTCACTCAGAAATTGCTGGTAAATTTCACAGATAATTATAACGAAATGGCAAGTTAACACATTGAATTAAACATTAAATTCTGAAGTAGAAAGACTGAAATGTTTTCTTGCAAAAATAACTTTTAATATCTTTGAGGGGAACCCCGGGTATTACGACTTGCATGGCTTAATATAACATGAATGATGTGTCTTACTGAAATATGCAGTAGAAAACCCATGAAAGATTTATGTTATTTTAAAAATCCACATCGCTTTATACATATTTTGGACTATAGTGGGGGCATTATTTCAATGACGTGAATCGGTTGCACTTGGTGAGCTACTGGCACTACCTGTGGCTATTTTTACCACAACACAACTCGGAAAATAAAATGCTGATTCGATGACCACAGCTGCATATAGGTGGCGATGGCTATAAGCACAGGCTTAAACCAAAGACCATACCATTGATTTTTCTGCACAAGGAGTCTAAACGCCCCCAGATATCAAGTAAAATCCACGCTGAGAAACTCCTTCAGTGGTTGCGGCGTCATGACAAGCATCGGCATGTTTACATCTTGCCAGGATGGCATCTAGCGTTTCTTGTCTCTGCCGTTTGTAAGCTCTTTCAGTAGCTGTGCTCTACTAAAAGCCTCAAAGGCATCAGGGCTAAAGTGGAGAGAACAAAGACGCGGGTCTTTAGGAAGTTTTATTTGTTCACAAGCATCTTCCCATTTTTTTCTCCTCTTCTTATCGCTAGAAAAGCAGCGAAGACTTACATTGCTTCTCTTGTTGCCCTTCAACTGAAAATTACAACCAAAAGCCACAATGTGGCATCGTATCAGTATTTTATTTTCTGAGTTGCAATGTGGTAAAAGTAGCAACAGGTAGTGCCAGTAGCTCAACTAGTGGAACCATTTCACAACATCGAAATAATGGCGCCCCCATAGTCCAAAATATGTATAAAACGATGTGGATTTTTTAAATAATGTTAAGTCTTTCATGTTTTTTTTTTTTTTATATTTCAGTAGACATCATTTACGTTATATTAAGCCATGCAAGTCCCAATAACCAGGGTTCCTGATAAATTGTTTTATTTAAAATTGCAGTGTATAGAAATTTTGAAAATAAATAAATAAAAATAGCTATTAAATTCATCTTGACTTTTTGTGTGTTTATTTTATATTTTCTCCATTTTGGCCAATAAATCACTCTTAAAATACGAGTGTAATGAAATATAAGTAGTTCATTTTTTAAATATCGCTATATTTGCATATAATAATACATTCCCATTTCTACCCACAGGACTGTGTCCAGCTAAACCAGTACAAATTAAAGAGTGAGATAGGAAAGGTTGGTGATTCTACTTAAAATTCGCAATTTGTTTTACAATATTAATGATTAATTATGCAAAATCTGGTAACCTTCCCTTTGTTTTTTACCCAGGGTTCCTATGGGGTGGTCAAATTAGCATATAATGAAGATGATGACCAGTATTATGTAAGCATAGGCCTATATGAGTTATTATTTTGTAAGCATTGTATTAGATTAGATTAGATGAATAGATTAGATTTTTAATACTACTTATATAATATAATATA
The DNA here is from genome assembly GCA_012976165.1 of Labeo catla. NCBI lineage: Eukaryota > Metazoa > Chordata > Actinopteri > Cypriniformes > Cyprinidae > Labeo > Labeo catla. Next base: position 259,500 of record VONZ01000411.1, read on the forward strand.
ATATAATTAGTGCTGTCAAACGATTAATCGCATAAAGTTTTCATTTAGGTATGTGTGTACTGTGTATATTTATTAGGTATATATAAATAGACACACATGCATTAAGAAAAATGTTATGTTTGTATATTAAATATATTTATGTATAAATTAAATTATATGAATATAAATATATACACGTAAATACTTGTAAATATTTTCTAAATATATACTGTATGTGTGCATATTTATATGTACATAATAAATATACACAAGACACACACATATATTATGTGAACAAATTTATTGCAGGCTATGAAGTTGGTATCCAAAAAGAAGTTGATGAAGCAGTGTGGATTCCCACGTAAGCAATAAACATTTACATTTTCGTAACTTGTGACTTTTTCTTCTGAAGATTGTTTGCAAAAATAATAATATTAATATTAATGTTATGATGGTTGTGTAGGCCGACCTCCTTCCAGGGAATCCAATGGATCACAAGAGAATCTTTTAAAGCATTCTGGCCTGTTGGATCGAGTATATCAGGAAATCGCTATCTTGAAGAAACTTGACCATCTTAATGTTGTTAATTTAGTTGAGGTGAGTGAACAAAAAAAAATGATTTAAGTTTTAAAAAAAAAAAATTCAGGATTTTTACCATACAAGTTAAATGTGTTGTACTATAAATTATAACTTTGTTATTTTAATATTGTTATTATAGTATTTATTATTATTTTGAATTAGCTTTTTATAGTTTTCATTTTTAATTTTACTTTTAGTAATTTGTATTAATTTTGCTAAGTATTTCTATTTAGCTTTAATTTATATTCAACTTATTCGACTTATTTCAGCTAGCTGCTGAGGCAATATTAATTTTTTTTTTTTAATTTTTAATCTAATATTTATGTTGCATTTTATTCAGCTTTATTTAATAAAATAATTTTTAATTTAAATAAATACTCTGCTGTAACTAACCAAAACACATCTATGATATTTAACTGAAGGTTCTTGATGACCCGGCTGAGGATAACTTGCACATGGGTGAGTAATTCTGTCAGTCAACAATCTCCAATATAAAACGCTTTGCTTTTTACGCTTTGATCTATTTTTCCTATTTATTCTGTGTGTCCTTTTCATAGTCTTTGAGTTGGTACCTAAAGGGTGAGTATTTATACCTATAGGTCATTGCCACACATAAACAAATTTGATGTTTCTTTAGTTTGTTTTTTCTCTTTGATCCTAGTCCAGTGATGGAGATCCCAACAGACAATCCTCTAACAGAAGAAATGGCCCGCTTCTACTTCAGAGATGTCATCCTAGGAATTGAATACTGTATGTTTCCCTATAGTCTAGAGTGTTTTATGTTGACTTGTATTTATGAATGTCATTTATAAACTTTAGGGTTTGGTGCTAGTTGTTTCATGTTTTATTTTTTAGTGCACTATCAGAAAATCATTCACAGAGACATCAAACCCTCTAATCTGTTGCTGGGAGATGATGGGCACATCAAGATTGCGGATTTCGGTGTCAGTAATGAGTTTGAGGGGAACGATGCTCTCCTATCAAACAGTGCAGGAACACCAGCTTTCATGGCACCTGAAACTCTGACTGACCAGGACCTGAGATTCAGCGGAAAGGTACGGAGACTTATAGAATATTCCTGTTTACAAACAGATAAGACATTGATTCTGTTTTATTTACAAATGACTCTTGTTTGATTCAGGCTTTAGACATATGGGCAATGGGAGTGACGCTGTTTTGTTTCGTCTTTGGAAAGGTAAGACAACAGCTTTTTACAATAAGAATGTGATTAAGAGCATAATACATATCTGTTCATTTTTCTTTGTTCAGTGTCCGTTTCATGATGAATACATCTTAGGCTTGCATGAAAAGATCAGGACTGCGCAAGTCGAGTTCCCAGACATGTGAGTCACAAATGCTGAAAATCCCTTTTGTAAACCCCATGATAAGAAAACATAACTTTAAAGATAACCGTTTAGATAGATAGATAGATAAGATAGACAGCTGGTCTAATTGTTTACGTGTTGTTTGCACAGGCCTGTGATCAGTGATTGGCTGAAGGATCTCATCATCAGAATGCTGGACAAAGTCCCTGAAACTAGAATCACGTTAGCAGAAATCAAGGTGAAATCCTACTGAAAGACATATCATAAAAAAAAACCTTTTTTCATGTTTATGTGCTATAATAGGGGCCCCGGTGCATCTACCAATCCAAAAAACGTAAAAAGAATAACCCAGTAAATTTGTTTTGGTAAGCCTTTCTCTGCAAGCTTGTGAAAAAATGAGTCGCTTCCCCTTGTGATGTAGGAAGGGGATCTTACCACCCCTAAATCTGCACGTTTCCACCCATGGTGCCGTTATGTTGTTTTCACATGCGACAGTGGTGTAACAGTTCTAACGCCATGGCAAAGGAGATTACACACACATAACCGACTGTTTTTGTAACTCGTGTATTTGACAGTTCAAGCGCAATAAGACATGATGGAGAATTAGTTTAGCACTCACATGCCATGAGACAGCTGCTTTCTGTTCGCGTGCTTTGGATGTGTGAGCTCAGAAAACCCTGTATCATAAGTTTAAACTAAAAGGGCTTTAAAACACATCATTTCAGCATGATAGACATGAGAATCGAAACCAAACAGATGTTTTTTATTAGAATATCTGAGGAACGACCTGTAAAGGAACAGCCCTATTCTAGAAAAGGGGGTGGGGAGCAGCAGCTCATTTACATTTAAAGAGACATGCATGAAAACAGTGTGTTTGTGCTTCCACTCAAAATAGGCATTTTCATGATATGATAAATGATCTGTGGGGTTTTTGAGCTGAAACTTCACAGACACATTCTGAGGACAACTGAGACTTATATTACATTTTGTTAAAAGGGGCATAATAGGTCTCCTTTAAAGTTTAGGTGTTAGTGTTACTCTGAGTGTGTGTAATCTTGAGTCTGTGGGCAGCTGCACCCGTGGGTCACGCTGGATGGCACGGATCTCCTGCCTCTGGAGGAGGAGCACTGCACCGTGGTGGAGGTTACTGAGGAGGAGGTGCAGAACTCCATCAAACTAGTTCCCAGCCTCTCTGCTGTGGTGAGTACATCTGAAGGAAGAAAAATCATTGCCACACACTGTAAAAAAAATAATGGCTGATAAAGGGGGATAAAAGTGTATTGTGTTTTTTTTTTTTAATTTCTTTAAACTAGAAATAGAAAAATATATTTAATCAATCTAACATTTTACATTCTATTTAAATGTATTATTATTTGATAGTGATACTTTTTAAAAGATTATCAGGAAATTTTTATTCTGGAAGTGAACTAATTTACCCACCCCCTTGTCATCTAAGATGTTTGTGTCTTTCTTTCTTCAGTCGCAAAGAAATTAAGGTTTTTGAGGAAAACATTCAAGGATTTTTCTCCATATAGTGGACTTCAATGGGGATCAGCAGGTTGAAGGTCCAACTTGCAGTTTCAATGCAGATTCAAACATCTCTACACGAAACAAAAAATTGAATTTATTTACTTTTTAATGTAGTGACATAGGCAGAAGTACCAATCCAGTGTTTACAAAGCGAACAAGGCAAAAAGAGTCAAATGCCTTTTACAAAAAAAGAGTAAAAGTTTGAAGGGTTGGAGGGAAGTTGAAGTTGGAGGGAAAAATCAGATCAAGTTTTTCGCCCTACCCTACATCTCTGAACCAACGAACAGACACTGCACATGACCGATGTGATTGCGCAATGCGTCAAGACGTGCATGCGCATCGCAGGAGCTAATGCAAGACCATTTGTTAAAAAGTATATAATTTTTTATTTTCTTTTAGAAAATGACCAATCATTTGGTTACATTAGACCCTTATTCCTCCTCTGGGATCGTGCAGAGCCCTTTGAAGCTGCATTGAAACCTGCTGATCCCCATTGAAGTCCACTATAAGGAGAAAAATCCTGTAATGTTTTCCTCAAAAACCTTAATTTCTTTGCGACTGAAGAATGACATGAACATCTCGGATGACATGGGGGTGAGTAAATTATCAGGAAATTTTCATTCTGGAAGTGAACTAATTCTTTCATATCTGTGAATCACAAAGTACCACACTGAGGTTCTTGTAAATGTGTTTTATGACTTGCTTTAGAGTGAATGCATCTAAATTTGTGTTTTGCGCTGTATTTTAAGATCCTGGTGAAGTCAATGCTGAGGAAGCGCTCCTTTAGTAACCCATTCGAGTGTCCCAGCCGCAGACAGGGCAGGTCCATGTCTGCCCCTGGAGGTCTGACTGTGTAAGTCCAGAATGCACGTCACTACATCCTACTGTATACTGATACTCATAATACCTGTGATTTCACTGGCACTGACGTTTTGTTCTTATCTCTCTCAATAATTTCTGCAGGGATATGTCACTGTTCCGTCCTCTAAGGTATCACACAATAAATCTCAATGCCATGAGCTACATTTAGAATTTCAAACTCAATTCTCATGTTTCAGTGTGTGTTTGTGTAATACATATTCATATTTTGATGCTCTGTGTCTCCAACAGCAGAGGGAGTAACAGTAACAGTAACGGAAGCAGAGAAGGAGAACTGGAAAACCTTATTGAAGATGAAACTTTTCCATAAATGAGCAAAAATAATTTATTCAGATCGCCCCAGTTTTGTGATTATTAGACTTTTTTTCTCATCTACACTGGATTATTTTGAGAATCAACATAATGTTATTCATGATGAAATCTTAGGAGGTATCTTTAAAATATAGAATCTGGTAATACTTTATATTAGAGTAATATTTGTGTTTCATTGCATTTATGTGCCAAACTTAAAGTTAAATTGAAAGAAATTTAGATATAAATGCATATATAAAGAGATTTTATGTATTAGAAGTCTATGTGGTATAAAAGGTCTGTATGATTTTTTTTGTTGCCCTTTTAAGGTTTTGAAGTTCTATGGTGCATATATAAAATCTAAAATGAAAAGAATGTATTTTATTTCACATATTTTTAATCATATATAACATTTTTTTATTATTATATACAAATAAGAATATAAAACACATTGCATTCCGAGAATAGGCCCCTGGGTTCCTTTAGTGTGCACTATTATTAATCAGTACGGATGTGCTCTAGTGCCTCTGTGAGGTTGTTCTCTGATTAGCAACACAAACCCCAGGGACTCTGTATGCCACTCTTTTTAAAAATAACCGTCTAAGAGAGATAGTATGTCAGGATAAGAGCTCCATTATAGCTCAGACAGACATGTCAACATAATAAACATCACTGCTGTTCCTCTTTTATATTATGATGACAGTCCATGAATGATCAATACCCTTTATTTCATTGCAAACACACTTTCAGGATGTATTACAGAGCTAAATGTATCAAGCATAAGTGTTTTTGTCGGTCATAGAGCATTCATTTGATCTAAGTAAGTACGTTTTCTGAAAAAAAATTGAATGGTTGTCACCTGCTGTGCTTTGCTATGCAGTTTCAAGGTGTTTAAACAAACTATCCATCGATGATAGTTGATGTGCGTCACTTAGGTATAGATTTGGACTTATGATCTGGAAACATTTATTAGCTACTCAGGACATGCCAGGATGTTTATCCTTTATCTTCTTAGCAGTTTAGTTCTCAAATATCAGGACGCAGTTCTTATCTTTACTATCTGTACAGTGTCGGTCCAAAACACTAAAGAGAACAGAAATGAATACATCACTTTGTCTTACTACTGCTGACTGTGTGTTTTATTGGCCGTGACTGGTACAATGAGCTGTAGGTTGGTATATGCAGTGCTGTCAGCAGCTGTAAGGATGTTTGGGATTGGGGTGGATATGATGAAGGAAAATGGGCCAATGGATTTTACAATGTGGCTTTTTATATCAGCGCTTCAGCCTCATGGGTAATTCAGGACACAGGATGCAAGCATATTAATTTGATTCATATTTAGACTCCCACTTTGTGGTGTCTCTCCAAAGTATTCCACAAAAACCTGGCAAACATTAAAATAGTGTAATTATCATAGAGGAGCAAAGAACAGATAATCCCAGTGTGCTCAATTCCTGATTTTTTGGAGAAGCTTTTATTTTGCCTTTGTAATTCTCACAAAATCTGAGACCAACACACATTTCACCCCATATTAAATTATATGAAATAATATTAAATATATAAAAACAAAGCATATTCCCTCTCCCAAATTCTCATTACTGTAATGTGGTTTTGCATATTATTTGTGATGTCGGAACTCTAACCGTTTCACTGTTTGTATCATTCCCGCTTGTGGTATTTTTCACAGCGAGTGTCATGGCGGACTCGCAAATCAACTACAGCGTTATAATACCGTTTTTGTGTCACGGAATGTAGTTTTAAGAGTTTTTTAGGCGCGAATGTACTTGTTTAGACTTAAAATATACGGTTTGTTAATAAAAGTATCTTCTATTTGAAAATTTGCTTCGATGTTTTCGAAGATCTCCAGGGCGTCAGCGGCCGTTCAGCATTCATGCAACCGCCAAGAGCAGCCTCACCTCGGCCAGTTCTTCTGGAATCTGCTGCTGGCTTTGATGTCTCTAGTCATTAAACATGAGGTATAATTGGTTTTGGGTAAATCTAACAGGCAGTTTTTAGTCTCATTAATCTATTATTTGTTCCAGAGCAAATTATTTTGGCTGAGGGCAAAATCTGATGAAGTTATTTTATGTAAATATTATAGTTTATTTAAAGGAGAACTCCACATCCAGAACAACAATTTACAAATAATTTACTCACCCCCTTGTCATCCAGGATGTTCATGTTTTTCTTTCTTCAATCGTAAAGAAATTATGTTTTTTGAGGGAAACATTTCAGCATTTTTCTCTATATAATGGACTGATATGGTGCCCCGATTTTGAACTTACAAAATGTAGTTTAAATGCGGCTTCAAACGATCACAAATGCGGTGGTAAACAATCCCAGCTGAGAAAGAAGGGTCTTATCTAGTTTAACAATCAGTTATTTTAATAAAAAAAAAAAACAATTTATATACTTTTTAATGCCAAACGCTCCTCTTGTCTCACTCTGCTTGGACTGTTTTTGTTTCGGTTCATGACAGTTAGGGTATGTCGAAAAACTCCTATCTTATGTTCTCCCTCAACTTCAAAATCGCCCTATATCGCTGTTTTACCTTTTTTCGACATACCCTAACTGTCTTGAGCCCGAATACACAGTTCATGGAGAGAAAGGCAAGATGGATGCTTGAGATTAAAAAGTATTTAAATTGTATTTTTTTTAATGAAAATAAATAAACGTTTCGCTAGATAAGACCCTTCTTTCTCGGCTGGGATCATTTGAAGTCGCATTTAAACTGCATTTTGGAAGTTCAAAATCGGGGCACTATATCAGTCCATTATATGGAGAAAAATGCATAAAAAAAACATAATTTCTTTTCAAGTGAAGAAAGAAAGACATGAACATCTTGGATGACAAGGGGGCAAGTACATTATATGTGAATCTTTGTTTTGGAAGTGGACTTTAATCCCGCTGCCTTTGTGCTTTTGACTGAATTGCCTAGCAATTTTTTATGATGGATGTTGCTCATTATTAAATATTATTATTCAAATATTAATATTTTATTTTACTAGTATTTACTATTTATGTTGGGAAACGGTGTGTGTTCGTGATGGTGATTAGTTTCATTGTTCCACCATTAGATGGCGACAAGAGATGGTTTTTATTCAGCAGTAAAGCCTTATAGCCACCTTAGTAACCCATGAGAGGCGGTAACCAATATCCGTTTAGGTGCTTTCGTGTTCCGGTCTCCATAGAAATCCAAAACTTTTTCAGTATAACTAAATATAAAAATGTGCACAGGTTTGACAGCTCAGAAAATGTTACTTTGACTAGAAACACCAGAGAACGGAAATGTAATGTAAAGGTGGATTTAAAGAGACTGAAATGCTGTTGTAAACAAGGAAGTTATTTTTTACTTTCAACAACACCTTGTAAGACACAGCCAACAAATGAGCAGTCATCAGAAATCACCCTTAACAGATGAAAGGATAGTATGACAAAGTTCCTCAGTGGACATTCAAACTAATGTTTTATTGTGAATATGAGATTGAACTGAAGAATGAATGCTGTATCAGATGCAGGTAATCACACTCGCTCAGTCCATCTCTCTCTCTCATTAACTCTACGTAATGCAGTGAACTTTTTATAAAGTAATACAGTACGTTTTAAATGAAGCAACTCAATGTTCCTTAGTTACTAGTACTAAAGTGATGTTTTTTAAATGAATAACAGAGGCTTGGGCTCAGCTGTTAAACTGTCAACTTTAGATTTGAATCCATTCCTGAGTGACACGTGGGGCTTGACAGCAGTTTGTTTTAGAGCCCGACCGATAAAGGATTTTGAAGGCCGATACCGATACAAATATTTATTGGTTTTAAAATCCAATATTCCGATATATCGGCCGATATTTTTTATTTTTTTTTAAATTTAGGAAACGCGCAACAAAACATTAACAGATTTCCCTAACATTAGTTATTTGTAGTTATTTATGAGTTTTAACTAACATAATATGATAATGCATTTTAAAAAGAAACTTGTTTCTTTTATTGTCACAATTACAATGTCAGCTTGCTTATCCCTTTACCTGCACTTTTTAAATTCTTTCCACCAAGCTACATCAAACCATTTTCAATCATCAGTTGCTGCCTGCCTTCTAAAACCTACTATTTAGCGATCTAAATCCATTATGTGACTCGTTAATGCTGCGGCTGAACGACAGTCTGCAACGCACACTTGTCGTCATTGGATTTCACACACATGTAAAAAAAAGCTAACTTTTATGCACAAGCTACGTTTGATACTTTTTCTCTATGTCTAAATGTTCACTCCTCGCAAGTCTAACTTACATTTTACAATGCAGGGACTGTAACTAGAGATATGCTAGTTATAAATACAGTAATCATTACTTTATTTAGGCAGAATAAGTTCGTTGTGGTTTCCAAGCTCATTAATGTTAACGTTAGCGGTCTTCCACTGATAGTGGCATTAGCTAGCTTTGTGGTTAGCTAGTCTATGATGAGCCATAATTTAGCAATGGATAACGTCATACTGCAAATTGTAAAACATACATTTTCAATATAACAGGCCAAGGAGAGATGATACGTCTCATTGCTATAACTGTCACGCTATTAAAGAAATACTTCAGTCTCATTGTCAAAAGTTAAAAGGACAGTCAGTCAACTACACTGTAACAACGTAACGTAATTACTAGCTAATTCCGCTTCACTCTCGGCTTATTTAACAGCAGCAAAACTGGACATGATAGTCACGAATTTTGTCATGCTTATTTGAGTTAAGAGAATTCAAGTAATGTATGTCTCGTGACCAACTCACCATGAACACACTTCACCGATGATCTCACTCGCGGATAACTGGTTCTCTCTGCCCGACTCTGGCTGGATCAGCAGGTTGCAGGATGTGTGGCGCGTTATACACGAGTGTTGCCAACAGGGACGGTGTAGAGTGCCCTCTGGTGGACAAACTATACAACGCCGACACTCATGACATGGTTGAAGGGTGTTTCGTCCGTTTTTATTTTATTTTTGAAATATTCATTTATCGGCCATTATAAATGCCGATACCGATAGTTTGGAAAATGCCTAATATCGGCCGATAATATCGGCCTGCCAATAAATCGGTCGGGCTCTAGTTTGTTTACTCAATTCACATTATCAAAATGCAGATTACTTACCCAACGTAAGCACTCATATGCTTACCGGCTGTCATATTTCGCTGGGTGTGCACAGTGGATTTTCAAATAGCAAGTAATTTAGTGCACATTTATAACATGATACGATGTTAGTAACTGTTCACAGATCACTCCTTGTACAATTTACTTTTGTTTACAGTGTAAGAGCCTATAGAGCAAATATTACCCGAGTATCCACCTTATGTAAGAGCGTGTGTGCGTGATACAATCCGAAAACAATGTTATAACTCATTCAGAAAACATGATGCTCAAATCACCAGTGTCATATTTGTGTTCTGCACTAATTCCAGGTTGTTGTATTTTCATTAGCAAGCCTAGAAGTTATCAATAACCTTTCGAGGTAGGCAGTTTGTGAAAAATGTGGATGGAGAGGTCAAAACCATTGGTAAGTGCTCATTTGTTACATAACAAAGGAAGCCTTGAAGTCTTACTGTTCCTTTTCCCTCTGGCCTTATTCAGAGACACTACACTTTACCTATTTCAGTGCTTCAATATAAAAGCTGCTAAAAAAATAACTGAATGTACAAGTATGAGTAATCCTAAAAGACCCCTTTTTGTTTGAATTAAGTTCTTGAGCTCTAAAGTAAACATTTGGTTTGTTTTCTGTTTGTGCATTTGTACAGCAAAACGCTTTTTCTCTTTAGTCGGGAACATGATAGTTTAAGAACTGTTACTTTAATCTCTCATATCTAATCATATTTGCTACATTAGTAACAAATTAAAATCATTATGTGTGTAATATTCAAACACTAATTGAAACTGGTGTCCTATGGTGACTATTTGAATAGGTAGATCTCAAATCAAATTTATTTGTGTGTTTTCACAATACACATTATTTCAAATTAAAATTTTGTAAAATTAAACATTCAGCTTTACAGAATGATGTTATTTCTATAATGCCTAAATGCTTTAAAGGAGAAGTTCACTTCCAGAATGAAAATTTCCTCATAATTTATGGATTTTTATCCATATAGTGGACTTTAATGGGGATCAATGGGTTGAAGGTCCAAAATGCAGTTTCAGTGCAAGTTCAAAAGGCTCTACACGATCCCAGTCGAGGGATAAGGGTCTTATCTAGTGAAACGATCGGCTATTTTCTTAAAAAATACAACTTCATATACTTTTTAACAAAAAATGCTTGTTTTGCAAATTGTAGTGTGAGAGACCCCTATCCTAAAATTTAAAAGACAGCTGTTTTCTTAATGTATTATACCTAAAACGAATGTATACTGAAAAAAAAAATATATATATATATGTATATATGTATATATAACATATATTTATATATATACACACACACACACACACAATAAAGTATATTGTAAATATTTAACATATTTTGTTTGTATTATGTAACATTTTTTTTTCTACTCACTACTGTACTGCTACATTTATTATTTATATAATTTCCTTTATTTTAATACTTTTTTTGTTATTTTATTCATGTTATTTAATTAGTTTAATCATTTTATTTTTATAATCTTTTTTATTTTTACAATAATTTTTTTCTTGAAATTTTGCATTTATTTATTTATTTTATTTTATTTATTTATATAAAATATCTTCTTTTGTGTTCCACAGCAGAAATAAAGTTATAGGGTAGAGTGGGGGAAAACCTTAAGGACTGTGTAATTTTTTCTGTGCAACAAAAGTGAAATGTGTTTAGAAAAGTTCTCACAGTTTTAGTGACAATGACATAATGTGTACCAAGGGGGCGTTTTACCCCATCTATGGGGCAAAACGCCACAGTGGGTGGGGTAAAATGAAACTGCCCATTCCCCCACTGACTATGTTTCATTCTGAAAATACAATTATATTTTTATTAACACAAACTCCCTATCTACAGGCCCTACTGTTCTAATATCATATATAACTGCAATCATCATATATAATATTCTACAAAACAACAAGCTTTAAAACACTTTCATACTGCTGAAAATTAGATCATTTACTGTGAAATCTGTTTTCTCTTCGGTGCATCACCAGTGTAAGCTTCACAGTGAAAACTTCTACATCACTCTTGTCAACGTAGTCCATAGTTACAATAAAAATGTAACAAAATCTTGTTTTCATCTTGTGGTTATTTTGTGAAAAACAGTAGGGGGGCGTTTTACCCCATCAGGGTGTTTTCCCCCACTCTACCATACAGGTTTGACACAACATGTGGGTGAGTAAATGATATCAAAATTTTAATTTGAGGTTGAATTATGTCTGTAAGTTGTTTGTTCATCTGTAACCATAAGGCCCACAACTGATTAACCAATGCTTTTTAATGATGTATATATCTGCATATTCTATTATTGATTTGGAAGTCATTTCTACATTAGGCAGATGGGATCTTAGACCAAAGCACATCACAAATCCTTGGCGTTCGGCTTTATACAGATGGTACAATGTGTTAATAAATGCTCTCTATTTTCTTTCTCCAAATTAAACTTTAAATGTGAACGCCCTTGAGGGGCAGAGACAGACGTATTACATCCTATTCTAATTGTATGTGAGACCGAAATGTCCCTGTTTATCAGACAACCGAGTCTGAAATCAAAATAAACCTCAGTAGAATAGAAATAAATGATGCTTTAAATACATTACGAGGTGACAAATCTTCAGCTGAGAGGTCTGACCAATTTAACCAGGGCAAACATATTCAAATCTTCTATGCTTTCTATCTTGCATCCGATCATAACGCAGCAGAAAATGGTGGCTTGCTCCTTTTGTCTACATGACAGTCTCAGTGTGAACGAGGGGAGACAGGTTTCCCTTGAATTTTAATGGTGTCTCTGATGTTCTGATGTTTATCTCTTTGCAGGTTGTTCTAGATGTCTGAACAGTGCCAATGGGAAAGAGGATGTTTTTTTTTTCCTCCAGCCCTAGCAACATGCACTGGATTGGTGGATATGACAGCTCACCGTGCCTGCGATTGGCTGTTATTGTGGACCATTTTGAGCAGAGAAATTCATCTCTTGCTCTACTGGGTGTGGGTTGCTGTAGGAGGCTGCAGCAGAATGCTGAAAGAGCTAGCAATTCAGTGTGTAAGTTTACCTCCGTAATCTGAAAAAGAATTAGATTTAATGCAAGAATGAAGCACGATTTCAGGTGGTGCTCGTGCCGTTTAAGTGTCAGTCACACGTCACGTTCATTTCAAACAGCAGATGAGATCCGATTTTAGCATCGGCAATTAGTCATGCTGATAATGAATTCAATTGGAAATGTCTACAAGCATGCAGGTTTATCATGTGACCTTCAGATAAAGAAAGTCAGCCATTTCTTCGAGTCTCAACCCTCATCAAATGATTTTAATGCAAGCGTACTGTAACTAAAGCCAATAACGTGGTCCTCATTGAGGCACATTCGTATGTCAAGCACATTATTATATTGTGGAGAGGTGAGCTCTGCAATGCAGCTAATCATGGATAGTAGGTGCAATGCAGAGAAAAACCATTTGGTCTTCTTCAGTTCATTTGGCATCTATTTGAGTAAGTGTTTGCTTCTTTTTTTAGATGAGTCATTAATAGAAAAACAATACACACGACCAGCATTGATTGACATGATGCATCTATGACTAGTCTTTTTTCTGTCTTTTTATTGTTATCATTATTTTGGCTCTTGTGCAACTGCTACATAGTTATTCACATTCAAGATATTGTCACTCAGGATACAGCTAAAAGTAAAAAAAAAAGAAAGGAAAAAGGCAAAGAAATGAATTTAAAAATACTGCCAGAGACATCTTATGGTCCATGTTCTGAATCGGTCACGGAAACACTGATTCGGTAACGTCACTGTTGTTTAAACCACACGTTCAATGTGCATAATATGACAAGAAGAGCACTCATATATTGTTCAGAGAGCAAAACATTGCTTAACAATGTCATGGTTACAATTTACCAAGAAAAACACCGGTACATTTAAGTGATCAGTTTAAGTGTTTTTCGAAAGTCAGCCTAGCTAAAGAAAAAAACATTCCATGTCACAACGGCAACGCCCATAACAGATCGATTTATTGTTAACAATCACAATTTTGGAATAGCAAATCAAAACGAAAACGGAGAAATTATAAATAAACAATATGAAGCCAGTTTACTCTTCAATTATAGGAATACATAACATCCAAGATATAAGTTAATAAAGTCAAGCTATTGTATAAATACATCACCAGCATGCACAATATTGAATCGTTGATAGTATCGTCGTAATTATCTTACACTGACAAAACAGTATACTTGGCAAGTGCAAAAATAAATTAAACACAGAAGTAAACCACAAACTTTGAAGCTGCGATATTTTTCCTATTTTCTTTTCTTTTTTTTTTCTTTTTCTTTTTTAAACCAGATCAGTCTGTTTCTTTTCCCCAACCCGTCCTTCAAAAAAAGTGAATGGTTCCAGTAGTATCAGACCGTGATGAATATATGACTCCATTTTGGTGCATTCAAAAGAACGCAATTTTATTTACCTCACTTCCAACTAACATCTATTTAATTTGAATTTCCAGTTCAGTTAATCGAGCGCATACAAACAGACGAACTCGTGACTAATACTGGAACCATTTAATACTATTTTTACCCTTCAAACGGCACCTTCCCCTCTTTTGAAATGCTTTTCTACTACCCAAAACATAAATAAGCAGCATCCCTTTGAAATACATCAGTCCAAATGCCAGTGTGAGGCTGCCATTCCCAACCAACAACGACCGTTTCCGGCTGATTGACTGACACTTCAGTGGTTTTTGGCAAATGTCAAAGAGAACCAAGAAGAGGGAGGCCCATTCAACTATATATATTTCTGTATATATTCAAACTAGGACTTCAGCCCCCCCTTTTACCACCCTTGATATTTTTTTTCTTTTAACTCGTGGAAAAATAAAGAACTGCTGCTGCAGAGGAAACCATGGCAAAAGCTGCTGCCAAAGTCCACCAGCCATTTTTATGTTTCTAGAACGAGAGCTTGTCTACTTTTAATTGTTGCCCTCCCCGCCCTCATCGTCTTGCTGATCACTCGTCCAGAGTGTCAAGTTGTCTCGGAGGAGCTGCATGATGAGGGTTGAGTCTTTGTAGGAGTCCTCATTGAGGGTGTCGAGCTCGGCGATGGCGTCGTCGAAGGCCGTCTTGGCCAGATGGCAGGCCTGCTCCGGAGCGTTCTGGATCTCGTAGTAGAAGACCGAGTAGTTGAGGGCCAATCCCAGCCGGATGGGGTGAGTGGGCTGCATGTGCTCTTTGCTGATCTCGTGAGCCTCGTTGTAGGCCTTCTCGGAGGATTCCACCACGGTGGAGCGCTTCTCGCCGGTGGCCACCTCGGCCAAGTAGCGGTAATAATCTCCCTTCATCTTCAGATAGAAGACCTTGCTCTCGTGCTGGGTGTCGCTGCAGTTCTTGATCAGGAAGTTATCCAACAGGTTGAGCACGTCTTGGCACACGGCCTCCAGCTCCTTCTCAATCTTCTCGCGGTAGGCCCTCACCATCTCGATCTTCTTCTCGTTGCCGTCCGCGGAGGTCTTCTGCTCGATGCTGGAGATGACCCTCCAGGACGAACGCCGAGCGCCTACCACGTTCTTGTAGGCGACCGACAAGAGGTTCCTCTCTTCGTTGGACAAGGCCTCGTTCAACTCGGTTACCTGAGGAGGAAGGAAATAGAACGCCGGTTGAGGAAAGAGACGTACAACACCCAACAAGGTAATAACATGCTTTCCTCGTTACGCAACTAATTTGAACGCTTAATTTTTCAGTTGCATAATGATCCACAGAGAGCTTCATCATCTGGTTGAACGCATTGTGCAGCCGTGAGCTCGAGCTATATGCCAAGTGCAGTTTCCATGGCAATCGTCTCATTTTGTACAGTAGTCCGACTCTATCTAGTGAGATGACAGAGCGCTAGCGCTACACAATACTCTAGAGGTGAAATCACTTCAGCCGAGAGTGGGGGCAGGGAGAGGATAGGGGGCAGGGCCGGGAGGCAAAATGTTCCCACATATCCTCCAGGGCAGCTGCAGTGTAAGTTAACACGATCGCTGTGCGGCAGTTCATGTGTTACGGTGGCCTTCTCCTTGACCTTTTCCCTTGCCAAACTGGGACGACCATACTATGTATGTAAAATGAGTTTGATTCCATACTTTCACGAGGATATAGCATCTCCTTCTAGTCAGAATCTCTTTGTGATGGAATTACATAATATCACAGGTTAAGTAAAAGGAACCATAGGTAATTTCTTCGAAATGAACCATTCTGGGTCCCCCAAGGAACCTTTTCTCTCCAAAGAACTCTTTAGAGTCTTAAAGGAAAGAACATCTTCCTGAACCTTTTTCGGAATGGAAATGTTCTTCGTGCAATCATCAAAGCTAGTAACATTTATTTTTATAAGTGTACCAATGTGCAACTAAACACTTTTCAAATGCCATGTGCTTCAGATCAAGGTTTCTAGTTTTAGCTTCCAGCCACAAAAGCTAAAATTATTCCCTCAAACTCTTCAGAATACAAAGAGAACTGAATTCAAAGACAGCTTAGACAGATCAATAAAGATCAGAGTAGAAAACAGGAACACTGGGTAGGACAGGAAGACAAGACTCATAACGAAACACAGGATGGAGGATATGAAAGGGTTTTACTTAAACAAATGTTCTGCTATTTGCATCCGGGGTACACAGGTTCAGTGCAACGATGATTTGGCATGTCGAATAGTTGCGGTGGGTGACGGGTAACCTTGTTACCTTGATAGCTGTGTTGCAATCGGATGCAAATATTTACATGGAAGAAAGCCATTCCCAAATTTAAAATATAAACTAACCGGATGATCTAGCTCCAATGTGAAGTTTGAAGCTTGGCCTACTGCTGCTTGTCTCTTTAAACGGACGCATCAAGATAATGGAGGCATGTGGGCACTTTCTCATCAGGTCTGTGGCTAAATGGGCTTTTATCTATAGGACTGAAGTAACTTTAGAGTCAAACTGCTTTTAAATCTCCCCCACTGATCCATGAAGCTAAAATTGCCTGTCCGGCATACACAACAATCATTGCAAGGATGAGAACCTTTCCTTTTAACAGCCATTTGGGATTTAGACCAAGGTAAGATAATACAAGCATTTTAGCTAAATTGATCGGGTGGATCTTGCCTGTCACTACTCTGTTTTTCAATCAATATGCTTAATCTCATATTGCACATTTTGCAAATTAAGATTATTTTATATAAAACACCGCTAATGAGAGTGAACACATCTATCTGGTCTAGATTGTAAAATGACAGTATTGAGGTAGACACATCAACATGTCATTTTTAATAAAGTCAGAAACGTATTACCACGGGTAAGAACCATTCAATCGCTCAAGAAATAAGAGAAGAGATGCTGGACGACACCCCTCCAGAAAAAAAGCATGATGTCAACCCTTGACAAAGCAGAAACGGAGGGGTCCTCCTCAATCTCAATAAGCCTATGTAAGACTAGTCTCCTAAATGCCCTCACTCGGATGGGAATATAGGCAGGATGCTGACGGCGAAGAAGCATTAGAGATGCAGATGTTCCCCTTTCCCTCCCTCGAGAAGCCCTAAGGCCTTGAATGAATTCATTATGGTGCCCTGTGTGCTCACCCACTGAAATACTGTTAGTATATTCACAGAAATAATATTTACTAATTAACACTGTACAAGAGATACATTTAATAATAATAATATTCAAATCAGTGCGTTTGAAAGGGGAAGGAATATCCAATCTGGATCGTGGACCTTACTGCAATATGACAAGGATGGAAGATTCTAGAAGGAATGCTGCTGCCTCTAACGTTGGTTTAGAGGAAATATCTTAATAACTCCCATATGGGGAAAATTAATATGGGAAGACATAATTAAATTGTGAGGATGCTTGAGAAAAGGCAGTTGGAATTTATATATGCTGATGATGGAAAATGAATATCTAATGCAATTATGACAATGCACTATGCTTAATGTACAAAACGCCTGTTCCTAGTGTAAAATCAAATACTATACACTGCGTTACGAGCCATGAATATGCAGTATGTTACGCAGAGCAACGTTTTTAATAAGAATAAAGCGCAAAATATATTTTTTTGTGTGTGTGTGTGAGTTGTATTAATGCCGAAAGCGATGTTGAAACAAATCTTCATGCATTTGTCATGTGTCGTCTCATTCATTTGATTGTGGGTTTGGGTAAGACAGGAGGCACCGCCCAAGATCCAGACAGTCTACACCCGATCCACTGCACTGTCATTAATAAAGCACTGATTTATCATTGATCAACACCCCAAAAATTATTACAGCACATTAAAGCCTCTAGTTACATGGCATATTTTACTGTAACTTAGCCTATATGATCGTTATCCATTACTGATTTTTCTCCAAATGTATCAAGCTTCTAGTATGCATAATACGACAATTATACCATTATTCATTTTTTTATTATTTATATTTTATTAAAGACAGACATACAGATAGATAGATACATAGATAGATAGAGAGAGAGAGATAAAGAGATAGATAGATGATTGATTTAGCGATCGCTGGTCAAACTAAACCATCAAACAAATAAAACCCCAAGGGTAAATTGAAAGAATGACTTACCGATTTCATGGCTGCTGCCATATCATCATATCTCTCTGCCTGCTCAGCCAGCCTGGCTTTTTGAACCAGCTGCTCGCGATCAACCATGTTGGATGGTTATGGTTTGAACGATATTATTTGTTTTTTAGGGAAGAAACAGTAATATTGTATGAGCTATGCGGTGTAATTCAATGAACGAGAGCCTCTCTGCAGCTGTTCCTTGCTGTCTGCGCTCGTGCCGACGGGCCACCCTCGCCCCTCCTCACGCGCTGGAGGGCTACGTCAGGGTTCTAAACGTGGGTGCTATGGCAAGCTGCTACGACATTTATTCCTTAAAACTAACTACTGGGCCTGTCTATTGTTACCTTAAGCCCGAAAAATACTTTTATATAACATTTTTTTTTTCTTTTCTTTTAAAAACCAAAGCTGGGCTGTCTCATACCTTCTCATTCACAAATGCTTGTTGATGTGAGCATCTGTTTTCTAGCTATTTGGTTGTTGTTGTTGTCTTTTCTGTAATGTCAAACCAGCCATTAATGTGATGAAAAGCATCTTCTGGTTCTCAGAGAAGGATTTGGTGCACTTCTACACTGTCCCTATCAAATAAACTACAAATAATATCTATCTATCTATCTATCTATCTATATATCTATCTATCTATATATATATATATATATATTATCAACTAAACCAGTAGCGTAATATCACATTAAAATACCAGTTTATACTTCAGAGATTTTCCTTAACTTCAGTGCCTTATAGTGGGGTAAGCTAAAATGTTGGCTCAACTTACCCCACAGCATTTGGCTCACTTTGCCCCATAGCTGGCATTTTTGAAAAAAAATAATAATAATAGCTAGCTTACCAATTCAGGCTAATATTTAGCTAAATGATGTGCACAGTTTTTGATGCTAAATCGCTTATATGCATCATAAATATTTTTAAACCTGGATAAATTTGTTTTGATATAACAGCCATTACATCTATTATGATAAAATTGTGCATTGACAAGCCAAAAACAGTTTTTAGAGTAAACGAGTGCCTTCTACTCCTCCCATTTGTTTCTCCTTTTCACAGTGTGGCAGAAATGATGTGTGATTCCAAAATACATGGTCACATGACAGTAAAAGTGTACAGTTGCAAAGATAAAGGGGGTGGGTCAACTTACCCACTGGCTCAACTTACCCCACTGTCCCCTACGCTGACCCTCGCATACTTGTAAAAAATGAAATATGAAGTATTCCTTGGGCTTTACTACCACTTTTTAAGGTAACCAAAGGCTATCTAAATTCTAGTACTATTACAATGGTGACATGTAACCATTTTAATGTAATTAGTAAGAATTGTAATTGTTTAGCATTGGATTAATTCAGTGCTGTGGTTCAGATGTCATTTTCACTTCTGATGAGTATTTCAGGTTTTTCTGACTATTCCAGCTTTACTAGTGACTAGTGCATAGTGCTTATCCTTAAGTTAACTGTCACTATTAAAATTGTAGAATTAGTATTCAAACTGTTTTCTTGTTTTTAATAGACACTATTACCTGTTTATTAGATGCAAATTCCAGTTGTTACTAGTTACGTTTTAAATCTTAATAGAAGAAAACAGTTTGAACTAAGAATTATAAAGCAACATTTTGTCTAGTGATTGCATATGACAATGAAATGTTACATATAAAACATATGTACATTATAAGAAATTCTACTAGTATTGAGTCTGAGTCCACTTTGTTTGGTCGGAGTCGAGTCCTTAACTGAGTTGGAGTAGTAGAGGTTTATTAATGTCTTGTCTTCTTTTATGTTGTTACCTTTCTCTAAATGCTAATAGTAACAATAGAGAGATATACTGTTATGTCACATAAATAGGTATTTGACTACTAGTAAAACTACTGATAGATACTACAGTACTAATTAGTAACATAAAATAGGAAATGTTTAAAGAATAAATGTTAAAACAGCTTGCCATACGGGTGCCTCACTCATGATGTAATAGTCCTTATATGGGAGTCAAGAGGCCACATATCAGCAGTGATGATGATGGCACATCAGAGGTCTTCTAAGAACAAATGCAATATGGGGGAATGAGTCACCCCCTATTACCATATCTAGCACCCGTCCTGTATGGAGTGAAGGATTTTGGGGATGACACAATTATGGTAATATTTAGGATAATGTGTCTCATGTTTTGTCTATGCTCAAAAAGGTTATAGATGTGCTAGATATCAGACTGATGGAACAGACAAGCAACTTGGACCTTAATATGAGTCATTGCATAAATCCAATGCAATTTGTATCCCTTATATAGAGGAGAATGGGGCTAGTTGTCACAAAGTTTAATGCATGTGTAACATTCCTTTTTTATCATGTTGATTCTTTTTCATTGTTCTCTATAAACATTTAATAAGCGTCATAGATAAAACTGGCAAACATTTGGAACTGACATAATCACAGACTGGAAACAGTACTACTGAATGTTTGAAGTAATTAAGATTTTTTTTAAGATTAAGATGTTTTTTTTATGCTCAGCAAGCTTGCATTAATTTGATTTTTAAAATACAGTAAAAACAGCAATATTGTGAAATATTATTGCAATTCCAAAAATCTACTATTATTGTTAAAATGTTAAAATGTAATTTATTAATGTAATACATACCTGATTTTTCATCAGCCATTATTCTATTACTAATAATGGTTCTTACTATTATCAATGTTGAAGAAAACTGTTTATTTTTTATTATTTATTTATTTATTTCATTTTTTATTATTATTTATTTATTTTATTTATTTATTTATTTTGGACACATTTTTCTGACACACTGAAGACTGGAGTAATGGCTGCTAAAAAATGCAGCATATTTGTCACAGGAATAAATTACATTGTAAAATATATCACAGCAGGAAACAGTTCTTTTAAATTGCAATAATATTTCATTTTTTATTTTGTATTTTTGATCAAATAAATAACCCAGACTTTTGACTGGTAGTGTATGAACATTTCAATAAGTGACAGAATATGGTCAGGAATATGATAAATACAATCAAAAAATTCCAGATTAGAATAGAATAAAATAGAATAGAAGCTGTTTTACCTTACCAGTTAACAATAGAATTAGTCAAGTTCTCTCCCATAATATGGCATTTGGTTTATACAATATCATCGCAATGTGTTTTGTTTTGTTTTGTTTTGTTTTTTGTTTTTCTTAAGTTGACCCATGCCAACCTTTTGTTGACTATAAGGATTGTCCTGAAAAGGTGAAAGGGACTTGCAAGGTTACTTCCTTGATGATAATATGGTTAACAGCTAGCTCTACTTGGCACAGTTCAAAACGGTTGGCTCAGCTAATCGGCAGGACTGTGCGCAGCAGGACTGGGCCAAATCCACTGGCAGAGTGTTATTCCAGTTCCTCAGCACTTCCAAGTCCATGATGTGAAATCTGTACATTCATTAAAGAGTTTTGTAGACTATCTTTAAAAAATGGACTTAATAACCATTTGACATGTCAGGTTAGTAGTTAAGGATGTCTCAGGTAAAACTGATTCATTTGCTCCAAGAGGATTAGTCTGAGGCAGATTAGCCTGGCTACCGCTCTTAATGCTAAAGCTATAGTGAGCATATGGGTGTTTGCTAACCACCTGTCTGCCTACTGAGGGCATATCAGTTGGACAGTCGCAGGCGTAGAGGAAGAAGACTGGAATGAATGGGCTGGATGTCTATCTATATCCAGATGGTCTTAGAGTTGCTACACCAGAAAATATAGAGAACTGGGAATCTGACAGGGAAATGTTTGACCCAAATGTGCGTCTCTTCGTGGCTCTGTTTTCTTACAACCCTGCGGTGATGTCTCCAAACCCTGAAAGCATGGAAGAGGAACTGCCGTTTGAACAAGGACAGATCATTAAAGTAAAGATCTTCTCATATCTTAATTCACAATTATTCAGAACTGCTTTCGCAGCTTACATGAACCTGCTAAATGAAACGCATGATCTTCAGATCATTTCTGTCCTACTTAGCTCATGCTGTGATGGGAGCCTCAAAGACAGCGGGATGTGCTCTTTTGTAGGTATATGGGGATAAAGATGCTGACGGCTTCTATAGCGGCGAAACGGGTGGTCACTTCGGTTTTGTACCGAGCAACATGGTTTCTGAGATTCCTGTGGAGGACGGAGAGCTTAAACTTAGATTGTTCCAGCAGGGGTTTTTACCAGAGGAGACGCCTTCCATAGGCAAGCATTTACATTATTCTCTCTCTTTTTTACTTGATAAAACTAGCCATATATTTAATACATTATTAAAAATAGTACACTTGTATGGATTTAGGGATTGATTCGTGGTTACTTTGTACTTTTAAATTTAGCACCCAGCGAAACTTCTAGTGTGCCAGATGGTGTCAAAGTCCACAGGATGGTGGCCATCTTTGATTATGATCCTTGGGAAAGTTCTCCAAATATGGACATTGAGGTGATTGCATTTATATTCATATAGACATATGTGCATATGTACATTTTGTAATCATATGTAAATTTGAACAAATACGCTTTTAGCGCCACTTAGTGGACATTTAACATCGAATATGTGACAAAACGTACATGGCAATACGTAACGTTATTTCACGTCTTGCAAAAAAGTTCCCACAGGTACGTTTTCATCATGAGATCAGGTTGTAGAGTATGAATCTCATCAAGTTAGTGTTTTTTTAAGCATTTTACATTTATTCTAAAATAATAACTCAAAGTAGTAACAACTTAAACAATATATTTGCAAACTTATGTTCAACAGAGATTTATTTTAAATTTCACCAAGCTGATTACTCACTAAAAACTCATTTCAAGTTTTATTTTGACATAACAAAGTGGTAATATTTAAGTGTGTGACTTGTTCACTTACTTTTTTAAATTATTCTTCCCATTCACGTCATTATATTGTTGATTCATACTGATTCACGAACGTGGCATATGAACGAACAAAAGAGGCGGGAATTATCGCATGAGCCAATCATAACCAGTCAAATCCAGTCATACCGCGATGGAGGCAGTGTCTCCTCTCATGTGACTTTCTCCCATTCATTCTCAATCATCCTACACGAAAACCACCGTTAAATTTAAGGGGTCTGTTTAAACTCAGTGTGCTCAGTTGCAAGAGAGACTCCCGCTGTAACTTCACTTGCTGGTGTCGCTGTTGGATAACTCCTAAACCGTCAGTCACAGGCTCTAGTGTAAATTGTCAAAATTTTCGGGAATTTCACATTTTTTTGTAAAACCTAATTTTTGCAAACTATTCCTAGGTTTTTCTCCCAATCGGAACCAAACCAGTGACGTTTCATGTGTCTCAAAAAAACATGGCCGCCATTGGCCAATTAAAGTTTGAACACCTGTTAGACAAGGTTAACGGAGACCAATCGAAAGGAAACTCGGTGGGCCTGTGTGAGAAATTTCAAAGAAATCGCACACACCCTCAAATATCGCATTATTTGAGGGAGTAAACGATTGTACATTGCGCGGTTTTCTGCACATACACATGATATCCGTATCGTATGACAGACCTCCTCGTTCTAAACAACTTTGCCTCTAGAACCACTGCTGTCAATTAAACCGTTTTTTACATGATTGAGAAGATGTGAAAAACATACTTTTGTGAACTTTAGTTCTAGGTTTTTTCGCTCAGTCTGGAAAAAAAACACCGCAGTACAATTCTCTGGACTCTCTAGGTCAATAATTATCAAAAACGTTAAAATTTACGCTTTGGGAAGCTATAACGGGGTACTTTAGAAAAGCGGCCTGGCCAAATATACCCAAAAGCCTATAAAGCCTAAACAAAAACTCAAAACTTCACGAAATCTGCTGAGCCATGCAACAGGTGATTCTAAACAAGCATGCAAGGTTTTAGGGAGATTGGACCACAGCAGGCACTATCAAAGTCATAAATGTTATAAAAACATCTTATTTCTATGGGAAATAGAAATAACTGTTAACAAAAATGCATTTTAAATAATCGATTTAGGTGGTTACAGGCTTGCTAAATAATATGTAATATCTTTTTCTTTATGTGAAAATAAATACCTAAAACGCTTGAACCCTGGTAATCGCTGCTTGCGATTCAATCCTTAATTAATTTTTTTTAATGATTTATTCATAATTAGTTTGGAATACCACTGTTAAACACTTTACTTTTAAATCTTAAAATATCAAATATAATTTTACATCTCTGCTTTTTGGTTGTTTTCTCCTTTAGGATGAGCTTCCCTTTCGTGCAGGAGATATTATATATGTTTTTGGAGAAATGGACAGCGATGGATTTTATTACGTGAGTATTATGACTCTGTCTACCACGCATGCATTTTTTTTTAAAGGTCGTAAGTTAAAGAATGACTGTTTTATATTGATCCAGGGAGATCTACATGGTTATCGAGGTCTTGTGCCATCAAACTTTTTGCAAGCACTGCCTTGGGACTGAAGGAAATGAGCAACCATAAATCAGGAACAGGAGAATGACGTCAGGTTGTGATTATAACCCACTTTTCTGAATTCAGCTCCAGCTTCAATCTAGCTTTTTGTTCGTTTTTTTTAAAACCATATAACGTGTCTTGTTTCCTGTAATGTACATGACGTATTGTCTCATGTGTCTCTAAATGCACTTGACCTTTCCTTTATGCGCGCACTACGCTTAACATTATTTAAATACGTAAAAGGAAATTAACTTCTAATTAATACAAGAGCTTTTGGAAGCAGCTAGTGCATTATAGCCTTAAAAGACTGATAATGGTAATTTAAGAATTATCCTTACGTGTCTTCTTTTAACTACTCATGTCTTTATATTGATTTAAGCTATTTTTGTAATGTCCTTCCTGTTTGCTGCAACTGCACTGTATGTTTTGCAAACATCTACACAGTTAAACTTAATTTTATTACAGTTTCATAATTTCAGTTTTCCATGCATGCACACATACAGATGAACGCTGTTACAATCAGTCATGAAACACAATATTTATTAATATTTAATAAACAAAACATTCAGATTCAGCATTATTTAGTTCTCCATAAGATCATCCATCGCAGCCAACAGTACACTCATCCATAAAGTAGGAAACACTACACCGTGTAGAGACCTTTAGTAGTGCTGTCTACTTTATGAGTGACTGCACTGTACCTCTGAGGTTCCCGCCTCTTCGCTTTGTGCTCCATTCGTTTCTTTGCACGCTTCCTCTTATCTCCATGTGCGCTGAATGTTCATTTCACAGCCATTTGTTAAACCTGAAATGAAAAATAGATTGAACCGATATAACTAAATCAGTCAGATCACGTTTTAATATGGATTGGATGGTTGGATGTTCAGCTGCATCAGCTTCAGTTGTTAATAGTGAGTCACTGTAAACCACCAGGAAGTTTAGAGTCATTTTTACTGTAGGTAAAAATGAAATATTACATGTGGAATTAACTAATTTGAAATAAAATAACATATAACACCTTCAGTTTTGCTGCTTTGTATGTGAAATGGATTCAGCGTTAACTACTGGAATTGACTTTTTTGAAATTTTGGTTTTGTAACTACTAGTTAAACAAGAACTGAGTGTACTCACTTTTTAAAAGTATTATTTTCTGTTATTAAGTTGTAGCAAATTCACCTAGTTATATTAGCACTTCATCATCCATTAAAGCAAGGTCATAAAACAGAAAAGCAGTCATATTTATCCAACATTTTAGAATAAACCGAAGAGCAGTGACTTACCAGTTCTCTGCCTGCTTGATCCCGGAAACAACAGCGAAAAGAGAAAGAAGTTGTCGCCTTTTAACACTTTTTAGGCCACATGGTGCAAACCACAGGAAGAGGCCCTGCAGTCGCTGTCTTAAAGAAGCACGAATGCACGCCTATTGGACTACAGCGAGTTTCGTTCGAAGACGGACTCGAATCAATTCCTTTTAAGGGCATTTTAACCGATAAAAGACAGATCAGAAATGAGAGAAAAAGCCCTTGGTCTTTAGCATACATAAAAATCACACAAAGAAGTAAAGAGGAAGTTTAGCAAACATGTGATCAGATTGCATCAGGCTTCCACGTAGTCTGTCGGTGTGGCTTTAAAAACTTGATGTTCCAACAGTTTAAAAAACAGCAATGTTGGTCTGTGAGGAAAATATCATCGGTGGAAGACGTTACACTTGTTTTGTGTGTGTTTTTATAAATAGCTTCATAATAAGCTGAACATTTGAAGCATAATCTTGTTTGCAGCACTTGTAGATCTCTTTCCTGAGGGGGAGGGGTGGTTGCTATGTTGTGCAAAACCACACAGTTTCATCAGCATATTGCATATACTTTGAGTCCAATATAAAGGTGTGGTATTGTGTCATATAAAAGTCAACATAAGTGTAATTTAAAGTCATAGCTTGTTACTTTCACATTGCTTTATGGTAAAATGCTGAAAAGTTATTATATGCATACAGAATTAAACAGATTATGAGATTATCGAATGAAAATGTCACATCAGACGGTTTTTCTTCGGTGTCGCTGTTCACAAATGCTTGAATCTGAACACTTTTGTCCCGAGTACATGGTAGTTCGATAAACAGGAGGCCGCTCTCTTATTTCCCTGAACATGATGTACACGAGATGGACTTGGTTGTCTAGACAACCCAAACCTCAAACTCTCGTTTGACACGCACAGAAGGAAGTGGGGGATGTGCAGATGCACTTCTCTGTGATGTACAATGATAATGTAGTGTTGTAAAAAACATGATTTATAGACATTCTGTGATATGTAACTGGGTGATTATTCAAACATGGACCGTTTTGGCTCTGGTGAAGTTTACAAAGTAACCATTCTTTAACATACTCTTCACATTTTTATTAGTTTATCTAATAATATAGTCAAACCGCAGTGTGTATATGGGCCATTCAACAGATTTGGTGCAAAGTTAGAGTTGGAAACATCTTGTATGTATGCAAATTGTATAATATCCAAGGTCTCTAGTAATTGTATTTTTGGAACGTTTTGAAAGATTTGTTCTGTCCCCAAATTTGTCACTACCCAAACACAGTAATATAAAGATTTAATAAGAAGTGTTATATTGGCCTGTTAAGATTTTGTTTGCATCTGCCTTGTAAATGTATATTTTTGCTATTTTATTAAAAAGTTTTCAGAGGCATTGTATTTTTAATCCAGTCTTTCTTTATAAAAGGCAAAAAAGTTGATCATACTGATTTCAAACTTAAGGATTCATTAGTTTGAAAATAAATTAAACCAAACACTATCATAACATCTTTTTTATACTTTATTTTTGGTAGTCACAGTAATGTTTTGATAGCAACCGCATCACATCACAGAATTACTAAAACACTACTAAAACATACTCCAATACTAAACATTTGTATAGCTGTACTAAAATGTTGTTTATTTCTCCCAAATAAAGGATTATGTGTTCTCTTTTGTCACTACTGAAACAATG
This sequence comes from Labeo catla, assembly GCA_012976165.1. Classification (NCBI taxonomy): domain Eukaryota; kingdom Metazoa; phylum Chordata; class Actinopteri; order Cypriniformes; family Cyprinidae; genus Labeo; species Labeo catla. The sequence continues at coordinate 287,201 of VONZ01000411.1, forward strand.
ATGACGTGTTTCGGTCGTGACTGTTACAGTAGGTTTTTAGGTACTAAAAACCAGTTTTTAGTTTCAAAGAACCTCGCTCAAAGATGCTAATGAGCACATGGTTAGCTAGCACAGTTATGAACAGTTGTACACATTTAAAAACTAAATTTTATGGAACGACACCCCAAAAAACAATTATGTCACTACTAAAACTTTACTAAATGTTTCAGTTGTGACTGGTTTGGTAGTGGCGATTTTAGGTACCTTTGAACCTCAAAGATGCTCATCATAGCGCATGGTTAGCTAGCACAGTCCTGAACAGTTGTACATATATAAAAACTAAATTTTATGGAATATCACCCCAAAAAACTATTATGTCACTAACAAAACTCCACCAAATGTTTCGGTAGTGACAATTTAGGTATTTTTGAACCTAGCTCAAAGATGCTAATCAGCACATGGTTAGCTAGCACAGTTCTGAACAGTTGTACACATATAAAACTTTTACCATATTTTTGTGTTAGAAATTATGTAGGAAAAGTAATAGATTAATATATGAAGAGTTCAGATGCAAAAGCCTCTAAATCCATATGGCGTATTTCTTTAAAATGAGCATTTCTTTTTGGCTACTTTGTATAGGTTTCTATGTAAGTACTGGTACTTCTGATTGGGCTGAGGCTGGAATTTAGCAAGTTTGAAGTAAAAGTATTTGATGGATGTATAATATGTGTCAGGAGCATTCACTCAGTATCATTATCTCATTTTTGACCGAGATGGCTTTTAGCCTATTTTTGCATCTGAACTCTTCATATGTCAAAAGTGCAACTTAAAAAATCTATATCATAACAGTTCTGACCTTTGTCACAAAAGACTTTCTTCATTGCCTTTTTCCCTATCACGCTCATCACATCCCTTTCACATCAGAATCATATTACAAAATGTTTTCATTCATGAATTATAAAAATGTAAGTCTGGATAGTGCATTTTTATGTCTGTGTTCAAAAATGGGAGTGACAGTTAAAGGGTTAAAGTTACACACAAATTTTCAGACTTTTGAAAAAAAAATTGCCTCAAAACGATGGGGCCTATCTACTCACACCTTGTAGCTATGAGCGAAAGTGAGTATTTCCTGATCATAAATGTAGGGGTGTAGGTGAAATCATCTCAGCCAGTGGACTAAAATATACACTGCGGTGGCAGTGACATGAAAATGCAGGACACATTTTTTTTTTTTACATAATTTTTAAAGCAAATATATCATTTTCGTAAGTTATAAAATGATTTTATTTCATTTTCATGAAATTTAGGGGTTAGGGGTTTAATCTCAAGCTCTTCATTGATATGTTTGTCGCATTGGTAAACAAACATACAAACATATATTTGTTGGTGATAAAAATAGAATACATTTTACAAGTTGTTTACCATTATTTCACTTATTGTTCAGAAGAATTGTCTTTTATAATTCATATATATGACAACAGTTTTTACTATGAAATTACATCATATTTTTATGAATGTAACTTTGAGCCTGGGCTAAGAGCAAAACAATAAAATCTACACATAAAAGGTATTCAAACATAGTAAAAATAAATGATAACAATCAGGGCCCACGTTTGATTTAGCCGCCATGCCATAAAAATGATTATTGGAGCATATCTTCATTTCTAATTTCTCTTTGTGTTTTAGCATTTTTTGATTTCCTTTCAAATGCGTTTTATTATATTTCACTTCATTCAAGTTTGATTTTTTTCACCCTTCATAATATATTATATATCACAAAAGAAAATAGTTGTAATATGAAGATCTAACAGGTGTAATAAAAAATCAATAACTGAGACATGAAAGGGCCTTAAGCCTACTAGTAAATCACTTTATAGTAAATCACTTTATATCCAGCATGTGTGCAATACACTAGCGTCAGAGTTTATGAAAAATAAAGGTTGCATCTAAAGGTCAAATCTAGAGGACGTTGTTTGCCTCCCTTTTATCAGACACACAAATCACTCATTGAGCAATCCACAAAAACCAATGGATTCATTATCACCTCCACCATGAATTTACAGTGTTTTACAACTGTCTCTGTGCTAACAACTGTCTCCTATAAAATGCAATCCACTGTTCAAGCAGGAGGGGTTGAGGACATGTTTTACACACCTATTCCTGTACAAAACAAGATTAAGTCCTGAAATAAATACCATGGTATAGATAGCGTCTTTTAACTAGCTGCATGAAAAGATGGGTATTATCCAGACAGGTTTAGATTAGGGTTAATTCAATTAGCGTCTTTGCCTTTAGTTTGTAAGACGAGTTAAATGCCTTCATTTTAGTCATTAAATACACAAATCCGACATTTTTTATATTTATGAAGGCTCAATTAATGATTTCATACATTTCAAATACAATCAGCATAAACATTAATCAGTAAATTGTTATTAAAGCTCCCATATATTACGTTTGAACAGTTTTTCAACTTTTACTATTAGCTCAATCTCTATTTTTTAATAGTGTCACCATATGTTCTCGTTTTAACATACATCTCCTGGCCGGGATTTCTAAATTGGCTGAACTGGCTTAAAATGTCCGGGTTTGGCTTTGTTTTCCTATAGTTTTTATGCTTGGCGATGGTAATGACTGAAAAGTAGTTTGACCAATAGCGTGAAGTTATTGTACATAATCAACCAATCGTACCGTGCAAGAAGGTGGGATCTACAAAGCACGGTTAAACTAATACAAACGCACGTACATATACTGTATGAGGACTAGCACGTCAATATGAAAACAACAACAGCGCCAAAACACGTAAATTTTAGGCCAAGGCAGCGTTTTAAGTAGAGTTGCAATTCAGAAAAAAAGATTAATATTCTGTTTTAGAGTCACCACTAGATGGCGTGACTATTTCAGATCAGAGACTGTAACCGGCCTACATGTTCAAACATTCACAGGTGTATTTATGTTACATTATGCGGTATATCCATGTATCAAAACCTTTATTAACACATATGTAACAGTAAAGGAATGTAACTTTTTTATTATGCTGTGATTCACTTCATTTTACTGTTGTCATGTTTGCTTACTGCTCCAAAGAATGGTCTGTGTAACCACAATATTCCTTAGTAAGTGATAATAACTGATAACAACAGATAATAAGTGTTTTTTTCATGTGTTATTTGAAAACATGTGAAAGTTTGTTATGGGTGGGGAACATATTTGTCATCATGAAGAGATTGGAGTAGAGAAGATACACTAAACTTTACTCATGGATCTGACAGGGATCTTGACAGGGATCTCTAAGACTCATTCTAATACATACAGTTTTACAGTCAGGTTTTCTGCTGTAAAACGTGAAAGGAGGAGTCACCTGAGCACTCTTATAAAATGCACCACCAATATATCCCATCATAAAACACATTCCCCTTTTCTTCAGCTGGGTTGTTCTTTCAGGTGGATTTTTATCCAAATTTAAAGAATGAATGTGCTTTGTTTTTCTGTATTTGCTGTTTTATGCAGCTTTGCTTCAAGCGCAGGTAAGTGGTGTACCTATATGCCATGTTATTAAGAAACGATTGCTGAAAATAAAAATAAAAAGCATAGCTAAGCAGATTTAAAACATGGAATTAAACACCTTTGAAGGTTTTAGATGTTAAAAACCTTTTAACTGAATGACCTGAGCACAGACATGTACATGCACATGCATGTATAATCATTTAATGTGATTATATTTCATTATCAATATATTATACTGCATATATATATTAGTTTGCAATATGTAAACTTGGTTTTCTTTCAGAATGGTGCTATCAGTCTCAAGTAACTTGCAACGAGTCCCATACATGCGTAGGTGAGCACTGTGCCTTGTTCAAACTTTTAAATTAAGCTATTAGAAGGAAATACAGTATTTTTCAGATGTTTGGGGTCATTAATATTTAACCTTAATAATATTTAACTTAATAATATTTAACATTAATAATAAACAACACTTTTATTCAAGAAAGATGCATTAAAATTGTTTAAAAGTGACATGTCTTTTTGAACTTTTTATTATTAATAATAATAATAATAAATCAACATATTAGATGATTTTTATTAACATAGTATGACTTTTTGTATAGGACCGGATGACTGGGAGTCGGTAGCCTCAACCTGTGGACAATCAAAACAGTCACCCATTAACATTGTGACAAAGCAAGTTGTCTTTGACAGTCGTCTGACCCCAGTGCAATTTACAGGCTACCAAGAAACAATCAATACTGTCATTACAAACAATGGACACACAGGTAAGTTACTCTTGAATATAGCCTACATTTTCACTGGGAATATCCTTTACCCACTGGCAACTGTTTATCACTTTATAAACCATTTTTATCATATATACTTTGTTATCTCTAGTGCAGGTTAAACTGCCAGACAGAGCAACAATTAGTGGAGCCAATTTAGGAGCCACTTACAAAGCTCAGCAGCTTCACCTGCACTGGGGCAAGAATGGTGGACCTGGATCAGAGCATACTGTAGATGGAGAGAAGTACCCTATGGAGGTAACCGGCTATTGAAATCCTTCTTATTTTTAATGTAAGAATAGGCACGGCTATTTGTAACTTGAATGTGCGTGGTTTCCGGTACATCCACTTCAAGTTATTTTAGCTGTAGAAAAACAATCCGTTATACTGCTTGATATGGCAATGTGGTATTCGTTATTGTAATATTTTAATGTATTAACGTAGCCTATTCATAAACTCTTTGGTTTATAGTGCAAATAGTTTTACTGTTTACTGCACGATTCTTCTACTTGTTTACCAATAGCGGCTAATAAATCGGAAGTCGCACACATGTGTTTGATTGCAAAGTGGTATTTGTTATCATAGTATTTTAATTTATTAACGTATTCATAAACACTCTGGGTTATAGCGCAAATCGTTTTACAGTTTACTGCATGCTTCTACTTATTTAACAGTAGCTGCTAATAAATCCTAAGTCAGGCACATTCACGAAAAATCGGTTATGCTGTTTGATTGCAAAAGCATATATGTTTTCATAGTATCCTAATTTAGTAACGTATTCATAAACACTCTGATTTATAGCGCAAATAGTTTTACCGTGTATGATTCTTCTACTTTTTACCAATAGCGGCTAATAAAGCGGAAGTCCCACACATTAAGGAAAATCGGTTATGCTGCTTGATTGCAAAGTCGTATTTGTTTTCATAATATCCTAATTTAGTAACGTATTCATAAACACTCTGATTTATAGCGCAAATAGTTTTACCGTGTACTGCATGATTCTTCTACTTTTTTACCAATAGCGGCTAATAAATCGGAAGTCGCTCTCATTCATAAAAGTATTAGTATAAAAATATGCATCCGCGTTACAAAATAAAGTAGACATACGGATTATATTCCTGCAATTATTTGTGAATCGAATGTATGAATTTTGTATCCTTAACAGCTTCATATTGTACATATAAAAGAAAAATACAACTCTGTGGAAGAGGCCACTGGAGACCCTTCTGGAGTTGCTGTTCTTGGATTTTTTTATGAGGTAAAACCACAGATGTATTTCAAAATGTTTGTTAACAAACACTAATAAAAGTTAATACAACAGTGTTTTTTTTTTACAACTTTCTTACCTTAAAGGAATCAACAAACACCAATAACAAATATGATGGGATCATAAATTCACTGAAAAATATTACACATCCTGGTAAGATTATTTCACAAACCTTCAAAGCTAAACAAACATGTTCTTTTATTGCTTCTTGTTTGATATACTGCAGCGCTATACATAGTCACAAGGTCACAATCGGCTATCTCTAATATGGGAGGAACCTGTTTGATAATGTGTTATTAATCAGACAATATTTAGAACAAAGAACGGGAACTTCATGACAACTTATAAAACATCTTTTTTAGGCACCAACGTAACACTTCCAGCGGTGTCATTAGACATGCTCATTCTCCCCCACACTGAATTGGAGAGGTACTTCCGATATGAGGGGTCCCTCACCACACCAGGCTGCTCTGAAGCTGTGGTCTGGACAGTATTTGAGAAACCGATACCGCTTAGTAAACAACAGGTAATTTGCTGTGCGTATAAACAAGTGAATCTTTAACACATCATGAGAATCGTCTTATCTTTGTCTTGCAGCTTTCTGCATTTTCAAACCTGACGTTTTCTAACGGGACTCCAATGGTAAACACATTCCGACCCGTTCAGCTCCGACATGGACGTGAAGTGAATTATTCTGGGAGTTATGTTTTTTGTGTTAGCACTGCCTTATTGGTCAGCTCTGTTTTCACATCCTTCTATGCTCTCACTGTCTAATTTATGTTGAAACAAGTTATTTATCATTCCTCAATATATTTATGACAAATCACACTTTACTGTGACTTCAAAGTGTATCTAACATAAAATTGTGTAGTATGAAAAGCAGCTAGTCAAACATATCAATCCACAGCCCACATCTGAGGTCTTCTCAAATGTATATATATATATATGTAAATTAATCATACAAAAATCATAATTTTGACATCTATTGAACTTATATTGAATTATCTGTTATTAAAATAATATTTAACTGTGTCCCAAATTTTGCACACTTTTGCACAACTGTCCCTGTTACAAGCATGTAGAAAAACATTCTAATTTAAGATCTATTTGTGGAAAGTATAAATTAAAAATGCAAAAAGACATTGTATAACATATACACAGTGGTTGAATTGTAAAAAAAAATGGTGTGGTCAAGTATTTATTTGGTGGGGGTCCTGTAGATAACTTTACACAATGATTCTAAATTAATCTAATTTTAAACACATTTTATGTAATAAAAAATTGAGCTTTTCTTAAATGAACAATTATTTATAAGCAGCTTTTCTTCCCAGGCCTGAAAGATTTTTTAGGACTGTCATGGATATATAAATAAATCAATAAAACCGCCAGTAGGTGGTAACAAATCCTGGTTTTAATAAATGATTAACTCAATCATTAAAATCAAATGATTTGCTCCGAATGTCTGATTCAACAATTGAGTGGATTGTAGAATCATTGGCTCACACGATTCATTCACACATAGATTAATTCAGGATCGAAACACCCCATGTTGATCTCCACTGTTGTATAGAGTCAATAGCACATTTGCAATCCAGCAAGCTATCCCGAAAAATATTCTCGCTTGTGTTATAAATATAAAATAAATAACTTATACAGAAATATTTTTTCTTTCATTACTTAAGGACATTCTAACTGCATTCCAGTGGGCTCAATTCGAACGCTGCATATACAGCATATTATACTAAACAGAGGAACATGGCTGCACATGTAATATAATAAGACAATATTTACTAACTGGCATTGGCAATTTTTATGATTGGAATTACTGTATTCTTGTGTTTCCTTTCTTGTGGTTCCTGTATTGTAAATGTTCAGTCCAAATGAATAAAAACATAAAAAGAAACTTGACAAACAAACAAATATGGCCATACAATGATCGTTTGTTTCAGTGTTTAATAATGAATAACTAACCATGTGAACATTTTACAAGCTGAACACTTGCTTCTGTTTATTGCACGTTAAAGCTGTACGGGATAGAAAGGAAGTGTGTTCTCATTGGCCAGATTCTCAGAAGACAGATTATTCATTGATATTTCAAGTTTGGTGATTTCTTATTGGTTTTAAATATCTGGCAACCGAAATGAGAATTAAGAAGGAGAGAAGGACATGGAAACTTTTAAATTTAAATAATAAAAACTTATATATATTAAAAAGACTGGGGAAAGCGTACTAATTCATTAATTTATTAATTCATTCATTTATTCGTTCATTCAATCAATCATTCATTCATTGATAAGCATACACATACTATTAAACAGACTATTAGTTATCAGAATTTGTATTAATTTTATACTCATATTATCCAAAACTTGCATGTGTCATGTCTAATTTACATGAATTTACATGAAGACAATTAAAAACACAAATTGAAAAGAGACTATCAAATTGCGTATCAAATAAAATGCATCATATAATATATAATATAGGAAATCGCCAAAATCACCCAAATCAGATAAATTCATAAAAACTGAAGAAAAAAAAAGCAATGCTGAACGTGTACTGTACAAGGGTGTGTTTAGGCGGAGGGAGCAGGTTTAAACTGGTCTGGAAAGCTTTGTGGGACCTGGCAACCCAAATCACTGTTACTACAACAGTCAGCTGTCCAGCACTTTAACTTCGTGGGAGAAATAAGTAACATGGATCGCTGGAAAGGCAGGGTTGCTCTTGTCACTGGAGCTTCAGTGGGAATCGGAGCTGCAATCGCAAAGTCTCTTGTCCAGCACGGCATGAAGGTGGTCGGCTGTGCTAGAAATGTAGAGCAAATAGAGGTAATGCACCGTTAGCATATGCTTTATAGCATACACTTGCGAGGAGTAAATGTTTATGCACCGGCTGAAGAATTGCATGTTCTGTCTTGCAGAAACTGGCAGCTGAATGTGTCCGCAGTGAATTCAGCGGCACTCTGTTACCATATAAATGTGATCTGACTGTAGAGGACGACATGTTATCCATGTTCTCCTGGATCAAAGGTCAACATCAGGGCGTTGATGTGTGTATTAATAATGCTGGTTTGGCTCTCCCAGAGCTTCTATTGAGCGGCAAAACCAGTGGCTGGAGGACTATGATGGATGTAAGTAACACTCTACTTGACGCGACAAAAGCCGCCGAATCATTTTTGCGAATCGGTTCTTTCCAATAGCCCATTTCAATAGTAACGGGTGCTTTCGAATCACTGCTTCCTGAAGCTTCGAAAATTTTGCGAATCATTTGTTTCGAATCAATGATTCGGACCGTGCTCTGGAAATGTTTCGAAAGTTCAATGTTTCGCCGCTTGGGGGCGATCTCTGTAAACCCATTCCAGAAGGAAACAATGCATTAAGAGTGGGGTGAAAACTTTTTGAATTTAAAGATCAGGGTAAATTTCACTTATTTTGTCTAATGGGAAACATGTAAGTATCTTCTGTTCAAAAGTTTACACCCCTTAATGCATTGTGTTTCCTTCTGGAGCATCGGTTAGCATTTGAAACTTCTATAATAGTTGCATATGAGTCCCTCAGTTGTCCTCAGTGTGAAAAGATGGATCTTATAAACATGCCGTCATTGTTGAAAAGGGTTTAAATACACAAAAATGCTGAAAAACCACAGAATTTGTGAGACCTAAAGGATTTTTCTGAAGAACAGAAGTCATTTGAGCTATACAGGACAAACAAGGGACTCATAAACAACTATCACTACAACAAACAAACAAAACACTGTTGTGGGTCATTGAGGTACCAACACAGTATTAAGAATCAAGTGTATGTAAAGTGTGTGTGTCATTTTTATAAATTCAACTATTATTTTCTCTTGTGGACTATATGTAAATGTCTTTTATGTGAAATATGTTCAGGTCAGTAATAAATAAGAAAACAACCTGCATTTTGTATGGTCACTCTTATTTTGGTAAAATAATTAACAGATTCTGCAAGGTGTATGTAAACTTTTGACTTCAGCTGTACTCTATGTGTGTTGATAAAACTGTACCTTTTCACTTTCTTAGTCAAGAATTTGGTTTACTCCAGTACTTCACTTTTTGTTCAGGTGAATGTCATTGGGCTGTCAGTGTGCACCCGTGAGGCTTACCAATCAATGAAAGAAAGAAATATTGATGATGGCCATATCATTAATATTAACAGGTACAGGAATGTTTTATTAGACTCTTTTTTTGCCTGTCTTTAAATTCCAGCCTGTGCTGGGTCAACGTAACCTTTAATATATTTGTGTGTTTTAGCATGAGTGGACACCGCGTTGTTGACAATGCCGTTACACACTTCTACACTGCCAGCAAATTTGCAGTGACGGCTCTTACCGAAGGTTTGAGGCAAGAGTTACGAGAGGCCAAAACCCACATACGAGCCACTGTAAGTGGATCAAGATCTGCTTCTGTTGAGCACCTTATTTATGTTATATGATTATTGCATGTCCATGACTTGTGCTCTTTCTTTAACAGTGTATTTCACCTGGTTTAGTGGAGACAGAATTTGCTTACAGACTCTTTAGTGAAGAACAAGAAAAGGCTGCTGCTACTTATAAAAGTATAAAGGTATAGACAAATTCTGATTCATTTCTATACAACATGTTGTAGGTCATTGTTTACATGTTTACATTTTTAAATATTGTATTTGCAGTGCCTACAAGCAGATGACATAGCAAACGCAGTGGTGTATGTACTAAGTGCTCCTCCTCATGTTCAAGTAAGCATGATCCATCCCTGGAGAAAACAATATTATGCTGTTGGTGTTTGCTGACATTGTTCATGTATACAGACAGTATTTTATATAATAGTTTTCCTTTTCGCTCCAGATTGGTGACATTCAAATGAGGCCTGTGGAACAGCTGGCATAAACTGAACGGAGAAACAGGATGAAACATCTCTGAGGTCTTTATCATCTGAATGGCTCATGAATGGTGTTAAATATAAAATGCAAAGCTGACAAAAACCACAAAAATGTCCCATTTCTGCACTTTAAATCTTTGAAATGCAAATAGCAAGAACATACACTACTGCTCTGTCTGATCAGAAGGTTTACATTTTTTATAATAATTTTAATGACTATTTTTGTGTATGTTAAAAAGACTGAATTAGCATTGGAGAAATAATTTTGAAAACACCAAAAGTACTTTTCACCACATATTGATGCAGAATCTGCATCATTTATTATGCTTGGCATCATAATGATTGACTTTTTTTTGAATGAACATTTACAGATGAACATAAATGTTTTGAGGAATGTTGAGGAAATGTGATAATGCTTAAAGGAGAAGTCCACTTCCAAAACAAAGATTCACTTATAAGGTCTCACCCCAAATGCAGTTGTAAACGATTCCAGCCGAGAAAGAAGGGTCTTCTCTATCACTTATCTTATCACTCTTATCTTATCACTTTGCAAAGACTGGGTCGGTACTTCTGCAGCGATGTAGAATCATTGATGAAAGTTGAGGGAGAAAATACGATTGGAGTTTTTCGACATACCCTAACTGTCTTGAGTCAGAATACACAGAGTTAAGGGAGAGAAAGGCAAGACGAGCATTTGAGATTAAAAAGTAATTTTTGCATTTTTTAAAATTAAAATAACCAATCGTTTCTCTAGATAAGACCCTTCTTCCTCGGCTGGGATCGTTTGAAGCCGCATTTAAACTGCATTTTGGAGGTTCAAAATCAGGGCACCATACCAGTCCATTACATGGAGAAAAATGCAGAAATGTTTTCCTCAAAAAACATAATTTCTTTACGACTGAAGAAAGAAAGACATGAACATCTTGGATGACAAGGGGGTGAGTACATTATATGTGAATCTTTGTTTTGGAAGTGGACTTCTCCTTTTACAAATTTCTGTTCAATTCTGTGCCTGCAGTTCTGACCTTATATTTTTAAGTGAGGCATTAACTAATAAAAAAAGAGCGGTTTATGTCTTTTCTTCGTAAACTTCATTAAAGACTATTAATAAACTATTAAATAGCTATTTTTCAAGTCATGCCTGAGGACTTAATGTCACAGACCCCAAATAACTTAATTTGCAATTGCGTTTATAAAAAAAACCTTGTATGTATGGGTTTGAGTGCATAAAAACGGAATACAGTTAGCATTATTTTAAGACAAAATTATGCAATAGCTGCAACATGCTGACTTGGATATTTATGTTAAATTCCATTGCGAATTTCTTATGGCATTTTGAATGGCACTACAGCAACGTGACACTCTCAAACGGAAGAGAAAGGACAAGGAAGTATTCACAGCAACAATCCTAACGGTTAAACATGTTTTCTGAACTGAATTTTATTGTTACACTGGAAATTGCAGAAGTAACGTTAGAACATAAAAATATCGGAGGAACTGACTGGATCTTGGCTATATCAGTCTGCACGGACAAACGGAGATGCAGTTAGGACCCCTGCAAACTAGCAGCAGCTCTTCTTCTATATGAGGTGTATGAACTTGTAATATGGATCGCTGGAAAGGCAGGGTTGCTCTAGTCACTGAAGCCTCTGTTGGAATCTGAGCTGCAATCGCAAAGTCACGTGTCCAGCATGGCATGAAAGTGATCAGATGTGGCAGAAATGTAAAGCAAATTGAGGTAATTTACGGTATGCATCTGTAGCAGAGGAATAAAGTTTTCGTATGATGCTGCCGGGAAAAAAGAACATTTTAATGCAAGTAGCACAAAACACGGAAAGAAAGTGAAAACATCCGTACAGAGATAGATTAAAGTTTGTTTTGGTCACCATTGATTCGTTATAGGCTACGCTACTTGTCTGCATCTTGTGAAATGCACCTTACTGCTAATTATTTTGTTTTGTTTACTTTTTTCAAGTTTGACAGCGTCAGTTTATTGCTTCAAATATGGAGAAAAAGGCAGCGTGAACATTAAACATCAATTCTCACTTCATGTTTCAAACAATAAAAAGTCGTAAAGGTTTGAAAGAACATAAAAGTGAGTAGCCTAAATGGTCGTCAGAATCCAACAATGAAATTACTGTCATCTTTTACACCCGTGTCATTGAGATCTCTGGTTAATCACATTGTAATAATATAATCCTAACGTTCGACATGTTTTACAGTTTCATCTTGTTTATGCAGCATTTCATGTCTCAGGAAACAATGTGTTCAAGGACGAAGTTCTAAATATTGGTATAATAATTAACCCAGATATATAAACTATAAGTGTGCCAGTGTCAGTTTTGGAACAACCAGCTAAAACCAGCCTGACCAGCCTAGCCAGGCTGGGAGACTAGCTAAAACCAGCTACTTCCAGCTCAAACCAGCTAAGACCAGCTAAACCAGCCTAGGCTGGTTTTAGCTGTTTATTTTTTTTCAGCAAGGTTTTTCTTCCATTTACATAAATTGTCAGCTGAATGCGTCAGTAGTGATTCAGCGGGTCTCTGATCCCATATAAATGTGATTTGTCTGTCTGTAGAGGACAACATATTGTCCATGTTCTCCTGGATCAAAGTTCGACATCAAGGTGTTGATGTGTGCATTAATAATGCTGGTTTGACTTATGCAGCTAGAGATTGTGTGATTTCAGTCCTATTCATATTTTGCAGATAAATGTCATTGGCCTGTGAGGCTTACCAGTCCATGAAAGAAAGAAAAGTTATTGATGGTCATATCATTCATATTAATGGGTACGGGAATGATTTATTGGACAATTTTAGACATATTTATTTTGCTACTGTGCCATGCACCAAATAATTTAATGTCTTGCTATGTTTTATTATGTGTGGACATCGCATCCTCCACAATGCTGATTTACACTTCTATACCGCTACCAAATATGCAGTTTTGAGGCAAGAGGCCAAAACCCAAATACCTGCCTTAGTAAGAGCAGGATGATCAAGAAGTAATATGGTTATTAAAAATAAAACATGTCTAAACACTTGTGTGCTCTTTCTTAATGAGTCTGTAGCTCCTGGTTTAGTGCAGATGGAGTTAACCTACTAGCTCTTTAGTGAAAAAAACAGAAAAGGCTGCTGAAAAAAAAAGCAGCATAAAGGTAATCCAAATCCTGGTTCTTGTCTACAAAGCATGTTTTTTAGGTCTTTGTTTACCTTATTAATATTTAAAAATCATATTTACAGTGCCTACGAGCAGATGACATAGCAAAGGCAGTGGTGTATGTACAAAGTGCTCCTCTTCACGTTCAAGCATCATTGATAAACTATACTGCTGTTAATGTTTGCTGTCTCTCTGACATTGGCTTAACCATTCACTTATTTTTTTTTTTAGAAACAGAAAGTTGAAAACTTTATTATTGAATTGTAATTTATAGTTTTTCCTTTAGGCTATTCTCTATAGACTGGTGACATTTAGATGAGGTCTGTGGAGCAGCTGACATAAATTGAACAGTTAACTAAGAAATGTTAAGAAAGTGTCTTTTATAAACATTGTAAGAGATCACAGGCATGTCCAATATAATTGTATATTATATATACTAATTGTAAAGTCTCTAAATCTATTGAAATATATTTTGTAAGAACACAAAACACTGTTTTGTCTCATTGTGAACTGATTTAAGAAATACTTTAGGTGCTTGTGTAAACACCCCTTTGATTAGGCCTCACCCACTGATGTGGCAGCTCCCATTATTTTCCTGAAGCAGAGACCTATATTTGGACTGAGTGAAGACCACAGCAAACTGGCAGCAGATTTTCTATAAGAGTTTTCTCAACTTGTAACATGGATCGCTGGAAAGGCAGGGTTGCTCTTGTCACTGGAGCTTCACTGGGAATCGGAGCTGCAATCACAAAGTCTCTTGTCCAGCATTGAATGAAGGTGGTCGGCTGTGCCAGAAATGTGAAGCAAATTGAGGTAATAATACAGCTGTGGGGGGGGGACAGAAGAAATGTGAGGAAGTCCAACGTGATCTCATGATAATTCGTATGTATTTTACGTAAAATGTGGTTCCACAAAACGTACATTTACTTACGTTTTTACAGGCAGTAAAACGTACAATACTGACGTATTTTCAGCATCTAAACGTACAAATACTTAGGTATTTTTAGCATTTAAACGTACAAAACTGACGTATTGAGGACACCTAAAAAACGAATCCATATGAATACTGAAATCGCTGCATTAATTTCATTATTGTTGTTTTCAGTTGTCATATCAATGACCTTATGTTTTCAGTTGCACGTTTAATAGATTATTTAATATGAAATTATAACATTTCATTCTGTTCTGTGTGATTTCTGCTGCCAGTTCGTTTCCAAGGATAGGTATACATAATGTTAAACAAGACTACACTTTAAACCCTTAAAAAAAATAACATTTGTGCAATCGTTTAACCATCCATGTAATATTTACTTAGTTTGCTGTGGTGGGACACAAAAGACGTTTTCTCCGACATGCTAACAATAGAACCATAAAACACACCGAACACGCATTTTATTTGTGCGCTATAATCCAGATCTTCAGAATCCATACGATTGCGAGGAACAGACCCAAAATCAAGACTTTATCCAGCGATCTTCATCTCCAACCAAGCAGTGAGTCCAGTAGCAACAGCAAATAAACCCGCGCTGAAGCGCATTTTACAAATTCAAATACTGCCGCATCAAGAAACTACAGGTTTTACGGCAGGAAAATCGAACGCTCATTGGCTCTCGCCTGCATTCGTCACAGATTACGACGTGCCGTGTTTCTGGTGGGAAGTGTTTGAAAGATGCGCGGGCGCCTTCTTCACAGAGTGGATCAGGATAATAATTTGGATGATATTTGCACCGATTAACTATTTAAATTTTGCTCTGCACCTCAAACCTACTGTATTCCGCCAGAGAGGACTGCGGCTGCAACGCGTCGTCATCTGGATTACTTTTGGCACTGCTGTACGTTTTTGCAATAAATAAATGAATGTGATTGCACTTTTCTGTCTGCCATGTTTCTGTACAGAGAGAATTATGATTAACGTTAGGTTTAGAGGCAGGAGTGGGATTAGTGACTATAAAAATATTTGAATGCTGTATTGTTACTAAAATGGTAATTTCCCTGCATATTTTGGTCAGATACGTTTTATATCTTTTTATATTCGCTATAAAATGGGTAGGTTTAGGTTTGGGGGTAGGTTAAGAGGGTTAAAAATCTAAATCGCTTAATAAAATGACAAAAAGGCATTGATACGAATGAAATAAAAGATACGTAAATATTTTACGTTTTTTAACTAAAATTACGTAGCGATTTGTACGTTTTAAACGTTGAAATACGTCTAGCATCAATAAAAACGTACAAAAATGTACGTTTTGTGCCTCCAAACGTTATGTATAAATACCTACGTGTAAACAATGAGACCAGGCTGAGAAATCACAGGTGGGTCATTCTAGAATTGTGGGTACATAGCAAGACTGGTGACAAGAGTGATTTGATGAACATGAAAGTAAAGTTAAACATCTCCCATGGCCTGCACAGTCACCAGATCTGAATATTATTGAGCCACTTTGGGGTGTTTTGGAGGAGCGAGTCAGGAAATGTTTTCATACACCAACATCACATAGTGACCTGGTCACTGTTCTGCGAAAGGAATGGCTCAAAATCCTTCTGGCTACTGTGCAGGACTTGTATTTGTCATTCCCAAGATGAAATAATGCTGTATTGGCTGCAAAAGGAGGCCAAACACCATACTAATTGTGGTCTAAACCCAGGTTTTTCAGTTTCACTGTCCAACCCCTGTACATTACCATGCTGAAATCTTCCAAGAATTGTCATGGAAGAACTTGTTTTATTTGTGTCCGAAAAAAAACACTGTCAACTAAGTTACCCACTAGAAGGCCCCCCCACCACCCTAAAAATGAATGATTTGTCCTATTCTCGCATAATTTGCACAGTATGATGATATTTCCTATAGAAGCACATGGATAAAACACTAGAAGTTATGCTCTCTCTCTTTCCCCTAATACTGGTTAAACTAACAAACCTGTGTCACGAGTGGAATAATTGACTGTCAACAGTGTTACACATGTATTATTGCTGCAAATTTTAACAAGACTAAAACTTATGTTTTGTTTATGAAAATATATTTTTAAACATACCATATGCTCAGCAGTTCTAGGCTTCCATGTTGAGTATAGGCCCAAAACACTAAAAATGTCAACTAAGTTACCTGTCAACTGTGTTACCCAGTAAAGGTAACATGGTGGAAAGTAGCAAACATAGATGGTATTTTATGCACGTATTCCTTCAGATCACTTTTATGTATAAAGCACTTTATACAATATAGATTGTTTCAAAGCAGCTTGTAAGGTCATGTTTGGGTTTTTGAAAAAAAGGAAAACGTTTTTCTTCACATTGTCAAATTCTAAATGTACCTCTAATTACAGAATGACCCAGGTAATTTATGTAGCAACACCTTATTTTTGTATTGCATTCTGACCAGTTATGACACAGCAGCAGTAATAATCCAAAGTTTGTATCCTGCTGCCAAAGTTTTTGAGATTTGTACCCATCATCCCAGATAGTACACTGCAAGATATCTGTTAAGGATCACTTGATCTGGAAAGCATCTGCTGTGTACAAACATCTGACAGACATCTGTAAGAAGTCAGTTTTACATACATTCTAAGTCATAAACATCTTAAAGACATCTAATAGATGTCTATTTGACATCTGATAAGAAACGTCCTATAGACGTATTGCATTCCAAAAGCAGACGTCAAAAAGACATCTCCAAGATGTACCTGTGCTATCAGGGATGAAATGTAATTCTGTCTTGACAAATCTCTGAGGGATTGGCATGGTAATGTACATGACCATGTAAATGTATTTGGGACTTGCTACTGCCAATGCATCTACAAGATGCTGCTGTGAGCATGTAAGAAATACTGCTGCTGCACGTGTAACATATATGAATAACCCCCATATAGCATATATGAATTACCTCGTGGCTAGTGATCGACCGATATTGATTTTTTATAACCGATACGGATACCGATTATTTTCATAATTATGTGCCAGATAACCAATATGCAGAACCGATATTTATTTACTGTTACAAAGTAAATCAGTAACTGAGTAAATTAAGTCCATACTTCACTTTGGTTTTTCCTCCTTTAAGCCATCCTAAAAAGTGTTGAAAATTAGCATATAACAAACAAATATAACAAAACATAATTGTATTTCTCAACTGGCATGTTATATCAGAATTACTAATATTGTTTTCGTCGTTCTATTCTGAAATGCCTGCTGACAGCACGGTTTATCTATACATTTACATAGAAGTATACTCAAACTGTGATCGCTGGCAAAGATAACACATAATTTCCATAGGGTTGTACATATTTAGAAGTGTATTAGAAAAATAATGGTTATATAGTACATGTTAATATAATTGAGGGTGTTTTAAACAAGTGAATCTTGTTAAAAGTTACATGCGGTGGCCGTCAGAGCATCAACCCGGTGAGTGAACGTAGAGCCCTGCATTTCACCCCGAACCCGATGGGCCCCGACTTTTTTACGTCCCTAGGGCCGGGCTTCGGGCCAATATTCACGTCATAGCTCAGACGCGGGCCGGGCTTCGGGTCTGTTTTATGCTGCTTCTTATTTTTATACTTTTGACATCCACAATTTATGGTGATGAAAAAGCCCGCGCTGGTGAAAACAACACAAAACGTCACTTTCGCTTTCACTTTTGAGACCAACTCGGAAGGCGTTTAGCTTCTCCATCAGCAGCACCAGTGAGCGCGCCTTCAGCGCAGCGGGAAGAGATTCGCGTTCACGCAATAGGCTAAAGCTTGCTGCAAAGCAAAAGTACCATGAATGTGTCAAGGGGAAAATATTAAGGAGATTTTTTAGATTTATTAATTAAGTGTTTTAATTTAGGGAAAAATTTGCCGATCCGGACTCGCCATCTTCTCTTTGGACGCGCCTTTAAAAACCATCATTACACATAATGAAAGAGTTTTTGTTTTCGATTTGATTTACTTCGTTAAGTAATAATTTTGAGCTTTCTACAGGTATATTTATCATGTCTGTGCGGTTTGTATTCGCTGAGTTTTGGTTTATTTTTGTGAAGCGCTCCTGTTGAGACAACAGAAAGCGCATAATGATTGTTTTATAAAAGCACCGTTTGCAGCGTTTTGTTGATATTGTGAGTACACACAAATAAAAGTAGACCCTTTACAGTTCCGAATGATGTATTACTCTACCTTTATGAGCAAAAATAATGGAATAATCAAATTGTTTCCACTGAAAGAAATGTGATTAGTGATCGCACTGGCGCCTCCGTGTCCTGTAAGCAGCTTTAGCTTCCACTCTCCGCACAAACCATTGGGTATGTGCCTAATAGCGCACATTTATCCAAGTTTAACATTGAAACTCACATTGCTTTATACTTTAACTCTTTTAGGCCTATATCTATAGTTTTTAT
The DNA here is from genome assembly GCA_012976165.1 of Labeo catla. Lineage (NCBI taxonomy): Eukaryota > Metazoa > Chordata > Actinopteri > Cypriniformes > Cyprinidae > Labeo > Labeo catla. The sequence goes on from VONZ01000411.1 coordinate 306,118, forward strand.
TTAGATTTCTTATGACGGTTTAAGCTTATATGTGACTTCATAACACTATAATGAACATACAACAGAGAGAGAATTAAATTCAGCGCTTTCATTTCCAACATGTGCTCATTCATGGCTGTATATTATTTAATTCAGGCAAAGTTATGTTTATTGCGACAGGACTTGAATTAATTTACGTGACTGTAAGTTCATCTCTATTTCTTAGAGCCAAGCTGCATAAACTAGTTACATATCAGGCATTTATGTATCACATCTAATATGAGCATTAATAGCTGTTTTATTAAATAAAGTTGACTAATTACAGCAAAGCAAGAAAGTAAGCTATGCTTTACCTTTGCACGCCGTTGTCCGGTTTCCCCTCAGGCGCGCTGCATGTGCGCAATTCTCAAAACAACCACAAGATGGCGGCGTTTATCGGTGAACCCGATATTACAAAACCGATAACCGATTATGGTAAAATGATTAAATATCGGGAAAAATATCGGTAAATCAATATATCGGTCGATCTCTACTCGTAGCAGATCTATACAGGTGGAGCTGAGGAAGGTGGAGGGTTTCTGAGGCACACTGCAAACTGCTACAGCAAGCACTAGTCATGTATTTGAATGCTGAGCAGCGAGCTCATTGGCTACCAGCACAGGAGAGAACCAGCAGCTGTGCCATGTGATAATGATGTCATTAGGTCAGATTGAGTTAGACTTATCAGACTGTACCATCTAGAGTATCATGCCAGAACACTTTATGTCTCAGAGTACTCATTCCTTTCACAGAAATTGGCAGCTGAATGTGTCAGTAGTGGATTCAGTGGCACTCTGATCCCGTATAAATGTCACCTGTCTGCAGAGGACGAAATCAAATCAATGTTTACCTGGATCAAAGGTCAACACCAAGGAGTTGACATGTGCATTAATAATGCTGGTTTGGCTCATCCTGAGCCTATATTGAGTGGCAAAACCACTGGCTGGAGGAATATGATGGACGTAAGTAACTCAAATAAGCAGGTAATCCTGATGATAGTCATATCATTAATATTAATAGGTAATTGTAATTAGAATAATGACGTGTATTTTATTGCACCTTTGTTCTGTGCACTCATTTTTCTGTCTATGTCCAGACACAAAAGCATTTAGTGTCTTAAAATATGTGTTTTAGTATTTGTGGACACCTGGGTCATCAACCACGCGAATGGACACTTCTACTGTGTACTTGTTAGCAATGTCTATGTCTCCTGGTTTAGTGGAGACAGAGATACACTATCGGCCCTTTAGTAAAAACTCAGAAAAGGCTGCTGCTATCTATAAAAGCATGAAGGTATAGACAAATCTTGATTCTTGTCTAGAAAGCACATTGTAGGTCATTGATTACCTTGTAAATATATAAAAATTATGTTTACAATGCTTGGAAGCCGATGACACAGCAAATGCAGTGGTGTATGTACAAGTAGGCATCATCGTCTTTCTGACACTGGCCTAACCATGCCAATTTTTAAAAAGACTTGAAGACTTAATAATTGAATTGTAATTTTGAGTTTCCTTTTCTTTCTGCAGGTTAGTGATATTCAAATGAGGCCTGTGGAGCAGCTGAGTAAAGGGGGAGTTTTGGTGTGCGGATTCTGTGTGGGTGTGCTGATTCATTGGTGGTTACTCATTAAAGGAGTTCATACAAAGTTATCACACGACTCGTCTGTTCTGTGCACATCTACAGTATATTTTTATGTCAGAATGTTACAAGATTACACTATTTTAAAAAATCAGTGGGATAAACGAGTAACGTTAAAAGTAATCTAAAAATATTACCTAAAGTATGTAATGGATCCATTACTAACTACAATTTTTTTTGTAATGTAATTTGTAATCCGTAACGGATTACAATTTGTAAGTAATCTACCCAGATTCGAGTACGAATTATCCACCTAGTATGAATTGGCCGTGAGATTCCACACAAGAAAGACGCTCATACAGGTCTTTATTACTTTATTATTCTTTATTATATTGTCTTTATTATAAGTAAACTACTCTTTTAAAGAGTTCTTAATTACTGACCCAAAGTAAAAGTACACAACGTTTTTAGAGTCGAGTGTCATTTACAGTATATGCTACTAAAGAATTCACTACAAGAGAACAACAGCCATTTATTTTGAGTTGCTAATATTACTTTTTTCTTTTGTTTTGTTAAAATTGCGAAATAAGACACAATTAAGGCTCTCGCAAATAATGCGGGGTCGTTCGAGTTTATACTATGTTTTGTAAACTGTGAAATCTTGGAATAAAAAATTATGTAGCATAGTATAGGAAGTGCACTGCTATTGGCTAGCTTGTCAGGGAGCGTTCGTTTACATAAGGTAAGACCACGGCAAACTGGCTGCAGATTTTCTGTGAGAGTTGAATAGAGTTGAACTTGTAACATGGATCGTTGGAAAGGCAGGGTTGCTCTTGTCACTGGAGCTTCAGTGGGAATCGGAGCTGCAATCGCAAAGTCTCTTGTCCAGCATGGCATGAAGGTGGTTGGCTGTGCCAGAAACGTGAAGCAAATTGAGGTAATTATACAGTTAATGTTATCTGAGGAATAAACGTGCATATGCTGCACAAAAAACTAAATATTGTGAGGAAATCGCAGGTAGTCTAATTTATTTAGCACGCCATACGAAACTCGAGCAGGCTGATTGCACATAGTCGACAGTCTGTGTTGGTCACTATTGATTCAATACTTAGATAATTCCAAATTATTAAATAATAACTTGGTAAATTTAATTTATGCATTCTGACAAATTATGACACAACAGCAGTAAAAATACAAAGCTTATATATCTCTGCCATAGGTTTTTGAGCTTTGTACCCTTCATGAAATGTAAATCTCAAAGTACTCTTTGCTTTCGCAGACAATGGCAGCAGAATGTGTTAGTAGTGGGTTCAGTGGCACTCTGATCCCATATAAATGTGATCTGACTGTAGAAGACGAAATCTTATCTATGTTTACCTGGATCAAAGGTCAACATAAAGGTGTTGACGTGTGCATTAACAATGCTGGTTTGGCCCTCCCTGAGCCTCTGCTGAGCGGCAAAACCAGTGGCTGGAGGAATATGATGGACGTAAGTAACTCAAATAAGCAAGTAATCCTGACCTAACATGCAGAATGTTTGACATTAGTCATCCTAAAACATGAAAATTTTGCAGTTGAATGTCCTTGCCCTGTCAGTGTGCACACGTGAGGCTTACCAGTCCATGAAAGAAAGGAAAGTTGATGATGGTCAGATCATTAATATTAACAGGTACAGGTGTATTTTATTGCACTGATTTTCCTGAATATGTACAGACTCAAAAGCATTCAATGTCTTATTGAAATATGTGTTTAGTATTTGTGGACACCGGGTCATCAACCACCCTGATGCACACTTCTACACTGGCAGCAAATATGCAGTGACGGCTCTCACAGAAGGTTTGAGGCAAGAGCTACGAGAGGCCAAAACCCACATACGTGCCACAGTAAGAGCAGGATGATCAAGTTCTGCTTTTTTAACACATTATTAATGTGCTGGTACAAAGTATGCTCTTTCTTTAACAGTGCATATCTCCTGGTTTAGTGAAGACAGAATTTGCCTACCGGCTCTATGGTGATAAACCAGAAATAGCTGATGCTACCTACAACAGAATAGAGGTATATACCAATTCTGATTCCTTTCTATACAACATGTTGTAGGTCATCATTTAAATGTTTACATTTAAATATCATATTTACAGTGCCTACAAGCAGATGACATAGCAAACTCAGTGGTGTATGTACTAAGTGCTCCCCCTCATGTTCAAGTAAGCATTGTCCTTCACTGGAGAAATATTGCGCTGATCATGTTTGCTGTCACTTATTGGTCTGATTAGGAGATAAATGGAATTTAAATTTGTCAGAAAATAGAATAATTGCTGTTCTTTGTAGGTTTATACTGATATAGAATCAATTTGAGCAGCAATGGAAAATTTCTGCATTGTATTTTCTAATGCTGAATTGTTTAACATAATAGTTTTTTTTTCTTCCTCTTGTGTAGATTGGTGACATTGAGATCACGCCAGTGGAGGATTCGTTGTAACATGAGGAGATAAATGGGATCAAGCATCTCTAGAACACTCTGATAGTGATGAAGTACAGAACTTGAAGTAAAAATAATCTAATTATTATTACTAGTAAACTATAATCAGTTTACTATACTAATAATTGCACATTTACTATTATTGTAAATGTTATTAGAAAAAATAAAGATTTTTAGAAAATGTTCTAAATACTCTTGGTGCTGTTTTAATTAAAAATGAAAAAAAAAATCAGTTGCAAAATGCAGAATCACTGTCATTTATTTTCAGTGTTGGGGTAAAGCATTACAAGTAACGCAAGTTACATAATCAGATTACTTTAAGCATTACTAAAAAAAAATCACGTATTCCTCAAAATAAATCCAAACTCAGAATATGACGCAAACCTGCAATAATTAAATAAGTTAAATAACACAAATCCTTTATGTATTTAATCCCATTTTATTAACCAGTGTTTTTGCTGCTGACCTTTGATCCAACACAACCATACTAATAAGCAAAAATTAATTTTTAGGTTAACATTTGTGCTTAATTTTTTTTTTATTACTGAAGAGTGTTGAAGTTTCTTCTCCTGTGTTCCTTTGTACAGACGTCAATTTACTTTTCCTTCAGCCTTAACCTTATTTCACTTTTTGGTGTAAAAGGGCTTTTACAGTTACTAAAAACAGAACTTTTTATATTAAAAACAAACAAGCAAGCCCTGCACAGATTTAAAAAGCAATGCAACAGTAATATAACGCACTACTTTCCATTAAAAGTAACTAAGTAACGTAGTTACTTTTTTAGGGAGCAACGCAATATTGTAAAATATTACTTTAAAAGTAACTTTCCTCAACACTGTTTATTTTGCAGACAAAGAATCAGTGATGATGAAATGTGATGCTTCTGTGCAAACTTTAGCTCTGAACTTGACAGTGTTACTCGCTGATTTTTACCAACCCTGACTATATGTGTATGGGCCATTCCACGGAACTGGTCCAAAGTCAGAGTTGGAAACGTTATGAAAAAAAATCTTTTTCCAAAAAATTTGTATGTATGCAAATTGTATACTATCCAAGGTACACATTTCTATTAACCCTGATAGCACAGGTACATTGTCTATTTGACATCTACATTTATATCTGCAAAACGTTTTTTTAGATCTGCAATACGTCTATGGGAAGTTTCCTATCAGATGTCAAATAGACGTCTATTAGATGTCTTTAAGATGTTTATGATTTAGAATGTATGTAAAACTGACATCTTACAGACGTCTGTCAGATGTTTGTACACAGCAGATGGTTTCCAGATCAAGTGATCTTTAACAGACATCTTGCAGACGTACGTGTGCTATCTGGGAAGATTTTGCTTAAATCTATATTGTAAATATACTTTTTTTTTTTTAATTTAATAACAGTTACATTTTTAACAATATTTCAGGTGTAATTTATGAGATTAGTTGTATAACAGAACAGTTGTACACATAAAAACTAAAGGTTATGGAATAACTCCAAAAATGTGCTTAATTGTGAAAAAAGGTGCTCGGTAGTGATGTTCCTTAAAATTACAGACAGATTTTTCAGACTTTTGAACACATTTTATTCAGAATGATGGGGCCGGTCTACTCACACCTTGTAGCTATGACAGGCACATGAATATTTCCTGATCATAAACATAGGGGTGTGGTTAAAATCAGTCTCAGCCAATGGACTAAAACATACACTGTTTCAGTAGTGACTTGAAAAATGCAAGACATTTTTTTACATAAAGTTTCATAATTTACAAAGAAAAAACTTTTTTTTTTTTTTAACTTCACTTTCATAAGTTGAAAGTTAGTGGTTAGGGTTTAGGACAGCCACCTCCCAATTGAAAGTACCCAATAAATAATGATTTTATATATATTAGGCTTACTGATATTGTAAATATTATTGTGGGTTTCAATAGTTAATAGAAGGGTCTTAGTAAACATCTAAAATTTGAATACCTTAATGCTTTTTAAATGTGTTTTTTTTTTTTTTTTCTGTAGAACAGCCCATATAAAAACAACAGAAGTCTATGTAATGTACCCATGTGTGTATGTGTGTGTGTGTCTGTGAAAGAGAGAAAGAGAGAATACTACCAAACAGCTCTTTATTCTTTCTGGTTTTTCTTGTTTTCTCTAAAATCAAAGGTGACACCTACTAAATATTGTAAAGTACTGAAACTGCCAGCGTTTATAATGCCAAGAGCGGAAAACAATACCTTAATAAATTGACTTGTCAAACATGCTTACGATTAGTGAACGAGTCTGACACCTTGTTTTCCTCTAAAAACAGCATAGTGATGAAAGGTATTAAAATGCAAGTATTATTTACAATGTATTTATAGTGTAAAAGACAACCATTCATCTGATTTTTGCACTTGCTTTCAGTTTAAACTCTGTAGCTGTTCGCACCCCAATGTTTCCTCCTCATGCATGATTGGCATCTCAAGGAAAATTACCTAGCAACCAGAAATCTTCAGCCTTGAGAATAAAATGTGTGTCACGACTGTGAGGGAAACATCGTTTTAACTTAAAAACCTGCTTCAAACATAGTCAGATTAGTTATTTAGACACTTTTCCTACAGAGTTCTTCTGCGTTCTTAGATGACCTGTAACATTTCGTCTCAGCATGTGGACAGAACATGCAGTTACTCAGCAAAATCCTCTTGTTCTCATGGGAACACAGTCCCGCCCTCTTAACCCCATTTCCATGACCGTAACAGCACGAAACGCCGCGGAATCAATCATGAATTGTCTTTTATGCTTTGTAAGTGATACTATTGTACTGTTTTTGGAATGTATATTATTTCATAATGTCTACACCCTCTGAATACTGGATTATTATTCCATGTCTGGGAACCAGGGAGCTGGTATGAGACTCCACATTGTTTTCACACGCTCCTTCTGAAACTGCTGAGTACAGCGGGGTTGAGGACGAGGAAGTAGTTGGTGTGATGCAAAATGGAGTGATGTTCGGCTCAGGCCATAATATGAATAAATTTGGGTGGTCCCTCATTTGAATAATGGAAATCCCATATTGGTCTCCCTTGAGTGGCGTATTTTGTTAGGTGTTAAGTAAGCATTACCATCTGACTGAATTAGGAGGTCAGAGGTACCCTGATTGAAAATGCATGTCCAAACCTCTACTGTAAAAAACAAAACGCAATTTGCTGAGTCAACTCAAAATAATTTGTTACCCTGCTGCCTTACAAGTTCAGTTAACTCAAATATGTTTAGTCAACTTTAAATGTTAAGTTATACTAAGTCACAATTTAGAAATTTGAGTTGAATATGCTAAAAATTTGGTTGGTTAAACTTAAAAGCTGGGCTTGTTACCCAGCTGCCTTAAAATTTTAAGTTGAATCAATTCAAATATATAAGTTGTCACTTAGTACAACTTAACATTTCAAGTTGACCAAACTTTTTTGATTGGACTGAAGGCAACCAGGTAACAAATTATTTAAAGCTGACTCAACCAATTGTTTTTTACAGTGTAATTCCTAAGCTTAAATCACATATCTTCCATTGCATAGCCTACTTCAGCCTCGCTTCCTAACAAGAGCATGTGAGTGTCAGCTGATGGGTGATTTGAGTTTAGTATTACAATACTCATTTAATGTCGGGCGGTGGGTGAGGTACCTAAAGCAGATTATCCTTTGAGAAGAATGCGACCCTTTCTGCTTAATTCCATTGGCAAAGGCCTCGGAAGGCCAAAGTCTGTGCTAAATCAAAGACTATCATAAATAGATTCAATGCACTGCAGGTACATGGCTTGGTTTCTTTATTTTTATACAGGATGGCAAGTGCTGTAAACAATCAGTTCAAGATTTTGTTTATTAAAAACAATACCCATACTGTGAAACAGAGGAATGTTTGCTCAAACCACGCTATGGAAGGATCACCAGTGCTCTTATTGACTTTATTCAGCAATCATGTCGAAAAAACACATGCTTCATAAAATGATCAGATTTTTCAGTCTACCATCAATGGAGCTATAAAAACAGAGTAGGTAAAAACATGCTGCTTATTAAAATAACATTGCTGCATATCGTATGGCAGCCTAGAAGATAACCAACCGTGTGGAGCTTCTCGAGTTTCACTCTCTCTTAACTTTTCCACGCTTTTCTCGATTTCCACCCTCCTTGCTTCTTTTCATCTTTGCATTCTTAGGTCTGCGGGTTGCAGTAGATGGAGTGTCAGTCTGTAGGAGAGAAAACATCGGTGCTGTGTTTATCTCAGGGTCCTTTAACTGAAACTCAGTGTCCGGAGTCGGAAGGGGTGTCGTGTCTGCAGCGTCAGGCACAATGGCTTCATAGCAGATTTTGATTACACGCCTTCCTTTGTTCCTTCTACCACTGGTGTCCTTCAAACTTTCTGTTTGGTCCAGTCCCAGTCGCTCTAGCACGTCTGCTGGCCCGATGGTCGCTGAACCTGTGAACAATAGCAGATCCTGAGAGCTGATATCACGAGGAGGTTCTTCTGTAGAGGAAGCACTGATTTTCCTCATTTTCTTTCTTCCTTCTCTCAGCCTCGAACTTGGCCTTTTGGTTCTAACAATGGGTGTTTTTTGTGTTGGAGCGACTACAGGTTGTTCTTCTTCCATGTGCTCATTTCTTAGAGCGTCGTTTGGACTCTCGGTTGACGTTGTGAGGCTGACACCTTCAGATGGACTGGTCGAGAGAGTTTTTTCTTCAGAGAGTTTCTGAAGTTGTGTGGCTACTGTGGAAGGGATGTTTTTTCTTTGCTTTTTCTTTCCGGATCTTTGTCTCAGCTTGGTCTTATCGCGGACAGCTGGGGTAATGTGAGCTGTAGGCGAGGAGGAAACTAGCTCTTGAATCTCTGGTTCTTTATCTGTCTCTCTTAAGGTAAGAACATCCTGATTATCATTCGCTGTCCGCTGAGGATCATCTCGCATCATCTTATTCGAATTTCCTTTAGAGTCTAGCTCGCTGTTCATGAAGTTGTTTTCTTTTATGCTTAAACGATTGATCTTAGATGCTTCCTCTGCAAAGTTGTTCTTACCCATGACCTCCTCTGTTTGCCCGGTTGAGGGCGCACCGGTCGTTCCTTCGTCAAGTTTTTTATTCTTCTTCCTGCCTTTACCCTTTCCTCGTTTCTTCTTGTTCTCTTTTTTCTTTTTGCCGGAATTTTTCTTCTTCTTCTTCTCCGACGTCTGAGTTTCTCCTTTACCTGCGTCTGCAGACGAGCTTTGAGAGGTGGAGACTGTGGCAAGCACTTTAATGAAATCCTCCGCAGCCGTCACCACGTTTGTGAGCGAGGGCTCCTCGGGGGTGGCGGCCTTTGATTCAGAGAATGACGACTGTGTTGTGCTTTCAGTCTGGTTCTCCCTTTCTTCATCTGGCTGCTGCTTCTTAGGAGGAGCGATAGTCAATACATCAATGACATCAATGCCTCCAAAGTCATAAGGGATTGATTCTTTAAGCACTGCGACGGGAACTCTGTCATACTTTTTACACCTTTATGATGGAGAAAAGAGTTAAAAATTTGAGGATAATGTAGAGGCTAATGTAGACACCAGAATCTAAGGATGGATTTAGATAGAATTACATAGAATTTGATACTTACACCCCATACCAGTGGCGCTCAACACATTGCTCTTCAAATGAAAACTCAAAGCAAGGCACTTCGATCACATTAAAGAAGGCTTGTCCGACCACCCGGGATGAAGTGTCATTGACAAGTCTCAGGCATTCCTTTAAGCTGTAAGATGCAGATATTGTGTATAAATGTTAATTAGCTTATATAGACGTTCTAAATGTCTTTTGTTCAGCATTTTACATAAAGACAATGATTTAGATTTGATTGCAGTGCTATCATTGGTTTATTAGTTGCATACACTGCGAAAATTGATATCCTGCTGCAACTGTTAACTTGAAACCTGATCTACACCTCAAATTTAGTGTTTTGGTACACTGTTATTTATAATATGATTGTTCTATGAAAAATCATTTTCAGTAAAAATTAATTGGTTGTTGTAACATCACATGAAGCACATATTAACATTTTGAGGGTAGTTGACAAAGGATTTGTAGGTTAACATATTTAAATTTTGCATAATTATCAGTTTTCCATCGTTCTAATCAGATTTTAGTACTTCAGTTAAATAGAATTTTTAAAAATTCGTCATAATAAAACGGCATAAACGACACTATGAAACAGTGTTTTAAATGAAGTATTGCATATCATGGAGGCTGCTGTCATCTATCAAACTTACAAATCTGGACCACATCAAACTTACGCATTGTCGCAGTCGCAATGGCTAAGAGAGTGCCATTTAAAGTTGGTGTATCCATAGTTAGAGGAGAACGCATGGATAACGTATGGGCAATGGTCGTGAACGCGGCAACATTTGTCGGTCTCTTCGAATTCGCCTGGGAAAACATCACACACACTATTACAAACTGCCTAAACATCTGCTACAGTGCGAACATGAAAAATAATGCTCAAGTCAGCTCACCTAACTGATCGTAATGATCTGCGATGTTTCCAGCACCACACCAGAGAGTCCCGGGATAAGTGAAGCCTCGCTTGTTTCGCGTCTTTTTATCGTTCGCTGCCTCAGAGTTCGGTTCTTTTGCTTGTTTTGTCGTCGCGATCACGTTTCTGTCGTCTTTTGATTTCAACTTGTTACAGTTCGCCTTCGCTTCGGACACCCCAGTCAAAGTCATCTTAAGATCAGAGCTCATTTGGTTTCTTAGCCCAAGTCTGCAAACGTGCATGAAGGATTTGACTTGCATTTCGTTTTGCATCACAGAGCAGTCGACCAGGCGGCCCTCGGAGTCATGCACAGAGCGAACCTCTTCAGCTCCATCGGTAACCTGATGGAGGTGATAGTCTCCCACAACCGAACTTTTGGCGCATAGAGTGTTGTTGAGCATGTAAAAGAGCTCTTTGCTCCCTTTTTCTGCATCTAAAGCTTGGCTTAAGAATTCGCCTTTAACAAAGTTCCTGTCTAGGTAAGACAGAAACACGAAAAACACGGACCACATCGCGGCGGGTGGCACTTTCAGCACCACAGAGTCTCAGACAGCACCGCAGCCTCTCCTCTCCAACGAGTACCGGCTTCTTTCACCGGTTGCAGTGGGTATTATTATATTGCCCGTCAATAATGGGAGGGGTCTGTCATTTAATTAACCCTTTCCTCCTCCAATGAACTTGAATACCCTAATGTGCATCTGTTTCCTCCTCCTGGCGACTCTGGCAAGTGAACAATGTACAGTGATTTCCAATGGATTCTCATTTCCAATGGACCTTAAGTATTTGCAAAAGGCAAATCTGTAATTTTCTTATTTGCGAGAGGGAAATGTTACAAGGCAATAGCTAACAAGCAATGCTATTCTTGTTCTGTTTTGTTCCTTTTTAAAAATAAATCGATGCTTGTTGAAACCACATTTTGTATTTTTATAACAGTTTAGAACAAAAAGAAAGCATAGCGTTACAGTTAAAAGCATAAGGCATGAGAATTACAAGTATTTAAGGCAAATTTATGAATTCTACAAAGAAAACAAAAGATTGGAGATCTCATATGTAGCCCATTATATATTTTAGATATAGTAAATACATTGATGAATACACTGAGTTTCATTGATCGCAAAAGTCAGATTACAGTATTTTCTAAATATGAGGTAACGATCGCAAGGGTTCGCTGCTTGAGAGCTTTACAGAAATTATTTATCAAATTGTCGTTTATTTACACATCTCAAATATATCACAAACGTTGATATTTTGTTTAAAGCTCTAAAAGTTAGTTGGGGGACGTTGAAGCATTAGAATACTGAGAGAATATGACTTTCGACCCACTAAATGTCAAGTGAAAACAATACAAACTTTACATCATGTCTACAAATATATTTTTCTAAATGACATGCAAACACAATTTTAATTGCGACTAATTAGGTTCTTTTTAATCAAGCCGTTTTTTGTTGTTTGCTCTCGCACCGGAATATGTAATCCTACATAATGAATGTTTGGTGTAATGGATATGTGTGTTTTGACCGCAAGTAACCCCATCGCTCCCCACACCTCGAGATTTACTTTGGTGACGCAGCAAGGAGGAGGTTCCTTTGGCGCTTTCCATAGTAACAACAGATGGGGTGATTCTTCCGACCCAACGAGATTGGGCATTCTAATTTCACAAAAGGAATGGGTAGTGACCTAATTTGGAACAGTGGGCTTTTTCTATGCAGTCCAGTGGAGATCTCCATGCAGTTACTGAACATCAGTCAGCGTCTTTTCCTATGGTTACATGGATCTTAACTTTGGGATCTTAACAGACGCAGGCGCCAGCAAAGTAAAAAAAAAGAGTCACTTGAGAAGAGAACGCACATTTGGCCATATGTAAATTTATTTACAACTGTACGTGGCTGTTGAGTTAAAGCAATGAAATCGGTAGCTTTCCGGTATTTCTGAGAAAAAGATCATATGATTAAAATTGTCCGTTCCAGATGACATTTATTTCATTAGCAGTTAACAACTGGTGCAAACAACGAACTATCAAGATAACCTAATAAATCAGAAATTGATGTGCAAGTAAATATTTATGGCCGGCTTTTAAAGAGCCCCCATTGAGTCCAGCAGTGAGCTTTGGCAAAGAAATCGGATTGGTGGGGGAGGAAACAAATGATGTAAAATCACCAGAGGCAACATTCGACATTGTTGGAAAATCCGCCCGATGTAGTATTAATTTAATGCTTATTAAAAACTTTTGCCGAGATTATTAATCACTGCGTGTTCCACATACCTGACGAACGGTTACTTCATCACAACACAGTGTAATTTCTTCAAAATGTTTGTGGTCTACAGAATCGCCTATTGCCATTTCTTAGTTCTTTGAGCATAAATCTAAAATATTGCAGCTTGAAGTATGAAAACATTTTTTCATCATTGGCATGACAGCGCAGGACTGTTCTCATGGTATCTGATGTAACTAGGAATCCATTGTCTTACAATAGCACATGATTTTCAGATATAGGTCAGAAAGGAACCATATTTCCCTGTGTTACATAATGAAATAAATTAGTTGCTCAATCAAGAGGTCCATATGTCCAATTGTCCATAGCATCATAATTTCGATCTTTTGTTGATTCGATGGATGTACTGTGGATAATGAGGCGCAATTTAGTAGAAACAGGCGTCTCCTGGCACCTTGCACATAAAGACGCTTATAGTCGTTTTAGGCTTTTTGTATCAGGTTTCCCTATTATTTTTGTTAACTAGTTATTCCCGTATATTCAGCCATTAATGAAAAAAAAAAAATCTGTTCATATTCTAGCATCTTAAAAGTCTATCAGAACCTATCTGAACCTTATTTTTATTGACGGTCCTTTGTAATTTTTGTAACAATAATAGGCTAGTTGTAGCTACTTTTGTCTGAAAATTTTGGTGTTCAAGCATTTTTGACGCTGGACCACAAATCCAGTCTTAAGTAGCACGGTTATGTTTGTAGCAATAGCCAAAAAATACACTGTCAAAATAATTAAGTGAAGTAAGTATTAAGTAAAGATCATGTTTCATTAAGATATTTTGTACATTTCCTACTGTAAATATATGAAGAGTTCAGATGCAAAAGCCTCTAAATCCATCAGAAGTATTTCTTTAAAATGAGCATTTCTTTCTGGCTACTTTGTATAGGTTTCTATGTAAGTACTGGGACTTCTGATTGAGATTGAGTGGACAGAGGAGGCGGCTGAGACTGTCTCTGGCGCCGACTTTGGTTCTACCGGTACCAACCAAGCCTTTTGTTCAGATGGTGGATGAAAAATATTCTTTTATTATTTACACTGCCGTTCAAAAGTTTGGGATTAGTAAGATTTTTTATGTCTCTTCTGCTCATCAAGGCTGCATTTAATTGATCAAAAATACAGAAAAAAATATTAAAAAATCATTTCTCCAGTGTAACATGATCCTTTAGAAATATGCTGATTTATTATCAATTTTAGAAACTGCTTAACACAGTTGTGCTGCTTATTTTATTTTATTTTATTTTATTTTATTTTATTTATTTATTTATTTATTTTGGAACCTGTAATATATATATATATATATATATATATATATATATATATTTTTTTTTTTTCCAGGATTCTTTCATGGATTAAAAAAAAGTTTTTGTTGTTTGTTCGTTTGTTTGTTTTTACTTTTATCCAACAAATATGTGTTAAATTGAAAGTGATAGTTAAGACTTATATTGTTGGATATGATTTCTATTTTAAATAACTGCTTTTCTTTTAAACTTATGCATCAAAGAATCCTGAAAGAGTATCACAGGCTCCAAAACATACCAGTGTAACACTGACAATGACATTGACAACATTGACAATTGATAATAAATGATCTCTGACAGATCATGTAACCTTGGTGTAATGATGGTGAAAATACAGTTCAGTCAACTCAAAAAAAATTTATTCAACTTGAAATGTTAAATTATACTAAGTGACAACTTAGATATTTGAGTTGAATTAACTTAAAATTTTAAGGTAGCTGGGTTACTTACCCATCTGTTAAGTTTAGCAAATGCAAACATTTCAAGTTGACTAAACTTATTTTAGTTGACTTAAAACTTAAAATTTTAAGGCAGCAGGGTAACAAATTATTTTAAGCTAACTCAACAAGTTGTGTTTTTTTATTTTTTTACAGTGTACGCCACGTCCAGATATTTTGAACACACTGCTTGAAAATTGCAAAATTGTCCTCTTTGTGGATGGTTCAGCATTCAGAGATCCACAAATAGGCCAAAATAAAGCGGGCTACGCTGTGACGACAGAATTAGAAATTGTGGCCTCTGTCTCACGGCCATAAAACTATTCAGTACAAGCAGCAGAGCTTGTGGCCTTAACAGAAGCATGTAAACTTATGACAGGAAAATGTGTCACAATTTACACAGACTCACGTTACGCATTTGGAGTTTTGCACGATTTTGGAGCACCGTGGAAACACAGAAATTTTTTTAAGTCAGATGGGCGCCCAATACTCCATGCTCCTCTTGTGGCAGCTTTATTAGAAGCCATTTTGCTGCCTGATAAGATTTGTAAATGTGCAGCACACACAATTAACAAAGATTTTGTATGCACAGGAAACGCCAGAGCAGACGTGGCAGCGAAGGCCGCAGTGGCTAAACACCCAAAAGAAACAGAGTGTACTTTGTTATCTGAAAATAACCTTGATGTTTGTTCTTCCTTACAGAGCATGCAGACTTTTGCTTTAGGAGCAGAGAAAGACCAGTGGAAACAATCAGGATGTGCACTGACCAGTGGTGTTGGATGAGCTGTGATAGCAAGCGTTGTTTACCCCGACACTTCTTTGCTCATTATGCTAAGACGATGCATGGGTTGGACCATGCATCGAAAGGGGGAATGGTTGCACAAATTAAAAAACTGTGGTTTACAAAGGGGTTCACAACACTGGCAGAAAATTTCTGTAAAAGATGTGTTATTTGTAACACTCACAATGTGGTGAAAGGGACAAAAATGTCCCAAGCAGCAGCAGTAGCAAAAGCTCTGTTGACTGACATTCAGCTCAGGTGGAGCGGTTAAATGATAAAATACTATAAAAAAACAACTAATTGGCCAAGTGTTGTGAGGAAACGTGACTGATATGGGTTAAGGTGCTCCCAGTTGTTCTCATGGACATGAGAATGAGAAAGAGATCCAGGGTAGACCAGAGCCCATTTTAAATTCTCTTCGGTAGACCACCATTTATGGAAATGAAAGGGGGCAAACAACAGCTGCCATCAACAGAATTGTGTGAGCATGGCATGTTGAGTTACTGCAAGGAATTGTCCTCTCTGTTGTCTAATGTATGTGTGCAGGTAAAAGCCGCCCAGGGGAAAGTTGCAGAAACCCCCTTGCATGACATAAAACTTGGTGACTTTGTGGTGGTATAACACCTGAGGAGAAAGAGCTGGAAAGCAAAAAGGTGGCTGGGGCTGTTAGAGGTGCTTCTGATTACCCACACGGCTGTGAAGATAGCTGAAAGAACCATGTGAATTAATGCCAGCCACTGCAGAAAAGTCCCATCTACACCCCAGGAGGAGCAGATGGAGTAAAGAGATTTGAGTTACATGTCAACAAATGCCAGAGTCCGGTTTAAACACAAAGTGCTTTTACCCACATGACAATGGCCGTAAAAGAGCCTGAACAAGTAAACAATTAATGGTTTGAATAGTTAGCGAATTTGTGGGGAGAATGGGGACACGGGCTGTTCAATACTGTGTTACCAGTTTTGGTAGCAGGATTGTTGGTGTTACTGGGCCTACCATGTATTTTTCAGCTTGTATCCAGCTCAGTACAGAGACTGGTGAAAAACTGGTGTCTCCCATTAAATAGTTAAATTTGATGTACATCCTAATAACATGTTTTTGAACATGGGTGAAGATGAGCTAACGATAGTGGAAGTTACAGTGAAATGCGTTCGATGACTTAATGAGACAATACTTTGTAGTCAAAATATGGGGCATATACTTTTGATGATTAGCCCATTCATATCTATATCTCTCTCTATATATATATATACTCTTTTGCTTGCATATATTAGGGTTTATACTAGAAAGAAAAGGGCATTAGCATATTTTTTCTTATTTCACAAATTTAAGACTTTGGAATTATAAGCATTCATGTTTGGTATCTGTGAAGTGACTGAAGGTCTGACACATGTCAGGAATGCAATAACAGTGTTTATTCATTTAGCCCGGCTTCCAGAGAACAAAGGTGATGTAATGACGTAAGTTTGCTTTATTAAGATTGGGAAAATCTGTGTTTCTGTATGACTGTCTGACCTTCTTTGGAAAAAATACATTTATAAAAGACATTTGACTGAGTTTGTCTCTTACTTTGGTGAGAGTCTTTTTTTTACATTTTGGGAAAGAAAACATCATTTGGTCAGTATAAAAACAATGGAAAGTCTATGGAAAGTCCCCACAATTCACAGAAACCTAACATGTATGTTTTTGTGTGTTTTTCTAACACACTACAGTAGGCTACACTACAGTAATGTTGTGAATACCTCACAGTGATTATTTTCAAAGCGTATCCCACACAAATTAATAATACTCATTTTATACTTATCTTCACTGCTACAAATTTCATGACTGAATTCATGTCTTTGCTCTGAAAGAACAACTGCTGTAGATGTCTTTTTATTTGTAAAAAGAGTGAAGAGTCAAGATGACTCGCCTACTTTAAACCTGCATGCATAACGTATTATGGCCAACCCTCACTCTTTCTGAATCTGTCACATTTCTGCTTGTCTTCTGTGCTTGATTAATGCGCAAGAATTCTGAGTGACAGCTGTCAGCGTCACTTTAGACCCTTTGCTGATATCGCGGAGGGATATTATTTTTTCTTCATGTAGCACTCCGGTTCGGGACACGTCGCACAAGCGATAGTGCGGATTGATATCATGATAAGAAGAGCGCATTCAGCCCCGGTTAGTCAGGAGTCAGTCACATTGTAGCGCTTCTTATGACGTTATGGAGCATTTATTAAAACACATCGCGACCCAACATTATGGGCCCTTTCTTTCTTTCTTTCTTACTTTGTTTCTTTACTTACGTACCTACCTGAGTTAGATGTGTTCCTAGGTCAACATATTTTGTTGACCCTGGAACAACATTTTAATCCAAAAAGTTTATCTTGACCACATCCCTACACCTAAACCTAACCTTACCCATGAGTAATCCCTAAAATCAGAGGAAATGATAGATGAATGACACTGATGTACAAGCACAAAACACTGATTGTAAGCCTAAACTTCACAAAAACTATAAACTGTTTTTTCAAATCTGATTGGTTAATCACAGTGTTGTTCCAGGGTCAACAAAGATGTTGATCCAGGAACATGTCGTACTTGGTAAAATCAGGTTCTGCTACTTGGCATACTTACGGTAAACATCTCGCAGAACAGAACATAGTTGCTGCCAAGCTAGACAGCTCAACCCTCTTTTTTGATTTGACCGCTACAGCAGAGCTGACAAGCAGTGCAGACAACTGAACATGAAAGTTTAACTCTTCAGAACATTTTTGTCATTTCAGACAAATATAGCGGAGTGTAAGTGCATTGTTGTTGTGCGTTATCAAACATTAGTCACATTTACAGTTTAGTTCGCATTTAGGATATCCCTTTAAAAGTATAAAAGTACATATAAACACCAAAACATGCTTGTGCATAAAACAGTGACCCAGTAATTTTTTAAGTTCCATTCTGAAAATGAATCTGTAGCCTATTCATTCATAACATCATTATGCTGAAAAAATTGTCGCCCGTCCATTACGCCGAGTAAGCACAAACTCTCTCCAGCGCTCTGGTTTTGAGCTAATGGGTGAGCGAATACTTTGGGGGAGATATGAAAACGCCCACTTTACACTACATGACCTACTTAAACTTAATGCCAAATACACGCCGTTACTGGGTGAGTTTTCAGAAGTCTAGCGGTCTTTCCAGAATGGATGTTTTAGCAGTTCCCCAAAAGAGAGAAGAGGGCTGGTACTTGTCTCTTATGGCACCGAACACAAAGGGTCCAAAGTTTGCATGGCTTGATCCATCAAGACTCTATTGCAATTCACAGGTAAATAATCTCTCTTTTTGCACGTCAAACTTTACCCAGTGTACCATGTAGCCTACGTTATTGCATAACTTAGCTTTCTAATGTATCTTTAAGTCTGAAAAAGATACGAAGTAAGACATGTTAGAATGTGTTTGACTGCCATGGATTTTAGAGTTTATAGTCTCACTGATTTCTGTCACTCCTGACTGCTCCAGGCACTGACAGATTGTGTAAAAGATCTTCTCAAACCATTCAAGGATGAGGCCATTGACCTGGTGGCTGGAATAGATGCCATGGGCTTCATCCTCGGTAAAAAAAAAAAAAAAAAAACTTTCTCTTTTGTAGCTGGTGTGAAGCTAGATAGTCTGAACTGGATATTTTTAGCTCAGTTCACATGTTGCAGTACAGTATAAATAACACCTCGGCAAATAGGCTAAATATAGAGTGGGGTATAAACTCAGGGACCATCTCTAAAGCCTGACTTAAAGGGATAGTTCTCCCCAAAATGAAAATTGCCCCATGGTTTACCCTCAAGCCATCCTAGGTGTATATGACTTTCTTCTTTCAGATGAATACAATCGGAGTTACATTAAAAAATGTCCTGGCTCTTCCAAGATTTATAATGGCATTGAATGGCTGTTGAGATTTGGAAGTCCAATAAAGTGCATCCATCCATCATAAAAAGTACTCCACACCACTTACTTAAAATCATTTCAAATCAACTGTCCCTTTATTGAAATGTATAAACTTAAATGATAGTTACTTAAATGATTCAATGTTTTAGTGAATAACTAAAAATTTGATTTTTATGTTATTTTTTAATGTTTTTACATTTACTTTTTCTTGCAATTTCAGGGTCAGCTGTGGCCATATCTTTAGGAAAAGGTTTTCTGGCCATTCGAAAAGCAGGACACTTATGTGTTCAAACTCTCACTCAGGACTACAGCGACTATTCTGGACGAGATAAACTCATGGAAGTGCGTGTCGATGTGTTAAAGCCAGGTACTGATGCATGAAAACTCATATTGTTACTATAATGGCTGATAATGTTGTTGAAGGCTGTGCTGAAATGGAGAAAGGCCTTCATGTATGAATTCACATCTATTTCCCAGTAACACAGTAAAAAGAGAAATTATAGGTTATGATGCACTTTAGGTCTGCGGGTTCTTATAGTAGACCAGTGGATTGAGACCGGAGGAACTATGAAAGCAGCTATCAAACTGGTGGAGGGTCAAGGAGCTACAGTTGTAGGTAAGCATAAAACAGCTAACACAATAAAAGCAATGTAATGTTTTGGAACTCTCCACCCGAAACCTTTGTATCTTTCTTCAGCGTTGATTCTCCCTTTAGGGCACTATTAAAATAAACACTATAACTGAATCATGACTGGTGAGTTTGTTGACATTCTTGTTACATTAGTTGCTACAAGATACAACAAAAGCAATTTGGACAGCTGTTTTCTGTGAGAGGGCATAATAGCTCCTGTTCAACTATCAGTAGCCTTGATAAAGTTGGTAAATCAGTGCTATTATTTCTCTGTTCTTTGTAGGCATTGCTGCTGTGGCCATTGAAAACAGTGAGGGAGGAAAGTGGCTAAAGGAAAACTATAAATATTCCCACTGCATTTCAAACAAGCTGCAATCTCAGATAGACAGTCAATACCTGGAGTCTTTTGAAAACTTTAGTAGTTAAATATCACAAAATGTAGGTTGTAACATGCATTATTGTATGTTAAGAGGTAGGCATCTTGTGAAGACTAATTTTTCCTAGATTAAATGTTTTAAGCATTCAGCTGCATTGGTCATAAGTAGTCTGACGTCTGTTGTTGTTACACTAAAATAGCACTAGAGGTCACTATCAGATTGTAAAACAGATTTTAAGCTTAGTACAAACTTTAAAATGGTAAAATACTAATAATGCACTTCATGTCAATTAAAAATTGAATCAAAATATTACTAGTATTAAAATCAGTATTTAATAAAACAATATTAAATGGCTCATATAAGGAAAAACATTTTATTTAGAATAAAATGTCAATCACAGAAAACAATGTAAGCCCTAATACCTAATACAGCAAGAATTTGAACTTATATCAAAAAGGTTCTATATAACTTCAAGCAAAATGACTTAATATATAAAAATACTTTTATCACTGTTTATTGCTTTTTGTGCAACTCATGCATGATCCTCTTGTGTACCTTTTAAAATCACTACTAACTGTAAACTATGCAAAATGTGAAATAAAATATTTTTAATTAACACAATGGAATAATCACTGATAATGATTGTGCAGAAATTATGCATAGAACTCTTGGGAGAACAGAATACCACTTGCCACAAAAACTGCAAACCTCAGGTTTTTCCAACAAAGGAATGTTTTCTTTCATCCAGCAGATATTCAGTTACACCCTATGAATAACAAACCACACTGCTCTCTCTAGTCACATAGTTGGAATATTATCCATCCCACTTTTCTTATCTTGCAGATTCTCCCTATGTATGTACATTTTTGTGTATGTTTTGCTTTGGTACCATTATATGTTGGTGCAAATGTTTGCATTTTCACACACTCAGTCTTTACTGACAGCAGTTGGTCTGTTTCTTCTTGGACGTTGCATACAGGTTATTTGAGTTGCTGTTGATTTCTGTGTGGAGAAAAAATGAATGAATTTAGGGGAGCCAATAATATAATTAGATTCTTTTCATGATGCAATAAAATTCCAATGGATCAAATGTTGTTGAAGGAATAATTCACTCAAAAATTAAAATTGGCTAAGAATTTACTCACCCTCAGGGCATCCAGGATGTAGACAAGTTTGTTTCCTCATTGGAACAGATGTGGAGAAATTTAGCTTTACTTCACTTGCTCTCTATCGGATCCTCTGCAGTGAATGGGTGCCGTCAGAAAAGTCCAAACAGCTTGATAAGAAATCACAATAGTCCAGTAATGTCTTGTAAAGTGAAAGCTGTGCTTTTTTTATATAAACCACTGAGACATTTTAGCTTCAGACTAAAATATGAGTCCTCTATCCATAATATGGCTTTCACCAGCAAAAGAAATATGGACAGAACAAGCACAATTTGTTTCTTACAAACACACAGCTTTTCATTTACAAGACATTAGCTGATGGACTGGAGTCATGTTGTTTAAATGTGGATTATTGTGAAATTTTTATCAGCTG
The DNA here is from genome assembly GCA_012976165.1 of Labeo catla. Taxonomy (NCBI): domain Eukaryota; kingdom Metazoa; phylum Chordata; class Actinopteri; order Cypriniformes; family Cyprinidae; genus Labeo; species Labeo catla. Next base: position 327,937 of record VONZ01000411.1, read on the forward strand.
TTTGGACTCCCATTCTGACGGCACCCATTCACTGCAGAGCATTCATTGGTGAGCAAGTGATATAATGCTACGTCTCTCCAAATCAAAGCAAACTCATCTACATCTCGGATGGCCTGAGGGTGAGTACATTTTTAGCAAATTTGAATTTTGTAGGTCATCATTAATGTACTTACGAACAACTTCCCCAATACGTCTAGATCCACTTTTCTCCAGTTCTGCCAGCACATTGGCCTCAAATGTTAAAGATGCCACTCTAAAGAAAAACTCTCTCACATTCTCTCCTACAGCGACAAAAAGAGTGATTAAACAACACAAACAGTAGCAACTTCTTTCTAAGGTTTGCCAAATACTTTATATGATTTTGTAATACATTACACAAAATTGCTACAAATCCTATTAATATATAATACACTATTGCAATATCTCTAGTCAGGAACTTACCAGACAAAGCAGACACAGCCCAGTACTCTGCTTTCATCTGATCTGCCAGTTTAATGGCGTCCTGCTCAATTAGTGTATACTGTGCAGGAGACTGCAGGAAATTGGTACATTGGTTAGTACACATTGGTAGAACATATATAAATATATACATACAGTATATGGAAGGAGACTATACTGGATTATGCATGGCTATAAAATTATATTATAAAAATGTATATTTATCAAGTACAATCAAGGCCGTAACCATGTCTTAAACATTGAGGGTGACCAACTATATATACACAGTTGAGGTCAAAACTGTGCATACACCTTGATCATATAAAATGCATGTTATTGTTTATTTAGAACTGACCTGAATAAGATATTTCACATAAAAGACATTTACATATAGTCCACAAGAAAAAATAATAGTTGAGTTTATAAAAACGACAAATGTTCAAAAGTTTACATACACTTCATTCTTAATACTGTGTTGTTACTTGAACGATCCACAGCTGTTTTTTTTTTAATAATATTTGTTTAAGGGTTCCTTGTTTTTCTGAACAGTTAGAAATTTTGTATTTGAAGATCAAGGTAAATTTTACTTATTTTGTCTTTTGGGAAACATGTAAGTATCATCTGTAGCTTCTGAAGGGCAGTACTAAATGAAAAAAACATGATATTTAGGCAAAATAAGAAAAATGTACACATCTTCACTCTGTTCAAAAGTTTTCAAAAAACTGACACTTCGCGCTGGAATTCACACTCTGCTTCTGTGAACAGTAAACCTTGCCTACTTTGACCTGATTGGCCCTCTCAGTTATTTTGACATTGAAGAGCGCTGTAAGACTGCTGAAGCAGACCTTTAACGCTTTTTGTCTATAGTGCAAGAATTTTAAAAACTGGGTGGGACATATTGGCCATTTCTAATTATTGAGGGGGACTTGTCCTCAATATCCTCTATGGTGGTTACGGCCCTGAGTATAATGTAAATTTAAAAATAATAAAAATAGTCACTCACACTCAGATCTTTCTTTGTGCCAACTAAGAAGAGTAATACACTGGTAGGATCATTCTCTTTCATTGCATCCTCCAGCCACTGCCTTTAAAAGTGCATGATACATTTCAATGTGTGAGGTACACTGTGTATTTGTTAACCCAGAGGGCAGAATTACAGTGATGATGTCATTTACCTTGTATGTTCTAGTGATGCCACATCAGTCAAATCAAACACAATGATTACAGCTGTAAAACAGGAATGGGAAAAAAATATGAATACCTCAAAGGTACGAAAAAAAAAGCTAAAAATATGTACTTTTAAAAAATAATAATTAAAAAACATTAAATTTATTAACTAATTATTACCAGATTTAGACATAGTATACATTATAGTATATTAAAATAAACTACTGTTAGACAAAAATTATACAATATACTAAAAGCTTCTTTTTTTTGCATTATTTTATTTTTTGGTGAGTCATATACCCTGAGCTCCTCTGTAGTATGTAGAGGCAATGCATTTAAATCTCTCCTGTCCTGCAGTGTCCCACCTGAAAAATTAAAACAAAAACCCAATTGAAGTAACTATAGAAATGATTCACTTATAGACATTTAGACTGTCAGAACATTTACTTACAGTTGTAAACTGAAAGGCACCCCAAGAACTTCAAACCTCTCCATTTCAAAATCCACACCAATGGTGGCTTTGTAATTTTTATCAAAGACATCTTTACAAAATCTAAAAAAAAAAAAACATTTCAATAGATTAAATTACTATATTCAGCCAAACAATATCTGAATTCTTTAATATGGCTATTAAACATTAACCATTTAACTCTGCAACTTTGCTCACCTATTAATCAAACAGGTTTTCCCCACCGCCAAATCTCCTACTACAATGACCTTGGAGATCTTAAACCTACTGGACAAAAAGAAAAAAAAAAAAAACACTGGATAAAAACAATGCTGCATAAACCATTTAGACAAAATGTCCCACTGATTCAACATAAGCTAACATCTCACCCCACAGTTCCTGTTCTCTGCTGCTGACAGGCCGTCTTCACCTTGCTGTGGAATTCATCCTCTGTGTTTAAAGCAGCACCTTTATTGAAGCACTATTCACACAGGAGTGAATAATAACACTCATTACTTCAGGAAGCACTTGATCTGGATTTCTGATGGGCTAAGTCGGATGTTTCGGAACAAACAATACCTTGAGAATCAGTGAATTGTGTGTAAAGCATTTACCTTAGGAAACTGGCCTATTATGCGGTCTTTTCGTACAGGGGGCAGTACACTCATGATGATGCTTCTTCAAGAGAAACAAAGTTATGAATCACAGCTTGGCATTTTGTAACATGGCACACCATTAAGGAAGAAATGAGTAATGGCTGGTCAGGACGAGGCTATGCAGGAATAAAACATTAGCCTATCCTTCAGTTTAGCATTAGTTACTTAGCCTATGTGTTAATGCAACAGTTATGAAACAGCGAACATGCAGGAACGGGTTAGTTTAAATAGTTGTCTATTTGGTCACTAGAGCGGCATGGGCGATGACTCACTAATCTGTATCTGTTAATCCCAAAGTAAATCTGAGAACAAAGAAAAACCCCTAATTTGTGGCAAAACCCTATGGTGATGCCTGCTTTTGGTGCAATATGTGCATCTTCTACACGTACATGAATACATTGACAACGTAAACATAAGGTATAGTAGTTTTATGACGCGTATAATGTACATAAACATTTCAAAAGTACATGTTAAGAACAAACGACAGTGCAACTAATATATAAACAACAGTACATCTTTATAAGAACAAACAACAGTGCATCTTTTCTAGTCGAACTCAATCCGTGCTTCGCAACACTGTAACAACTCTGTTGCTACAAACAAACGTGCTTCTTACCTCAGGACGTTGTTTCTGTAAAAGTAAAGCGCTAGTTTCCTAAGACAAAAACGTTTGAAACGCCTTTAAGGAAAGAAGAGGAAAAAGGAAAAGAAAGAAAAAGTATGGGGATCTGAGGCGGTTTTAGCATTCATCCATCGTGTACAGTTTCCAAGTTTCTGAAGAAAACGGCAGGATACTCCGACCGACGGAAGCGCTGTGAACTGCATACAGATGGATTCGTCTCCTCCAATCCCCCGGTCTCTCCCCACCAAAAACCAGGAAAGAGGGGTAGTAAACGCCACCTACAGCCCCCACTGTTTTCAGACCGTTTACAGTAAATTTAATATGGTTGTTACGTGGTATGGATGTTATGACCGGGTTTGTTAGTAGGCCTAAAACTAGCATGCGGTGCAAATTAGCATAAATATAGATTTTTTTTTATGGCATGAATATATATGGCATATTGTGTTTAGAAATAGGTTTCTAAACAATATTTTTTTTTTGTCATACTTTTTATGGTGGTGCCATGGATATTAATGGTATCCCATTTAAAAGTTTTATTACTAGCTATTAATAATAATAATAATAATAATTAATAAATAAATAAATCTACGAAATTAAGTAATACTTTAATTCAGGAAGAATACACGTGACAGTAAAGACATTTATAATAAATGCTGTTCCTTTGATCTTTCTACTCGTCAAAGTCTTCTGAACCAAAAGAAAAATGGCTACCACGATTTCCACCGAAGTAATAACTGTTTTCAACAGTGACAATAATATGAAATGTTTCTTGAGATGCAAATTAGCATATTCGAATGAATTCTGAATGATGACACTGAAGAGTGGAGTAATGGCTGATGAAAATTACGTTTTAACATATGCTACAGTACTATAGAAAACCTTTATTTTAAATTTTAGGCTTTATAATACTTCACAGTTCACAATATTACTGTTTTTACTGTATTAAGAGACTTCCTAAAAAAACATTAAAAAATCTTGACGACCCCAAACTTTTTAACGGTAATGAAATTGTCTTAGGCATGACTTTGTTTTGCTCGTCATGCCTAAGTCATCATTAGTTAAAAAGCTAGAAAATAACTTTCAAAATAGATTTCACTTAACAACATTCACTTTTCTTAAACCTTTACTTTCAGACCTTACCTTATTATTCATTATAATATATGTTTAAAAAAAAAGCTTGCGATAAAACACTACGTTCATACAAGCATGCAATTATCAGCTTTTCTAGTGTAGAGATGTGCAAAGCATTTTGTTTCTTCTCAGCCACCAGAGGGCGCCATTCTGAAACGCCATCACTTTCTCTCCACTGTTCTCCAGATAGACTGTTTACTAAGCTTTCACACAACACTTTAGATTTGGCATGTACCATGGTCACATAAGAAATGAGAAGAATTTGTCAAGAGTTTTCCTCAAAGCCTGAACAAGGCTGATAAGGAGGTTTATATTCAGGTAATAGAGTGCTTCAGGGATGACCTTTTTGTAGGCCAGTCTGGTGCTTAGCATCACATTGTCATTACTAAGCTGATAAAATGGTGGCATCTTCTACAAGCATTAACAAGCTCTAACGAAGTTTATGTAGATATTGTGAAATTTTCTGGCTCTGCACACCTTTAATTAATGAACAAAGCTGTGGGAAAGCCATCCTCACTCACAGCCCAGCATCCTGACAGCACAGAATGGACCAGAGAGAGAGGTTCCTCCACTTCCACGATTAGAAGTCTTCATGTGTCACCACTTTGAGAGAGGTTTGATGTGAACCAATTCAAATATTAATCGCTATGTGAATGAGAAAGCAAACATATTGATAGCAGGGTACCACTGCAGCATAGACTCCATTCCATCCATCCATCCGTCCATTCATCCATCCATTCATCCATTCATTTATCCATCCATCCACCCATCTGTCCATTCATCCATCCATTCATTTTTCTATCCATTCATTCATTTATTCATCCATTCATCCATCCATCCATCAGTCCATTCATCCACTGACAGGGGTACCACTGCAGCGTAGACTCCATTTCATCCATCCGTCCATCCGTCCATCCATTAATTTATCCATCCATCCACCCATCTGTCCATTCATCCATCCATTCATTTATCCATCCATCCATCCATCCATTCATTTTTCTATCCATCTATTCATTTATTCATCCGTTCATCCATCCATCCGTCCATCCGTCCATTCATCCATTGACAGCAGGGTACCACTGCCGTAGACTCCATTCTATCCATTCATCTATTCATCCATCCATTCATTTATCCATCCGTCCATCCATCCATCCATCCATCCATCCATTCATTTATCCATCTGTCATCCATTAATTTATCCATCCATCCATCCATTCATTTTTCTATCCATCCATTCATTTTATTCATCCGTTCATCCATCCATCCGTCCATTCATCCATTATTTATCCGTCCATCCATCCATTCATCGTTTATCCATCTGTCCAGTCATCCATCCATTCATTCATCCGTCCATCTGTCCATTTTTATCCATCCATCCATTCATTTATCCATCCGTCCATCCATCCATTCATTTATTCATCCGTTCATCCATCCATCCGTCCATTCATCCATTATTTATCCATTTAAAGTTCATCCATCCGTCCATTCATCCATTATTTATTCATCCATCCATCCATCCATCCTCCTTCCTGTATTTATGTCCATTTTGCAATACTTGTTTATTTGCTTAGCCTACTAGTAATGGTCTAAACTGGGCAATGTCTAAAAAGTACTATTGGCAGAAAACATCTGTTATGTGATCTTCCTCGCTCATTGCATTGATTGTCAACAGTAGAGATGTTTCACATTACTGAGGGGTGAAGGAGGTTAACTCTCTGGCACAGCCCATTTCAATTGCACAAATATTTCAGTTATGTTTGTTGAATTTGCGGTGTCTGGAAAACCAGTGTCAGTGTGAACTGTTCAACTGTAAAGAACAGTAGAACAGTTAAGGAGAAGAGGAAGAGAAAAATATCGAACCTACATTCACTGAAAAAGCATTTCACTATAGAAAACTCAATGTATTGTTTGTGTATCTCGAGAAGAACTGACTGCATTACAAGACTGTGCTTACATATTGGCTGATATAAAATACAAACTATACAACTATTGCTGTTCAGGCTTTGCAAGGAAAAATCTATACATGTCGTGATTTGTTTGTGAAATAGTAATTTATAGAATAGAGGCAACTTGCCGCCAATGTGATTAGAACGAAGGTTTAAATAAAAAAAATGATAAAATGAACTGCAGCCGTTGTCGTTGAACTGTAAACGAACTCCTTTTAGCAGCTTTTTATCGAACTTTAAGGTACTCCCCCAGGCAAAAAATGTGCAGGGCGGCGCCGTGGCTTAGTTGGTTAAAGCGCCTGTCTAGTAAACAGGAGATCCTGGGTTCGAATCCCAGCGGTGCCTTATGTAATGTGCGCTTTTCTAAGATTGAACAACTATCCAAAAACGACAGCCACGTGGTGCAATTCATTTCGACAGCTGCAAAGTTATTCTGGGGGTTCTGTGTTTCCCGCTGACAATGGCTCCGCTCTCTGGGCTCGTTCTTGTACAGGAGACTCTGAACTGACCTCCGCATTTTTAACGGGGCTTCATTTGTATAGAAACTCGGAAGATCAGCTTTTTCCTGCCCACAGAGCGCGCAGCCTTGCCAAAAGCTATTACGTGTTCCACGTGCTTGCGTCGCCAGGCTCTGTGGCGCAATGGATAGCGCATTGGACTTCTAGATTGATGAATGAGGTCATTCAAAGGTTGTGGGTTCGAGTCCCACCAGAGTCGCAGCTTTTGGAATTACGTTAACCCAAACATGCACAATGTATCTTACAGGCAACATAAACTTATAATTCTTCGTGTTTTTAGCTAAGAAATTTCAAAATGCTTTAAAACATGTTCAAGAACAGTTCAATGAGTTTAATGAAATGCAAAAACAATATTTTACACATTCTAAAGAAAACCATCCCTAATTGTTTAACCTAATGATTGTCATTCTGTAATCTTGTGTAGTGGTAAAAACTAAATTTCATTGATTTCATTGAATTCTTCCACCAACAGCCAGAAGGGGGCAGCACACACCCACAGAAAAAAAAAATATCCTAAAATGACCCGTCATGGTAAGCCCTATTTAAGCTCCAACAGACCAAATCAGTTACAGCGTGGTGAAATAACATCAAATTTTCCTTTATCTCTATTCAATGTACACACATCTGAACAATGACATGAACGTGAAGGTCAAATCTCTTCCACGTAATTTTTCTTGATGTGTGTAGGTGTTTCAAACCTTAGTCTTTTAACAAAAATCATGGTCAGTTTGAGCTGAATGAAGGATGTTATCAGTAATCAGTGAGTCGGAACTTGAGGAAATACCAGTTGCTTGGTATTACATCTACAATACCTGCTCAGTCATTAAAAATATGTTTGAAATGAGGAATGTATTTGCAAAAAAAAAAAAAATTTTTTTTTTTTAGAAATCATGTTTTTATTGTGCATTCCAAGTAATCAAATCAAACGGCAGTTGGGTTGTTTTGATTAAGTAGTAACTTAAACAAATACAGGTAACTTACAAAATTAAAGTTAACTGAAAGTATGTTTTTATATATATTAAAAGGGGGTGCACTCTTTTTATCTTTGTAATCTTATTATCAGCTGACAATGTAGACGCCTGACAAGTTTTGTTGTTGTGATCATAGATTGTATGGTTGTGATTACATACAAAACAGGGAGCAGCTTTTTTCCTTACCATTGAAACGTGCTGCTTTAGCAAGGTTCCGTGAAAAAGTTTCAGCTTTTATATTCTTTTTACGCCCTGAAGAAGTTTTCACAGGTTTATCAAGTGTGTCGAAATTATCCATCCTCGATCACTTTCAGTCAGCTTTTCCCAAAGTGACTGGCAGACGCGTCACCTGACTTGAATACAGCGCGCTGATTCGCTAAAATGGATTTATCGGCTTATGTTCACAAACAACTAGGGCGCTTGTCGGCTTCTACAGTAAAACGTGATCTCGCGATGCCCTGAAAGTGGACAATACCGGCTTTTTTGATAACGTGTTTAGGGTTCAGATCGCGCTATGTGTGGAGAATAATGCACGGCACTCAGTTCATTTATTTTTTTTAAGTGGCGTTTAGCGGTTTTTGCAAATAAACTCTTTAAATATTCTTAGTAACCTTTGTTTCTTCTTAAGATCACATGAAATGTGATATCTGTGTGTCATGAAATATCATACTGGAATATGTGTTGACTCATATTATTAATCTTTATTAATTTTTAATTTTTTTATTAACAAATGTTATTATTTTAAATACTGTTAAATTATTAAAGATATTGCATTTGATTCAGAATGGTAAATCTGATTCTCACTGAAGCATGAGAGCTCAGGGCTGATACTACAGAAATGGTCAGAGAAACTAACCGGCAATTTGCATGACAGCATAAACGTCTAAGGCAGGCAGTGTATTTTCTACACTTTCATGCAATCATTCAGGTCAGTGGTGCTCAGCCTGAGTTATTTGTAGCATATGCATACTTTTTGCGAATCTCATTCATATAATACAGCAAAATTATAAACAAAAGGTTGTGACCTATTTAATTGCTGTCTTTGCTGCTCTGAAACACTGCCTTTAGTTTTCCAGAACCAGCTTGGTTACATATTTGGTTCATCCCATAAAGTACACTGTAATCCATGTTTGAAATGTTTCTTGTCTCAGAATGCGACAGTCAGTGATCGAGAATGTTCTGTGTTCACTCTCACCGGAACTGTTTGTAATTAAAGACAACAATGTGAGTCAAAAGGGCATTGCCTAAACTCATTCTCACAGGCGTTGTTGATTCTTTTTAACATTCATATCTGAAATAAACAACAAATAAACAACAAATAAAAATCACAGCAGACTATCACTTTAAAAACTCCTCCAGTGTTTCATCCAATAGAATTTTTAAACAATATGGTGAGGAAAGTTTCATTTTGCAAACAAGGGTCCTTTATGTACTTCTGAAATGTAAACCTGTCATATCTGAGGTCTAACCAGGCTGAAAAGTCATTAGGTCACCAAAACATACTTGAAATATTTTGTGGGCACAGGGTGTCTCAGTTATAGGCCATCAAATCACCCAGTCTTCCTACTGAGAGCCAAAGTGACATAATAGTCCAGGTAGTGCAGAAGCAGCCTAAACTTTAGTCAAGTAGTCACAGTTACTGGTTTCACCAGTATTAAGTGGTGTTGAAAAGAATCTGTGATTCAACCCACTTTAAAATCTAGTCTGAATAGGCTTACAAAGCATAACATGAAGCCTATTAATTGTGCAGATGCCGAAGAAAGAGTCGCTGACAGGACTTCTAGCTTTGAGCAGCAGGATAGTCTATTCAGCATCATAGAGCCTGAACAACTCACAAGACACACTATAAGGCACTCTCTGTCGAGTCAATGCACAAAACTTTGATAGGAGTTTTTCAGTAGTTCATTCATAAACGACTATATTTGGTCTTATCAATACTAAATTTGTGTTTACATCCTTGATTAGCACAACCCTTGACAAAGTGATGGGTCAGAGTCAGTTCCCCTTGCTTGCTGTAGTTTGTCCCCTCCAGAACTCTGTAGGGGTAAAGGAAGTGTTGCCTAGTGACGGGGCGCGTTTAGAAGCCAGCAAACATGGAGAAGTACGAGAAGATAAAAGTGGTCGGGAGAGGAGCATTCGGGTAAATACAACTACGGACGCGTTATTAGTTCGCGAAATGCTTGTTTTGCTTTACAAAAACGACTTTTTACGCGTTTAAACTCGGTAAAACTTACTTGAGAAACTCTGTTAAGAACTTCAAATCTGCAGCTCCTCTCAGAATCCGAGCGAGAGCTAGCGGAACATACAGAGCATCACTTTCTCTCGTTTCCGCATTCCATCAGTATAGTTACTTACAGAGCTATTATCGCCCTTTTAACGAGTTACAATTGCATTAAGAGTTTGAATAAGATTTCGAAACTTTTCCTTTCATAGGGAAATGAACTGGTGAGCAACGAATAGACCTGCTCTTTTTAAATGCGTCTGTCAAAACAGCAATGTTTACAGCGTTCCCATTGGAATTTCTGTTGTAATTTGGAACCTAACCGGAATGTCCAGTAGCAAAACGTTCTCAGTCAGAACTATACAGATAATTATGGCTACTGTGTGAAATGTTTACACAAAGTTTCTGTCTTAAAACGTTTTTGAGAGCACGTTCAGAGTCACAAAAGTACACATGACTATGCATTTTGTAATAACGTCAAGTACATTTCAAATCTTTATGTTTTAATAATCTTTTGTCGTGCTTTGACAACACTTACCTGATGTACTGACTAACACTAACGCACTTGTAAAGTACTTATAATTTGATCTCTGTGTTATTCAGTATTATTACATTAACTAAACTATTCTGAAACTTTATTATTAAAAGTTGTAATTACAAAGTTTCAGTAGTAATGACATTAAAGGATTTAAAATCCTTAATATTAACAATTTAAAAAATTGAAAAAGTTTAAAAAATTGACCCTTATGACTAATTTTGTGCTCCAGGGTCACACTGAATTGCAATTAAGTGACTCAAAAATGATATTCAGTTCATACTTACAAACTTTCTTGACCTCTTACAGGATAGTCCACCTTTGTCGCAGACGCACTGATGGCGCATTGGTGATCTTGAAGGAAATCCCAGTTGAGCAAATGACCCGTGATGAACGTCTCGCGGCCCAGAATGAATGCCAAGTCCTTAAGTTACTCAGCCACCCAAACATAATTGAGTATTATGAAAACTTCCTTGAAGACAAGGCGCTAATGATTGCAATGGAATACGCTCCAGGCATAGACTTTCTTCACTTACTTTTGATGGTTGCTTAATGTATTCCTACAGTTTAAATCAGCAACAAAATTCATAATATGTATTATAGTGATGCAAAAAGTATGTGTTATTGAAATTGTAAGGTATGGTCGCATTTGTTGTATAGAATTTAATCTTTGCTGATTTTAATATGACTAGTTTTTTGAATTATGATTCTAAACAACATGCATGTAGTCAATGATCTTAGGATCTGTAATCATTTGACTCTTTATGATTATTGCAGGTGGAACCCTGGCCGATTACATACAGAAGCGCTGCAACTCCCTGTTAGATGAGGACACCATATTACACTTCTTTGTTCAGATATTATTGGCCCTTTATCATGTGCACAATAAGCTCATCCTACACCGGGACCTCAAAACCCAGAACATACTCTTAGACAAGCACCAGATGATAGTAAAAATAGGAGACTTCGGAATCTCGAAAATTCTTGTCAGCAAGAGCAAAGCTTATACTGTGAGTACCGCTGCAATTATGTGAATGTGACAGTATGTGATTTAGCCACAGCTCAAATTCTCCTTTTTATGACAGGTTGTGGGGACACCGTGTTATATCTCTCCAGAACTGTGTGAAGGAAAGCCATACAACCAGAAGAGTGACATTTGGGCCCTTGGCTGTGTGCTTTACGAGCTTGCTAGTCTCAAGAGAGCTTTTGAGGCAGCAGTAAGAGATGTGTTTTCTTGTTGATTTGGCTGTGACTTGATTTTAAAGTATCTGAACATCACTAATTAATTTGTTTCTTGAATGAATTTTGAAAGCGAAGCTGCTTCTCTGTTGACAGAACCTGCCGGCTTTGGTGCTGAAGATCATGAGTGGCACATTTGCCCCCATTTCAGATCGTTACAGCCCAGAATTGAGACAACTCATTCTCAACATGCTGAATCTGGACCCATCCAAAAGGCCCCAACTCAATGAGATAATGGCTCATCCCATCTGCATCAGGCCATTGCTCAATCTCTACACTGACATAGGCAATGTCAAAATGCGCAGGTATGACTATTTTATCTCATTTTATTTTATTTTGTTTTTAATTTTTACTTTTCCACTGCATTTAAAAGTATTGATTTGGGTTATGTATTGTAAATACATTTTGTTTGGCCACTTATTTTATTTTATTTTATTTTACTATCATATTTAATAGAACTGTTTTTTTTAGACTTTATTTTATTTTATTTTATTTTTTTATTTTATTTTATTTTATTTTATTTTATTTTATTTTATTTTATTATTACCACAATTAATTGGATTGTATTTTAGACTTGTGTATTTAATTGATTGTGTATTTTAATTAAATTTTATTTTATTTTATTACCACAACGAATAGTACTGCTTTTGGACTTGGGCTAAGTATTGTTAATTCATTTGTTTGGCCACTACTTTAATTTAATTTAATTTAATTTAATTTAATTTAATTTAATTTAATTTAATTTAATTTAATTTTATTTTATTTTATTTTATTTTATCTAATTTTATTTTATTTTACTACCATATTTAATAGAACTGTTTTTGTAGACTTTTGGACTGTATTTTATTTTTTATTTTATTTAAAAAAAAAAAAAACAATTAATAGTTCTGTTTTTGGACTTGGGTTTAGTTTTATAAATTCATTTTGTTTGAACATTTTATTTTATTTTATTTTATTTTATTATTTTATTTTACTATCATATTTAATGGAATATTTTTACTATATGATTTAGATTTGTGTATTTATTTTATTTTATTTATTTTATTTCATTTTTATTTTATTTTATTTTAATTTATTTACTACCATATTTAATAGAACAGTTATTTTAGGTTTGTGTATTTTATTTTATTTTATTTTATTTTATTGTAACTTTCTAGCACAACTGATAGTACTGTTTTGGGACTTGAGTTAAGTACTGTAAATGCATTTTGTTTGAACACTTTTATTTTATTTTATTTTATTTTATTTTATTTTATTTTATTATTTTATTGCCATATTTAATTGGATTGTATTTTAGACTTGTGTATTTAATTTATTGTGTATTTTAATAAAATTTTATTTTCTTTTATTACCACAATGAATAGCACTGTTTTTGGACTTCGGCTAAGTATTGTTAATTCATTTGTTTGGCCACTACTTTAATTTAATTTAATTTATCCTGAAATCCTGAAAATCTCAAAAGCTGCTTGCTGAACTCGGAATTAAATTACATATTTCAAATCAGCAACAAAATCTGAATAAACTGCCCCATGAATGTTGTTTCTTGTGCGTTTAAAAAGCTTATTTTTCTTATTATTTTCTTAATTTCTTATTAATATAAGCTTATTATTCCGCCATATTGCGCGTCTTTGTATTTCTATAGTCTTTGTTGCTAACTATATACTTAGTTTGCTGTTCTTCCTTATTTGATGAAATTATTCCTTTTTTTTTAGAATAGAAAAGCCACTTTCTACCGTACAGACGGGCCCACATGGGAGACCTGGTGGACGCGTAACCGGTACCAGAACCAGAGGTGGGATCTTATTTCCTTATAAAGTCACCTATTTACTATTATGTTTTAAAGCATCATTACATATATATTTTTTAATGCAGCCTTGTGTTTGTAGCTGATTAAATATCATGTTTTTACTCCATTTTAGCCCTTTTGGTTTCATGCTTGAAGCTTTTCTGTTGCCATTTGCTCCATTAGGAGGGCTGTCCAGTCTAACTTCAACCAAGATGATGCACCCATTGCCTTTATCGTCAGTGTACACTTGGGGCAGTGGCATTTCCACTCCTCTGCGTCTGCCCATGTTAAACACAGAGGTTATTCAAGTGTCCCTGGGCCGCACCCAGAAGATGGGCGTCACCAAATCAGGGAGGCTCATCACTTGGGAGGTGTGATGATCATTGTTTTTTTATCCTAATCGAAATCATATTTCAGTTTTCAATGTTTGTCTCAATTTGACTCTATGCCAGGCCCCCTCGGTTGGATCAGGTGAGCCCTCACTGCCTGGCGCTGTGGAGCAGATGCAGCCACAGTTTATCTCTCGCTTCCTGGAGGGACAGTCTGGTGTCACCATCAAATCGGTCTCATGTGGCGATCTCTTCACCACCTGTCTAACAGGTATGCTTCTTACAATCCAGAATTTCTCCGCGTATTGTCGTGACGTCAGATCTTTCATCCGTAATGCTTCATAAATCCGAAACTAACAAGGTTTACATGTCCATCAGATGCTCTTTTCCTGCCTAAGTGGGCAATTCTTGGCCTGAAGCTGCAAAGTGGACCTGTCTATGTGAAATTAGAGTAATTTAAACATGTGATAAAGTTTAAAAAAGATGAAAGGAGGATGTAATCACCCCTTTTTACTATCCTTCCTACAGAGCTCATTAAGCACCATTTGTTCAGAGTGCACAAGCTAATCTCTTGTCCCCTGGCACTGTAGCACAGCGGTGTACATTTGTCTGCTCTAAAGTAAAGGATATGCTGTTAGCAGTCATCTCTGCGGGGGAATCATTAGTCACCAGCAGATACAGAGGATTAAAGGTCCTCACTTCCAGCTCAGTTGTTCGTCTCGTCTAGCGGTTTGCACTGACGGAGGAACGGCTGTTGGTTAATTCTTTTTTTATTTGTTTATCAGCAGCAGCTCAATTTGCTTTTGATTTTGCAGACAGAGGTATAATCATGACGTTTGGAAGTGGAAGTAATGGTTGTCTTGGACATGGGAACTTCAATGATGTGACACAGGTAGGTTTACATGACCTAAAATATAGAGATCTATTGTTTTACAATGGTATATTATGGCTTAGTGATGCTTGCTAAGCAAGCTAAGGATTTAAACAAGCTTATCTTAAACACTGACCTCAGGGTTCAACAATAAAGATGACACACTGGCCTGTGATCAGTGTGACACTGGTATTGTTAACTAAAACTATTTAAAAAATGTTTTTTGTTAACTGAAATAAAATTGAAAAAGGAATATTAGATGAAAAACAAAAAAAAAAAAAATGCTGCTTTGGCAAATAAATGGAAAGTTTCCATTTATTTGCCAAGTACTAAAATTACTAAAATTGAAATAAAATAAATTAAAGCAAAATTAAAGAAATATTTAACTAAAACAAATGAATTACAAAAGCTATGGAAGTCCATTTCTGCCACTGAATAAAAAATAAAAAAAGATGATTGCGACTTTTTGTTAGCAAAAAAAAAAAGTTTATATCATGCAATTCTGAGGAAAAAAAAGTGAGAAAAAAACTCAGAAGCGCAAGATGCAAACTCGCATTAGCAAGAAGAAAAACTCGCAATTCTGAATTCTGACTTGGTTGTGAGTTTATGTCATGCAATTCAGAGAAAGAAAGTCAGAACTGCAAGTTTATATCATGCAATTCTGAGAAAAAAAGTCAAAATTACGAGATGTAAACTCACAACTGCAAGTAAAAAAGTTGCAATAATCTTTTTAAATTTTTTTTATTCAGTGGTGGAAGGCTTCCATAAAAAGCTAAAAATATTTATATGATAAATTGTTTTTGGTAACTGAAATAAAGCAGAAAAAATATGAATATTAGATGAAAAACACCAAAATAGAAATTTTTATTTGCTTTGGCAAATAAATGGAATAAATAAACTTTAGGTTCAAGTACTTAAATGACTAAAACTTAAAAATAAAGCAAAATAGAAATATTTAAGTAAAACAAATAAATTACAAAAGCTAAAAATATTTATATGGAAAATAGTTTTTGTTAACTCAAATAAAGCTGAAAAACTATGAATATTAGATGAACAACATAATATTAGACTTTGCTTTGGCAAATAAATTGAATAAATAAAGTTTAGTTTCAAGTACTAAAATGACAAACTTAAACAAATAAATTAATTAAAGCAAAATAAAAATATTTTACGTAAAACAAATAAATTGTGAAAGCTAAAAATATTTACACGAAAAAAAATGTGTTAACTGAAATAAAGCTGAAATTATGAATTATGAATATTTGATGAAATCAAAGTTACAAATGTTGCTTTGGCAAATAAATTGAATAAATAAAGTTTGGGTACAAGCACTAAAATTACTAAAACTTAAATAAAAATAAATTAAACCAAAACAGACACTAAACTAATACAAATAAGTTACAAAAGCTAAAAATATTTACATAAAAAAAAACACCTGAAAACTTAAACCTAAAATTAAAATGAAAACTGAAATTATAAAATAAGGGCAAATTAATAATAATAATAAATACTATAACAACAACAATAATAATAATAATATTAATAATAGAAGAGTTTTGGGCTAGTTATCAGAGCTTTCACTTGATCATTAGGGTCTTACATTGTTTGATGTACAAGCATTTTATGCTTTTCTTAAACTCTTAAACACTGAAATTTGGTAGCTGAGGACAACTGATAAATGTTTTATGAAATTGCAAAAATAATTTGTGAATAGGTTAGCAATAGGAAACCAATCAATTACGTTTTGCCACGTGTGTCATCAATTTCCACCAAACTTACCTATTAGTTTACTGCTGTTTTGGAGTTTCTGTACAGTAACAATATCTGTATAATTTACCGCTATTGTTGCACATTTTATTTGTAAAGAAAGATACACTTTTGATGAAATTGTAATTTATATTAACTAACGGATGTTAGAATAATACTATGTGTATATGTGTTAATTTAGCAATGTCTCTTCAAGTTTGCAGTCAAACATCTCTCCCATTTTCTTTACAATATGTACAAATCTATTTTTTTATTGTTTTCATGGTTCTTCGTGTTCCCGTCTGTGTATTCAGCCCAAGATAGTAGAGGCTCTGCTGGGTTATGAGCTGGTTCAAGTGTCTTGTGGAGCGTCCCACGTTCTGGCGGTGACCAACGAGCGAGAGGTGTTCTCCTGGGGACGAGGAGACAACGGTAAATGAGCAACACCACTTGTCACTCGAACACTGTGTTTCCTTGGGTTTCTCTTTGTACTCTTGTAGACAGCAGCAGCAGTGCCTTCAGGCAGACCTGGCATTTTGTGCTCCGTCGTCCTCCTCTCCCTCACTTTGCACTCACTCTCTTTTATCTCTCTGTCCGACAGGCCGGCTGGGTTTGGCCACTCAAGACTGCCACAACTGCCCGCAGCAGGTGAGTTTACCAGTTGATTTTGAAGCCCAGCGTGTGCTGTGTGGGATCGACTGCTCCATGATCATCAGCTCGCAGCACCAGCTTCTGGCCTGTGGGAACAACAGGTACTCAATATGTCAGAAAACCCACATTTCTGACATTGTGTGCACCAATTTCAGAAATATGGTTATTCTGACATGACTTCAAGGCTGCATCATTTACTGAAACTTCAGACAGCATGTGGCTAGTTGAAGTGTCGACTAGCACATTTCCAAATGTGGCTAGATTTTGACATGTGTTGCTGGTTAATGAGCCTGGAAGTGGATTTTTAAACCTGTCATGAATCTAATCACAACTATACATAATAATGAATCTCAAAATGTAAAAATATCTCAATGAACTTCTTTCTTAGCTGTCTAGGCAGTTTTTCATAGATTGCTAAACCAGTTCAGGGAGTTAACACTCCTCATTCCTACGCTCTAGCGTTTGAAAGGACTGTGAATGCTGAAGACATTTCGTCACAGGAAATGACCAGCACAATGTCCATACTTTAAATAACTGTCACACCCTGTCAGCCACACCATCCTACTGTCTGAGTGCTAAATATCCTATTTTATCATTCGTGCAGACTTGCCAGATGTGGTTGTGAAAAGGAAGTACACTTTAGCACACAAAATAGTACTTACTGCAGAAATGAATATACTTAAAAATATACAGTTCAGGTCAAAAGTTTACATACACCTTGCAGAATCTGCAAAATGTTAATTATTAAGAGGGTTCATACAAAATGCACATTATTTTTTATGTAGTACTGACCTGAATAAGATACTTCACATAAAAGATATTTACATATAGTCCACAATAGAAAACAATAGTTGTTGTTTTATAATTTATAAAAATTACTCCGTTCAAAAGTTTACATCCCCTTGATTCTTAATACTGTGCTGTTACCTGAATGATCCACAGTGTTTTTTTTTTTATTTAGTGATAGTTGTTAATGAGTCCCTTGTTTGTCCTGAACAGTTAAACTGTCTCCTGTTCTTCAGAAAAGTCCTTCAGGTCCCACATATTCTTTGGTTTTCCAGCATTTTTGTGTATTTGAACCCTTTCCAAAAATGACTGTATGATTTTGAGATCCATCTTTTCACAACGAGGACAACTGAGGGAGGTTGGGGGGTGGTTGAAAACTTTTGGAATTTGAAGATCAGGGTGAATTTAACTTATTTTGTCTTCTGGGACACATGTAAGTATCTACTGTTGCTTCTAAAGGAAAATGTACACATCTTCAATCTGTTCAAAAGTTTTCACCCCCCATCATTTCTCCTTCTGGAGCATCAGTGAGTGTTTGAACCTTCTGTAATAGTTGCATATGAGTCCCTTGAAATGAATCTTGAAATCATACAGTCATTGTTGGAAAGGGTTCAAATGCACAAAAATGCTGAAGAATTTGTGGGAACTGAAGGATATTTCTGAAGAACAGCAGGCAGTTTAACTGTTCAGGACAAACAAGGGACTCATGAACAACTATCACTAAACAAACAAAACACAGCTGTGGGTCATTCAGGTAACAACACAGTACACAGCACAAACAATACATATACATGTTCTGTATGGGTTTCTTTTTTTCTGCTGAACACAAAAGAAAACTTTTTAAAGAATGTTGGGAAACAAAGAGTTGCTGGTCCCAATTGATTCCATAGTATGGAAAAAAATACTATGAAAGTTAGTGGGGACCAGGAACGTTTTGGTTACCAACGTTTTTCAAACTATCATTTTTTTTGTGCTTAGCAGAAGGAAATTTATACAGGCTTGGGACGACGTGAGCGTATTTAAAAGTTGACAGACTTAATGAACTATCCCTTTAAATGCAAACTGAATGTAATGTTTTTCAGCTTTTTGACCCACTTAAGTATGACTTAAGTACATCTTTATATATAATTTCCTAATTACTTCTATTGTCTTTAAAGTATTGTTGAATGTACTGACAAACTATTATGTTAAACAAAAAATAATTTGATGTAATTTCTATTGAAACTTTACTGTCATGCATTTAAATTTGTAATTACACTTTTGTAATGATGACATTGCATTTTAATACATTTAAAATATATCACCTTTAAATGTATACAAAATAAGTGTACTTCTTTAAATCACAACAAAAATTATTGAATCAAAATCAAAAGGTACTATAAAATAATGTTTTTAATTTAAAATTATTACAAAGTGCACTTTAAAAAAAAAACAACTAAATACTTCAAGTACTTACAGTAAGTGTTTTTGACAAATCCTTTAAGAGGAAAGTTGACCTAAAAATGAAAATATCCCCATGTTTTACTCACCTTCTAGGTATATATGACTTTCTTCTTTCAAATGAATACAATCGGAGTTATATTAAAAAAATGTCCTGGCTCTTCCAAGCTTTATAATGGCAGCGAATGGGTGTTGAGATTTTGAAGCCCAATAAAGTGCATCCATCCATCATAAAAAATGCTCCACACAGCTTTGGGGAGTTAATAAAGGCATTGAAGTGCATTGATGCATTTGAAAAATAATCCATATTTCAAACTTTATAAACCGTAATCTGTAGCTTCATTAACTGCTGTACATGCGTTCACAAGAGAGCGGTGTCTTAGCGGATGGCGTAGGATGGATATAGTTTCAGAAGGCCTTTATTAATCATGTGGAGCCATGTGAAGCACTTTTTATGATGGATGCACTTTACTGGACTTTAAAATCTCAACAGCCATTCAGTGCCATTATAAAGCTTGGAAGAACCAGGACATTTTTTAATATAACTCTGATTGTATTCGTCTGAAAGAAGAAAGTCATATACACCTGGAATGGCTTGAGGGTGAGTGAATCATGGGGTAACTGTCATTTTTGGGTGAACTATCCCTTTAAGTGCACTTAAGCCGCCTTTAATTTCCTTGCAGTTTCATACGTTTATACTTACAGATTTAAACTCAGAAATATACTTTAAGATTTGACGTACACTACAAGTGTACATTCAATAGAGTTCAGTGTAGTTCTTTTTCACATAGCGCTGCTAAAGTGATATTTGAATGAATATTAAATGCAGGTTTAACAAGCTGGGTTTGGATAAGCTCTCTGGCGCAGAGGAGCCTCCGTCTCACTGTCAGGTTGAGGAGGTCCACACGTTTCAGCCCGTCCAGTCGGCTCCTCTAAATGTTGAGAAGATTGTGTACATAGACATCGGCACAGCACACTCTGTTGCAGTCACAGGTCAGAGCACTTCATTTACACTACAGTTTGGTGTGCTGTTTTGATTTAGTCCGAGGACCGACTCATAAACTATGAATATGTGCCCTAAATGCAGAGAAAGGTCAGTGTTTCACCTTCGGCAGTAACCAGCATGGGCAGCTTGGCTGCAGCTCCCGCAGAAGCAGTCGAGTGCCCTATCAGGTGTCAGGACTGCAGGGGATCACCATGGCCGCGTGTGGCGATGCGTTCACTCTGGCTATTGGAGCAGGTAAACAAGATATATGCACTAAATCTCAGAAAACAGATCACGTCCCCATCCATGCACTGAAATGCAGAAAAGCAAAGAAAAGCAAAGGCTTTCAATTAGAATATAATATAATATAATATAATTATGTTTATGACAGTTTGGAGGAAAATAATGCCACAATACAAAAACAAATAAATAAATAAAGAGAAATAAATAAATACTAATGGTCTTAAAAAATAGGCAGAAAAGCAAAGGCTTTCAATTAGATAATAATATAATATAATATAATATAATATAATATATAAATTTATATAAGTTTGGAGGAAAATAATGCAGTACAAAATAAATAGATAAACAGAATTTTAATAATATAATATAATTAATAATATGTAATCATATAATTCACTAATATAATATAATATAATATAATATAATATAATATAATTATTGTTTAATATAATTATGTTTTATGACAGTTTGGAGGAAATAATGCCACAATAAATAAATAAATAAATACTAATGGTCTTAAAAAATATGCAGAAAAGCAAGGGCTTTCAATTAGATAACATAATATAATATAATATAATATAATACAATATAATTTTGTTTATGACAGTTTGGAGGAAAATAATGCAGTACAAAATAAAATAAATAGATATAAATACTAAAGGTTTTTAAAAATACAAAGAAAGGCAAATAATTTCAATAATATAATATAATATAATATAATATAAAACCTAATTGTCTTAAAAATAGTGCAAAAAAAACAAATAAATTCAATACTATAATATATCATATATAATCATATAATTCATATTATTATATTATATTGTATTATATATTATTATTCATATAATTCAATTTATATTATTATTAATATGCTCATGACAATAATACTACAATAATAATAATAATAACAGGCAAAAATGCAAAGTATCTAATCTAATCTACTATTTTTTATTTTTTCTGGGAGGATGACCTGGCAACAAATTATAGCAGCTAAAATCATTTCAGTGCAGTTCAAACAAGGCTGCTATCACGCCATTAACTGCTTCAGTCACAGAATGTGCTGTAGTGGGGGCAGGTAGGTTAATTAATGTGACATGTGACATGTGGCTAAAGGTCAGCATGTAACCCCGACTGTGTCCCAGAGGCTCAGAAGACTCTGAAGACCTTTATTGTTTCATGTGGTCTTTGTTCATTCATGATTCTCACAGGATCTGACATGCAAAGAAACAGAAGGACAAAGATGTCATTCAGCCAAATGATGTTCAGAATTGTAAGTAAATGTTCTGCTCCTTGATTCGGCAGAGGGCGAAGTGTACACCTGGGGTAAAGGGGCACGTGGTCGGCTTGGACGGAAAGAAGAGGATTCTGGGAAACCGAAGGCAGTGCA
Source organism: Labeo catla (assembly GCA_012976165.1). Lineage (NCBI taxonomy): Eukaryota > Metazoa > Chordata > Actinopteri > Cypriniformes > Cyprinidae > Labeo > Labeo catla. The sequence goes on from VONZ01000411.1 coordinate 350,053, forward strand.
GCTCGACGAGAGCCACCCTTACACTGTCACGTCAGTGGCCTGTTGCCATGGAAACACACTGTTGGCTGTGAAACGTAATGTGCAGCTATGATTTCTTTTACGAATGTTAACAGATCTTGAAACTAGACATTTAGTGTCATGTCGTAATATCGTAATCTATTGCTGGCTTGGCATTACAAAGGTTGTTGTCGTTGTTAAAAACACTGACTATATTCTCTCGCTCATCATTTCTCTCCTCAGCATTTTTTGAAGAGCCTGTTCCAAAGTGACATCACTGCCCAAATGACTGCACATGCTCCGCAGAAGAGCCGTTCAGCTCCTGCACACAAGGACTGAGGGACTGCATGCTAGTGTGGGTTCATTAGGAATTTTAAGCCATGCAGTTGCATTTATAATGTAACATGATTTCCAGATATGTAAAGCTTTTTTGACTTAAAACTTATGACAACAGAATTGCTTAAATTCTGTATTTGCAGTATTACATCTTTTGTGTACAGAAAATTAGTATTATTATTAATAATAATAATAATAATAATAAGTAGCATTGTAAATAATGCCTCACTGAGGTCAGTCTGCCTGGAAGAAAAAAAAATATTAAAAAGATATTTTATGATAAATAAAGATTTTATAATAAAGTGCTGCTTTTGTTTCCTCATAACCGAAAGCTAAAACATAATTTCCAAAGTGTATCATAAATATGTGCCTAAACATTGTGACAGATCTTATGTGAACATTCTTAATTGTGGACAAAAATTAATTATTTAGAACGCTTTAGTAATAAATGTATATCCATAGACTAGAATACCATATTCTCTATATTGCTACTACTACTACTACTAATATGTAGCATTGTAAATAAAGGGGAAAAATTATTTTATATTATATTGTTTTATATTTATTATACTTTATATTTTATATATATACTTTATACTTTATATGTTATATTTTACTGTTTTTAAAACCATGACTTTTTTTTGTATTGTAACATTATTTTCAATTAAATTAAAATTGTATTATTATATTGTTATATAATGTATTGTATTATATTATATTATATTATATTATGTTATATTATATTTATTATATTATATTATATTATATTATTATACTTAGATTTTTTCCCTGTTTCCTGTTTTTAAGACCTTTTTTTGTATTTATCTATATTATATATGTATATTTACACAAAAAATAAAATTTCCAAAGAGTATCATAAGTATATATAAATATGTATATGTACCGGAACATTATAATAATATAATATAATATAATATAATATAGCATAATATAGCATAATATAATATAATATATACAAAAACCTAATGATCTTAAAAATAGGCAAAAAAACAAAGAATTTCAGTTAGATAATATAATATAATATAATATAATATAATATAATATAATAATTGTTGTTTATGACAATTTTCCAAAAAACAACAACAACAACAACAACAACAACAAAACAATGGTTTAAAAAAAAGTGAAGTATTTAAAAATGATAATAAATATTTATATTATACATATTATTATTATTATATAATATAATGTAATATAAATATATTATATAATTGTCATAAACATATAAATAATCATTATTATATTATATTATATTATTTAGATTTTTTTTCCTGTTTCCTGTTTTTAAGAACATAATTGTTTTTGTGTTTATCTGTATTATGTATGTATATTCCTACAAAAAAATACAATTTCTAAAGAGTATCATAAATATGTATACATATAAATATATATCCGAATATTATGACGGTTCTTATGTTAGTGCTCTTTTTTGTGTCCAGCAATAAATTCTTTAAAAGTCTTTAGTAATAAATATATATTTATAATTTAATATTTTATATCACTAATAATAATAAAAATAATAATAGTGCTTAATTGTTAATGTAATTATAATCATTAAAAATGATTAACTATGGTGAAACTTGTGTCCTTGTTACATGTTACATGCATTTACTGTCATAATAACAGTAAATTATGCATGATTACATGCAACTAACCCTAAACCAAAACCTAACTCTGTAGTAAGTACATGTTGTTAATTATAATACTCAGTACTTACATATAGCCTATAATTACACTGTAACAACGTCACGTTAAACAGTGTAACCAAAACTACTATTTTATACCTAGAACAATCACAATAAATATAACATTAATGCATATCAAAAAAACATACTCAAGTTTTATCCTCAGATGAGCACCATCAACATAGCAGGATCCACAAAGCTCATGCGTCCATCATGCTATGATGTAATTCTTGTGCAATACGTGATGCTCACAACGTGTCACTAATGTAGCGCACGCGTTACCATGCAAAACATATTTAACATTAACGAGAGTTTAATATGGCTAAATGAAGCCGAACTAGTAAACAGTCCAACTGGAATAAAATATACAACTCTAATTCCATCTTTTGTGCTGTTGTTGTTGACGTAATGTCTGCTCTTGCACGTATCGCGTGTGCATTCACCGATAGAGGGAGTCGTTTGCCTTACAAATAACTCTCTGCAACCTTTTGTTACCAGCAATCCATCAATGAAAATGGTTTTAATAAATGATTATTATGCACTTTGTGTATAGTTAATTAGTTTACGTTCTAAATTCTCATTTTAATATTTCATATTAACGTAAAAACGTGCAACAAAACTCCTGCACAGTTACATTCAAGGTATTTTTATCTAAGCACATATACGTTTTCATACAACCTTGTTTTAAGCACAAAAATTATAGTGCCTGCAAAAATTAAATAAATAAATTCAGCCTAAGCTGATTAGCTGGTTTTAGCTGGTCTTCCAGCTTGGTCATAGCTAGTTTACAGGCTGGTTTTAGAGGGGATTTGACCATTTATTTAGCTGGTTAGGCTGGGAGACAGGCACCCCGAAAATTAACCATGGTTTTACTATAGTAAATGTGTGGTACCCATGTTTTGGTGCATTGACTACCATTTGTATAAGACGGTTTTACTACAAATACCATGGTTAGTGTAGCAACCGTGGTTAATCTGTGGTTACCATGGTTAAACTGTAGTGAATTTGGTTTTTGGTTTTATTTGTAGTTATTTTTGTAAAGGCTGCTAAAACCAGCCTATGCTGGTTGGCTGGTCTTACCTGTTTTGAGCTGGTCTCCCAGCCTGGCCAAACTGGTGTTTAGCAGGTTTTAGATGTTTGGTCAACTGGTCTCCAGCCTGGTCAAGTGGTCAAAACTCCTTTAAAACCAGTCTGCAAACCATTCAGAAGGGATATTTTTAGTCATTATTTTTTATTTGATGAAAAACGTTTCCTTAAAGTTTCTAAGAACCGCGAACAGAAATCGCGCAAATACCGAAAAGCATTTAAATAATCTCCTTACTTGGTTACATTATAACGCGCAGGGATAGTATTACTGTACATAACTGTAAATAAGCTTGCCATCTGATTTCTGCGGGGCTCAGAGAGATTTAAATTAGGCTCCTCCCTCATGCATAGTGGGTGGGGCTTTATATACCTAAACAGATGGGATCCGAGCTTTGTCTCCAGGCTGTCAGTGTTATTCTCGACAGGCGCTGTGAACGTTTCTCATCGCGTTTCTCATCATCTCGGTTCATCAGCGAGCACTAGCGCTGCATTGACAGCCTCATCCCTCAGAGAGATCGCTGGGTTTGAGCTGTCACCCTGATGTTGGATCGAGCCGTGTTGTTCGAAAGAGAAAGCTGAGACGGAACAATACCGACGGAGCTTGTGTATCGTTGGCAAGTGAATATCAGTTTTCATACACCGCGCCGCGAAGGACTCTTGTCACCGCGCCTTTCCAAGCGGCGGAGGACAACAAACCACAGTTCCTATAGACGCTGACTGTAAACACCAGCAATGCCGGGGTTTGACTACAAGTTCCTGGAGAAGCCCAAGAGACGCTTTCAGTGTCCTCTTTGTAGCAAAGCAATGAGGGAACCCGTCCAAGTTTCCACATGTGGACACCGATTCTGCGATACCTGTCTGCAGGAATTTCTCAGGTGAGGAAGCACATTTGACAAACACATACTGTGTATTTTGCATAAGGAACGAAGCGTGGCAACAACAACAGCAACATAATCAGCATTTGAAGCGATGGAGGCGACTATTAAAACACTGAAGTGGGTTCCAGTGAGAAACAGTTTCGATGACAGTCAGTCATCTGTGCTATATTGACATTTTTATATCTGCCCGTAGGCCTTGAGATGATCTAGCAGCCAATGGGATACAAGGGATGTTTGTATGCAAATATATGGCAAATGAAGTTAGTTGCAGAGCGTCAGGAGATAAACAATGACAGATAGAGCGGCTACATGTGCACGCGAAGGACATGTAACATTAACCGTTTTGAAAATGAAAGGAGAGGTGGGTAAACAGTTTAATGAAATCATAATATCAAAAAATGTGCACTTCAGCAGTTATTTGAGAGCAGTTTTTGTTGTACCGTCAAAGAGGTGTAGTTCTGTCAGCGTTACCTGTCATTAACATTCAGTGTATATGCACATCAACTGGTGTTATTCAAGCCAAAAATATGATTTAACACCACTGAATCAGCCTAAATACATTAAATTATACCAACAAAACTCATGGTTTATAGGTTAAATCTAGTGGAAATAGCTCTTCAAGGTAACATGTTAACAGTGTGGAGAATGTAAATATTTTTGAGTAAATATTTTGCTTCAGCACATCTATTTGTGGATGTACCTTCATAAATGCGGGAGAAAAACATTTTCAGACCTGTGTGTGTATTCAGGCAGTCGGGACTCTCAGCTCTGGCCCTGTCTGTCATTTTGACCTGAGGCACTACAAGGCTCTTTGAGGGGGGCGGCCTCATGTGGAATTAGGAAGCGAATCCTTTATTGGAATCGGTGTGCTGAAAGACTGGCGGATCGTTGGCTCAGCACTAATTTGTGTTATTTGTAATTCGTTTGCTAGGTCAAGTAGAAACGCATGGAACAGAGATGCTCAAAAGTCATATGAAAAAGTCTTTAAGGCATGCAGGCCAACAAAACCTCTGCAGATAGCAGTTCTGCAATGTTTATGGTGAATCATGTATCAGTGTAATAGCTTTCATTTTCATCGAGCAGGAAACTCTAAATAAGTGCGTTTACAATATCAACCAAAACTGCTTTACAAATTGAATTACAACCGAAAGAGCGAACCTTATCAGCTATAAAAAGTAGTAAACCACTATAAAGCAGGAGTGCCCATAAAAGACTCTTCACTACTTGGTGTGTAATATCATGTAAATGTCTTCGTCATTTCGATAGTTAGTTGCTTTAAGAATTACATGATGACGCTGTAAACATTGGTTTTAAAACTAAATGATTGACAGCTGAGATGCACATTCTTGTCAGTGTGACGTGGTAGTCTCAGAGCATTAGTCATGCATAAACAAAATAAAAAGGAAACTGGTTTTAGAAAAATAAACTACAGTATCGGTACTACTGTTCAAAAATAAAGTCTGTAAGATTTTTAATGTTTTTACGGGTTTTTTTGATCACCAAGGCTGCATATATGATTCAAAATACAGTTACCCTGGACCACAAACCAGTCATAAGAGTAAATTTGATTGATGTATGGTTTGTTAGGATACAACAACATTTGGCCGAGATGGAACAATTTGAAAATCTGGAATCTGAGGGTGCAAAAAATCAAAATGTTGAGAAAATCACCTTTAAAGTTCTTAGCGATCCATATTACTAATCAAAAGTTACGTTTTTATATATTTACAGTAGGAAATTTACAAAATATCTTCATGGAACATGATCTTTACTTAATATCCTAATGATTTTTGGCATAAAAGAAAAATCGATAACTTTGACCCATACAATGTATGTATTGTTACAAATATACCCATGCTACTTATGACTGGTTTTGTGGTCCAAGGTCACAAATAGTAAAATATTATTACAGTTTAAAATAGCTGGTTTGTATTTTAATATATTTTAAAATGTAATTTATTCTTGTGATGCAAAGCTAAATATTCAGCATCATCACTCCAGTCTTATGATCACATGATCCTTCAGAAATCATTCTAATATGCAGATTTTCATTAAAAAAAATAGTTATTATTATTATCAGTGTTAAAAACACTGAAAACAGTTGTGCTGTTTAATATTCTGGTGGAAACCGATAAGATAACCTCTTTAGCAACATTATAAACATTTTTACTGTCAGTTTTGATTCATTTATTGTGTTCTTGCTGAATATAAATATTAATTTCCTAAACTTTTGAACGGTGGTTTATATTTTTAGGTGAGTTTACATCCTGGTATCCTCACGTGAGCTTGAATAGGAAGTTACACATTATACATCATCAGGCATTAGTTCAAATAGATCATATTATGACTTCTTAAATGTTGCACACTAATAGAATATCACTGTATTTATATTTAGAACATTGATACATTATTGTATCATGCCAACACTGATATCCGGACACTAGAGAACATGAGAGCATGAATTGAATTTTTTTTTTTTTTCAACAGACATGATCAGTTCAATACTGAACAACGGCTTCAATGTGAGTCACAGATAGGGTGAAGATCTTATCTAGTTTTTCCACATATTCAAACAAGTTTTGTTTCTTTCCTGTTTGCATGTTGTGGGATATAAACAGAGCTTGTGCTGATGCTGATGCTGAAAGATAAAAGGTCAGAGGGTTTTATTTCAGTGAATGCGATGTCCACTATAGACTGAATTAACATGTACATTTTTGGATCGAGGGAGGAAAAAGGAAGCACATGGTGCATTTTGCCTGAGGCTCTGTGTGTTTATGTTTTTTCTATTCTCAGTAAACCTCTTTCCTTTCACGCCTACATAGGAGAAGCTTTGCTCGGTTTTTGTATTCTCAAAATTGCTTGAGATAATACAAATAAAAGACGTGCCGTGGAAGACTAAATGAAAGCAGAAAATGCTTATGAGTCATCAGGTCATTAAAGTGTCACTGGGAAGAGAGCCAATCTATTTTTCTTTACAAGTAACTTTTTCTTTACCAACATTTGTCACAAGTTAATGAGTGATTTTTTTTAACACTAGTTAAAGCTACGCCTATTTAGAGTTTACTGTGCCTACTGTACATGAACCAGGCTTCCCACACATTTGGCAAATTGCTTTTTTAAAGTTCTACCTTTTTTGCTGTTATGAAGAAGGATTTTAAAGAGACTATATGCAGAAATTGCAATTTCTGTCTTTTCCTTGACTTTGCAGAATCATTTAGACCAGTTTCATGAAAATTAATTTAAAATATCCATTTTAAAAGAATAGAATGCTAGTCTTTAGTTCAAATTCTGTACATAAGTTGTGATTTACATTAAAACTTAATTAAATTGAATCTCCACAGTCTGAAGTTAGGAAGTTATTCTAGTTAGGATTTGATCTAAACTAGTGGTTCTAAACCAGTGGTACAGGGCCCACTAGGAGGTCTCAAGGGCCTTAAGATAACTTAAGATAAAACAAGTTTTAATATGAGCTAAAATGACTGAAAATGCAGATATTCTCTATTTTAATTCACCTCCTCAACAACTGTGTTTTATTCTTTTAAGAACCAGGATTCGCACGGTCTTGGACAACTTGGATATATGAGGTGCCCTCTTAAAAATAAAGGTGCTTCACCATGCCATAGAAGAACTTTTTTTGTCTAAATGGTTCCATAAAAAACTTTTCTGTTTCACGAAAGATTCTTTGTGGTGAAAGAAGGATCTTTAGATTACAAAAAGGTAAGAAAGAGATGGTTCTTTAAAGAGCCTTTGACTGTATGATTCTTTGTGGAACCAAAAATGGTTCTTCTGTGGCATCGCTATAAAGAAAGCTTTAAAGCACCTTTATTTTTAAGAGTGTGGCTTAATTTTTAAAATGTGATTTCCTGGAAAGGCCATGTAAATTAAAGGGATGGTTCACCCAAAAAAGAAAATGACCCTATGATTTACTCACCCTCAAGCCATTCTAGGTGTACATGACTTTCTTTTTTCAGACGAATACAATCGGAGATATATATATATATATATATTTTAAAAATGTCCTGGCTCTTCCAAGCTTTATAATGGCAGTGAATGGCTGTTGAGATTTTGAAGCCCAAAAAAGTGCATCCATCCATCATAAAAAGTACTCCACATAGCTCCGGAGGGTTAATAAAGACCTTTTAAAGCGAATCAATGCATTTTTGTAAGAAAAATATCTATATTTAAAACTTTATAAACCGTAATCTTTAGTTTCCGCTACCTGTTGTACGCTTATTCACGAGAAAGTGCCGTTCTAGCGGATGACGTAGGCGTAGCGGTGAGAATATGTTAGTCTCGCATGAACCAAGTTTTGTTTACAGCAAAAATAAAAACAGTCTCCTCTTGGCTTATATTGAAAGCCTCCAACGTTTTTCTTTACAGATCGTTGTTTTGTACTTCTAATTTGTGACTGCTGTTTTGTTTTGCTTTGTCCTCTGCGCCTCCGTGTTCGTCACCACGTTCGCCTAAGTAAAGCACAAAATGGCTGGAAATGTTACCCATTCTTCGAGTATTGTTGTGAACAATGGTGGTCCTTGGAGTCAAAACGATTGAGAACCACTGATCTAAATGTTATATTAAGCATTACTTGTTGAATTAGTTTGAAGTTGTTGTTTAATCATGGTTTATAGAATCAGAAACTCACGTGGCAGCATATTAAGATAAGCATGTGCTTTGTTGACATTGCGTGATAAGCGTGCATTCTGTTCTTCATTGTTGTGTACAGTACACATTCAGAGTTATTCCATCCGTTACTGCAGTCAGCCTCTGATCAGTTCAGACCTGCCGTCTCATTGGGAAATTTTTCCATATGTGCGAGGATTTACATGAGTTATGCTCTTGCACAACTATGAATCACCATCTGCTGCTTTTTAACCATTATTAGAAAAGGGCCTCCAGCAACTTCAGGTTGAGTCTCACGCTACATATACACCTAAAGACTTGCCTCATAAAACCCGATTTTAGATTCAACCCTGAATCATCTCAGTCAAGCTCCATTCACTTGGATTTGTCTCGTGCACACACAGACTTTGACTTTGCTCCATATTGGTTTATTTGTGTTGTAAATGGAGCACGTTTCTGCCGAAGGAGGAATGTGTAAGTGAGGCGGTTATCTCAGAAGGTCTAATCAGTGCCGGGAGGGTCAGGAGGGGGCGACCCTCAGGCCTTATCACTCCGGCAATCAGTTCGAGTCACGTGACCGTGACGCTAATGCAGAATAGACAAACCTTGACCTGAGGGCATTTGGTTCAGCGCTATCACACAAAAGAGGTTCTCATAATATGGGCTAACATCTCTGAATGCACACACAAGGACAGCCTTTATGTCATTCAGCAATGGTTTAGACTAGTTAGACGAGTCGAGTCAAATAAACCCCAGGATGTTTTCGTGTGGGGCTTTGTGAGATAGCGGTTACTGGGTTGTAGTCTGTTATTGTAGTCTGTTATTCAAGCTTTAGCTTTGTTTGTTTAGTGTCTGAACTTCTTGTGTACATATTCAGCCAATATTGCACGTGAGGTGCGTCCCAAATCACATTCTTATGCACTTATGCATAGTGTCTTCTTGCAAGTAGTATCTATCTATCTATCATCTATCTAACTATCTATCTATCTATATTAAGTACTAAATTAAATTATTATATATAATGATAAAAATAAAAATAAAATGTTAAAAACCTTAACTTATTTTATTTTATTTAGCTATTTCCAATTTGCTTTACTAAAATAATTAGGACTAAAAATGGAATAAATATTAATCAAAAACTGCATAGACATATAAAAATCTAAAGCTACTAAAAATGGAAAAATAGAAAAATTAAAACTAATTCAATATATTAATAAAAACTGTCATAGTTTTTATATCGATTTGGGTCACAGCTATTAAATCCAGCTAGTTGCCAAATTTAATTTCATGTACTAAAAAAATTACAACTAAAAATGAAATAAAAATGAGTAAAAACTACATAGACTTATAAAAAACTAAAACTAATAAAAATGTGACAGCATTATACAATTTTAATTCAAATTAAACAGAAAATAAAAAAAATTAAAACAAATAAAAAATAATAAAAACTCATAATTGTTTATACTGATTTGGGTCACAACTATTAAATCCAGCTAGTTGCCAAGTTTAATTTCATGTACTAAAATAATTACAACTAAAAATGAAATAAAAATGAATAAAAACTATATAGACATGTAAAAACTAAAACTAATAAAAATGGAAAAAACAACAACAGAATTAATACAATTTTAATTAAAATCAAAAAGAAAACAAAATTCTAAATATTAATAAAAAATATAATAGTTGTTATACCGATTTGGGACCCAGCTATTAATTTCAGCTAGTTGCCAAGTTTAATTTAATGTACTAAAAAAAATACAACTAAAAATGAAATAAAAATGAATAAAAACTATACAGACATAAAAAAACTAAAACTAATAGAAAATGGAAAAAAGTAACAGAATTACTAGAATTTTTATTAAAATGAAAAAGAAGATAAGATATAAATATAAAAATAAAATGAATTTAAAATATTAATAAAAATTATAATAGTTTTAGTACTGATTTGGGACACAACTGTTAATTTCAGCTAGTTGCCAAGTTTAATGGGATGTACTAAAATCTTTAACTAAAAAAATTATAAAAACTTTATAGACATAAAAAAACTAAAATCTAATCAAAATTGAAAAAAGCAACAAAAGTACTACAATTAAAAAGACAACAAAATATAAAAATGAAAACTAATTCAAAGTATTAATAAAAACTATTATAGTTTTTATATATTGATTTGGGCCACAACATTATTTCAGCTAGCTGCCAAGTTTAATATAAAATTATTACAACTACAAAATAAAATAAAAATTAATAAATACTATATAGACATAAAAAAACTAAATCTAATACAAATAAAAAGCAACAGAATTACTACAATTTTAATTACAATTAAAAAGAAAAACTAATTCAAAGTATTAATAAAACTAATATATTTTGTAATACTGTTTTGAGACAATTATTGATTCCTCTAGAATTTGATGTTAGCATGTGGCTACACTAAAAATGTGAAATATACAGAATGCAAATAATTAAAATTTGTCTGTTTTTAATTAAATTTACTTGTTTCTTTTGTTACTTTTACAGTAATAAACAAAATTTTTCATAACTTCTCCCAGCTGTCTACCATCTTGGATACTTATTTGTCACTGCATTTTCACAGTGCATTCTGGGATAGCCTTCTCTGCAAAGGAAAACAATGTCAAAGCTTTAAAATGTGGCCAAAACAATAGCTGCATCCAAAATCGCATACTGTCTAGTAGACACTACACTTGGAGTAAAACTTGCTTTGCGACTGAAAAAAAAAAAACGTATAAATAACGTGAATTCAGACACACATACTTTACGATAGGGAAGTCGTCATATTTGGTCACAGTGAATGTCTTAGTGTTATCTTAATGTTTCTACCTACCTTTTGGAACAGCATATGATGCCTAAACATGGTGTCTAAATAGGCAGCTCACTATGTTTTGAAACAAAGCCTTTGTCAAGCTAAAAATTACATTTTTTAAGTAACATTTGCCTCACATGCTGCTCCACGCATCTATTAAGGTTAGTCTGCCAAGATACTCTAGATACTAATCTTCAAAATATGACAAGAACTGCTTACTCTGAGATTTAAAATAGAAATGTGTGAAAAGGCCACTATTTAAAAGCCACTCGTATCCAAAGAAAGTACAAAAGGTGACTATCCTGGTCTAAGGAGCATAAAGCCTTCACTTCTCTATTAAGCTAGAGTTTTCACAACCTAATTTTCTCAAACAGAATGTCTTTTTCTCAGAGCGTCTGAATGGAGTCCTCTGTGTCTTGTATTGAAGTCAAGTCCTCCTGCGTTCTCTTGAGAGCTGATGGTCTGTAACATGTGCACACTGAAGCCTCGCAACGGAAGGATGGGTTTAACCGGGGTAGAACGGGGTAACTGGTGACAGGCGAAGTGGGAAAAGAAAGACTGACTTCTTTCCAGCCAGGGCCATCTGTGTGAACAACATCTTTTTTACATTAAAGCTCAAATGAATTGCCCTCTGTCCATTGAGATACAGAAAGGAGACTCTTTGGCCTGTCACAGATAGTGAGTAGTTCTCTGAGGAAAGGGAGATTTAGAGGAAACGTTGGTGCCCAGTGCTGAGAGGAAGCCAGGCTGCGTATGACAGCTGGGAGTCTGAGTCTCTCCTCAGGATTCATGCCATTGAGGCAGATGAATAGTGACTGGGCATCCTCTCCCACTTCCTGTCCAGCCTCGTCAAAGACCCTCACATCCTCTCACAGGTGCCACTGGCCATAGAAGTCATCCATCCAAGCTCATCTGTTAGCTGGGTCAATGACATATAAGATCTGAGAAGGCAAACGCTGCTTAAGAAAGGTTTAAGGTTTAAATTTAATGACTCAAAAAAGATGGTTGTGGTGTAACTATCAAGTAAAAAAAAATCATGTTTTTGATGTGTATATACACATCAATATTTATTTATTTATTGAAATTGTTCATTTTTATTTAATTTAATTAAAATATTTTTAAGTATTAGTATTAACTAATACTTAATACTTAAAAGTTAATTTAAGTATTAACTTTTTTTCTGCATGTTGGTCGCACCATATGACTTGTTGTACATGATTAATACAAAAAAGTCCTCATTGAAGTGGTGTATTTAAGCCATTGTATGTATAAATTATATTTTTAATACCATTTTTTTTCTGCATGTTGGTCGCACCACATGACTTAATACAAAAGTTTTACAATATTTCATCTTTTACAAGCATTGTAACAGTTTTTTTTTTTAAAGAATTAATAGTAATAAGTTATGTCAACTAATAATTATAATAATAATTTTTTATACTAATTAAGCTTTTTTCTTCATTATTATATCAGGGCAGTTGTATCATGCTGACTTTTTTACTTGATGCCCTAATCTATTTTAATTCAGAAATAAAAAATACAAAAAATCATAAATTCAAAAATTATTACCTTTTTTTTTTTTGAGTCACGTTACTTGGATTTTTACAGCCGGAACTATTGTATTTTCATATAAAGGTCAAATTATGTGATATTACTTGTATAAGAAGAACAAGAATAAGAGAATATAATGAATTTTATTTCAAAAAATTAAAAACATTGTCCTCAGAAGTTGTGTATTCAAGCATGTATGAATTATAATTTTAATATCACTTTTGTTCTGCATGTTTGTCACACCACATGACTTCGATAAAGTAATAAAGGTTTTTCAAATATTATTAAAAGCCATTTTGTCAAAGTTTTTTGTAAGACTAAGATTGTGCCAAACTACTTAGTAATTTGACTTTTTGCTGCCCCAGGAATATCTAAATTAATTTTAGTTCATACATTAAAAAACATTCTCATTATATAAAAGATATGTTCAAATCATTGTATGTATGAATTGTAGGTTTAACGGTAACACTTCACAATAAGGATCATTAGTTAACATTAGTTAACATGAACTAAGAATGAACAATACTTGTGCAAAATTTGTTAATCTTGCAATTAACAATGTTAATTTCAGCATTTACTAATGTATTATTTAAATCAAAAGTTGTGTTTGGTAACATAACTAATGATAAAAAAAAAAATGACACTTTATTGTAAAGTGTTACCGTTTTAATGTATTTTTGATAAATAGAACATTAAATATCATCATGTCTTTTACCCAGCCCCGAAAAAGAGCTGAACTATATCACACAGTTGTATGTTTGCCAATACATAGTGGAGAGAAAGTTAGCAACAGCGTAATATTGATTTGTCTTCCTGAAATAAACTTGCTGCTTCAGAAATCCCAATGAGTGCTGAGCTTTTAGACTGCGGTCCAACAAATGAAACCGCCTCGGGCGCTTCACAGTCCTAATCCATAAATATGTTTCCGTAGTTTCAACCAAGAAAAAAAAAAACAACCAGGAATGCTCATTAGCCCTGTCAAGTAAATTCAAATCAATTCAGTAGAAGAAAACAAGCATTACATAAATGCCTTCAAAACGACTTCGCATTTGACGTCAAGTTTACAGCGGTTTTAATTTGTGACAACTTCAACAAGACCCTCATGCGTTGTTTTCTCAGCTGAAAGTCTGAAAAACTGAGAGTGATGTCATCGAGAGGGGGCGTTTGGGGAGGTTACACCTCAGTCCAGCTGTGCACGGGACAGAAAGTTCTCCATCCGTTCCACACAGCTGCAAACTGGAGTAGGGTGAGGTTGTTATCGAGATGTTTGCATTTGATTTAAATATTTTGCATCAGCGCTTCTCCGGTTTGAAGTGTCGTAAGGCTTCTGTGTTAATTATCATCGTAGAGGGTGTTATTACGAGCTAAAGGACTTGTCCAATAAAGGGACACAAAAAGTGGGCGAGCTCTTAACATTCCTGACTGGATTTTCTGCCCTATTCAGATGTCCATCGTCTGCGAGCGCATAGACAACATTCTTTTGTGAAAAACCGTGGTGCTTGACGGCCTCGGATGCTCGGTGGGGTTCATAAACAAAGTGTGGGGATCCGGGACTTGCCCGGGCATGCTTGTATTTAAAGAGAAATCATATAATCATGACTCCCCTTGGGTGCAGAGAACTGTTCGCAGGGAACTATTTTAGTTATGCGGTAAAGCACATTGTCACTCGCTCCTTGCATGCTGAGGCCAGGTTGCTTTAACCTAGAGCCGTCAGACACACATCAGCTAGCAGGAATCAAACAATAATTAATCTGCAGTACTTGCTTAGGCAAACACCGCTATTGCTATCCATCATTCTTGGGCAATGAACAAACCCCTAACACTAGGTATGTGCTTTGATAACTCAAATTGTACAGCTTCTTGTTATGTTTCGGAGTTACATTTTTTTTCCTGACGGATGATAAAACTGATGATGGAAACTTCATAGATTTACACTGGAGGGGTCTTGGTTGCAACCACCAAAAACTCCCTAGAAACCACATAGAAATGTTCTGAAGGCATCCAGAACACCTTAGCAAACACATAGCTATGTCTTGGCAACCATTCCATGCTGAAAAAACATCTTAATCCAGCCTAAACTGGTTTGCTGGTCTTGCCTGGTCTCCAAGTCTGGTCTGTTGGCTGGTTTTCTAGGCATTTTTTCAGTTTTAAGATAGCTAGACCAAGCTGAGTTGTTTGCTGACCAGCCTAGAGGGATACATTTATTTGTTTATTTATTTATTGGTCAATTTTTACAATGAAAGTGATTGGGGCCCAGTGTTACTGTTAACTGAAACTATTAACAATTAGTTTTGGTAATTTATATAAAGCTGAAATGTAAAATGTAAATGTAAAAACAAATGAAAGATAGAAATATAATGAAAGATAGAAATATAAAAAAGAATGAAAATGGCAAAAGCACATAACAGAATTACCAAAATGTAAACTAAAATTAAAATGAAAACTAAATAAAAAAATAAAAGGTTATATATGCTGTTCTAGTATTTATTAATAAAAATAATGCTTTTTGACTCAGAATTGACCTTTGACTTTCATTGTGTGGACAAAAACAGGTAAAACATTAAAACGATTTTCATTCTTGGGTGAGCTGTTAATGTAAACCAGTTAAGACTAGCTTAAACCAGATAAGGCCAGCAAACTATCTTAAGCTGGTTTTAGCCTTTTTTTCAGCAGGTTTCTCACCAATGAAGAAAAAATCTAGCAGACATATATATTTTGTTTCAGATTTACAAAGCTATTAAGAGATAAATTGCTAATTCTAGGCCTGGTTTCACAGACAGTGCTTAGACTAAGCCAGTATTAGGCCATAGTTCAATTAGGACATTTTTAAGTAATTTTTATAAACATGCCTTAGAAAAAACATTACTGGTGTGCATCTTGAGACAAAACGAAGCCAGTGATATATTTTAATATCAGTGCAAGTTTCTTTCAGTTGAAACAGCTCAAATTTCCTTTTTCGTCTGGGACTAGGCTTAAGCCTCATCTATGAAACCAGGGGTTAGTGTATTAGTAGGCCTATTTGTTAACACTTGTCGACCACTTTTGATTTCATTATGTGGACAAAAACAGTTACTTTGAAACAATTGTCATTTTTGTGTAAACTGTCCATTTTAACAAGCCAAAACCAACTCAAACCAGGTAAGACCAGAAAACTATCTTAGGCTGGTTTTAGCATTTTTCAGCAAGTCTCTTAACAATAAATAAAATATCTACCAATCATATATATTTTGTTGATTGTACACTCTGGGCTTTGTTTTAGATTTACAAAGCTACTTTGAGATAAATTGCTCATTTTATACCAAGACCAGCTCAAACTAGATAAGACCAGCAAACTATCTTAGGCTGGTTTTACCATTTTTTTCCAGCAGGTCTCTCAACAATGAAAATAAATATCTAGCAATCATATATATTTTGTTGAGTGTACAATCTGGACTTTGTTTTAGATTTACAAAGCTACTTTGAGGTAAATTGCTCATTTTAGAATATTAGTATTTGCTAATTTACACCCTTTGACCACATTTGACCTCATTGTGTGGAGAAAAACAGTTAAAACATTAAAACAATTTTTATGCCTTACTAAGCTGTCAGTTTAAACCAGCCCAAACCAGATAAGATCAGCAAACTGTCTTAGGCCGGTTTTTAGCATTTTTTCCAGCAGGTTTCTCTCTCTCTCTCTCTCTCTCTCTCTCTTTCGCAATATATATATATATATATATATATAATACAATCTGCACTTTGTTTCAGATTTCCAAAGCTAAGTTGAGATAAATTGCTCATTTTAGTGAATTAGTCTTTGTTAATATAAATAATACTAAAATAACACTTTTTGACCATGTTTGACTTTATTGTGTGGACAAAAACAGTTAAAACATTGAAAAAAATTCATTTTTGGTTAAGCTGTCCATTTTAACCAGCCAAAACCAGCTCACACCAGGTGAGACCTGCAAACTATGTGAGGCTGATTTTTAGCTTCTTTTTTTTTTTTTTAAAGCAGAGCTCTCAACAGTGAAAACAATCTAGTTTTAAGTAGTCATATTGTGTTAATTGTGCTTTTTGCACTTTGTTTCAAGTTTGCAAAGATATTTTGTGATAAATGGCTCATTTTAGTGTAGATATTTTACACATGAATGAGTTCATTGTAATGCTTTGTGAAATATCCCTGTAACAAGCTGCCGAAGGTCATTTGGAGCATCTAGATGCAATTAGTTTCTCTCGGCTGATCGCTGTGGTAATGTAAACCTCTAAATCCCAATCCCATCCTGTTCTGCACATGCAGCTTGTGTATTTTTCATTTTGCCGTAACGCGGTTCGATCCAAAGCGAATGCATTTGCATGGGCTCTTAAGGGGGCTGAGGGGTCTCAGACAGCTGAGAGAGCACTGGTGTGAGAATGCTATCCGTTGTATAGCTGACAGGCAGGCATTTGAAGAATCCGCTGGTGAGGGGAGCAGCTGGGGTGGCCAGATTTTGAGGAAGGAGGAAGGCACCTGTCTCAGTGAAAGGCTCTCTTATAGAGGACAACAGGTGTTGGCAGAGCGGTTAAGCTCTTCGGTTTAAGCATTTGCTTATTCGGTGTTATTGACAGTCAATTCCGGATTGAAGGTCACAGCTATTGGTTCCCCTTTGTGAATGAGGCACTGTGGTGGTTTCCTTCCTGCTCTACCCTGAGCAGATCCGCTCTATATAGCAGCTCAAAGACGCCCTTTCAGATCCAGCATGGCACGTTACCCTCATCCAACACCCCTGGCTTACTCTCAAACGTGTCAGCGCAACACAGACTCACAATCGCACGTCCCAACTCGGCTCAGAAGTGACACTGATCCTATGAAAGAGGACGCAGAAAGCCATTTCCTCATCTTCAAGGCCAGGAGCGTGGATCGTTCCTTCCGCTAGAGATGAGAGAGATGTTAAAGAGCTTCCTGTTTAAACTCATTTGCTGTAAATTGCTCCAAGTCTCCTTTTTTGGCTTTTGAAAGGACAAACAATGGTAATTTTGTGTACACATCAATAATTTCAGTATGATTATGATTTTTTTTTGTACCATTTTTTATTTATTTATAGTGACTCTTAGCACTGTAAAATACTTTTCAATCTGTTTACTTTTAGTCTGTTTCAGTATTATTATTTTTAGTTTTTGACATTTAATATTAAAGTGTTATTAGCGTTATACAAATCATTTTATTATAATTATTATTATCAATATTATTATATTTATAAATTATATATTTGAACCATTTTAAATGTGTGTGTGTGTATATATATATATATATATATATATATATATATATTTATAAAAAGCTATATCTTAAGATTAACAGTCTAAAGTGACTTGATATGTTTCTTGTGATATATTCTTATCACATAATTAATAGTAATAATAATAATAATAACAGCAAGAGCATATAATAATAATAATAATAATATACATATAAATATAATTATTATATGCTATTATTATTATTATTTAGAAATTATATATTTTATTAATAAAAAACAAACATATTTATATATATAGTCACAGTAATTATATTATTATTAGTATTATTGTTAATAATAATACATATAATATATATATAATATAATATATAATAAAATATATATATATTTAAGATTAAGTCTAAAATGACTGCATGTCTCGTGTATTTCTTGTGATACTTAATTAATTAAAATAATATTAATATTATTGTTGTTGTTAATAATCATCATAATCATTATTATTATTATTATTATTATTATTATTATGAATGCTATTATTATTGTTGCTGTTAATAATAATAATAATTATTATTATTGTTATTATTGTATGCGATTTAGAAATTATATTTTATTAATAATAATAATAATAATAATAATAATATTACGTATATGCTACTACTCCTATTATTATTATTATTATTATTATTATTATTTAGAAATTATATATTTTATTTAATGTCTTAATATTTTGGATATATTAAAATGAATTAAAATATATTTTTTAAAACAAAACTCCTTCACTACTTTTAAATGAATATTACTTAATAAAGAGATGATTTAAAGATAAAAATGACAACATTTCATGGGTTATTTTTAAATTTTTTATTATTGTTATTTTTTTTCTTTTAACTTGAGGATGAATATGCAGTAGAAACACAAAAAAAGTTACAATCTATGCTAAAAAAAAAAAGAAAAGAAAAAGAAAATGCTTTCACCATTTCTAAAAGTGTTTTAAAAGCCCTGTAGCTGTCAAAAGTCTATCACACATTTTGCGTCATACGGACTTTTGCTTAAAAATAAACAGAAATCTGGTTGCAGAAAGCGTGGAAGACCCATTTGTTCATTTACTAGTATTACTGACATTGTGACAATACAAAGATAGATGAAAATTGGCAAACTCATCCTTTATGTACCACAGAAATCACTGTATCATCTACATCATTGACCATTACACATCTTGGTACATGCACAAAGGACACCCATCATTCATAGAGAACAGCAAAGCCTATGAGAAAAAGAGAGAAAGCGAGAAAGCGTGAGGATTGTGTTTTGCTCCGTGTGAGTGTTTACTGCCTGCGCTGTGGGCTGATGGCGAGCACAGGAGTTCTAGCTTGTTCTTATCAGCTACATGAGTGCACATCTAGCCTCCTAACAGACTCGCCGCTCCCTTACACACACACACACACACATCTCTCTCTCTCCAGCACAAAGAGCCTCACCTTCACCCCGTTACCATGGCCACTGAAGTTGCGGGCCTAGCCAGTGGAGCACGACACACACACACACACGCACCGAATCGGTGATGAGGTGCTGACGAGCCGCCCGCTTTCTCTGCTTTCTCTGACGGTCTTCCTCTAATCAATGAACTGAAAGAGGAGAAATCACATTATAATTACATAATCCTCCCACATAGGGAGTCACTGGGTTTAACGTGGTTTTAAAAGTTTTTGAAGTCAGGAGCGAGAGACAGGCAGAGAGGTGTTGTCTCGGGACGCCGGAGGTGACTCATCGCGTATAAGGTGCGTAGTTTGTTTCCAGCGGCACGCAGTGACTCACACAGCTGATAATGAGGATAAAATCTTTTACATTCACAAAGAGTTTCACCCACTTTTCAGTTACTTTTACCACGCTGACTCAACTGCCATATAAAGTTTAATGCGGCACGCCACTGTCCGTATCTGCAGTGGATTGTCTCACCCACTCTTTGGACGTTTCTTGGGCGCTTGAGGAAATAGATGGTATAATTAGACGCTGGAGCTGTGCTATTGGGGTGTGGTTGAGCTTTTCCCTGGAGCGCCTATGGAGTTGAGCTAAATCGAGCCTCCTAACACAACACACACATGAGTTTATTCTTCAGCACCTGGTGTTGGACGCTGTCTCATGCAGACACACAATGAGGAGCTCTGTCCATCCACACAAGTCTTGCTTAAGAGTTAATTTAGTGCCATCTTTAGTGTGGCGCAATAGTGGTGGATTCACTAAGAAGCTTTTGTGTCGGTGCTTAAATAAAACATTCACTCACTGGATGACAAAGCAGCTATGTATTTGTTTTTTTTGTTTGTTTGTTTTTTTTCATTCACTCCCTAAATGGGGAAAATGCACAGTTATGAAAAGCTGATGATAAGTGAAACATGTTAGATGATGAAAATAGATATAACAGATGCTGAGCTCATGGATATACAAAAAATTAATGGATGTGAAAAATCCTTCTTATTTCTTTTACATTTCTTTTATGGGGATAGGGAATGAATTAATTAATGAAAATAAATAAATAAATAAATGGACCATTTAAATAAATAAATAGTTAATTGAAATAAATAAATATATGAATAAATAAATTAATTGATATTATTAAAATATAAAACAGACTATTTAAATTAATAATTTAAAGAAATACATGAAAAAATAAATCATTAAAAGAAAACATGTCGATTAAAAGATTAAACGATGTAATAAATAAAAATGGAATAAATAAATAAATTGAAATTGTAATAAATAAATATTTAAATAAATAAACGTGTATAGCAGACAGTTAAAATTCAAATTATATTATATATAATACTCTGCAATAAAAATAACAGTAGTAAATATTAAATTAAATAAATTAAAATCATTTAAATAAAACATAAAAAAAAATAAACTGCCTATTTAAAGAAATAATTTTTATTTAAATAAATATGTATACACATGTGTACACATTTATATTAATAAATATGTATAGCTTACAGCTAAATTATAAATTATATTATGTATTCTACTATACAAGGAAAATGTGACTGTAGTAAATAACTCAATTAAATAAATAGATATCATTGAAATAAAAAAGATTAAATAAATATAATAAATGAATTAACAGATTATTGAAATAAATAAATAACAAAATAATGGCCTATTCAAAGAAATAATATCAATAAATAAATACATGAATAATGTAAAGAAATAATAAACAAATTTAAGAAATGAAATAATAGAATAAAACAAATTGCTTAAATCAATGAATAAATTAATTAATGAATGATGGTAATAAATAAATATTAAATTAATAAATGATACATTTTTGTTTAAATAAATATGTATAGTAGACATAGTTAAATTATAAATATTGTGTATTATATTATGCAAGAGAAATTAAAGACCCAGAGAGAAAAGAGAGTGTGATACCCAAGACGCAAAACAAGCGCAGATACGTAGATAATCAGCCTGGAACTGTGGTCAGTTAAACAGTTTAGCGGTCATTATGCAAATCTAGTTTGCCATACTGACCAGTCAGAATCGATTATTTCAGAGAGTCACAGTTGTGCTCTGAGGAGAGAAAAGTCTGTCCGCTGCAGGCTAATGACAGACATCTCTGCCAGATAAGTATTTGCTGGCCCGGATTTTCTGTCCACTCCACCTGCCGTCATGGCAGAACAGCACATGACATTCAGGAAGGTAATCCACCCATCCTCATCCCAACCGGCTTTTAGGATTAACACGCTGCTAATTTGCCTCTAGTGAACCCTGAGGCTGTGCCGTATGTTTAGTCACCCCAAGTCCCGTTAGGAAACCGAAACGGTGTCGAATTTCAGTACTTACGGCACATGTGCTTAGGGCTGAAAGGACTCATCGAGTAACGCGATTACAAAAAATCATCGAGGCAAATTATTTGCCTTCGTTTAGTCCATTTACTGTAACTACACACGGAACACTGTGTTTCCCCACGGACCATTATTACTGACGCACAAACCGATAAACGCTGGACATATTTAAGACCGTAAATTAATGGTGGTTAGTTGTGATGTCCCTAAGTTAGCTATGTTTTGTAAAAAGACTAAGTGCCATTTATGTTGACTGTCTCATTCCCTCTCTGTGACACACAGAAAGTTCAAACGAAGAGTGCCTCAGCATGTTTACAAATGTGATACTGATTTTATGCAACAGTTCATCAATTAACAAGAAGTTAGTATTAAGAGACTTACATTTTAGTCAGCATATTGCCTGTTTTTGCTCTATTTCGCCAAAAAAATAATCATTCCAAACACAGCCATAGCACTGTTTTGCGTCTTTGAGCAACATGACGGTGTTTCGTTCTTGAATGAATCACCCGTTAAATGATTCAGTTCAGTCGCAATGACTCACTTACTTAACAGTGACTTGCTGAAACCTGCTGGCGGTAGAGTTGTCAAAAGGTACCGAGTTCGGTACTTTCGGTACTGAAATGTCCATTTCCCGCTCACATTTGAGCGCAGTTGAACCGATTTTTAAACATCGCTGATTGGCCATAGCGCTCAACAGACATGACTGTGATTGGCTACAATGATAAGCGCTTCACGCTCCTCAGGGATCCGCTGACACACGCGGCTTTCAAACGCTCCCGTTGTGCTTATGTGTGAGCGCTCGGTGAGGAGCGTGAAGCGCTTATCATTGTAGCCAATCACAGTCATGTCTGTTGAGCGCGTGAACACTATGGCCAATCAGCGATGTTTAAAAATCGGCTCAACAGCGCTCAAATGTGAGCGGGAAATGGACGCTTTTAAAATTTCAGTACCAAAAGAACCGAACCCGGTACCTTTTGACAACCCTAGCCGTATTGATTTCACATTTAAAGTATCTTCATTTTAAAAATACATGTAAATGTCAGGATTCAATGTTTTAAAATAACAAAATATTATTTATGCATTTGTAACTGCAAGCTAAATGCCCCAAATGTCCCTCTGAGCTGAATTAAATAGTGGGTAAATAGGCCTACATCTATGCCTCAATTTCTTGATTTATACCTTCGTTTTAGGTTGTAATGTTTACCTATATATATATATATATGTATGTGTGTATGTATGTGTGCGTGTATGTATTTGCATTTTGAAGGTAATTTGGCAAAAAAAAATAATTAAATGGGTTTAGTTTTCATGGTTATTAATGTATGCAATTTCAGCAATACAAATATTACCTTTTCTAAAAAGGAAACTAATTAATTGTTTATGTTAAGAAGCCTATCTTATTTTCTCTTGTGTATTTAGTATTGCTCTTTAATAAAGAGAAATGACTTAATCATCGATAGAATAATCGGTAGAATACTCAGTTACTAAAATAATCGATAGCTACAGCCCTACATGTGCTGTTTTAATGCTTCGCTAAGTCTATGTAGGCTAAAAGGAATCGATCGGGAACAAACATGTAGTTCATTTGATATCCACCCTCATATTTGCTGGAGATCGTATCTTCGATCGCATTAGCGCCTTTATCTTTTGGACCCGACAACAAAGTGAAGAACATTCAGAGCTGCCCGTACGCTTCATATCTTCCATCCAGAGCTCTGAACTTGCTCAAAGGCTCTCCAACTTACTTTCCCTCCAAAATAAACCCTCAGAAGATTGAATTTATCAAGCCGTCGCAAGATTATCCAACAGACATTATCAGCTTGTTCTTAGATCTTCTCATTTTAATGAATTATGTATTCATCTCAGAATGAGCTTGAGAGCTTGCTGTTTTCCAGCTCGGAACTGGGACCTTTTTTAACATCTCGCCTTCCCACCGACTGAGAAGGGCAAGAAGGGCTCGCGGCTGGAAGATAAGCTAATCCCGCGGTCCTTTATGCTTATGCTTTCCCTGCTAATTTCCACATCATTGAACTCGCAGTCCTTTCAAACTGTTAAGGAGCTTTTTAATTCAGACAGGCTTTGTCTTTGTCGCCTGCATTATGTCAGTTTTAAACTTTAATCAGCGACTGATGTGATGTGAGAATGTGCCCTAAATGTCATTTTCGTGAATTAAACGCTTTGTACTTCAGTGTTTATCACATTCAGGGCTTCATCAGGCTTCGCCTTCTAATACAATGAAAGCTTGAGAGCTTTAATATGTGTAGACGCCCACTTTACCTCAGTCTTACAGACCTCAGTCAGAATGGATGCCGCATTTAATTAGGCACCAACAAACTGTACTGTAACATACTGTACAAGCAATGAAAGTAAGTGACATTTCTGTTATAAAATTAATTTATTGTCAACGTACCAAAAAGAAAAACGTGTCTTGTGTTTCCATCAAAGCACATGAGAAGTTATTTTATTTTATTTTATATTTATTTAATATGTTGTGAAAATATTTCCAATTTAAAAATTACAATATATATAAAATATTGTATTATAATATTAGATTAGGGTAGACTTATATATTTTTTCATTACAAAAGATACAGGTTTTGTCAACATCTAAAGTTTTCTTTATTTTTTTTAACATTTAGAAAAATTATATTGTATTATATTAAAAGATTACATTTTTCTTTTCTTTAATAACAAGTTATCTTTCAAATTGTCTGCATTACAGGTTTTATCAACATTTAGAAAATATATGTTGTATTATATTAAAATATTAGATTATATTTTTCATTTTTTAAATGACAAGTTAAATTTTAAATTGTCTTCATTACAAGTTTCCTTTAGTTTTTTCTTTAACATTTAGAAAAATTGTATTGTATTATATTAAAAGATTACATTTTTTTATTAAATGTTCATATTTTTCATTACAAATTAGACTGTACATTTTTATTTTTATTTATTAATTAAATTAAAACTAAAACTATTAAAACTATGTTTGTTGTATGAAATGTATGTATAATATAAACATTAGAAACTTAAATTAAACCAAAATTTCGAATGACTGAAGTAAGTTAAAACTGAAGCAATAAAATTACTGGAAACTGGAAATAAAGAAAAACTAAATCCAAAAAACAAAAACGGATAAAATGGCAAGCACATAAAAATTGTGGAAATGAAATGAATAATATAAAAATAAATGTGAATATTCAAAATATTAATAACAGCTATAATAGTATATGAATAATTCTTTAATTATGCGGTGGCAGATTTATTTCGTTTTATTATTTTATTTTGTTATTTAAGGTTATGAGGTTATTTAAAATATTAATTTAATATATTGTGAAAATCTAGATATTTTAATATTTTTATAAATTGTAATTTGTGTGTTCAGAATTACAGCATATAATTCAGTAAACATGTAAGAAAATATGTATAAAATATTGTATTATATTATTATATTAGAGTAGATTTATATATATATATATATATATATATATATACACATATATATGTTCATTCATTCATTACAAATTATGTTTTAAATTGTCTGGTTTACAGGTTGTGTCAACATTTAGGAAAATTATATTGTATTATATTAAAATATAAGATTTTTTTAAAACAAAGAAATAAAGAAAAACTAAAACTAAATTATTACAAAAAACAAAAACAATGAATTAAAAATTAAAAAATTGAACTAAAAATTAAATAGAAAATTAAATGAATAATAAATACTATAATAAAAACTATAATAGTATATAAATAATACTACAATTACGCTGTGGCAGATTGGTGATTTATTTTATTTTATTTTATTTATTTATTTATTTTGTTCTTCATACAAAACTGTTGCAGGTTATTAGAAGAATCTAATTGGACAGTTCACCCACAAATGTTCAACCGTTTCTTCTGTGAAGCATAAATGGATACAAAGTCTCTTTCATACATTAAAATCATGACTTTCTGACTTTCTGACTTTGTTACATAAAAAAAAAGAAAGTCAGACAGGTTTGAACATCATTTTTGAGTATACTCTCTCTTTAAATAGTTCATGAGTCATATGAACCACTGGTTCTTTTTTAGAACTTTTGAAAGCCGCTCCTCATTATTATGATCAGAACATTGCTCAAAAAATCACTTTTTGTCTTCCACGGAAGCAGGAAACTTCCAGACGTGTTTGTTATAACACAAATTTTGGTTTGTGGGCTCGCTACTCCTTTAAGACTCCGTCATTTTATCCTGAGGAGAACCGCTGTTTTCTAGTGTCTCGAATCTTAGGATTAACAGAAAACGGAGTCATCCATCAGATGTGCTGGTTATCCGTCCTCTCAGTATCTGGGATTAGTGTGACACTTCTTTAATATCTTCTGTTATTTTTAGAGTCGGATTCCTCCGACCCCGTCAAAGCCTTCCTTGTGCCCTGACCGTGATAGTTAGCGGCGCTTTGCCCTTTGACAGCGTTAAAAAGGGGGATCGCCGAGGCACATCAAAGCGCTTTGGTGCGTATGGACAGCGTCTCTTTTAATAAAACTGTCAGCGTATCTGCGGCGTCACGCGCTTGCGTTCTTCAGGAATCTATGGCGTCGCTGCTTCGCCTCAAAACATTTGCCTTCTCATGGATGAACGTTCTGCAAACATCTGCCCTTTACCGAGGAAGCTAAAATTAGACTTGCCGTCTGTAATTAAACAGCAAAAGCAGCCTGTCGGAGGAACTTTGTTTGCTGTTCATGCCATTTTTTCATGACTGCGTGCCAGCTTGTGCATATGCATGCGTGGTTATGTAGGAGGGAGAAAGAGAGATGCAAACAAAGGAAGTGACAGTAAAAGGAGTGGGAGAAGGCTGAAGAAAAAGAGATGACATTTTGAGTGAACATCAAAAGCGCAGGCCGTTTCACATCTGCACTTGACTGTAGCTTTTAGCACCTCTCAACACGGGCCGGTGTCTCTTTCTCACATGTGTGCTAAGTCTAATGGAGAAACGCTCCTTAACCACTTTGAACGTTCGCATGTGAGATCAGGCTCTCCTTACTGCTCTTTCAAGTCATCATCAAAGCTCGCCAGGAACCATTATACTCCATTGACACCTTTCTTAGGTCCTTCATTTCCAGGTCTAATGCCAGGCCACGTTTACACCTGGTTTTAGCATCCATCTGTGTCAGGGATCTGATCAAGTGGACAGCATGAGGTCGTTTTTTTGTGTTTTCATATTTTGTGTTTTCATCAAAGCACTTGAGAAGGTGTTTAGGACCATCGCAGCATTTATATTGTGCGCTGTAACTGATATCAACATTTCCTTGAAGGGTTCTCTACTATGTAATAAATTATATTATATTATATTATATTATATTATTTAAATGTCATTTAAAATTATTTATTTCATATATTTGGAAAATATCAGATTATTTTATTATTTTTACAATTATAATTTAAACTTTTAAGAATGACAGAATGTATAGAATTTCTGTTTACTTTTAGAAAATATGTATCAAATATATTAAATTATATATATATATATATATATATATATATATATATGTCTAAAATATATTATATGTATAATTATATTATTAAAATTTAATTAGAATTCAATTTTTTCAATTTTAAGACTTTCAGTCACCATTTAAGAAAATATTTTTTTATATTATTAAAATATTAGATCACATTTTTGCGTGCTTTTTTTTTTTTACGTGGTCAGCATTACAGTTTGTGTCAAGATTTATGATAATGATGTTGTATTATATTAAAATATTAGATTAGATTAAATTTTCATATTTTTCATTGCATATTAGAATTACAATTTGAGTGAAAATTTAAGAAAATTATATTGTTATATTATTTAAATATTACTTTATAATTTTATTACAAATTATATTTTACATTTATTTACAGCATTACAGTTTGAATGAAAATATAAGAAAATTATACTGTATTGTAGAATATTATTAAAATCAGATTTGATTTATTTTTATTTTTATTACAAATTATATTTTACATTTTCAGCATTATAGTTTAAAATGAAAGACAGTTATACTGAATTATATTATTAAAATATTAGATTTAACTTTTATATCCGCTTTATTACAAATTATATTTACATTTTCAGCTTTACAGTTTGAATGAAAATGTAAGACAATTATACTGTATTATATTACATATTGGATTAGATTTTTACTTTTATTACAAATTATATTTTACGTTTTCAGAATTAGTTTGAATGAAAATGTAAGAAAATTATATTGTATTATATTATAATTCAAATGTTAGATTTTAATTTTATCTTTTTTTATTACAGATTATATTTTACATATTTCAGCATAGTTTGAATAAAAATGTAAGAATTGTATTGTATTATACAATATTATTAAAATACTGGATACTGGATTTTTTTTTGTTTTATTACAAATTATATTTTACATTTTCATCATTACAGTTTGAATGAAAAATTAAGAAAATCTATTATTAAAATGTTAGATTGAATTATTTATATCTTTTTATTCAAAGTTATATTTTATAATGTCAGCACATTTCATAATGTTGTAGCTTTGATGAGGTCTTTTTGCTGTAATGAGAGAAGCACTCAAACTGCATGAACGCAGCGAGTTTGACATGATAAATGCCACAATTTGCATACATTTGATGATCAACCTACAAACAGTGCAGAATCTTGCAGAGCTGGACGTGTTGGTGCTGGACAGAGCTGGGATGAGATGATAAACGCATGGCATCTCCATCAGGACTAATAGCAGCTGCTTGGCCCGGTGCAGATCATTTAATGAGATGGAATTGATTTTCCTTTGCCTCCCTCATGCATCTGTACTCCAACCAATTACATAAAAAGACTCTCTGAGTGAGCTTTTGCTCTTGAAACCTCTTACAGCTATGTTCAGATGTTGAAATCAAGGTTAGGATGCCACTAGAGAAGCCTTGATGCATTTTGCTTCACGTGGGTGCTTCCTAAAATCTATCCATGCATTCAAAATTAATTTACATGAATATTCATTCACATTCAGTCCAAATTTACCTGGGCTTCCTCCGTCTGAATAGGGCTGTTGTCATTAAAAGCATGCTGATAAACTCTGTTATTGAGAGATGCACATTAATAGGTATCTGATTGACCTGTAGAATAAAAAACAGTTGGGATATGCAGATTTGAAGTTGTTGTTTTAAATAAATTAGCATTTTTTAATCAATATGTAGATTGTGGTAGTAATATGACATTTCTGAAAAGAAATTCTGATATTTTTCTAACCTTTGAACATGGTGGGACTGTGTGAATCACAGGTGGCTTGTCACACCAATGTCAGCGGAGAGGGAGTGATGAGAGAAGTGTGGAAAAAACGGGTTTTGCGTAAGTGTGAGGCCATGTGACCCGTGATGCTGCTTGTGTCACATAGCAGCACAGAATTTTGACAGGTCGTCATTGCGATTTCAGAGTCGTTCCAGAGACCACCACACACTTCCTCTGAGTGCGTCATCATAAATTTACAGTCGATTCAGCTTCTCTATCTCTGCAATGTTTTGCATCAAGGTCAAGATTATTTGACTTGGCTATTGTAAATCATGCCTGGGACACTGAGAGAAAGGGTAGGCAGCAGTGAATGAGTAACAGTTAAGTGCTGGTGTTAAGTGCTCAGCTCCTGCAGTGTTTGAAACGAACAGACATGCTAGATTTATGATGGTCAAGCCCTCACAATCTAACAACAGTCACAGTGTTGTGCTGACCTGAGCCCGCCTGCGGAGGTCTGTGATCTTCACAGTCAGGTGGGTGGGTGAGATGATATGCTATTGTTCATCCTAAATGTCAAGCCAGAAACTTAACTGCACTTGTAGTTTTCTTACTTTGTTAATAGAAAAGGAAAGAGTGAAGAGATAGAAAAGATAACTGGGAAGAGAGAGAGCAGGGATGGATGCTGACCATTAGGCCCAGAATATATTCTATTTAAGTTTAGAATAACAAATAAAGTTGCATTGTGAGATATAAAGCCACAATTACAGGAAATCGCAATTATGAGGTAAAAATTCACAGTTACAAGAAATAAAGTTGCAATTGTGAGATCTAAGAAATTACAAGAAATACTCACTAATATGAGAAATAAGGTGAAAACTATAGGGAAAAAATGTTGGAATTACAAGAAATAGTCACACATTTGAGAAAAATGTTTAAAAACTGTTTACAATTACAAGGAATAGTTGCAAATGTAAGAAAGTTGCAATTATGAGATATATAATCGCATCTGTGAGGTATTAAGTTACATTTTGAGACAATTACAAGAAATTGTGAGACAATTACAAGAAATAAAGTCAGTTGTAAAGTATAATGTCACAGTAACAAATAAGGTTGCAGTTGTTAGATCTAAAGTGTTAATTACAAGAAATAGTCGCAATTACAAGGAATGGTCGCAAATATGAGAAATAAGGTAAAAACAATGAGAAATAAAGTTGAAATTACAAAAAATAATCGCAGTTGTGATCTGTAAGATATAGCCACATTGTGCCACATTTTCTCACAATTTCTTGTAATTATCTCACAATGTATATCTTACATTTGCAACTATTTCTTGTAATTGTAAACATAGTTTTTACCTTATTTCTCAAATTTGCAACTATTTGTGATTGCAAATATAAATCATTATATTGAAAATGAAAAATAAAGTCACTTTTACAAGAAATAAAATTGCAGTTATGAGCTTTAAACTGGCAATTACAAGATTTAAAGTGGCAATTCTGAAAAAAAAATATTAAAAACAAAGTTAAAATGATGATAAATTCACAGTTATCAGAAACAGACAAATTTGAGTCGAAGTTGTGAGATATAACATTACAAGAAATGAAGTCCTGATTATGGGAAGCAATTACAAGAAAATTGTCACAAATTTGAGAAATAAGATAAAAACTCTATTTAGAATTACAAGAAATAGTTGAGATTCTAAGAAGATTGAAATTATGAGATACAATTGCATCTTTGAGGTATAAAATCAATTGTACGATTTTCAATTGTTTCAATTGTACGATTTAAACCGTCGATTGTGAGAAATTACATGAAAACAAGGAAAAATAAATTTGCAATTACAAGAAATAGTTACAAAAGTTGCATCTGTGAGGTATAAAGTTACATTGTGAGATATAAAACCACAATTACAAGAAAAAAAGTCAGTTGTGAAGTATAAATTCACAGTTACAAGAAATAAAGTTGCAATTGTTAGATCTAAAGCGACAAGTACAGGAAATAAAGTTGTGAATGTAAAAAATATGGTGAAAACTATGAGAAATAAAGTTGGAATTACAAACAGACAAAGATATACAGTTACATCAGTGAGGTATGAAGTTTTCATACATTTGTGAGATAATTACAAGAAATAGTGAAACAATTACAAGAAATGAAGTTGCAAATGTAAAAAATCTGGAATCTGAGGGTGCAAAAAAATCAAAATATTGAGAAAATCGCCTTTAAAGTTGTCCAGATAAAGTTCTTAACAATGTATATTACTAATCACAAATTAAGTTTTCGTATATTTACAGTAGGAATTTTACAAAATATCTTAATGGAACATGATCTTTACTAAATATCCTAATGATTTTTGGCATAAAAGATCATTTTGACCCATACAATGCATTTTTGGCTATTGCTACAAATAAACCCCAGCGACTTAAGACTGGTTTTGTGGTCCAGGGTCACAAATGTTAGAAAGTTACAATTGTGGGAAACAGCATACAATAAAATCGGTGAAATATAACAACAAAACCATTCTAAGTCAGTTATTTTTTTTTACTGTGAGGTTGAATTGGGATGCATAGGAAGGTTAAAAGTAAATGAGCAACAGAAGTCTTTTGTAAGATCTCAGATGTCACAATTATGGTTCCCTTTATCCAAATGAACATACAGTGCACTTTTCAAGGGCAGAGATGCATTTAGCTGCCTTCAACCATCCTCAAGTGCACTTACTATTCATGTCTGTTAAATCGATGACTGTACACCTCCATACAATTCTGCGACAGAAAGAGAGAGATGTTGCTTCATAAAGAAGCCATTTAGATTCGCTCTCAGCGCTTCCAAGGTTTCCTTTGTTGAGCTTTCTCTACAGTGATTGGTCACTTCCCGGTGGTCTGCCTGTCAAAGGCGATGTAGAAGGTGTGAGTGCAGTGTTGTGACGCCTGTCCTCATCTATATCACTTTGCAAACGGACGGGTCACTAATTTGACCCGGGGGGCCACGGCAGAGAATTGTAAGGAGCTTTGGAGGCAATCAAAATTCATTGAAAATCAGAATCAGCTGTGGTAATGCTACATATCTGACCCTCATGTGCCCGCAGGAAGTGGAAGATGATGTTCAAGAGAGATCAGAGGGCTGTGGCTCTGTGTTAGGTGTAGGGGGACAGACATGACTATATAATTAGCCTGCAGGCACTCTCGTCTGTCCTGCTGTTACAACACATGGGTCTTCGTCTCAATTGGTCGTCTTTCTAGTAGAGCATCTGTCACGCCGGCCTGCGTGCTGGAGGAACTGAGCTTTCACTTATTTGCACCCATTGCTCGCTTGTGATTTGGAGTGAGGCAGTCAAATACCTTAAAAAGATATTGTGACTGCCATATTGTATTATATTATATAATATTCTGTTTGAAGGTTTGACTAAGATTTTTCTTTTACATTTTTGAAAGAGGTTGCATTTCTTAGATCAAAAATACAATAAAAACAAAATATTAGTACAATTTAAAATACCTGTTTTCCATTTTAATATATTTTAAAATGTAATTAATTTCTCTGATGCAAAGCTGAATTTTCAGCATCATTACTCCAGTCTTCAGTGTCACATGATCTTTTAGAAATCATACTAATATGCTGATTATTATTATTATTATCATATTGAAATTTTATTTTAAAAACAGTCGTGTTGCTTAATATTTTTGTGGAAACTGTAATACATTTTTTCAGGATTCTGTGATGAAAAGAAAATATAAAAAGCTTTTATTTGAAATAGAAATCTTTGGTAAGAATACGTTTCTTTAAAAAATGTATTAATTACCGACCACAAACTTATAAATATATATATAAAGAAATAATATATATAAATGTATATCTAAAATATGTATATGTTGTATATGCTGATTTGTTTCTCAAGAAAAAATTATCAATATTAAAAACAGTTTTCAGGATTCTTAATAGAAAGTAAAAAAACAGCATTTATTTAAAATCGAAATCTTTGGAAAGACTGTAAATTTAATTAATTTTGATTCAATGCAATGAATAAAAGTATTTCTAAAAGTATAAAAATAAAATACTGACCCCAAACATATAAATATATATTAATAAATTAGATAAAATATATATATAAATATATATATAATTATAATTATAATAATCTTATAATGTTTAACACAATATTAATATAATATATTAATATTGTGTTAAACAATATCTTAACACATTAACTTTGACAGCCCTAAATATTAGTTAAGGTTAGCATTAGGGTTCGAGACTTTTTTTGTGTGCAGAGCAGATTTAAATGTAAAGATTTAAAAAAGGCAGTTTTTTACTGAAATTTTTACTCAATATGTGCTTATATGAATAAGATTTGATGTTTAAGTGATGGTTTGGAGCAACGTTAGGGTCACTACAAGATGAGAGACTTTTGATGTTTGAGTGAACTATCACTTTAACTCAAATCTGTCAGATCAGCACTGTCATAAAGTTAAGAGAAAAAAAAGGTTCCCTCATGCGAGGCTTTCAAAGTGTAGAGAAGGGGCCAGGCATCAAGGGTTTTGAAGTGTTTCTTTTATACTTGCCCAAGCACTGAAGATGAAATGCATTTGCTGATGTTGTCTTTCTTACGCTAATGCTAATACAGCACTGAAGCATAACAATGAGTCTCAACAAATGAGTCAGTGCCTCAGAGTCAGTCCGAATTAGAGGCGTTCGGCAGATGAATGTATAGCTGCCGGTTTTCTCTTGCTGTCTGGAAAGAATCGGTCTGACAAGCCATTTATTTACATGCTAAGAAATGAGAGTTTCCAGTGTACCTTCCCCACCTCTCTGTCTCATATTTGTTCATCAGTCAGGAGGCGGTTCTCGGTTGTAAATCAGAGCGCATCTCAAAAGCTGAACAGCCCCAGTGGAACCACATTGATGGTCTAGAAATATAGTCCGGCGTGCATTTGCATTAGTAGGCCTGCCTCTGGTGGGCAATTGATTAACTTTTTCGTTAAAGCCTGATTTATTAATTGCACCCTACTGACACACTGACCTTAATGGATGTGGCTGCCGTCACCTCAGGCGTTAAAGCCCTTTCCATCTGGTCTCCGAATAGACTCGGGACAGTCCATGTCATGTGACTTGTCATTCCCTTTACATTAGGGAAACCATCAATGGAGACATTGTGGCATTATTTGTTTAAAAGTCAGAAAAGAATTTATTATTGAGTTGTTTTGCCTGTCACAAGGTCTCGTGACACTGCAAAATGTATTTTTTTTTAACTATAAAGACTCAACTCAACTTCAACTCGCCGTGCACTTTTTCCTTTTAATAAATTCCCTTATTGCATGTGGCATTGTTAACTATTTAAAATTAGTGGTTAGGGTCCCACTAATTTTGACGTTAGGGTCCCAAGCGAGACCTCTAACGTCAGTCGATATAACGTCTCCATTCCCTTCTTTAGGGAATAAGGGTTACATGCGTAACCGAGACGTTATCATCAGTCATATAAATCATAAGAAATTACTTGAAATTAAGCTGAAATATACATATATATATATATATATATATATACAAATACATACAGACTGGATGAAAAACGTAAACTGAACTTATATATAAAGAAAATAAATATAAAAATATTTATTTTTTTTGTTTGTTTTTTATTTATTTTAATTTTTTAATGTTATTTATTATTTAAATTTTTTATTTAAATTAAAAAACATTTTTAAATTAATTACATTTTTAATTTAAATTAATAAAACTAAAATATACATACATTATCTATATACACCAGATGATTATATATGAAAAAAATAAATATGAAATAAATATAAATTAAAAAAAAAATATATATATATATATATATATATATATATATATGAAAAACCTAAGGTGAAAATAATATAAAAACATGAAAGTAAATATTAAATGTATTTATTATTTATTTAACTTACAATTTGTTTGTTTTCTTATTTTTATTTTTTTAAATATTATTTATTATTAGAATTTTTAAATGTAAAATTTTAGTTTACTACTAAAATTACTAAAATTAAACTAAATTTATAATTTAGTTTATTACTAAAATTATTAAAACTAAAATATGCATAAACTAAAGCTAAATAAAAATATAAAAAACTAATACAAATTACAAATGCACATAAAATTGCTAAAACTTCACAAAATTTATAACATTAAATAAATGATTATTTCTAATATTAATAATTAGTACACTTAAAAATGATTTTCTTTATAATAATAGTAATTTTGTCCTTTTTTCCACTACAAATACATAGACATTTTAAGTCAAGGTGCATTTGTAAATTACATAACATATTTGTTTTCTGTTACAAGTTTTGTTTTCTGAAAAATGTATGAAAATGTACTGTTTTTCCTTTGAATTAAGTAGATTTTTTTTTTTTACCTTATTAGCAGAGTTTTTTCTTGTTTTTGGCATAAACTTTCTTTAGTTTTTTTTTTTTTTTTTAAAAGTCCTAATATCTTACGTAATTTTGTTTTTCAGGTAAATATATATATATATATATATATATATATATATTGATTTAAGAAAATTCAGCTATTTGTACTAGAAAAAACAAGACAAAGACAAGACAAATCTGAGTAAGAATATTATTTTTGCACACTGAAAAATGATTTTTCAAGTAGCAAATTTAAAAGAAAGATAACTGAAGTACATTTAACAAGAATGCAGTTTTCAATGTGTTACCAGTTTCTGTGAATATCAGTTTCTAAGTGAAAATTGTTTCTATGCTGAATGTTTCGCACTGTATATAAATAATACACTGCTTATGTGGCACACACTGTAGTGTCACACTCGTAAGTACAGTTTAGTGGCCTCTCTAGGCAGTAGAGGGGCCGTATTAACACATCTCTTGGGACGCGTCCACAGATGGTCTTTTTGGATTCTTCTTATGTAAATAACAGCACTGTACAGTAGGACACAATGACACACACTCACACACCTCCCCCTACGGCCGTCAGCGTGATCTGCAGTCACTTCCATTATTTACCATGTGAATATTTCATGGTGACATCAGTGTTCTGGACGCCCTATGCGGCCAGAGGGGCCCCGCTAATGAGGCACGACGCCCCTCTCAGCTGGTCGCCTCACAGCCGGGATAAATCTCATGTCTTCGTTTTTTCTCCTTTATGTCCCACCACAGCGTCTTTCTCTCAGCTCCTTTCGGCAGTGTTGTAAGAAGTTCACAACAAGGGTACATAATTAACCTTCATCCTAGTAAAAAAAAAGGGCAAAGAGCCCAGATTAGGGCACTCCTCCAGTCAGACAGAAAGTCAATGTTTAGTGGTGCTTGCTAAGGCGTGACTCACTACTACTGGTGCGCATACTTAAAGTCAGGGATTTGAACAAACCACTAATCCTGAGCATTAGACCTGAGTGAGTAAATCATCATGCGCCATTTGTGCCACAGACATGAATAGTGCTCCTATTTTGTCCCATTGATTTAACTTGTTCAAATAAATGTAATGTAAGTATTTTTTCCCACTCAGAACTGGACATTATAACTCTCAATTGCAAGTTTTTATCTCACAATTCTGAGAATTTCAAGATACGAACTTGTAATTGCTAGAAAAAAAAAGTCAATTGTGAGTTGGGAATTGTAAATATCACACAGTTCTGAATTGCGAAATAAACTCACAATTGTAAGGAAAAAAATTCTGAGAAAAAAAAGTCAATTCTGGGTTTCTAAGGGTTTCTTAGTTTGTTTGTTTGTTTTTTGTTTTTTTTGCAATTGAGTTTATATCCTGCAATTCTGACATTATAACTATAATTGTAACTTTATATTATGCAATTCTGAGAAAAATAAGTCAGAATTGCATGATATAAACTCACAATTGCTAGTAAATAATTTCGAATTGTGAGATACAGACTTGCAGAAAAAAAGAGCAAAGAAGTCAGTTCTTAGTTTTTGCGTTTTTTCTCGCAACTGGGAGTTTATATCATGTACTTCTGAGAAAAAAGTCAGAATTGCAAGATACAAACTCACAGTTCTGAGAAAATGTCACGTCTGGGTTTCTAAATTTTTGTTTTGTTTTGTTTTTGCAATTGCAAGTTTATATCCCACAATTCTGACTTTAGAACTCATAACTGGGAGTTTATATCACGCAATTCTCAGAAATAAAAGTCAGAATTGCAAGATACAAACTCACAATTATAAGAAAATATCACCTTTTTTTTTTTTTTTTTTAGTTTATTTCCCACAATTCTGACTTTAGAACTCACAATTGTGAATTTAAATCATGCAAGTCTAAGAAGAAAACACAGAAATGTGAGATACAAACCGGCAATTCTGAGAAATAAAAGTAAATTCTGACTTCATAACTCGGAATTGTACGTTTATATCACAAAATTCTGAGTTGTGAGATAAAAACTCACAACTGTGGAAAAAAAATTAAGAGTTTATTTTTGTCTCGTAATTGCGAGTTTATATCCCACATTATGACTTTATAATTATGACTATAACTAACGAGTTTGTATCTCGCAATTTTGACTTTTTCTCACAATTGCGAGTTTATCTCAATTCTCAGAATTGTCTGATAGAAACTCACAATTGTGAGGAAAAAGTCAAAATTGCAAGATACAAACTCACAATTCTGAGAAAAAAGTCAGTTTTGGGTTTCTTAGGTTTTTTTTCTTGCAAATGCAAGTTTATATTCCGCAATTCTGACTTTATAACTCGCAACTGTGAATTTATATCACATGAGTCTGAGAAAAAAGTCAGAATTGCAAGATATAAACTCTCAATTTTGAGAAAGAAGAGTCAATTCTGAGTTTCTGTTTTTTCTCGCAATTGCAAGTTTATATCCCGCAATTCTGAGAAAAAAAAGCAGAATTGTGAGATACAAACTCGCAATTGCGAGGAAAAGATTCAGTTCTGAGTTTGAGTTTGTCTCTCGCAATTGCGAGTTTTTATTGAGAGTTTATGTCCCGCAATTCTGACTTTATAACTGGCAACTGTGATTTTCCATCACGCAATTCTGAGAAAAAAAGTAAATTCTGGGTTTCCGAGGTTCCAATTTTCTTGCATTTGCGAGTTTATATCCTGCAATTTTGACTTTAACTTGGAATTTTAAAGTTTATCACACAACTCCGAGGAAAAAAAGTCAGAACTGTGAGATACAAACTCGCAATTGCGAGGAAAAAAATTCAATTCTGAGTTTATATCCCACAATTCTGAGTTTCCATCACACACTACTGAGAACTGAAACAAACTTGCAAAGTTGTCACAGAATAAGAAAATGTGAATAACTCAATTTCAACAGAAGTCTAAACTGAGAGATACAAACTCGCAGTTCTGAGAAAAAAGTCAATTCTGGGTTTCTAAGTTTTTTTCTTGCAATTGCTAATTTATATCCCACAACTCTGACTTTATAACTTGCAACTGCAAGTTAATATCTATATAATGTATGCACTTACCTTTTATAATTTTTTATTTAGTGGCGGAAAACAGGCTTCCATAGTATACACATGTATTTAAAAAAAAATGTTAACAATTTTTATTTTGACGATTGGTCTCACCACTCATGTTTTCTTTAGAAAATCGTGTTTCCTCTTGCAATTTATTTTCAGATGCTTTTACACTGAAACTGCTGTTTATAACAACCTCGAACTGAATCCATTATTTGTGTCTGATTTGTTGTGTACTGCTCATTAAAGTTGAAAATACATCTTTCTCTTTTTTTCCTGCTTGCAGTGAGGGGGTCTTCAAGTGCCCGGAGGACCAGCTCCCACTGGATTACGCCAAGGTAGTAATGCACTCAGCACTAATCTCTCATCCATTCTGCTCTAAACCAGATTACAGATCAATCTCCCACAGTCATTTACATCCCTGTAGCATAGAGTGGAGTTACAGAGGCCTTTATTCACCGTACAACTTTTTCTGAGTGGCTCTGAGAGAGTGAACGAAATGCTAATGTGTCAACAATAGCAGGCTATGTTTGTGAGTCACTGACTGCCCCGGGCGCTCGGCCTGCGTCCACGCTTCTCAAACCACCGGAGTAATCACACTAATGAACTACCACAGGCCACTCATTTTCCTGGGAATGTCTAAAGGAAGGAAGGGAGAAAGAGACAGAGATGCCACATAGATTAGTTTGGAATATGACAGAATATATTTGATGCTGCTTTAATGCGGCAGTGTGCTCTTTCTGCACCACTAAATGGAACATTTATGAATATATAAATAAAGTTGTTTGGGCAAAATGTATTTCTTTTAACTTGAAATGAAAATTACCCCATAATTTACTCACCCTCAAGCCTTCCTAGGTGTATATGACTTTTGTTTTCTTTCAGATGAATGCAGTCAGAGTTATATTAAAAAATCCTCTTCCAAACTTTATAATGGCAGTGAATGGCTGTTGAGATTTTGAAGTCCAATAAAGTGCATCCATCCATCATAAAAATACTCCACACTGCTCCAGGGGTAAATAAAGGCTTTCTGAAATGAACTGATGTGTTTGTGTAAGAAAAATATCCATATTTAAAACTTTATAAACTGTAATCGCTAGCTTCCACTAACTTGTACGTGCGTTCACAAGAGAGTAGTGTTTCAGCAGATGACGTAGGTGTAGCGTAAGCTCTGGTGAGAATATGCTAGCACTGTCAATTTTGACAGCAAATTTTGATCTAGTCTTAGTCATAGTCTTTTGACTAAAATGCCATTTAGTTTTAGTCATATATTAGTCATCTGAACTGTTTTTAAGGTTTTTGTAGACTAAATCTACAGTAGATATAGTCGGCTAAAATCTAATTGGTTTAGCTACAGTGTAATGCATTTATTAAGCATTTCTCTAGAATTACCAAACTCATTGTATAGGTTTGATATTAACGTTTTATCATGATATACACAGATTTAACTGCTGTGACATCCAACATGCCTTTATATTAAAATAAAATTTAACCGCTTCTCATAAAGAAACAAGAACATGGTCTTCGATGAAATACCAATGGTTATCTAGGCTAATTATGCAAACATGTGCCACAGACAATGGCAACTAAATTAGGCTGCTGTCCCTTTAAAACCGAATGCACAGATGCAATCAGTGTTGCCAAGTCTGTAGTTTTCCTGCCGAATTGGGCTACTTTAACACTGTTGCCAAGTAACGTCATATTTAGCCCTTGGAATGCAAATTTCAAAGGGAAACCCCGACAACAGTGTTGCCATGGTTTAACAACAAAACCTGCCCAATTGCTACTCAAAACAAGCCCAAAACTATCCCAGTCGCGTTTCGTGGGGGTCCCATGGTAAAGCATTCAGGGGAGTAAAATACAAATTTTTTTGGTGAGGTTCCCCTGGTAAATTCGCATTCTAGGGGCTAAATATGACATTATTGGGGTCACGGACATCAAAAAAACTTTAACACGTGCAGCAGCAGTGTTAAAGTAGCCCACAGGAGAACCGCTGATTTGGCAACACTGCCTGACAAAAAAAAAGTGTATTTTACAACCTTTACTGTGAATTCTTTTTTTTAAATGGGGGACCCCCTCGAAATGGGCTAGTTTTGGGCTAGTTTTGAGTAGCAATTGGGTGAGTTTTGTTCGCGAAAACCTGGCAACCCTGGATGCAATGCATTGAAACACGTCCGATATTCTCCCAACTGTTAACGTTCACCCAAGACATAACCTAGTGTGTTAACGTGAGTACTTGTCAAAACGGACAATTCAATATAATTTTGTGTGTATTTCTCCTTTCATAAGATGCGAACGAGTACTCATGCGTTGTGTGAGAGGCGCTGCGTCAGTGTCTGCGCTCAGAAAACTCTTGCATCGTCAATTTAAATTTATCCATGTCTGCTCTTCTCTTACTGCCAGATATTGACAGTTTTGAATGTTTTATGAGACGTGCAGCAAATGTATGCTAGCTTATGTCCTGCCAGATAGATATGATACAGCTCAAATGTACACATCTAACCTCCTAAATATGCAGCAGATTCGTTCTGAATGAATCTCTTCCCAAATCATCCCTCCTTAACATTTTCGTCTCTTTTTTTATTCGTTGACGAAATGTCAATAGATTTTCATCATAGTTTTGGTCATTCTAAACGAGTTTTAGTTTAGTTATCGTCTCGTTTTCATTGGTGAAAAAATGTCGTTGACGAAAATTATTCATCGACGAAATGAACACTGTATGCTAGTCTTTACAGCAAAGGAAAACCGATCTCCTCTAGGCTTATATCGAAATCCTGCAACTTTTTTTTTTTTTTTAACAAAATCCTTGTTTTGCATTTCTAATTTGTGATAGGTGTTCTGTTTTGTACACACGCACATACCTGGTTGAGACTCACTGAAGTATGGCCAAAATGTGTTGCGTTTATAAAAGAGAGTTTAAAAGTGATTAAGGGTTAATCTCTTCATATTAATACAGTAGCCGCCGCCTCCTCCTCGCAAAATATTTCAGTTAGGCAATTATAATCTGCGCTTCAGCTAATCTGCACAACACCACATTAAAGAAGGAATTTCACCAAATCTTTAATTAAAGTATTGGCTAATTTTTCATCATGCTCTTTAGTTAATTAATCAGGTTGAGCTGGGAAAAACGCCATAAGTGTCGGCGTTCATTAAAGAGTAATTTTTCTCATACGGTGCCCTAGAGAGTGAGCTTATGAAACCTCCGAGTGCTCAGAAGATGATGAGCATACCTTTAATTTAACAAGAGTGATTTTACAGTCAAATCAGTGGCATAAATTCATCTCACACTTACCCAAATTTCAGCCCTATTACTGTTCTCTTTAAAAACCCGCTGTAACATCTGAGTCATCTTCTCCTGCGGTGTGTTTGACAGGCTTCTGTAAGAGCACATGCACAAAGTTAAACCTGTTCTGTGTTGGAAAGAGCTTTAGCGCACTAATCCGTTGAAGCTGTGATTTGCATGAAGTCGGCGGGATAACTCTGCTCATCCTGGAAAGCCTGGAGTGCCGCAGGAGCGTCTGATGCTCATGAGGCCTGAACACACACAATTATTGCACAAACAGTCATTTTTAAAAACCTGACGGCCGCCCACAGATTACCCATCCGCCTCTGCACGGCTGCTGTTCAGTACCTGTCTTTGCCTGTTTGAGGTGGGGTTCACCCCACGTCTCTGGTCTCATGTGATACACCTCTGTCAAATCTATAGTTTCAAAGTAGCAACCAACCATTTTTGGTGTATTTTTAGTTCTTTATATAATTCGTTGTTTTTTTTTTTATCTACAAATCTTCCGTGAATTCTCAGCCGTCGTGTGTACGGCAGGATGGCACAGTTGGGAGAGTTTATCTTGGTGTGCCAGAAAATCTGTCAATGAAAATGAATTTGTGTGTGTGTGTGGCTGGGAGGGTGAGGAGGGGGGAGACGGCTCCATATGGGACTACATGGGTGGCGAAGGGCTGCGTCTGCAGTGCTGTCGTTACGCTGCAGATCTGTGTGTGTATGTAAATCCTGCTGGCAGGGGATTTGGGCTGATTGGATGGAGGAGCGTCTCATCCTTTATCGACTTTATGGATGAAGGGAAGATGCAATAGCCTCTGGATCTAATGTACAAACACAGACGCACGTGTACGCGCTCGTCTCACGGGGCTCTGGTTGAGGTCGTCCATTACCGTGCAATTTAATTTGATTTTGCAGCAGTGTTTTTTCAGTTTTTTAATAATATAATAATATAAAATCATTAGCATGCATTAGCATGCATTAGCATTTTAAACTTGAAAACATTTAAACTAAATTTTAGACTTTTGGTCAGTTTACATATGTCAGATGCTTTCTATATAAATTACGTTGATTAATAGATGATTTTA
The DNA here is from genome assembly GCA_012976165.1 of Labeo catla. Taxonomy (NCBI): domain Eukaryota; kingdom Metazoa; phylum Chordata; class Actinopteri; order Cypriniformes; family Cyprinidae; genus Labeo; species Labeo catla. The sequence continues at coordinate 393,086 of VONZ01000411.1, forward strand.
TATTAAAATTAGTTCATCAAATTATGATCAACTGATGCAAAAGTGCATTATAACCAGGTGTTTTTAGAGATAATTCAGGTATGTGGATTGCAGTCTAGCACTTAGACCAGACATATTAGGAATTGCATTGCGAAAACTACATTCATCACAGTTTTTGTGGCTGTGTTTGCATCATTATCTAATTTGAAGAATTTTTATTACTGAATCAGGTGCTAAAGCAATTGAAACAATTCATTATTTGTGAATTTGCCCCACCAAATGTATCTGCCTCAAAAAAAATATTATTACTATTATTATTTTGCATTTTAGTTTCTATGCAGAATGTGATATCCTAAAATTTGCATATAAAAAGAATTCAAAATTTTTGAAATTTTGTCAAAATCACAAAAACTGGTTGTGAATTTATTTTCTGCACAAAAATAAAAAAAAATAAAAAAGAATTATTATTTACATTATTCATATTCATATTCATATTCATATTATTATTATTCATTATTCAAAAATCTGTTTAAAGTACAGATAAAACTGTATTTACTGCAATGAAATTTTATTAGTAGTATTATTATTATTATTATTTATATATATATATATATATATATATATATATATGTGTGTATATATATATATATATATATATATATATATATATGTGTATATATGTATATATATATATTGCGTTTTGGTTTCTGTGCAGAATTTCTATGTGATATCCCAAAATCTGCATAAAAATGTGTATTTAGCCCAAAATCACAAAAACTGGTTTTGATTTTAATTTATGCAAAAGAAAGAAAGAAAGAAAGAAAGAAAGAAAGAAAGAAAGAAAGAAAGAAAGAAAGAACGATTTAAAAAAAAAAAAATTTAAAATAGAATAAATAAATCACTTTCCATTGAAAGTAAAAAAAAAATACACTTTTAGGAAAATTGGCATAAAATAGAAATAAAAATCAGTTTGAAGTACAGATGAAAATGTGTGTACTGCATTGAATTAATAATAATTATTATTATTATTTTGCATTTTCTGTGTGAAACCTGCATAAAAATATCCGTATTGTGTATATATAATATCTGTTAAGTGTCTGTACTAAAAAAAAAATCACAAAAACTGGTTGTGACTTTATTTTATGGGGAAAATGCAAATAAATCAGTTTTCTATCCCAAGTTAAAAAATACACTTCTAGGAAAATGGCACAAAATAAAAATAAAAATCTGTTTAACGTACAGATTTTATTATTATTATTATTATTATTATTATTACTTTGCATTTTGGTTTCTGTGCAGAATTTCTGTGATATCCTAAAATCTGCAAAAAAAAAATGTGTATTTGAAACATTGTTATTGACAAGTGTCTGTACTGACTCAAAATAATGGAAAATAAAATAAAATATGTTTCTATCCCAAGTTAAAAATACACTTCTAGGAAAAATTGGCACAAAATAGCAGTACAGATGAAAATGTATCCACTGCAATGAATTTTAATTATTAATCATTTGCATTTTGGTTTCTGTGCAGAATTTCTGTGTGCTATCCCAAATTCTGCATAAAAAATGTGCATTTGGAACCTTATTATTGACAAGTGTCAGTACTGACTTAAATTGTCTGTCAGAATCAGAAGATATCACTGAAAATGATGCATTTCAACATTTTGATGTGAACATTTAAACATTTTGGTGTGCAGTTTAATGGTCATTTAGTGCTGTCATTTCCGAGCACTCAAGTACTCACACCCATCCTTATGTCTGACGTGACGTTTGCTGTAATTATATCAACAGACAATCCCCTTTTAGCGTGGGAGAAGCCACAGGCCTGTGCTGTGTCTGAGTTAATAAGTGAACGTTTAAATCCAGGCCTCTGTCCTGTCCTTGAGTGGTTAATATATGAGTGTGTTTGAAGAGAGGAGACAACGTTGATTAATGTGTCCTTGGTGTAATGGTGTGTTATAGATCTATCCTGACCCTGAGCTGGAGCAGCAGATACTGGCACTGCCCATCCGCTGTATTCACAGTGAAGAGGGCTGCCGCTGGACCGGCCAGATGAAACAGCTACAGGTAATAATGCTTTTCACGTTTTATATTTTTCGATTCTTTTAAAAAATAGTAGTATCCCAACATCATTGACTAGCTGACAGTAGCTATTAACTTCCATAGTATGAAGAGAAAAAAATACTACGGAGGTCAATGGGTACCAGCAACTGTTTTGGGTGAACTAGGTATATTTGGCCTAAAAATGAAAACTCTGTCATTGTAAATATACACTACAAAGCATACTTGTCTGTTTCTTTTCCAGAGCCACTTCTCGACTTGCGCCTTCAATGTGATTCCCTGTCCCAACCGCTGCTCCGTCAAGCTGACGCGCAGAGACCTGCCCGAGCACCTGCAGCACGACTGTCCCAAACGCAAGGTCAAGTGCGAGTTCTGCGGGAGCGAGTTCACAGGAGAGGCCTACGAGGTACTGCGGTCAAATCACATCTGAGACATGTTTGAGAAAGCCAACATAAATCTGCATTTTAAGCTTCAAGCTTCTTGTGTCTCTTCCTCTCATGAGCCAGAATTTAAACACTACTTCCTCCTAGAGCTTTAACGCTACAATCACCAAACTTGGGTCAAACCTTCAAACTGGTCTGACCTGGTGTGCTATATCTTTTCTAACTAATCCGACTTACGGTTTTTCATAAACCAGACTATCAAAATGCATAGACTCTTCTTACACTTATGGTGTATTTAAAGGATTCATATATAATGTACTCACCACCTTGTTATCCGAGATGTTCATGTATTTCTTTCCACAGTTGTACTGAAATAGTTTTTTGAGGAAACATTTCAGGATTTTTCTCCATATAATGGACTGATATGGTGCCACGATTTTGAACTTCCAAAATGCAGTTTAAATGCGGCTTCAAACGATCCCAAATGCGGTTGTAAACGATCCCAGACAAAAAAGAAGGGTCTTATCTAGCGAAACGATCCTTATTTTCATAAAAATACTACAATTTATATACTTTTTAATGTCAAACGCTTATCTTGTCTTGCTCTGCCTGAACTCGTTTTTTTTTCCGGTTCATGACAGTTAGGGTATGTTGAAAAACTGCCATCTCATGTTCTCCCTCAACTTCAAAATCATCCTATCGCTGTTTTACCTTTTTTGTTAAGGGTATTTGATCTTCTTTGCATGTTCACTTTGCAAAGACTGGGTCTGTACTTCTGCAGTGATGTAGGATGATTTTGAAATGATTTTTGAAGTTGAGGGAGAAAATATGATTGGAGTTTTTCAACATACCCTAACTGTCTTGAGCCAGAATACACAGAGTTCAGGGAGAGCAAGGCAGGATGAGCATTTGAGAATAAAAAGTATTTAAATTGTATTTTTTTAAATGAAAATAACCGATTGTTTCGCTAGATAAGACCCTTCTTCCTCTGCTGGGATTGTTTACAACTGCATTTGGGATTGTTTGAAGCCGCATTTAAACTGCATTTTGGAAGTTCAAAATCGGGGCACCATATCAGTCCATTACCTGTTTTATTGAGTGAACCTGCATCGCTCTATTCTTTGGTATATTAGCTTTTTGGATGCATTAGCGTATTAGCAAAGACATATTAGCGTTTTTATTTGATCATTGCCTGTGTGTGCTCTACAACAAGCATTTCTAGACAAAGAAAGAGGCTTGTGTGCTTCTCCACGTGGTGTAATTCTGAAATGTGTGAAATTGTTATTAGCATATTGGCAGCTTGATCTCGTAGTAGCACAAGAGCTGCGGCTGTTTGCTAATATAGTGGCACTCCTATTTTTACAATACAAACTAATACTAAAGAAAACCTCACAATGTATAAAAGAGACAATTAAGCTCTTTTATTGCATTTTATGGGAATCTTTCTTTTGTGTTTTGTGGGCAGGCTGCTAAATTGCACTAAATTGTTGCAGTTTATAATTAAAAAACCATTTTATTTGCTATTTACTGCTTTATAAGAGGTGCTTTTGCGTCATGAAAGTGCTTGCAAGGCAGATATGATGTAACACAAACATTCTAATTAAGGCTGGAATACAGTATATGATGTTGCCCTAATTTGCATTCTGGGCGAGTCGATGCTTGTTGCCAGATTTTGGACAGTCAGAATTGATGGTCACAGACTTTAAAGGGATAGTTCACCCAAAAATGAAAATTCTGTCATCAATTACTCACCCTCAAGTAGCCGCTGTTATCTTTAGGAAATGCAAATCTAGTTTCTTTTCTTACTCTGACAACTCCTTTTCTCTTAGAACCACCAGGGCATCTGTCCGCAGGAGAGCGTGTACTGCGAGAACAAGTGTGGCGCAAGAATGATGAGGAGACTATTATCCCAGCACACCATGACAGAATGCCCCAAACGCACGCAGCCCTGCAAGTACTGCGGCAAAGAGTTCGTCTACGACACCATCCAGGTGAGCGACACTACACAGCAAATCATTCAGCGCTGTGAAGGGCTTTCAGCTGCGGCCTTCCGTCTGTACGACAGAAAAATGGATGCTAATAGTGTTTGTTTGTTGATCTTTCTGTGTGCCCGTCCAGAGGCGGGTGTGAATGGAACAGTAGCCACTCAGTGGTGAATTAAAGGGGTTTTGAGGCTGCACAGGGTGGGATGGCAGTGGGCCGGTGACTACATAAACGCTGGCTTTCATAGTAGATTCTGGGTTTGGTGCCAACCACAGCTTGGGCTGGACTTGCTTCTTTATATAACACCTGCATTCACACACACAGAGGTATATACATGCTGAAAACACTGTGAGATTCAGCGGCCTGGCTCATGCACACACTTGCTCTGTTCCAAAACCTAGTGCGCTGCCTCGCTACATCTGTCATTGAACCTTGTAAGTGACTAATTTAAAGCTCTCTGCAAGAGAGACTAGACTTATAAGTGATTTCAGTGGATTCTGATGTTAGCATGCCGCTAAGTTGACAGATTGATAGCATAAAATTCATAGCATGCTAATATTTTGTAAAATAAACGAAATTACATTGAATAGGCAGCGAGATTAATCCAAATGAAACCATATCTCTATGTGCCTTAGTGTGATTACATTGACCTAGTAATAAATTAGTTTAATATTTTACTAACAATAAAGTCATAAATAATAACATTTATTATTATTATTATTTTTTTCTTATTATCATGCTTCGCATGAACTCTTTGCACCTGCTCTAAGATAGTTATTTATTCTATTTTATTATTTTTGTTTTGCTTTTTTTATTTTGTTATTATTTTATTTGTTTTTTGTTTTTTAAAAAAATGAAAGCTCAGTGGTTGAACATTTGAAAATGCAGAAATTAAGCCATACATTTTAGTAATGTCATTTTTAGTTTTACTGTAAAATAAAACTATTATTTTACTTAAATGTTATTATATTTAACATTAAAATATTATATATATTCTAGTAATAAATTAGTGTATTATAAAGTATTATTATTAAAATATTATTTTATTTTAGTAATAAATTAGTTTAATATTTTAGTAACAATAAAATCATTAATAATAACAACATTTATTATTTTATATATATTTTATTTTAACTAAACAAAAATATTTGTTGCACCGCATGAATTCTTCGCATTTGCTTTTTGTTTTATTTTATTATTTATTTTGGTTTTGTTTATTTTTTATTCTACTTTATTATTTTATTTGCTTGTTTTTTACAAAATGAAAGCTCAATGGCTGAACATTTGAAAATGCAGCGTAAATATTAGTTTTGTAATTTATAGTTTTACTGTAAAATGAAATTATTAATCAATTATTTTCCAAAATATTGTTATATTTGACATTAAACTATTACATATATTTTAATAATAAATTAGTTTAATATTAACGATTATTATTAAAGTTTAATTAATAAATTTGTTTAATGTTTTAGTAACAGTAAACTCAAATAACAACAACAACAAAATAATAATAATAATTATTATTATTATCATCATTATTTTATTGTAACTAAACAAAAACATTAAACTAATTTATTAAAAACTATTGTAATATTTATTATTTTGATACATATATATTATCACAAAATTCAGAAAGCTCTACAAACAAGTACAGCAAACCAAACCTGAAGTTTTTTATTATTATTACTTAAATCGAATTTTCACATTCACATTTCTTTATCAGAAAATTTTGACGTGCATTTCCGAAAATGCTATAAAATCATGCAGACTCAACACTGAACTAAATTTATTGGAACTTTTCAGTATCACATTAACAATCTGTGTATTTTTGTTAGTAATTATTAATTTGTTTACTAATAATTAACTTGTAATAATTCTACAATGCATTTCTATGGATACACACAATGCCTCCCAATTTGGTTAAAATGAGGGATCTTAGGAGGCGGCATAATTAAGTGGCCTGCCTTTTAGAGCATCCTTAATGTTGTAAACACCTGTGATACCTTAAAATACTGCCTCCGTAGGCACCCGTAGGTTTTAGAAAACAGAAAAACTGGTTTAATGTCCACATACAGAGGAGGATTCACATTTTGTATGATTCTGGTGCGTCATTTCCTACTTCGTGACTAATATTTGACCTACGCTTTAATCCAAAGCCTCAATATTTATCAGTATTTGTTTCCTGGGAGGCGAAGCCCTGACTTTGATGTTGCTAGTGTCACGCTCCAGCAGTTGAGCCACAAGAGCACGAGCGCAGCGGCTCTTATAGATGATCTCATGATGATTTCATGAATCCATGCATATTTTAGTTCTCACGCCTCAGTGCTCAAGCTGTTATTGCTCAAGAAATCACAGCGCAACCTACAGATTCACGTCAGTGCTGACTGTTTTGCCTTTCATTCCTCAGAACCACCAGTACCACTGCCCTCGCTTTCCCGTGCAGTGTCCTAATCAGTGCGGCACCCCGAACATCGCACGTGAGGATCTGGCCAACCACGTGAAGGAGAGCTGTGGCAGCGCGCTGGTCCTCTGCCCCTTCAAGGAGGCCGGCTGCAAACACAGAGTGAGTCCTGTGCTATAACTTCACTCAATTCCTCTGCTGCCCAATGCAGTTTTCCTTCCTCTACACCTGTAAAAATTGTGTTTGTGTCAGGAAGAAATTTCTTTGAAGCTTATAGTAGAAGACCCTTTTTAAGGATGGGGTGTCTGCTGTGAGATTTCATCTTTGCTAGTTTTTTGAGATCAAGGGAGTTTGGGGAAATTTTATGTTTTATGCATTTTGCAGGCGGCACTGTCAACAACTTTATGTGACATGTTTCCGGTCTCATGTCTTTACTTGCAGTATTTAGACCCAAGAGTGAGGAATAGCAGTGCTACTTAAAAGTAAAAGAAATTATTAATTTATCATTTAAAAAAAGCAAATAAGTCACTTTTAAATGAACAAATAAATCAACATATAAACTGTCCTTTTGTTTAATTTGTCATGTTTAAAATAATTAATACTTAATTGATTTATTTACATTTTTATTTTTTAACTAATGCACTGAAATATTTAAGCAAATGTAACAGTAAGATAATTTTAAAAATCACTGACAAATAGACGTAGTACAACTGTTTACATAATTCATGTTTAAAATTTTGCTAAACGTATCAGTAAAATAATTATAAAATTATAAAAATGGAAAAAAATTAAAGAATCCCTTTTCAAATTGACAAATAATCAACAAATAAACTGTTTATTTTATTAATCAGAAAGTGTTTTGTAAATATTTTATATTTTTAAATGTTGCATTTAAAAATAATTTATTAGTTACATTTGACTACATTTTATTATTTGACAGTAAATAAATAGTTATTTTAAATATGCCTGCTTATTGATTTTAAAGGTGATTTATTTATTATTTATTTATATTTTTATTTTGGATTAATACATTGAATGTAGTTAAATGTAGCAAAAAAAATTAACAGTAAATAATCACTCTTCAAATAAACATACATATTTAAAATGGTTTATTTAAAAACAGAAAAAGTACATTTTAAATGTTTTGTATTTTTACATTTTCCATTTCAACATAATTTCATAAATGTATTAGTTACATTTGACAACATTTTATTGTTTGACAGAAATTTAATTAATTAAATCATTTTAAATATGCCTGTTTATTAATTTAAAAAGTTATTTATTTATATTTTTTATGTACATTTGTATATTTTATTAATTCATTGAAAACGTAGCAGTAAAATAATAACAGTAAATAATTCATCAGTCTTTATTTTATTACTACATTTTATTATTTGACAGAATAATAATAATAGTTTATTAATAACAACAATAATAATACATTATTTTAAATATGTCTGTTTATTTATCAATTTGAAAAGTAATTTATTTATTTTGTTTATTTACAGTTTTATTTTTCATTAATGTAGCAGTAAAATAATGACAGTACATAATTGATCACTCCAAATGGCCAAATAAACATATTTAAAATGTTTATTTAAAAACAGAAAACGTCATTTGTAAATATTTTGTATTTGTACATGTTGCATTTAAAAATAATTTATCAGTTTATTTGTTACTTTTGACTACATTTTATTATTTGACAGAAATTAAATAATTTTCAAATTGTTTATTTATGAATGTAAAAAGCGACTTATTTATTTCTTTATTTACATTTTTATTTTTCCCAATACATTGAACAATGTAGGTAAATGTAGCAGTAAAATAATAACAGTAAATAATCACTGAGAAGTGCAAACTGACAAATAAACAAGCATATTTAAAATAGTTTGTTTAAAAACAGAAAAAAAAATCAATGCTTTTAAATGTTATTAATTTATATAATAATTACCTACAGTACCTCTTTTTAACACGAAAGTTTTAAATATGTCTGTTTATTTGTCCGTTTAAATATATATATATATATTTATTTACATTGATTTTGTTTTATTATTACACTGATACATTGAATTAATAATGCATTGATTTGTGCCAAATTAAATATAATGTCTATAATGAAGATCGAGGTCTATAGTTATATGCTAATAGCCTCGTGTAGAGAAAAAACGGCAAGCAAATTGACACTATGCTTCTCTGATTTTCAGTGCCCAAAGATGGCAATTGGACGACACCTGGAAGAAAGCACAAAGTCCCACCTGACCATGATGTGTAATCTGGTGGGACGGCAGCGGCAGGAGATCATGGAGCTGCGACGTGAAATGGAAGAGCTGTCGGTGAGCCACGACGGCGTTCTCATCTGGAAACTCACTGACTACTCACGCAAGCTGCAGGAGGCCAAACTGCGCAACAACCACGAGTTCTTCAGCCCGCCCTTCTACACGCACCGCTACGGCTACAAGCTCCAGGTGTCAGCCTTCCTGAACGGCAACGGCAGCGGCGAAGGCTCGCACCTGTCCATCTACATCCGCGTGCTGCCCGGCGAGTACGACAACCTGCTGGAATGGCCCTTCTCCTACAAGGTGACCTTCTCCATTCTGGACCAGAGCGACCCGTCGCTGTCCAAACCTCAGCATATCACGGAGACCTTCAACCCCGATCCCAACTGGAAGAACTTCCAAAAACCGTGCAGCAGCCGGAACTCGCTGGACGAGAGCACGCTGGGTTTCGGCTACCCCAAGTTCATCTCGCACGAGGAGATCAAGAAGAGGAACTACATCCGTGACAACTCCATCTTCCTCAAAGCTTCCATAGAGATCCCGCAAAAAATCATGGCCTGAGGCTGTTCGAGTGACGATCTGTCTTGACGTACGACCCTGTTTCCTGTCAGAAACTCTACTGAAAGAGCTCGTCTGTCCGGTTTCTCGACTGGGACCCACGTAGAAGTGTTTCTGCAAAGTCATCACTTTTTGGATTTGCTTTCTAACACTCTCTTCCTCAAACTACAGCAACGCCTTTGGACATTCAGTAGTGCCTAGAACATTTAATTTAAATGTTATTTTTCAAGCACGATTTATGTTTTTTCTCTCACAGATGTCACGTAAACAATCGAAGCGGACTGTGAAAGGCTAATCGGAAGCTTTGCACTTTGAGACTTTGGTTCTTTGAAGATTGCTCGATGCGATACGATTTTTTTACTCGCTTTCGCCCGGCATCGGTCCTCACAAAAGAAAACTCAACGGAACTTGAACTCATTTTATGTAAACTAACAACAACAACGGCTGTGAACTAAATGTAGCTTAACTCGCTCTAGCGGTTTTCAGACTTGTTCGGTGCATTGTAGTACTTGTTTTTTAACATTAGGACCGATTCCGAGGTGCTAAAGCTTTTTTGTTACTGTACGATGGAAACGACGAATTTTTCGGATCGAAAGCCATGCGAGAGGTTGTTTACATTCAATCTGTGAGGATCTACGATGCGGACCAGTTTGTTTTTGTTGTTTTTTTTTGTACTGTAACCTGTATTCTTAACCAGCGTGTGAGGGCTTGTTGCGTTGCGGCGGACGGACGAGCGAAAGGAACCAAATTTTTTTAATATGTGAAAAAAACATAAATGTGAGCAACCTGTTTGTGTCATAAACAGAGGGTGATTTCGAATGTGAACTCTGGACTCACATGCTGAGTTGATTCTTTCTGTTCTTTGTCTTACTCTGGCAGATGATGAATAGAAAGGTGCGGGCATTTGCGACCGCCGCCCGAAAGCGCGTCGAGTGCGAGGGCGTCGTATTCGAGCGGTGCCGGTAGCCATGGTTACCCATGCCTGTTAGAGCAGCATGTGAACGAGAAGAGAGTTCTTCCATGTGCCTGAGGAAGATGAGCCTTGTGCAATATGGCTGCCATTGCTCCATACAGACCAGTGGAGGACTTTGTTGATACTTATTATATATTATATGTGAATACTAATAAGAAAAAAAATGCAAAAGCACATTCTTCTTCACATTTAATCTCGCTACGATACCAGCTAATATTTTGCAATGATTTTAAGAAAACCTGGAAAAGTGAAAAAAAAAAAACCACAAAAGACATTTTTTGCTAAGATTCTGTATTTTACAAGGTACTTCAGATGTTTTCTACAACACTTTTTGGCGATGAGTTTCGGGGCTGTACGTTGACGTTTTATGGACCCTTTTTATGTTCCTCCTCTGTGGCATTTGATCGGTCGTTTTGTTTTCGTCTGGTTTGGATTTTGCATATTACGTCTGTATTATTTCCTCTTGAGAAGTATTTATTTTACAGCGCCATGGCATAAGCTTGACAAGAAGTGGTGCAGATGTTTTTATATGTTAAATTGATGATTGCTTGTCGAATATCACTTGAAATAAAACTATGTCTACAAGATCTGGTGTCGTCTCTTGTAAGCCGCCTACAGACTGCACGATTTTAGCAGTCCTATAAGATCATTGCAAATCACACTTGTACGTTACGACGCATGTACCTATAAAAGAGTAAAACGTCATCAGCATGTGCTAGTGGTAAATAAAGCAATAAGCCCCAAGAAGCCGTGGTTTACAGTGAATTTATAACCGCAAAGGGGTGTTGTTGGGTATGATGCAAAGCGCGGTCAGTCTGACTTTTAACCTGAAGAATGCTTTGCATTTCCAGTGTCCACTCTAGTCAAATTAGCATATATTCCGAGTTGATAATCTAATGTTAAACCTATTAAAATGTTTTTAAATAGCACATGGCTCCATAGCGCCATTACTTTGCAATGTCGCAATGACCGTCATTTGTCAGTGCCTTGCTCCTCAAAATTTAATGAATATGTAGATGACACGAAGCTGCCAACGTTATCTACATTAAAAACAAATAGGCGGTATTTGAATGGGTTCCTATGGAGACCGGAACAGAAGAGCATCCAATCGGATGTTAGAATTTGTAATGGCGGCGCTCATCGTTTACTCCGGAAAAAGGGTTGTGGCTAGAAGGAATACAGCTCCGACCAGAAATTAACAATGAAATTATTTTTTCTACCTATTAAATTGTTGATTTATTAACCTCTACACCTACCCCAACCCTAAACGTAGCCCTATAATACAACAGTATTATTGTTGTACAGTGTGACAAAAATAACGTTAGATTAATGTGCGCATGCCCAGTAGCCACAGCTGTATCCCTTCTAGCCTCAACCAGGAAAAAGGTCTACACTACGTGGCCGTTCAATGCTTTAATCTGACTGGCTGACGAACGTTCTAAAGATGTGCATTATTGTCAGAAAAATGCATGGAGAACATAGTTCCAGACAGCTCTTGGCCGCATTACATGTCCATATCACTTCACCACATGATTTCAGTTATTTCAAAAGTCCTATACAGCGTAAAACAGCTAAATAACCAAACCCCACAAGGACACTGGCCAAACAAATAAATACAGTAAACAATAGGACAAAAAGGACAGATTATTTACATTTATTATGTACGGAAAGCACATACTCTATTTCTTTCACTCTCCCTTAACTTACAGGTGCACACACATACAGTTTGCACACGTTGTTAGCGCTGCTCTGACGATTAAGAACTTAAAAACTACATGACATTTTTCACAAGGGAAGTAACAATGGCGCTGTTCCTTAAGAAAATGAACTTAAAGTGTCACTATTAATAGAGACGCTGCTGCCGGTCACGTTTAAGAGACGCAAAGAACCAGAGAGGTAATTCACGAGCTCTCTCTCTCTCTCTCTCCGTTTGTCTGCATGTCTGTTTAAACTTCATTATTGACTGCATTAGTCTGTTATCAATGGTTCAAGCGTGTTACTAGGTCTAAAATGACCTTTTGGAATTAGCAACAGAGGTGTTGGATGAGACACGTCAGAAATTAATCCTGCTCACAATAGCATTTTAAGGACAAAACCCGGACAAATGCCATGAAATATCATCTGAAAGCTGTCTAAATAAGCTTTCCATTGATATATGGTTTGCTATGATATAACAATATTTGGCTGAGATACAACTATTTGAATATCTGGAATCTGAGGGTGCAATACATTTTAAATATTGAGAAAATCACCTTTAAAGTTGTCCAAATAAAGTTCTTAACATTGCATATTACTAATCAAAAATTAAGTTTTGATATATTTACAGTAGGAATTTTACAAAATATCTTCATGGAACATGATCTTTATGTAATAACCTAATGATTTTTGGCATAAAACAAAAATCAATCATTTTGACCCATACAATGTATTTTTGGCTATTGCTACAAATATACCCCAGCGACTTAAGACTGGTTTTGTGGTCCAGGGTCACATATATCATCTAATCGATGTCTTGAGGTGTGGTAACCGTAGTATAAGCGGAATAATTGACTTCGCTCCGTTGAATTCTTAGAAAATAATGCACACCTGAGGTGTAACAGATACTTCATCACAACCTCGGGTGTGCGTTATTTTCTAAGAATTCAATGACCAGTCGTCAGTTATTTTTTACTTCGAATGCGGCTCGACCAATCAGAATCAAGGACCGAAACTATTCGTTAACACTTTGGCAGTTGTACTTTTTGTGTGCTGAAAAAAGTGGAAGCAGTGAAAAAGGAAGGCATAAGAGCTTAAAGGTAAACAGTTTTATTTTTTAGCTCCATGTCGTTAATTTCATGACGCATTTTTTGGCTGGTCAATAAACGTGGATCTTAGCAGGTTGGCAATGGCTGTCTTTGAACCTCTCTCACTGTACAACATAGGACCACTGATTAGGAGCCATGATCACCGAAATCACCACGATTGTTTCATGCCATTCTTTCATCTGGGACAGCCAAAAATCATGTACACTGTAAAAAATAAAAAACACAATTTGTTGAGTGAGCTTAAAATAATTTGTTACCCTGCTGCCTTAAAATTTTAAGTTCAGTCAACTAAAATAAGTTTAGTCAACTTGAAATGTTAAGTTGTACTAAGTAATAACTTAGATATTTGTGTTTGCTAAACTTAACAGATGGGTAAGTAACCCAGCTGCCTTAAAATTTTAAGTTGATTCAACTCAAATATCTAAGTTGTCACTTAGTGTAATTTAACATTTCAAGTTAAATAAACTTTTTTTGACTGAACTTAAAATTTTAAGGCAGCCAGGTTACAAATTATTTTAAGTTGACTCAACAAATTGTTTTTTACAGTGTAGTATGTCTTGGGCTGTAGGACTGGGGATAGACGATAGAGGATGGCGTCGACAGGAAATGATGTGTACTACAGAACACATCAGAGTTGGGAGAAACAAATATATATATATATATATATATATATATTTGAATACTTTCTCTCGCAGTTATGTTTTTGGGTAATTACACTGTACATAACCTTATTGCACACATCAGGGAGCCACTGATGAAACACCATAGAGTGTTTTCACGATATGTCATCAGTCGGCCATATTGCTGGCACAGAATGTAAACAATGCCACTGAACCGAACAGAACTCGCAAATTTTGCTTTTTATTGCTGCTGAAAATGGTCAATTATTGTAATGTTTTGGGCTGTACTAATTGGTTGGACCGGGAAAAACATTTGGGGTATTATAGACTGCCAAAAGTTATAACAAATCAAGGAGAAAAGTGCAAAAGACTGTCTGAGGGAAAAAGGCGTTTGTGGTTGGGCAAATTTAGCAGAACAATGTATTCAATAGTGCATTAACTGTGCAACTGTTTACATCCAAGAATCTCCAATAATGCTGCACATCCAGGTAACTGACCAAATGTAATGTAACAGGCTAGTTTGGCAGTTTGGTAGACATCGCCCAACCCTAGTCTCTTGCTGAAAACACTTCTCTGAGCTTTCAGTTTCTCTCACGTGACTGTTGGCCGTCTCAAAGTTTACAGTCACAGTATGTTTACCAGTCCCGCAGGAACCGCCCACAAGACCAGCAACACAAAGCTTTTGTAGAAGAAACAAACCACATTTGACTGAAGAACAGCATGTCCTCCAATTTAGTCTCAAATAACTTCTTGTGAAACGTCCATAGACTAGAATAAAATGATGTACAGTCAATGTTCCCACGGTTGTGGAAAATTGGTTGAATTACAGCGAGTTAGGTCTGGAAAAGTAATAAAAAAAGAAACTTCTATTGTGAACATACATTTTCTACTTGCAGTTAGCTTGAAAATATTGCATCAGCTGCTCTATTTGAGTGCAATCCCTGTGAAATGACTTTAAAAAGCCTGATCACAAACAGCTGGAAAGGTTGTGGAAATGCATTGGTGAAAAGGTGTGTAAAGGTCTTTACAGGCTGAAATGTCTTACAATGTCACAGCTTTCATTTCATTCACTATGTCTCCAAACAGTCGCTGCGAGTGCCAAGTCTGCACAAGTTTTTTATGGCTTTGTTTTACAACAATAAGTGAAAGGGGGCTGTATCTCATTACTACGCTCACATCGCCGCTGCATGTGCTGATCTCCTCCTGAGATGAAGGGGGAGGAAGTGAAGCAGACACGTGCTCAACTTTGATGTTGTGCCAGAGGTTTTCTCTGGACTCTGTACAGGCATATGGGAGGTTTTTTTTTTTTTTGAGAAAAGAAGGCCTGTAAAGGCTTCTCAAGTCCCCCAGAGGAGAAGAGCTGTTCGATTTATTAGTGAAACCGGTCAGCCCTGAAAAATCACTTGAAAAACTATGTGTTGTGACAAGTTTGTTTGGAATTTGAATTCGCAGGGTAAATCTCACAAATGTGACAGAAATGCTACCGTGCAGAAATTTAGCATTAGATTTTTCTAAGGAAATTAATACTTTTATTTAGCAAGAATGCATTAAACTATTCAAAATGTAAAGATATTAATAATGTCCTTACTAGATATTTATATTTCAGATAAATGGTGATCTTTTGAGTCTTCAAAGTTTCCACAAAATATACACTACCAGTCAAAAAGTTTTTGAACAGTAAGATTTTTTATGTTTTTAAAGACGTCTCTTCTGCTCACCAAGCCTGCATTTATTTGATCCAAAATACAGCAAAAGCAGTAATATTGTGAAATATTTAATTTATAATATTTTAATAATAATATTTTAAAATTTAATTTATTCCTGTGATCAAAGCTAAATTTTCAGCATCATTACTCCAATCTTCAGTCACATGATCCTTCAGAAATCATTCTAATATGCTAATTTTGCTGTTCAAGAAACATTTATTATTATTATTATTATTATTATTATTATCAATACTGATGATTCTTTGATGATTGGAAAGATGCAAAGATCAGCATTTATCTGAAATAAAGCTTTTGTAACATTATATACTATACCATTCAAAAGCTTGGAGAAATTATAGAAATTAATACTTTTATTTAGCAAGGATGCTTTAAAATGATCAAAAGTGATGATAAAGACATTAATGTTACAAGAGATTCTGTTCTTCTGAACTTTCTTTTCAAAAAAAAAAAAAATCCACTCTGCTGTTTTGAACATAATAATATTTTTTATTATATTTTATTTATTTATTTATTTTTTTGAGCAGCAAATCAGAATATTAGAATGATTTCTGAAGGATCATGTGACAGGAGTAATAATGCTGAAAATTCAGCTTTGCAATCACAAGAATAAATTACATTTTAAAATACATTCAAATAGAAAACAGTTACTAAATAGTAAAAATATTTCAATATTTTACAGTTTTTGCTGTACTTTAATGGATCAAATAAATGCAGACTTGGTGAGCAAATGACACTTCTTTAAAAACATTAAAAATCTTACTGTTCAAAAACTTTTGATTGGTTATGTATTAAGCCGCACAACTGTTTTCAACATTGATAATAATACAGCAAATCAGCATATTAAAATTATTTTGAAGGATCATGTGACACTGAAGGCTGAGGTTATGATGCTGAAATTTCAGCTTTGCATCACAGGAATAAATTACAATTTTAAATATATTAAAATAGAAAACGCCTATTGTAACAACATTTCACAATATGACAGTATTTACTGTGTTTTTGATCAAATTAATGCTGCCTTGGTAAGCATTAGAGACATTTTAAAAAATCTTATGGTAGTGTATGTAGTTATAATTCACCTCAAAATTAAAAACAAAAATTAGAAATTACAGTTTGCATAAAGAATGCATCAGAATCTCCATTGAGAATGATGGGAATGACAAAAAAGGTAAAAATAGAAAATAGAAATGTAAATGCCATGAAAAATCTTAATGCTTATGTAATATAGACTTTTTAATGAAAAAAAAACCCTCTTAGCTATAAGAGTTTTTATGTATTTATTTCAAATGTCAGATAAACATGTTTATTAATCTATTTCTGTGAGGCAATATTACACTTGTTTTAAAGAAACTAACTTTTTTTTTAATTATATACTATATACTTGTATACTTATATATTTAAAATGTATTGCATGAATATGGGGATTTCTGATGTACAAACTTTGTGTTTTAGGAAATTATACTTACATATTTCATGCTATTATTCTAACAAAAAGAGTGGCTTTGAGGGTGTTCTGAGTAAGTTTCTCCAGCCGTATCATTTTCCACCGTTATTTAAAGTTATTTAAAGTTAACTGCAAGAACCCAAAGCCGTTCTGATGGCCCCTAAGTTTCCTGGCACAGGGAGTTCAAACAGCAGCTCCTCTAGGGCAGAGCTCAGCGAAAATAGTAACGTCTAATTACACATTAGCTCATACATGTTTCCCATTCGGAGTGGAAAAGTCACGTGCGATGCAGACCCCAACTACAGCTCAGCCTGTCTCTCACATTCAAGGACTATACTCTCCTACCGTGTTTTCCTACCGTAGGTGAAGCCCTCAGCAAATTACATCACAAAATGTCAATGAGTGATGTGTGTGAGCTTGAATGAGTGTTGTGAAGTGGGATAGGATGTGATGTCTGTTTACTGATTCGCTGATGAAGGGTCTGTCTTTTTTGTTGTGATGTGGTAAACTGGAAAACATTAGCATATAAGCTAATAACAGAGTGTTCTTTGTTTAGATTTGTCGCAGTAAGATGGTAAGTTGATTATGTACATGTAGTTTTTAAAATCAAATAACTAAATATATGGACATGAGACAACAAAAAGTGATATCTCGATAGTTCCTATAATTTTATCAATAACGATAATTAGACAATATTTTGCTGCGTGTGTTATTGCGCAAGTATATCTTACCGTGAACAGCTGACTCCTGAATTTTCTGATATTCCTCATATTCTGTGTGGTCAGTTCCAATAAGTTTAAATTGATTTTATTTACCCTTTAACGGCATTTTAACCTTTATAAAGCCATTTTTTCTAAAAGTGTACATTATCTTTTGAGTCATATTCTTACATTTGGGCTGTAACCAAACAAATGAAATCGGTATCATTAAAATTAATCTAAATGCAATGCAGAGGGAACAGAAGCTGCATCTGAAGTGGCATTTTTTAATGTATTTACACCGTTTTATGCAGTTTAGAGAGACATGGAATGCTTACATAACTGTTTTGATAACGTTGAACACTGATATTTGAAATTACTTAAAAATAAGATACTTTAAATGTGAAATTAAAATCGCCAGTAGGTGGCAACAAGTCTCTGTTGAGTGAGTCACTGCGAATTGAATCATTTGAATCATTTGAATCATTTAAACAGTTGATTCATTCAGGAACGAAACACCATCATGTTGCTCAGAGATGCAAAACAGTGCTGTGGCTGTGTTTGGAATGTGTTTTGTCGGCGAAATAGAGCACGTCTCTTAATATTAACTTCTAACTAGTTTAATCTACTAGACTTCATTACGTAATGTATGCGTGTATTCGCAATATACGAGTCATTCTATATCCAGGGGTACATTTCAGGTCAGCCAAAAAGTCAGGAAATCAATATTCTTTTTTGAAAAATAAACTAGGTGGTTGAATAATATATCCCCTTAATGTGCTAAATTAATTATTTGGTAAGCTTATAACGCTAAGATATCGCCTATCCCTAGTACCTGTTGGATTTTTGTATTAAATGAATTAGAAAAGTTTGAAGTGGAAAGTTAGTAAAAATGATAATAGATTCCATGGACATGACTTCTACACCTAATTATAGAATGACTCGTACTCGATAATGTCAGATCACGCATTGTTAAAACAACAATTACAATATTATCGCAGACGATATATATCACACACCCCATGAAAATGGTTTCAAATATATTCTTAGTTATATAACAAAAATATCATTTGCTTTCAGCTGTTCAATTAACGACTTTCCTGTGTTTTTTTAGAATTAGCTCATCATCCCTGACATATTCTGGTTGTACATTCTTTTGATGTATTTAGAAAGCTGTTGTGCTGAAATGTTTTGCTTCTTGTCACAGAGCCAAATTACAAGAAATTATGAATGGTGCTTGTCTGTGGAACATCACAAAATTTAGCACACTGCTATGCAGTTTCAAGGGGGTTACAAAGTGGATGCAAGGGTGTTCTAGATTGTTACTAGAACACCCTTTTTTTGATGGGAGTTTGACCTGAGGTATAACATCTCAATCCATTCATCTCGGTAACAGTAATGTTTTTATTGGACAGACTGTGTAATATGTAAATTAAGCATATCAGTGGAGTTTCATGTGCTTCCAAAAAGACATGTTTTAAGGGTCTGGTTTGGCATCGTCTTTGGATGCTAAAACGCTTTGAAATAGAAGTTCAAAGGATGTTCAAATCAAAGTTGATGTCCTGTAGTGTGACAATAGCAGGGGTTCAAGAGCTCTTTCTATTTCAGTTTCCCTTTCTCCATCTCTTTCTCTCCTTCGCTCAATGTATCTTTTTTCTCTTTCGCCATCAGTGCCAGTATTTAACATGCATGTGAGAGTTTCCACTACCTCACATATAAACACGTTCTGATGGAGGTGTGTTTCTAGACAGAACAGTTCAACTCTCAGTGTCTTTTGATGCCAAACTGGCATTTTGTAAAGGATAAACATGAAATATTTTCAAAATTAAAACACTGCCAAATGTTAAACCAAATGTTGTCTGAACGTGGCTAAAAGAGTTCACTGGACAGTACTTTCATATTGGAAAATGTTGCTGATTTGGATTCTTGTTTTACTTTATTTATGCTGTTGTTGTTTTATTGTCACTGTTAAAGGGATAGCTCACCCAAAAATCAAAATTCTGTTATTAATCACTCACACTCATGCCGTTCCAAACCCGTAAGATCTTCGTTCATAGACAGGAATGTAACGTTCAAGGCCCAGGCCCGTTGCTGTCTACGCAGAGTCAGAAAGCTCTTGAATTTCATCAAAAATATTTTAATTTGTGTTCCGAAGATGAACGATGGTCTTACGGTCTGGAACAGCATGAGGTTAATGACAGAATTTTCGTTTTTGGGGTAAACTAACCCATTTGAATTTACAAATTCAGTTCAGTTTCAACTGCTTTTTTACAGTGCAAAGAGTCAACACTATTCACAGTGAGAGCAAAAGCAGCATGCATACATTTACATGTTATGCAGAACACGTTTGACGTCAAAATTCTGACAAAACGAGTAAAACTACAATATCCGCTTAGTCGCATAAGCATGACTCACTTTCTCTGTTGGAGTCTCAGATAAGAATAGACATTGACTCGTGATGTTTTATCCGCAAACAACAGTGTGATTACGCACCAGTGTACAGCGATGCAGCTTTTTGTGAAGCTGAATTCGCACACAGGCTCTCTGAGATCAGACATCATGTCTTTTTCAGTAAGTTTGCGTCAGTCATGCTCTCCACTCTTTGTGGAGGGTACTTTATTCGGGTATGAGAGACAGGATGGCATTATCACAGCCTGTGGGCATGCGTTTCATCCTCACAAAAGCTGAATGCCAGAGATGCATCATTGAGCTCTCGTTTTAGATTATAGAATAAATCGAATTGCAGTACTTCAGCGCATAATTTCTGATCTCTTCCCTGCAACCTTTCCTGTAAATGAACTGTAACTCATGGAAAATGAGCCTTTACTGACGCATTTATGAGTTGTTTCTTCCGAGCCAGGAAACTGTTGGTCAGAAGCTGTGTAAGAATAAACAAGGTAGTGTTGCTTTTTAGAGTTGGAAAGAGTTGTGATGTGAAGATGAGAAATGAAGGACAAGTTGTTTAAAGAAAACTTGAGATTCACCAAAGTATTTTGCAACAGGTGTGACTCTCAAAATGTTTCATTCACACAAAGTTGTCTTTGCAAATAAATGGCTATAGTTTAACGTACCAATGCTTTGGCAATTTTTAACCATGTCAATAAAGCTATTTAAATTATGAATCAAACAGGTGCTACTGTTTGAATAAGTTCAGCCACACTGGCAATGTTTGAGCTAGGGATGTATTTTTCAAACCAAGTACTTTGCTGTTGGTTAGCTTACAGAATTAGTGTGATCAACTTGAACATGAGTGAAATCCGCATGGGAAAATTTTTCACCTTCGTGTTAAATTTCTAAATGGATCCCTATGGAAATTATTGCATTTTTTTCTGGAAAATTTCACTGAGCAATGATACTGCACATACTGTGAACTGCATTTTTTTTGTTCTTATGCTAGCCGTGAAATTCAACTATATTGACAATTACAGCAATTTTTCTCACGGTTGATTTTACACATCCAATGAGGTGTGAGTTCATCCTTCAGATCTTAATTAACCAATATATAGATATAGCGGCTTTTATATCTGAGTGGAGAGAGGAGAATTTGCTTGCATAATTCAATTAGCTTTTGATGTGAACACACCACAATGGTTTGTGCACACCAAAACACAAAGCAAATATTTGCACTCGTTGAATGTCAAACCAGATGTGTCAAAAAGCTCTTCGCTGATTGGCTTGCACAACAACATATCGTGCAAAATTTTCGCTCAAGTTTAAATTTTTTCAACTTGCGCTGAAGACGCGATTGAGGCATACATTGCACATTATCGGCAATCGCGTCGCCCAGTTCACGTCCCAGTGCAAATTTGTGTCTTTGACTTTGTATGTAATCTACTCGCATGCATAATTCAATTTGCTTTAGATGTGAACACACCACAATGGCGCAGTGGCGCCACATTTTACCTCACGGGATGTTTACAACCGGATGTGTCAAACCAGACATGTCAATAAGCTCTTCGCTGACTAGTTTAGGCGATAACGCGCCATGCAAATTTTTCCACTTGAGTTGAAATTTGTCACCTTGCGCAGGAGACATGATTGAGACATATATAGCATGTTAGTGGCAATCATGTCGCCCAATTTATGTCGTTCATGTCGCCCAGCGCAAATTTGCATCTTTGCATGACTGCATGTATGTAATCTACTCGCACATATAATTCAGTTTGCTTCTGATGTGAACACACCACAATGGCATGTGCACACCAAATGCACAGCGAATATTTGCATCGCGTTACTTGCACTAGTTTACTCGCTGGATGTTTTTTGCGTCAATCGCACGAAACAAAACAATAATTGAAAAAAAAAGAAACGTTTGCTGATACAACCAGATGTGTCAATGAGCTCTTCGCTGATTGGCTTGCATGACAACGCGTCATTTGAATTTTCCACTTGAGTTGAAATTTTTCAACTTGAAAGAAGATGTGACTGAGGCATATATTGAAATTTAGAAGCAATTGCGTCGCCCAATTCACATTGTTCACGTCACCCAGTGCAAATTCACATCTATTCACGTCTTTGACTTTGTATGTAATCTACTTGTGCAAATAATTCAATTCGCTATCGGTGTGAACACACCACAATGGCGTGCACACCAAATGCATAGCGAATATTTGCAATTAAATACAATTAAATACAATTAATTCAATAATTAAATACATGTTTTCAATACAAATAAACAAGTCCTGACTGTTAATATATATGGATCCATTCAGAATCACTGCACCTCTGACCACCACATAATCTAAAACTCCTTCAGCCAGCATTCACTATAAAACACTCCTGCTTTTAAGCCAAATACACACTGAAAATAATAATTTACCGGCATCTGGGCGCAAGTCACTATTCTCTGTATTAGTGCTATTTTGAACTTTCAGTTTGAATGCTTTCACTTACTGAACCCATAGACTTTCCAGGAAATTACTGGTTTAAAATTATGTGATAGCAAAAACCTGCTTCTTTTCATTTTAAGGTATTTTTTTCATTATAATGCACTGATTCGAGAGCCCGGTCTCATGATAATGCGTATAAATAGCACGATTTTCTGTTTCTACTTGGCATGTTATTCATATGCTGAAATTGACTTTTTGCATATGATATGCTTGTGTTTGTTGTGCATATAATACGCAGTTTTCGCATGCATATTATACGCATCTACCCCACACACTTTCATGAGATCGGGTGACAACCCCTGAGGTAGACCAACTCTGCTTGCGTCCGTTCACGTGAATTGTCGAGACGAGACTCTTCCTGGTAGTGTGATTTATATAATGCCATTTCTAATTGCCCAGACACGGACGCTTTGACTCTGAGTACCGGCAACATGTCAGAAGACGCGATTGAGGCATATATTGCACGTTAGTGGCAATTGTGTCGCCCAATGTATGTCGTTCATGACACCCAGTGCAAATTTGCATCTTTGACTTTGTATGTTATCTGCTCACACACATAATTAAATTAGCTTTTGATGTGAACACACCAGAATGGCGTGTGCACACCAAACACAAAGTGAATATTTGTATTGCATTACTTGCTCTGTTTACTCTCACGATGTT
Organism: Labeo catla; assembly: GCA_012976165.1. Taxonomy (NCBI): domain Eukaryota; kingdom Metazoa; phylum Chordata; class Actinopteri; order Cypriniformes; family Cyprinidae; genus Labeo; species Labeo catla. The sequence goes on from VONZ01000411.1 coordinate 416,544, forward strand.
CACTTGTGCGAATCAAAAAAACAAAGTGTCAAACCAGTCGTGTCAAAAAGTAACAAAACTAATTTTCGTAGCTTCATAAAATTATAGTTGAAACACTGATGTCACATGGGCTATTTTGTGGATGTGCTTGGTACCTTTCTGGACCTTGAACATGGAAAGACCCTTCCTGTCTATGGAGGGTCAACGAGCTCTCGAATTTCATCAAAAGTATTCCGAAGATGAACAAAGGTCTTACGGGTTTGAAATGACACGAGGGTGAGTAATTAATGACAGAATTTTCATTTTTGGGTGAACTATCCCTTTAAAGATTAACACCTTCCACTGCACACTTGCTTTCTGTTCACTGATCTCTAGATCCCTGATTGTAGATTATAGATAAATGACATTCATCATATTATAGATCAGTGTTTTCATCATGTTTCAAATCATCACAGCCCTTCAAACATTACAGCTCAGACAGTCATATATCATTGGATTCTGAGTTTCTCACTTGTAAATACCACTTTATTTTGTCATTCATGTGCTCCAAAGTCATAATTGTGAGATTCCCAACTCCACTTGAAGGGTTATGTTAGCTTAGGTCATCTTGGAAACTATACAACTATAAAACAAAAAGCAGATAGATATTTAATTGCTTCAGTAATGTGTTATGTAATTTAAAAAGCACAAAGCTTGAAAACAAACATAGATTAGTACAAGAAGAATACTTCATTTAATGTCCCCTGATGCTCTACATTGAGCTCCAAAAACAAATTCATCTGACAATGTATTTTATGTTGTAGTGGTTCTGAATTAAGCAGTTTCCAGGCCACAACCCTCATACCACAGTAATCAGTTTGAACTTAAATCCCTTTAACTGGAATGTCCTGGGAATTAATCTTGGGAATTTCAATGTTTAGGCTTTGGGTTTCGAATGCACAGTGGATGAGGCCTTTAATCTGGCCCGACAGGAAGGGACATCCACTGTAACCAGGCTGAGCGGAGAGGATAGCAAACTTCAGAGACCTGATGAAAGACTGCTGACATAAAGCCCACACACAGCATTCCTGGACAAACAGGAAGCATAACCTGTAGATGCCTACAATGTAAATATTTTTTTCACAGCATATTTTACTTCAATAATGTGAAATATTAAACGTTTATATTGTTGTATATTATGTTAAGCATGTTCTGTACAAGTTTGTTTTTACTGTTTTCTGTAGGAGTTTCTTTTTCGGCTCGGGGAGAGACGATAGTGTTATTGTCCAAATAAGGTCAAGTAGGGTGACTGAAGTAGTTTCTCAGCTAAGTACCATCATTGAATTCATAAATTCTGCTGTCAGGATTTTGAGGTCAGGCCGGTTGCAGCTGATGATCATTATTGTTTTGAATTGTCATTGATGTTCCTGTTTCATCTGCACAGTCGGATTTGACCATCATAATTTGTCAAGGGCAAAGGTCAAGCTCTGAAGCGCTCACCCTGGGACTGCGATTCGCTGTTGTAACCACATCATAGCTCGACTGCTAAGCTGCGCTAATCCTATTACACCCACTTTCATCATAACCAAAACATCTCCATTAGATCTCTCTTTTATAGCACCTTTCTTCACTGCCAACAGAAAAGAATTGTTCTTTCCAGCCATCTGATGAGGGATATCAGTAAAATGGAGCAATTGCAAGTGGGATATCAGTAAAATGAAACTGCAAGATTCATAATGAACTTGAGGTTTCCTCAAACTCACACATCACTTGAACCTGAAAAGATATTAATAGTTGTAAAGTTGAAAAGTAGCTTACTTTAATTTGTCTTTGAATATTAAGCTTGAATATCAGAAGGTAATTTAACATCTGAACAACCACACATATATCACCTTTAAATACTAATTTATTTAGTCTTCATAAGGCATTAGGCTCAGATTTTTTTATGGAAGCCCATTTCTGCCACTGAATAAAAAAATAAAAAAAGTAACTTTTTATCTCAAAATTCTGACTTTTTTCTCGCAATTGCAATAAAGTCAGAATTGTGAGATATAAACTCAAAATTGTGATAAATAAATTCAGAATAGTGAGATATAAACTCACACTTGTGAGAAATAAAGTCAGAATTGCGAGAAATAAAGTCAGAATTGTGAGATATAAACTCAAAATTGTGATAAATTCAGAATTGTGAGATATAAACTGCCAACTGCAAAAAATAAACTCAGAATTGTGGGATATAAACTCAATTGCGAGAAGTAAAATCAGAATGGTGAAAAATAAACTGCCAATTGTGAGAAATAAAGTCAGAATTGTCAGAAATAAAATAAAATATAAACTGGCAATTGTGAGATATAAACTCGCAATTGCAAAAAAAAAAAAAAGTCAGAATTGCAAGATATGAACTCAGTTGCAAGAAATAAAGTCAGACTTGCAAGACATAAACTGGCAATTGTGAGAAATAAAGTCACAATTGTGAGATATAAACTCGCAATTGCAGAAAATAAAGTCAGAACTGCAAGATATAAACTGCCAATTGCGAGAAATAAAGTTTTTCTCGCAATTGCTAGATTATATCTCATAATTCTGACTCTACTTCTTGCATTTATGACTTTTTTTCTCAGAACTCTTAGATATAAACTCAAACTTGCGATTGCAAGTTATAAAGTCCAGTTCTGAGGAGAAAAAAATACTTACATGTTTTTAGAATTTCAAGTATATATCTTGCAATTCTGACTTTATTTCTCACAAATGCGAAAAAAAAAAAAAAAACAGAACTGTGAAATGAAAAAGTAATTTCTAAAAACTGCATAGTTTTTTGTAAGGGAAAAAAACTTTGCAAGTGCTTTGAGATACTCAAAATACACATCTTTTTTTTTTTTAAATAGAAAAAGCGGGGAAAGGTTGCATGTTCCGTGTTTGGGTCATTTTGGACCTGGGTATGTATGGAGTTTCATTAGGTGTCAATAATACTTTTTGTTAAAATATCTATGAAGTTATTTCAGGGTTAAAAAAAAATGTGTGAAATATTTACCCTTCCCCCATATCTTACACACTTTTGGGACTGACTTTTGTGGAAAAATATGAACATGTATACACCTGCTGACGAACCATTGCAGTATGAAAAATAAATCACTTTTTTATCTCAAATGATTATGGATTTTTATGTATTAAAATCTATCTATCTATCTATCTATCTATCTATCACATCATAGTTTTTGTTGTTGTTGTTTTGGGTTATATGTAATTATAAATGTTAAAGAATTTCTTAATTTCTTTTAATAATTAAAAAGGGTTAAATGTAGTAATAGCATGGTCATGAACATTTTAATGTTCAAATTTTTTTCTTTTTCTTTCCCAACAATTCTACATAAGAATTCAAAAATCATTAGTAGATTTTGAATGTATTATAACGGTTAAAGTTCTGTGGGTTCTTCGGCACCTGGAGTTTGTATAAATGACATTTGCCTGTTCTCTCATAAACTTCAGAGATTGAGTTATTAATAGCAAGCAAAACAAACAGTGAGAGTGGAAAATCTGCAGCAGATGGTCAGTGGAAGATTATCCATGAACACTTCACAGCTGACCTCTCCACGCCGCTCACACAGCACTTAAGAGATGAGTCTGAGACATGACAGTCAACACATTCTCAGTGTTTAGGGTTTCAAAACTGCTGAGCTTGCGGTGTAATTCCCGTAGGTTTATTACAGCACTGACAGTTTTCCACCGAGCACGTCTGTGTGGGAATATTCAGCACCTCCCTCTGTTGTCAAACAATCATCTGTGCCGAGGCTCAAATAACACTGCGCTCCACAGACATCTGTCTTGGACAGATTCTCATCTTCATTTGTTGTAAAACAATGAAGTGAAACCAGGCGAACATAATAAGGTCAATCAAATGTAATAATAAGATGAAAACAAGCTTTAAAAATTTAAAAAGTGAGAGTACAAAAATATACACAAAAATCAAAATAAACAAACTGGAATTCAATGTGGACACAGTACTTATACGGTTAGGTAATCCAGGGTTTTTCTCTGCCTGAATATTCCATGGAAAATCTTTTCCTTCAGAGACACAGAGAAAGCAGTTACCGCCTCATGTTTAAGAAATGACGAGTCACAGTTGAAAGCACGTGCTGTTATGACTGTCCGCCTGTGAGAAAACCTGCCAACAGGGAAAGGTAGAGAGAAGCGGTTGCCAGGGTGAGGAGACTCTTTTTCCATCAAGCTTGCTTCTGATTGGCCGGCTCCCCGTCTGAGGAAAAAGAATCCTGCCAATTGGAAGCAATCAATGTTTTGTTGCTGAGGCTAAGTCATTCCACAAAGCTGACATTTATTGGAAAAGGGTTTGCCCTGTAGGTTTAAAGCGAATCCACTCGATAGTAAATTCAGATTCAATTCAGTGAAGCTTTTACCACTGAATGACATTTAGTCATACATTTTTGTTTTTTGCTGAGTTAGCCTCTTTCTGAAAACCTTGTGATTGAATTCTGTTACGGACTATACAGAGCCTGCAACCCTGAATATAAAGAGTTAATATGTTGTAGCTTCATATCTTGTGTCACCAGGGCAACCTGATATTAAACCTGTCTGAGCATGTAAACAGAGGGGCCCTACTGTTCAAATTACAGTATTTTAGTTGTTATTAATCATACTTCAGCGTGGACAAAATAATGAAGGTTTATTGGGACTTTCAGTCTCTATCAAATCTAAATTTAGTTGCTCGATACGCTTCAAATGTAAGTAAACCGCTTCACACTTCAGTTACAAGTGTGGAATATTGGCTCTATTTACATATTTTATTGAACTGGAGCCACATGACAGATGAATCCGCCCTCATTTAAAAAACTGAGCTTGAGTAATGGTCTCCTTTGGGTTAGTGTTTGATGACTCTTTCTTTGGCTGCTGTTGTATTGCTTGTTGACAGACTCTTGTGCTGTCGTCTGGGCCATTGTGGTTAGACAACCATGCTGATGAAGAACAATACGTTTTACAAGGACCTTTGTTGGCTGAACCCCAGCATCCCGTATGCCATTTTTCTTCATCTTAGCACAACTTTTACTATATTTCTTGAGGGAGACAACCAGACACTCCCAGGCAAGACTATATTTTTGGTGAATCTTACACAGTCTTGTCAAGAATTTGTCTAGGTCATATTTTATTTCATAAAAAGAAAGAAAGAAAGAAAAATATTTGTATTTATAATTTAAAATAATATTATATTATTCAAATTATTATTTATATGAAATCATATATGTATGTATATATAATTTTAAATGCTATTATTTTTAAACAAATAGTCATAAAAAATAAATAATCATAATTAGTTATTTAAAAAGAAAGAAAATAAATACATAAATAAGGTTTTTACTTATAATTTAATATAATAATAATATATTAATATTAGAATTATTTATATTAAATATATTCATTCTCTCTCCCTAGAATATTAAATTCTACTATTATTTAAATAAATAATCAATTATATTTTCTATATTTGTATTTGTTTTAAATTAGCCATTAAGATTATTTTCATTTAAATAGTTTATATTAATTTTCACATTTTCCCCTCCCTTAAATTTCAAACAAACTGATAAATTATTTCAGTTTGAATATATTATTTAAATTTGAAGCATTTATATAAGCAATGTATGTGCTGCATTTTTATACACTTTTAAAACAATCATTAAAACAATAAGATAATTATTAAGATGCTCCCAGACAAGACTATATTTATAAATCTTAGTCTGTCAAGAATTATTCTAGATCATATTTTATTTCAAAATAATAATAATAATAATAATAAAATAAAAAATAAAAAAGTAAACAAAAAATTAAAAAATTATAACGATTTTTACTTATAACAATATTATATTTTATAACATTAAATTATATTATTATTTAAATTATTAAATTAAATTAAATTAAATTATTAAATTAAATTAAGTTTTTTTTACATCGAATTTATTATAATTATATTAATATGAAAATTATTATTTATATGTAAGTCTATATTTATGGTGAACCTTACACAGTCTGTCAAGAATTTGTGTAGGTCATATTTTATTTCACAATAATAATAATAATAATAATAATAAAATTAAAAATAAAAAGTAAATAAAAATAAAATCATAACGATTTTTACTTAGAATGTGATATAATAATATTATATAACATTAAATTATATGATTATTTAAATTAGTATTTATTAAGTTTTTTACTTAGAATTTAATATTATTACATTTATATGAAAATTATTATTTATATACAAGACCATAATTATGGTTAATCTTACACAGTCTATGAAGAATTTGTCTAGATCATATTTTATTTCACAACAACACATAAATAAATAAATAAATAATAAATAAAGTTTTTTTTAATTATAATATTATATTCATATTAATATTATATAAAATTTAATTACAAAAATTACATTTAAATAAATTCCATTATTGATTAAATAAATTATCATAGTACTATATTATTATTGTTATTATTATTATTATTATTATTATTAATTAAAAAAAACAATCATTAAGAGTCATTATTTCATATTCATTTTCACATTTCCTTCTCCCTAAAATTTTAAACAAAATAATGATACATTATTTAAATGTAATATATTATTAACATATATGAAGCATTTATATAATCCTTGTATATGTAGTATTTTTATACACTTTTAAAATGATCATTGTGTTCTGATAAGATAATTATCATTAAAGGTATAGTTCGCTTAAAAATGAAAATTTTGACATCATTTACTCACTGTCATGTTGAATTTCTCTTATGTTAAACACTAAAGAAGATATTTCAAAGAATGTTGGTCACCAAACAGTTGCTGGTAGCCATTGACTTCCATAATATATTTTTTTCCATACTATGAAAACAAATGGCTCATACAAGTTTAGAACATCTCTGGAACATTTTCATTTTCGGGTTGACTGTCCCTTTAAACTATTACATAATAAGAATCTATTGAGAATCATTCTTACGTGGTTAAATTTGTGGCTCTCCCCTGTTTCAGTGCCATATGTTGTCAGTCCACACCGACGTTGAAGTGTACAGCTATTTCATTGTGTCACGGCTCAGACGGATGATAGCAGACAGCATTGTAGCGTCAAAATAAACCAACACTGACTGCATTTGTCTGGCTGTCATTTTGCCCCCCTGGCTGCTCACTCGCTCAGAGACAACGACAACTAAGATTACATGATGCTGAGATAGCGCGCCAACAATTACGCGGCACGTTTCCACTCAAACGTAAACCACGGTCTATGCGGATTACTCAATGCAAAAGAAACCTTCCAGGAGCCAAACCTGACAATCAGTAAACAAGCTTTCATATTGTAATGAATTAATAAGTAGTCTAATGTGAAACGACAGTGTATCTAAATGTCAAGCGCACTCATGCCCGGAGCTGCCAGACGGAAACTGCCAGTTGGGCATGAGTAATTGAACAGAGAGCGTGATTTAAAACAATAGATTTTAATTGCATTAATCCGTTGCCTGTGACAACAATGAATGGGGGGTTGTGGAGATGGAAATGGGCTTCCCCACTTTCATAATTACATGTAAATCAGCAACGTTGGCCTATAATTAGGCAGCAGAATTAGGGTTACAAAGGTAAACCTCCAATTAATCCAATCCGTAGGCAGCGTGTCATATTGGCTCTTATCGGTCATCGTACGATGCCGTGTATCAGCTCAGTTTTTGAGGGCTTGATGGTTTTATGAGTCTCTTCTCAAAGAGCTGCTCACGTGCACCGGTCACGTGGAGGGTGGGTGACGTTTGTGGATGGAGTGAGCAGGCCAGCCCCTGTTTTGGGACCATTGTCTGTGTGTGTTTTGCGTGGGTGGGATCCGTAGAATCCAAAGACGGAGTACATCTGGAGTTGTGGCCTCGTAGCGGAGCCAGGCGCCAGAGCTCCTATCCATCTGCCCTTCCCTCGCTCTGTTTTCTTGCCTCACATATGCTGCACATGCAGGACTGCCTGGGACACGCACGCCGTTTCCATGCAACGAATCAAATCCCTCGTGAGGTTTGTAACGAGTGTGCCAAGCACATTTCAGGTTGATGCGCCTTGGAATGGAAACGTCACTTTCGAAAGGGTTGGGAATGACCACAGAGAAACTGTAGTCTAGACACACCAAAATACCTGTTCAGTGATGAATATGTTTTTCATTTCTGTTTTTAAAAATAATTCATCAAGGTGATGTAACTAGCCTGTATGGAAGCGTATTTCTGCCACATAAAAAAAAAAAAAAAATCACCATACTTTGATGAATAATAATTGACTTCAAATGTCAAAATAATGACATATGTATAAGATGTCATGTTTATGAGATGTAAAAATTAACATAAATGATCATATATGTATGAGATAAAAGTCATAAATGATCAAATAAAAATACAAATGTTGAAATTCTGACATACATAGATAAAGTCTAAATTTTTTGTAGCAATTATGACCCTTTATCTTATAATTTTTATTTTATCTAATAATTATGACTGTCATAATTTTGACTTTTCATGTCAATTATGTTTTTCTTATGTAGTATAATGTGCTTCCATAGTGCTGAATCATATGAAATATATGTGATAAAAGTCATAAATGATTAAATAAAAAATTAAATGCACAGAAATTCTGACATACAGTAGTCATAATTAATGTAGTCACAATTATGACAAAAAAAGTCATTTTTTGTCATTATGAGTTTATCTCATAATTTCAACAATTATCAATTTAGATTTTTGTCTCATAAATTATGACTGACATAATTTTGACTTTTTTTATTATTATGTCATTGTTATTTTTTTCTTATGTAGTGCAAATGGGCTTCTATGGTGCTGAATCCTATGAAAATAGCCTTGCTGAAATAATATTATGAAATATTATTGAGAATATTACTGAAGATATCCTTATTAAATAGTCTGGCATAAACTTAAGTATTATTATTTCTTAGAAAAAACTTTTTCACAAAGCTACTACTTAAATATTAAAAAAAAAAACATTTGCCTGCCAAAGTCATGTGGTGTGGCCAACTTTTTACCCTGAAAAGAAGAATTAAATATCTAAATTTAATATATTTTAAAAGATGTGTGCCTTCACATGTGTTCAAAGTGAAAAGAAAATGATGTGATCGCTTTTTACTTGGTTTCACTGCTTGCTATTTTTTAGAGTCATTGAATGAAAATTCATATTGAAAACTGTCTGAAAGTTAAAACGTTTTTTTAAAAAAACAACATGAACCTGATACATATGGAAGCCCGTTTCCACCACTGAATAAAAAATATAAAAATAGGTTATTGCAAATTGTTATCTCACAATTCTGACTTTTTTTCTCAGAAATGTTAGATATTAAGCTCATAACTGCAAGTTATAAAGTCACAATTTTGAGAAAAAAGTCAGAATTGCATGATATAAACTCACAATTGCGAGTTATAAAGTCAGAATTCCGAGATATAAACTCGCAATTCTGAGAAATGAAGTCAGAATTATGTGATATAAACTGGCAGTTGAGAGTTATTAAGTCAGAATTGTGAGATATAAACTCATATCAGTCTTTTTTTTCTCCTCAGAACTGGACTTTATAACTCGCAATTTCGAGTTTGTGTCTCATAATTCTGAGAAAAAAAGTCAGAATTGCGGGATACAAACTTGCAATTGCGAGAAAAATTGTGAATTTATATCCCACAATTCTGACTTTACATCTAGCAATTCTGAGAAAAAAGTCAGAATTGTGAGATAAAAAAGTCGCGATTACCTTTATTATTTTTTAAACGGGCTTCCATAGATATAAATACAGGAAGTTTTTATATTACACTTGAAAAGAATGTAGAACACTTCTGTAATGACTGACAAAACTCGACCGTTTGCTTTCAGGCAAGACCATGCCTGCTAATTGTTCACAACTTTATAAATCCATTCTGACTGAGTTTTGGGAACAGATCCAGCCCGTCTGTTTCAAATTAAAACCCAGCCACGTGTTTCTGGAGAATTAGTTGGATCTGCAAGAAATCCAGAGACAGCCAAGCCTACACGATTGTCTTGAGTGACAGGCCGAAACCTCCTTCTTTTACTTTTGGAACTGTGATTACAGTTAATTTGCCTTGCTGCATGGACATAATGTGATTATGAAAGGGACTGTAATCATTGTCATGTAAAATTGGGTCAAGATTTCCATGCAGAGAAGAAATGAGAAGTTAAAATGTATTTCTGCATTGGTATGACATGCATTCTTCTTATAGCTCACACATATTCTCTGTGCCAGGAACTGGGCTCATATTTGTCATATTAGTCAGCAAAACCAAAACAGAGGAAGTTGCTCTGTAGGGCAAAGAGGAAATAGCTGGGAATGTGAAGAAAAACCCACAAGGGGAGAGTAAATTACATTGTGGAGCCATCCAGAACTTCTAACATCTCTCAGGATGAGCACATTTAAGAGGCACCAGGGAATGCCACGATGAAGAGTAATACCATCATGCTATACTAAGCTGCGCTGTGGCTCAATTCTAAATTACTGGCCTTCAGTGGTCCTCAGATCCAGTTATAGGCCTTTTGGATAGGGTGAGGGAGGTGGGTTGCAGTTTTGCAAGCTAGGGTGGAGGAGGGGGGGTTACGCCACGTTTTGGCCCCATGTCTAGTGTTCAGGAGGAAGCCCTCCATCACCAGTGTGCTCTTAATGCTGCTGTGCCTCAACGCACAGTGTCGGATTTCAACACATGGAGCACATTATCCCCTGCGCTGACACACACTTCCATGCCCGGCTATGGCCCACCAACCCTTTTTGTGTCATTTTATTGTTTTCTGTGCAAACAAAGAGTAAATTGAATATTTTGCGTGGCAAGAAAGGGCAAAGGTTTACTGTTAACAGACAGTAGTTGCAGACAGTCAAGTTGGTCAACAGACTGAGCGAGACAATCATTTGCAATAATGGGAATTCCTCTTGCTAAAAGGGTGTAACTTGTTTCAAGTGACACAGCACTGAGACTTTCTCAGACAGTACGCATTAACAAAAAACTACATTTCTTAATGCAGTGGTTCTCCTTTTTGAATGCAAGACTCCCACTGTCCAACACAATATTCAGTGGAAGATTATCAGATATTTCTTCTGATACTTATGCAGTAAACATAAGTAAGCAGAACTACTTGTTTTTGATGGCAGAAGTTTAGAATTGCACGTTCCTCAATAAATACAGAAGCCTATATAAAATATGTTTTATTTTATGCTCTATACATTGTACATATTTACATAACTAAGTGTATTATTTAAATGTAATATAGCATCAGGAACCAATTTAAGCAAATCAGGAAGAATGTAAGCAAAGAGTAAATCTGAAAACTTGCATATGATACAGTTCTAAAAAAAAAAAATCTTAGGACACATATCCATAAGGATTTATAGTACACTATATTATTACAGTAACAGGGTAACAGTAATAGGAACCTATGGGTTAACGCCTTGCTCAAAATTCAACAAAAGAGGTTTGTGATCTCAGTAACTCTACACTTTTGTTGCTCCCACTTGAGATTAAAATGTAAAACTTTGTGTTAGTAACCCAGATTCTTAAGGGTTCTGTGTGTAATTGCTGTGCCCCCAGTGTCAGCAAACAGAATTGCAATAATAATGTTCAAAGAAGTTTTGCTGAATAGACCTCATCTACCATTGGTTAGACAAACACATAGTCAAACATACAGAACCTTATTCAAAAAGACAGACGGATAGAATAATAAACTGATAGACAGACAGACAGACAATAGATATATAGACAGAAATAGAAATAGATATATAGACAGACGAGTAGAAAACTAGATGGACATACAGATGTACAGATAGAAAAGTACATATATACAGAGACTGACAGACAGATGATGATAGATAGATAGATAGATAGACAGATAGATAGATAGATAGATAGATAGATAGATAGATAGATAGATAGAAAAATAGTGAGACAGATAGACAAATGGGACAGACAGATGATAGATAGATAGATAGATAGATAGATACATAGATAGCTAGATAGATAGATAGATAGAGGGGTTGCGATACGATATGTTACGATATTGTAAACAAGGCGATATATTGGGATATTTCTTATTTTATGAATAGGACATAATTTTAGGAAAGCTGTAATTAAGAACACACCACCATATGCAAACCATTCAGTGTTATTGAATCACTTTTTCTGCAGTAAGAGTAAAAGGGGGAAAATAAAGTGCTTGCAAGATTCTTTAGTTATTAAATGTATAAAATGTAAGCTTTTATAAACACACCATATATATATTTTAGACGCTGCTTTACAATTTAGGCTTACAATTGTAATCATGTCAGATCATTTTGATCTTAACTTAAGAATTACATCTGCTTAATATCAATAAAAAATAAAGTGCTTACAGGATTCCTAAAGAAAACAAAAGAATTGTAAAACAATAAAATAAATACAGATATTGGACATTCTAAGAACCATTTTGTTCTGAGAATTTCGCAAGTTTTGGATTTTGCAAGTTTTTCAGACCACGACGCGAGCACCGCCTCAAACTGCACAAAACAGCCCCACCACGAGAGAAAGCAGCAGGCAGCCGCGCGGCTACCCTACCGGGCGAAGGCCCTTTCACGGGGCGCCTCAAGAAGCGGAACCGCGGCGCGGGCGCCGCCTCGGCTACATGGGGCACTTCTGCCGCTCAGACGGGTGGCGGCCGCGCGTCGGTTCCGCTGCTTGCCGCGTCCTGGAGCAAACATTATCTCAAAAGCCGAAATGACGCCACACTTTACACCGAGGCGGGAGCAGGAACTATTCTTTCATCCTTCATTAACGCTAACATTAGCAGCTTTCCCTTATGCTAGTATTTCCTGTCACTGTTTAAGTTTAAGAGGTAAGAAGACTGCAATCTAGCGGTCAGGATATAAGCTCAAAACGAAGCAAGTGTCATGAATCTTGTATGATTATTATTTTTTTTTTTAAATATCGATATTGCGTTTTTGAGAATCGATACAGTATCGCCAAACAAAATATCGCGATACACACGTGTATCGATATTTTCTTACACCCCTAATAGATAGATAGATAGATAGATAGATAGATGGATAGATAGACATACTACTAGATTGACTGACAGAAAAATGTTCATAGATATAGAGATGGACGGACAGAAAATAGAAAGACAGACAGATCTCAGCACCTGTCTGTGGGCTGATGGTGGTGAAGTGACACTGTTCTCTGTCACTTCTGTCTGTGTATTGAGAGCTGTCCTGTTTCATGTTGTGATCAGTACAGCACAGAATGCAGCCTGATGTAGGTGACACAGTGGGAGTTAACAAAGAGAACAGCACCATCAATGCTGCCAGGACTCGCACTCAGAGTGAAGTGCAAAACAATCTGGGTACCATCCTTAATGAAGGCAGGGGGTGGCCGGAACGCTGAGATGAAATGATGAGGATACAAAAGTGATGGACGTCATCTGCTCATGAAGCGTGTAATTATACCAGCAGCCTGCCTGTCTGCACTCCTGCAATTACTGCCATTGACAAAAACAATCATTTAGAGAAAAAGCGGAAAGACGTTCACCTGTGAGTGAAGGATTTTTTTCGTGACCTGTTTCCTGCCGTTATATCTCTAAGTCCTTTGCCCTGTTTTCCTGTGTCCCCCACCTCCAGCAGACTTAGAGAGAACACTCTCTCATCATATATGATCTACTGCCCGAAGTAAAGAGCAGACAAATGTACTGTGTGTAAACATCCATAAAATACAGCAGCAAATGGAAAAAAATTGCAGAATTAAAAAAAATGTAATTACTGTTCACTCGTGGACTCGTGGAAAAATCAAACATATTGATAAATCATAACAATTGCTTGATTCTCATCCCTCCACCCTTTTCCACTATGAAACTAATATGGCTTTTTCACTCTAGAGCTTAAATGCATGGGTGCAAATTTGTCTGAGCTCACAATGGAGCTCCCCGAAAAAAAAAGCTACCATGACAAATTTTACTGTGTTGTTTTATGGCTGTTATGTGTTGTTGGAGTGAAATCCGCTGTAAATAATACCACGGTGTGCAGTTATACAGGGATCACCTTACCATGTGTAAGACTTTACAGATTTTATCATCTCCTATTTGATATTTAATACCCACCCCCTCATAGCAGGACAGTGGGATCTGGAGGGTCACTGCACTTGCATAACATCAATATTAATAAACATTCTCACAGTTTACCAGTGTGTTTACTTTACATTTGGGATGCAAGTGAATTTGGCTTATGTATATTAATATGTATGGTTAATGTGCATTGTCTATGGTCAAAAGTAGCCTAAACAGTGTATTAAGCACAGCTCACAAAGAAGTCACTTTCAAACCAAGCTGTTGGACAGTGTTGAACTTTACACAATCTGTGCTGGAAAATCTGTCGCCTTCACACAAAATTCCTGATGGTTTGAATTCCTGTTGAAATGTCTGGATTTCATCCATGAACAGATGCACAGATGTTTTCTTTTTGCAATCGTTTACAGTGAATGATTTTAAAGATGGTCAAGTGTTTAGTTAGAGTTTGGAATGTAAGACTGATACAACTGAATGTGTGATTGGGAATCAGAGAACTGCTTTTACAACAGATTAAATCGCTTCATTCATAAATAAATAAATGCAAGCTCTTGATCTTGTTAATTGTGAGCACTTTCTAAGGGTAAATGAACAGATCCAATAAATGGATACATTCTGTAATGTTCAAGCCCATTTACATTAAGCAACAAAAAAAGCAACGTACATAAAAAAGCTGTAATGAGTTTAAGTGTGATGAGTACTTTGCCTAGTATTATGCGAATATAAAAGAAAGTGGTTGCAGTAAATGCTGATTGTTTTTCCGCTGAACTGGCATCTGCAGAAAAACATTAAAAGAAATAGGCTGGGGGTTGGTAAGATTTTTTCTTTAAGTTTTTGAAAAAAAGTTTAGCCAAACCTACATTTATTAACAACATATGACTCTATAATCCATAGTAATGCTTCCTCCAGTGAAAAAGTCCATCCCCTGTTTTCCTCTTACATCAAAACACACTGATATGTTTGTTTGGAGCTGTTTGGGACAGTTTTCATTTGTAAACAGTATACAAATATGCATATTTCTCTCTTGATTCACTTTCACTGGATAAAGCAATATTATGGATAGAGTAAATGTATTTTAGGAATGAAGGAATGGTTAAAATCGCCTTAATGATAAATTCTTCTTACAAACACAGCTTTTCACTTCACAAGACTAACAGGACAGGAGTTGTGTTGTGGATTATTGTGATGTTTTTTTTTCCAGCTGTTTGGACTCTCATTCTGACAGCACCCATTCACTGCAGAGGATCCAGTGGTGAGCAAGTGATGCTTAATTTCTCCAAATCTGTTCCAATGAAGAAACAAACTCATCTACATCTTGGATGTCTTGAGGGTGAGTCCATTTTCAGCAAATATTCATTTTTGTGTGAACTATTTCTATTTCCTTTGTAGAAACCATGATACATAGTTTAACCATGGTATTTGTACAACTGTGGTTATACAAATGAAAATCAGTATACCAAACATGGTAAAACACTTTTATTATTAATAAAACCATGGTTAATTTTCATAAGGGTTGTTGGGAACCCATTTGAAACATTTCTGTTGTGGATTGTGCTGCTTACAATGCTTTTCTGTATTTGGTCGCATTGTGCTTATTTGCAGCATGTTTCTGTATTTAGTTGTGTTCCGAGTATTTGCAGCACATTTTGGTTGCACTGCAAGTATTTGCAGCGCGTTTCTGTATTTGGTTATGTTGTGAGCATTTGCACCGTGTTTCTGTTGTGTTGCAAGTATTTGCAGCGCGTTCCTGTATTTAGTTGTGTGGTGAGTATTTGCAGCTCATTTCTGTGTTTGGTTGTGTTGTGAGTATTTGCAGTGCGTTTTTGTATTTGGTTTTGTTGCAAGTGTTTGCAGTGTGTTTCTGTATTTGGTGGTGTCTCTGAGTATTTGCAGCCTTTCTCTATTTGTTCGTATGAGTACTGTGTTTCTGTATTTGCTTGTGTTGTGAGTAATTTTTTTGTATTTCAGTTGAGTTGCGTGTTTGCAGTGCATTTGTATTTGTTTGTGTTGTGAGTAATTGCAACGCGCTTTTGTATTTGTGCGAGTGTTTGCATTTGTTGTGTTAAGGGTATTGGCAGTGTGTTTTGTATTTGGTTGTGTTGTGAGTATTTGCAGCGTGTTTCTGTATTTGGTTGTGTTAAGGGTGTTTGCAGTGTGTTTTTGTATATTTGGTTGTGTTGAGAGTTGTGAATATTTGCAGCACTTTCCTGTATTTGGTGGTGTTGTGAGTATTTGCAGCACATTTTTGTATTTGGTTGTGTTGCGAGTATTTGCAGTGTGTTTCTACATTTGATCGTGTTTCTGTATTTGCAGTGTGTTTCTGTATCTCTGTATCTATTTGCAGCATATTTCCTTATTTTGAGTATTTTGCTGCACGTGTTGTCAAAAAAGACATTTTCTTAATTAGCTGATGCTTTTTCTATTTGCATGTGTTCTCTTAAGTTGTAGCATGTTGAGCTGTCTTGACCACCACAGTTATTTGATGAATAGAAATTAAAATAGAAAAGAACAGCATTGATTTGAAATATAAATCTTTTGTAAAATTGTAAATGTCTTTACTGTCACTTTAGATCAGTATAATGTATTTTTGATTAATAAAATAATTAATGTCCTTTAACAAAATCTTAGTGATCACAAACTTTAAAATGCTAGTGTACTTGTTACAACTTGATGGAGTAAATCAATCCAGAACACTTGTGATATCAGATTTCAAAGCAGGAAAACCGTGGAACAAAAGAAATGTGCCTGATTGCTGTTCAATGCGCTTTGCATCTCTGCTTACATGACCTGTGTCAGCTGATCTTATCTGCAAGATACTTGATGCACTCAATAAGTGATATGTCGAGAACCAGTGAGAAATCGTGCCATAAGACTCTAATGGCCCGGAGGGGGTGTAAATTTCAGCATGATGAAAAGAGGGTCTGGGCATCTCATGAGCTGCTGAGGTTGTAGTTAGAATCTCTTTGTAGAAATTGAATGATTTGAGAAGAAGGGCAGTAGAGGTGACAAACCCCTCCCTTTAATCAGCAATTACCCATATTCCTCGTGGACGGGTCGAAGGTGACATATTCACCCATCCAACACAGGCCTTGAGCACACAAGCTGCACAATACCATCCACTTCTCCTGGGCCCATAAAGTTGGTCTGTTCAAATAGAGCTGTTTGCAGATTCGAGCCAGTTCCAGTAGTTCTCGCCACCCACTGAGCTCTCACAATAAGCAGAAGGTGTTGGGAGTCACAGGGCAGGAGGGAATGACGTAACCTGATCTGCTGTTCGCCAGCATGCAGGCAGATTGATTTCAGCCTGCAGATGGACAAAGTGCTCAATCAATAAAAGGCCTTCCATCCAGCTGGCCGCCGCTGACCCCTCACCCCCAACAAGGACACTCCTTTGCCTTAACACTGCTTGGAGAAAGGACACACATACACATGCAAACTTATTAGCATAGCCATAGGCTATCCCTCAATTAGCAACAAAACAACCCCATTTTCTGGTTCAGCCAAAGTTCTGCTTAACTTATTTCAGATCTTCTATGAAATCTGTATCCCTGATGGAATGGAAGTAATCTTAGTATTGCTCAAAATGCTGCTCTGGAGGTGCATCGCTGCACTCTCAGATAAAGATACACAATTTGTCTCCTCCAACTTCAACATTTTTAGTATTCAAGACTCAAAAGGTTTCATAAACTGAAATATGTATAGAGAGAGAGTATAGCTGCTTTTTATAATACCATGTTCTATTTCCAAAGTAGAGAGATATGAAAGGGAGAAACTGGATGATGGCAGTAAGTGACAGTTCTAGATTTACCTGTCCCTCTCTAGTCAGCCGGAACTGATGAGCAAATCTAATCAGGGACAGTGAAATGGGCCACTGTGGTGAACTGATTCATGCTGCAGAGAGCCTGGACATTTACAGGCATATTTAGATGCACCTTTAGCCCCTGCAATCATTAAACCACAGTCTATGACTCATAGCTTTGGAGTGATTTTAGATTTATCTTGCATTCAGAATAGATAAATGTAGATTCATCAAGCATCAGCATCAAGGTAGAAGTTTTGAAGATAGTGGTTAATAATAATACCCATAATGGATATCGTCACCATGCAGTGCTGTTTTCCACCACAGTTTCTGACATCTGCCATATTTAGCGTAGCGTTCATCAATCAGCGATGTAGCATACTTGATAAGTGCTGGGAGTATGATGAAGATTTGCCTTTGAACTGCTTCATGAATAAAATACAGAAACATTAAAGCCCCAAAAGGGATAACTTCATTATGCCAAACACACATTTTTTGGCAGTTCTGTTTTTCAAGCGTCAGGCCAATTTCTCTGAAATAAAGCTGCAATCCACCAAAAACTACATCATTTATTACCCTTAATAATGGCCATAGATCCCAGAGCCTATTGGAAACATTCACGTCAACTGCAATCTCAGCACTAAACCCTCTCCTTCCCCCATGTATAGCAATTTTCCACACATTATTTTTCTTTCTTTCCCTGCACTTCTTCTAAAAAACTAAAATACAGATAAAAAATGATATGTAGTCAAGCTTGCAACAGCATTACCCGAAGGACTTGGCTGAGCTCCAGAGACAATTCTGTTGAATTCGAGTGCAGAGAGAGAGACTAGATGGAGGGAGAGGAGTTGAAGATGGAACTACACAGATATTGCTCTCCAGTGCTGATAATGCTGCATTTTCTAGTATAGAAATAAATGGAATTAAAATTGTTACTTTGCAATTGAATCCCTGTGGGTTGTGATCTATATATTGATATGTGATCAGACGCTCTGTGGACTCTCAGAAGCATTTGGAGGAGCTTTAGGTATGTGCTCAAGGAGGTGCTGTTGGCTGCCAAGGCTGCCAGTCGGGCCAGTGCATTCACTCAGACCCATCAGCTCTGTGCCAGCAGCATTTGGCAAGAACTCATAGTCTGCTTGCACAGAGTCCAAACTGAACCCCTCTTTCTGCTTTAGATAACTGATTCAGCTCTCCAGGCGCTGCACTATGAAGAAAAAGGGAATTTAAATTTTAGTTGCAGATCTCTCATTTATGTTTCAATAGTCTCTTATTCCAGGAATACAACTTCAGTTTAACCCAGTTACTCAAGTTATTGTAAATTAAAAATATATTATTATTATTATTAATATTATTAGGGGCCATGGATTAGGATATCAGTTCTGCCAGAATTGGCTGAACCAAGTGTCGACCATTTTAAAAATTTGTCATAAATTACAATATCTTTTAAAACATTTGACATATCTGCACAAAAATTGGTAGGGATCATCGACACCAAGTCCCGGAGGTACCTGAGAAGCTTGAATACTGCGCCACCTAGTGTTCCAGAGATATAATGATTTTTGCAAAAACGCTTATAACTTTTGAAAACATTTTCCAAATTTTGTTATTTTTGTATCCTTTCATTCCCTGGAATGGAACAATATCTCATTTGTCATTTTATCATGTTATGAATGTGCCAGTCCGCCATATTGAGGTTAATAAAAACTTTTTTTTTTCGGTACTCCTCCTACAAATTTTGTCCAATTTTGTCCAAAATTGTGCCTGTGTTGTTGACATGCTAGTTGGCTTAGCATGCTAAAAACACTAAAACTTCTACTTAGCAGCCTGCTGAACGTGCGTGAGCATCTATCTCAATGAGTTCCACCACAGATCCCACATGCTTCATGTTGTGGGTTCGAAACTCAGTGTGACACATGCCCAGACTACAAGAGGTGCTGTGGTGAGAAATGATGTAGAAGTTGTTTCTGTTGTAGGCACTCTGCTTTTCCAAGTATGATCTCATCTGAAGATATTAAATGCAGCTTGCAGTGCATTTATGTACAAATTATTACTTTGAATTGATTCTTAGCTAAACTCCAGAACTTTAGCAGCAGCAAGATGGGTGACAGGCACTTGGCCTGGAGATTGTGGGTTGGAATCCTGTTTGGTGCAACTTTATTAAACTTACTTAAATATGTGGGTAGGTGATGTACTATTCATTCTTACTTTTGAATTAGAAATAAGTATATTTTTGGTTCATTGTATTCATTTTTACTGAGCTGTTGTTCATTTTGAGTTCATTCTCACTTGAACTACTGAAATTCAGCAGCTAGGTGAACACGTCTCAGTGGTGTATGGTGATAACCAACAAACACTTGATTTGAAAAGTTGGGTGTTTGAATCCCATGTGGTGTAATGTTCAAGTTGTTATTATTATGCCAAGTGTGTTCGATAGTTTTTTTTGCTTAGCATTGTACTAATATACTAATATCTAATCTAGATATACTAATATTTTCTGAAGGTTAAGAACCTTATTTCAACTCTTGTTACAAGATAAAACCTCATCTCTGAATCAGCAATACAGTGAGAAATGTTTAGCGTGCTTGAAACTGATTTGAGTTTAAACATTGTGAGCTCAACTGTACAGACGCCCCTCAGGGTCAGTGAAGATGGAGTGTGAACGATGCATGTTACTCATTCATTACCAAGCGGAAAGTCTGTGCGCTTAATATGAGCTGACAACTGAGTCATATTGTGTGTGCGTAAGTGTGTGTATGTTCACCATAGTCCATTTAGACAACAGGTGAACCTGATCACCCTTTAATCCTATAAGCATTATAATGGCCTGTAAGAATGGAGGCTAAAATACAAGATTGCTATGGTCATTTGAGACCAAGAAGGTCCTGTCCGTAAGCATTTTGACTGGCCAGCACTGGAAAAAAAATGTTTTGTGTCCTCAAAACGGTGTAGTTACAGTTTCCACCAGCAGGGGTGCACTTGTGTGAGACAATGTGAAGTATTGTTTCATATTACAATATGAAGGATCAGATACACATCTGAGTATATCATTACGCGTGCTGACTGAAGTTAATATGCTTTCCTGCAATCAGGAGCATTCAGGAAGTCTTGAGAGGTGCAGGAAAACCGAGCACAGGAAGTGAGTGATTGATGAAGTGTGTGGTTTAACATAGAGAGAGTTTAATAAACACTCATTCACTGCAGCACACTTCCTGCGCTTCACAGGACCGTGTGGGCCGCTACGAATAGACAGGAAAGCTGAGTGGACAACTTTTGAAGCTTTATCACCCATGTCAGAGAGAAGTGCCTAAGTAAGACGAAGCTAAAGCAATCGCTCTCCTCTCTGAAGATCAGATTGGATGGAGCGCCTTTGGTGTAATGGAATGACACTGAGTCAGTGAAATCTCAGAAAGATCAGCGTGCTTTCCCAGCTCATGGTGGTCTGTAGATCACAGGCACTTGTGTAGCTCAGCAAAGACAGGTGCTGCTAGCAATAGCTCAGACTCTGCATCTGCTGCTGACAGGGAAACTCTTCCGCTCGGCAGTAAACTTGCAGCAGGTTCGGAGGCCGGCAGATTCATTCCGCTCCACTAACAGGATACGAATAGAGCAGGAAGTCGAAATCCTAGATCACAACATTACCCGAGTAGAATCTGAACTGTGAACTCAATGGTGCTGACAGACTGGAGAGGTAATAAAGTCATAGTGAGTGACATGAATGGAATGGTTAAGGTATTGTGTGTTTAACCATTTGCTAACTAAACCTTCGTAATTATTTACTCTACATCTGCTATTAGCATAAAGCAACAGATTTTGATCTTAAAAGAAAAGCTTTTTAACTTTTTAGACATGCGCTTTGTACCAAAGACCATGGTATGAGATTTCTATTAAAGGATTAGTTCACTTCCAGAATAAAAAATTACAGGTAATTTACTCACCCCCTTTGTCATCCAAGAAGTTCATGTCTTTCTTTCTTCAGTCGTAAAGGAATTATGTTTTTTGAGGAAAACATTTCAGAATTTCTCTCCATATAGTGGACTTCTATGGTGCCCACGAGTTTAAACTTCAAAAATACAGTCAAAAATTGTCAAAAATTGACAATTTATATACTTTTTAACCTCAAATGTTCATTTTGTCTAGCTTTGCGTGAAAACTGTGTATTCTGGTTCAAGACACACTCTTAAAAATAAAGGTGCTTCACGATGCCATAAAAGAACCTTTTTTGTCTAAATGGTTCTATTAAGAACCTTTAACATCTGAAGAACCTTTTTGTTTCACAAAAGGTTCTTTATGGCAAAAGAAGGTTCTTCAGATTTTAAAAAGGTAAGAAAGAGATGGTTCTTTGAAGAACCTTTGACTGAATGGTTCTTTGTGGGACCAAAAATGGTTATTCTATGGCATTGCTGTGAAGAACCTTTCAAAGCACCTTTATTTTTAGGAGTGCAATTAGGGTATGTCGAAAAACTCCCATCTCATTTTCTCCTTCGACTTCATAATCGTCCTACATCACTGCAGAAGTACTGACCCAGTGTTTACAAAGTGAACGTGCAAAGAAGATCAAAAAAAGGTAAAACAGCGATGGGAGTTTTTTGTCATACCCTTAATGTCATGAACCGGAATACAACTTTTGCCAGGCATTAGAACTGGTAAACAGAATGGCAGCGGCGGGGGTAAAAACGTGCAGATTAAGGGGTGGTAATATTATAATAAGATCCCCTTCCTATGTCACAGAGGGAATGAAATCTGAGTGGCTTGTTTTTTCATATACTTGCAAAGAAAGTTACTGGGTTTTCACGTTTTCTGAGTTGGTAGATGCACCGGGGACCCATTAAAGCACTTAAACACGAAAAAAGTCAGATTTTCATGATATGTCCCCTTTAAGTGGGGATTTAAAATATAAATGTATCTTCTGCATAAAGATGAACAAAAGAGTGTGAAAGAACTGAGGGAAGAATATCAATAACAGTAGAAAAAAAAAGAGGACCCAATATTGAGCCCTGTGGTACACCTCTTTCTTGAGTAAATAAATCAGATTGTTTCCCTTGGATAACCACATGAAGCTCAAGTCAAATATAGACAATTGAATGTAATTGGGTTAATTGTCTTGTAACTACAGGAATGTTTATACGGTTTGTTTTTCTTTTTTGTTATATGAAGTTCACATTCAAACGGCTTTGTAAACGTTTTATTATGCCCTTGTCATTTATTTGTGATATTTTCCAATGACTTTAATGCATAAGTTTATTTTTAAATTTGTACAGAAAAAAAAGAATGAAAACATGTTAGAAAAATATATTTATAATAGTTTTTTTGTTTGAATATATTTTAAAATTTAATTTATTCCTGTGATGGCAAAGCATCATCACTTCCGTCTTCAGTGTCACAAAATCCTTCAGAAATCATTCTAATATGCTGATTTGCTGGTCAAGAAAGATTTCTGATGGAAAGTTTAAATAAAAAGCATTTATTTGAATAATAAATCTTTTGTAACATTTGAATGTTTTTTTTTTAATTCTACCACTTTTGATCAATTTCATGAGACCTTGCTGAATAACAGTATTTCTTTTTTTCTAAGTAATATTCATAATAAAAAACTCTTACTGACCCCAAATTGAATGATCTTTCAATGTGATGTTTCCATCACAACCAACTATTTTAAGTTTTATGAAAATTGTATTTGCTTACCAATGAGACAGCATGCTCAGTAAAGATCTTAAGATGAAATTTTAGATTTGTTAATAGACAAATTAAATAAACATATAAGGCCATTCACACAAAACGCAAGGTCTAAAGATGAGTTTTTTTAAAAGTTGAACTACTTTTAACTTGAGCTCAGCATTTTTAGATAGCTGTGTTACATGCAAGACATTGCAAAATGGTTGAATGCAATGGTCAAACACTAGCATCTAGTGCTTATTTACAAAAAAAACTAATAAAAAAGTAGAGCAGTGTAATAAAAAAGCACTCCGTGTCAATGGCCCCTATAATATGCCAAAAGCGTATTTTAAGGGAGTTTATTTTCTAAAAGTCCATAGCACTGATATTAAAGAAACCATTTTTTCCTTTTTTTTCAGGGTCATAAATGTATTAAAAAATCATGTCCAGATTTGAGTCATGTATGGCTAAGCACTCTCACAGAGATCCAGCTTCAGAACAGGATGTCACGTCTTTAACGAGCTCATTACAGCCAGTGATCTGAATGACGACCATATGCTAAGCTCATTTAACCAGTGACATTAACTACCTTTATCCTTCGTGTCAGCCAGAAAACAGGCCATGCTAAACATTCTCGCACAGCCAATGGGCTGCTGCTGATGTGTTGCATCGTGGCAGCGTGTGCAGAAGCAGCAGAAGCGTTCATAATTACTTCAGGAGTTAATTAATTTACATAAGGGCTAGTCTAGTGGGCGGAGGTGGTGCTCAGCCTGTCACGGCACTGAGACGAATGCTAGTGACTGGTAATGAGCTCTCTGCTATGGAGAGATAAGCCGGTTACAATTCCCCCAATTAAACACTGGAAGAGACACACTCAAATGCACGGAGGGTGGGGGCTGCCGCTCTAACACCTCGTGTGCGATCTCACAGGCTGCTGGTGTCCTTTGCACCCTTCTGAGGGGAGTGCGGAGCACATGGGCCACTGCTAGCAGCAGACCCGCGTGTCCCTGATCCCCTCATTAACGGCGCTAGCATGCACCTTAGGCACAGATTCAAAATGGACTGTAGCTTTTAGCCTGTTGGTGGCAGTGGATGCGCTCTGTCACAGCTGATGATGTCACAGCCAAGCGGGTATTTATAGTCATGACTTGGAGAAACTAGAAAGTCAAGCAGCGTCATTAGGATGAGTCACTGGCTGAAGAGATGGCACGTGTCAGTGAACTCAAAGAATGTGTAGAATGAATTTAATGAGTTTTTTAAAAGATAAACTGCTTCTTTGAGTTTACTTGTGGATTAGGTTTTACCCAGAACACTAATTTGGTAAATGCTGGAATTGAAATATGGAAATAAGATCTTCGATTAGTAGTTTCAAATTTTACTCCTAAAAATCCTTTTAGAGAATTAAAGGTCACAGATGAGAGATATTATATTTTGTTTGTTTGCAGTGACACTGGAATGACATTGTTGCCAACATTTTGCATTTTAATAACTTTAGAGCTGTGTGAAGGTTTACAAATCATTTTAGGTTAATAGAATATTGAATTCATTGTGTTTTGTCAATGACATTAATTAGATGTGTTCAAAGTGATCTACTGCATTTACAGTGCCTTGCGAAAGTATTCATACCCCTACATTTTTTTTTTTTTCACATTTTGTTGTGTTGCAGCATCAATCTACACTCCATACAACATAATGACAAAGCACAAAACAGGTCTGTAACAACTTTGTAAATTTATTAGAAATAAAAAACTGAAATTATTTAATTGCATAAGTATTCATACCCTTTTCTTGGACACTGAAAATGAGCTCAGGAGCATTTATATCGCTTGTAGATGTTACTACACTTAGAGTGGAGTTAACCTGTGGCAAATTCTTTTGAATGATTATGATTTGGAAAGGCACACATATCTTAACAAAAGGTCTAACAGCTAAAAATGCATTTCAGAGCAAAAACCAAGCCCTGAAGTCAAAAGAACAGCCTGTAGAGCTCAGAGACAGGATTATGTCTAGCCACAGATCTGGGGAAGAGTTCGGAAAAAAAAATCTGCTGCACTGAAGGTTCACAGAAGCATGTAGCCTCCATTATCCATAATGGAAGAAGTTTTGGAACAACTACGACTCTTCCTAGAGCTGACCTCTTGGCCAAACTGAGCAACTGATGGAGAAGGGGCTTGGTTATACTGGTGACCAAGAAGCTGATGGTCACTCTAGTTGAGCTCCATTATCATATATGCAGATGGAAGAAACTTACAGATGGACAAACATCACTGCAACGCTCCAGTGATCTGGGCTTTATGGTGGTGTGGCCAGACTCAATCCTCTCCTCAGTGAAGACACATGAAAACTCACTTGGAATTTGCAACAAAGCACCTAAAGAACTCTCAGATTGTGAGAAACAAGATTCTCTGGTCTGATTAACCTCAATTCTAAACATCATGTTTGGAGGAAACCAGGCACTGCTCATCACCTGTACAGTACCATCCCAAAAGTAAAGTGTGGTGGTAGCAGCCTCATGCTGCGGGTCTTTTTTTCAGCAGCAGGGACTGAGGGACTCATCAGAGGAGAAGGAAAGCTCAATGCACCAAAACATTGAGATAGCCTTAATTAAAATCCAGTCCAGAGCATTCAGAATCTCAGACTGGGCAGAAGGTTCACCTTCCATCAAGACAATGACCCTAAGCATACAGCAAGAGTGGCTTATAGACAACTGTGAATGTCCTTGAGTGGCCCAGCCACAGCCTGTGCTTGAACCCAATCAAACATTTTTGGAGAAACCTGAAAATGTCTGCCAGCCCCCATCCAAGCTGACAGAGCTTGAGAGGTCAAGAGGTGAGGAGAAGAATGGCCAAATGCAGATGTACAAAACTTGTCACATCATACTCAAAAAGACTTGTAAAGGTGCTTCAACTAAGTACAGAGTTAAGGGTATGAATACTTATGCAATGTACTTATTTCAGTGTTTTTATTATATTTGCAAAGTTGTTACAAACCTGCTTTGTGCTTTGTCATTGTGGCGTATGGAGTGTAGATTGATGTAAGAAAAAAGTAATTTAAAGCAGTTTAACATAAGGCTGCAACGTAACAAAATGTGGAAAAAATGAAGCGGTATGAATACTTTTGCAAGGCACTGTAGCTAATTTGACTTTATAGCAATTTTATTCTGTTAGTGTTCAGAAATCCAGTGGCATATCAACACGTTTTGAAAGTTTCTGTCTCTATACTCAAGAATAAACTTTAAAATGTTAAAATAAATGCAAATTCTGTCAACTACAGTTATTGTCACTGTGCTGTTATAAAGGTTAGGGGCTCAAAAATATCTGTGTAATATAATTTTTTTATGCCATACCAGCACCAAAGACTTTTCATGACAAGAACAAAATGTTGTAGTAAAATGTTACAATACCAATATATTTATAATATAATTACAATGTACTTTATAAGGATTCATAAAGTTTTTTACATTCCTAAATGTTCTGTTCACACCACTATTCAAAAGTTAGACTAGTTTTTTTTAATTAATACTTGAGCAAGGATACATCAAGATTTCCATTTCAAATAAATGCTTTTGAACTTTTCTATTCTATTAAAAAACGCTGCCAACCCAAATTTCTTCAACAGTAGTTTATGTAAATAATTGTATGTCAAACTCTAGAGAAGGCTTATTTGAGGGCTTTTTTCTCAGAAGAAACATCTGAGAGGGAAATTCTCCTTTGGGTAGGATTCAGCACAGCACAGCTCTTCTGAAACTAGAAAAGGCTCATTTGAGATTACTTCTGCCATTTTCTCAAGAGGCCCATCTAAGCAGGAGACTTTTCTCCCCATTTAATCAATTTCTGCCGAGGAGAAACAACTGAGATCTCATTTGAGCTTTTTCTCTCCAATAAGTAGGACTTTTATTATTCATCTTTTCTGGCTATTGTATCATGTTCCCAGTTGCAGCACTGGATTAAAGAGTACTTTTAACCCAGACAAGTGCTGGATTTGCTGTCTAGCCGCTCGGTGGGACACATTCACATGTGGACACACAGCTGCAGCAGTGCTGATATAGCTGGCCTCCACTCTGCATGTGATTCAGTGCCATGGTGAAAATGTTAAGGCTGATTAAACCGTCTAGATTATGTTTCACTGTCACAATGCGTGAAA
This sequence comes from Labeo catla, assembly GCA_012976165.1. NCBI lineage: Eukaryota > Metazoa > Chordata > Actinopteri > Cypriniformes > Cyprinidae > Labeo > Labeo catla. The sequence goes on from VONZ01000411.1 coordinate 444,200, forward strand.
CACAACTCTTCCACCGCACACAGCTTATGTTTTCATAACTATATTGCAGACATGTTCGAATCCCAAAGGGGTTTTGGATGATATGAATCATTTACTTGAAATTCAACAGGTTACATGATTAGTCCTTCCATGCGACAGCTTGTAATTTAGATAAAACTGCACCGGGAGGTTCATGGACATCCACAATGATGCCTTGGGATGGTCATTTGTACATCTGGCATCAAACAGATCGCATTTCATCGATTTTGGAAAGTCTGTGAATTAACCTTCAAGTCACTGCAATATGTTATGCCAAAATAACCTTATAGATTCAACATGTGTGTGTAGGAGGAGCCTCCTCACTTTTGTCTACATCAGTCTAGGCCTTTTAACTTCAGCACTTGGTCTGAAAATATAGGCGGAGAGACACATAAATGGAACTTTGCTGGCAGTGTGTTACACAGCACACCTGCTGCCTGTTGGACCTTGTCACCATTGCCATAAATTAACTATTGTGTTTTTCCGTTTCCATGATTGCTCGCATGAGGCATTCTAGAGGCTTAGTAGTCTATAAGGAAAAACAGCTGGTCTATGTCTGATTTGCACCTGGATTCATTAAACTGGCATTCTGACATGAATATGATATGATGTCATATAGATATTCTATTTTTAATTAAGCAATTCCCTCAGCTGGGATTGTTTACAACCGCATTTGAGATCGTTTGCAGCCACAGTTAAACTGCATTTTGGAAATTCAAAATTGGGGCACCATATGAGTCCATTATATGGAGAAAAATCCTGAAATGTTTCCCTCAAAAAACACAATTTCTTTATGGCTGAAGAAAGAAAGACATGAACATCTTGGATGACAAGGGGTGAGTAAATTACCTGTCAATTTTTGTTTTGGAAGTGGACTTCTTCTTTAATATAACATAAATGATGTCTCTTACTTAAATATGTAGTAGAAACCCCATGAAAGAGTTACATTATTTAAAAATCCACATAGTTTTATACATATTTTAAATTATATGGGCGCCATTATTTCAATGATGTCAAATGGTTGCACTCTGTGAGCTACTGGCACTACCTGTTGCTATTTTTACCACAACACAACTCGGAAAATAAAATACTGATATGATGCCACATTGTGTGACTTTTGGGTGCAATTTTCAGTCTAAGGGCAACAAGAGAAGCGATGTAAGTCTTCACTGCTTTTCCTAGTGATAAGAAGAGGAGAAAAGAATGGGAAGATGCCTGTGGACGAATAAAACTTCCTAAAGACCCACGTCTTTGTTCTCTCCACTTTAGCTCTGATGCCTTTGAGGCTTTTAGTAGAGCACAGCTACTGAAAAAGCTTACAAACAGCAGAGACAAGAAACTCTAGATGCCATCCTGGCAAGATTTAAACATGCCAACGCTTGTCATAACACCACAGCCACTGAAGCAGTTTCTCAGCATGGATTTTACTCGATATCTGGGGGCATTTAGACTCTTTGTGGGAAAAAATCGATGGTGCGCCATTTTATTTAAGCCTATCCATCGCCGCCTATAAGCTCTTTTAGTAGCTGTGGTCATCGTAACAGTATTTTATATTCCGAGTTGTGTTGCGGTAAAAATAGTAACGTAGTGCCAGTAGCTCATCGAGTGCAACCATTTCACGTCATTGAAATAATGGCGCCCCCCATAGTCCAAAATATGTATAAAACCATGTGAATTAAAAAAAAAAAAAATCTTTTATGGATTTTCTACTACAAATGTCAGTAAGAGACATAATTATTACATTACATTAAGCCATATAAGTCTTACTCCCCAGGGTTCCCTTTAAGACAGTTGCTTGTTTTGTACCTGAATTTGTGAATCAGAAAATCATTAAATCAGTATTTACGAAGCTGAATGAATCGAAAAATTCAGTGACAGTCATTTGTTGTCACTTACAGGCGTATAGAAGGCCAAAAATGTTTTGTTAAATCATAATTATGATATAAAAGATTAATTATTAAGATTTAGTGTCAAAATTTGGGCTTTTGTCACGCTGGTTTTTGGGTTTTGTTTCTTGTTTAGGTTTTCTTGACATTTATTTTGATATTTAGCCATGTTTCTTGTGCCTGTCATGTGATTCCCTTTATCCTTTTCTATCCCTCCTTGCATTCAGCCCTGACAAAACGTTGCAAACCATTTTTTTAAATGGAAACATTGGTGCGTTGAATACCATGTTCTGATGACGCAAGAGTTGCAACTATGGCAGCTGAGAAAGCCATTCTTTGTGTTCTTTTTAAAGAATTTTTGGAGCCTGATGAAATCGTTATAAATACATGTTTAATACTGCAAAATACGCTCAATGTTACAGTCACTGCCCTTGCCATCCAGAATAAAAGAGAACATCCCAATCGAGTGAAGGGATTTGTAGAAACTGTGGTTCCTAATTACTGTGATCCAACATTTGCCTTGCATTTCAGGATGAAAAGACAATCATTTCAGGTGAAGGATAATGCACTTACCTCCGAGACTATGTTATGATCTATATGACCTTATTATTTTTATTGTGAGTCAATAAACTGCTCATGGGTTCTTCACAATGTGCCTTCAGTGGACTGATCATTACAACTTTTTATCTATCAGTTATAACATAGTTTTTTAACATTTATGTCATAATTATGATTTACCAAAGCATGATTATTTTTTTTTATGTGGCAGAAATAAACTTTCATAATGGGGTAACCTGCAAAAAGTCTCTACCACTAATACACAGCTGCTGTATAATCAACAACTATTTATAAATGACACATTAATACAAAATGTAAAAATGTGCTGTCTACTCCACCACCTTCCAAATTCCAAACTTGCAGCTTTGAAGTTTGTGTTTTTATATTGAGCCGAGATACATCCTCTATTGGTCAAACAATTTAAATGTGCAGGTCACAATTCACCAAACTTAACCACAAACCTTTGCAACTTCTTCACGTGTTCTTGCGTTCTGCTCTCCCTCGAATGAATGGAAGTGAATGGAGCATGAGGCCAGACTGTGACCACCACACCCTGTTACTCAACATCTACACCGTGCTCCATTTTCTAGCACTGTCACTTCACATCTCATTTCCTGGATATTTTTATCCCATTCAACACCTTTTTTTGCAGTTATTTTGATGTATAAAAGCTTGAGGCACATAATGTGCATCTGTCCTCACTTTCTTCCCAATGTGTTATGACAAAATTCAAGTCAATTTCCGGTCTATAGCATCCTAATCCAACATGCGCTCTTTTATATTCCTCACACAGGACGTCGCAACAACACTTTTCAACACACACACACAAACTATCAGACACAGCCCTGATCAGTTAGTGTTAGCTGACTGGTACAGAAAAACACTGGATGACAAATCCAGTCACATTAGTTTACCTCTACAAGAGGACAATTTTATTGCTCAGAAGTCTCTCTTTCATAGCACAGGAGACGTAATGAAGTTCTTACATATAATAACTTTATCTCAAATGATTCTCGTAATATTAAGAAAATAAAATTCCTTAAGAAATAAAACTAAACACAAAAAAGTCACAAAAAAGTTATGTTATTATGGCTGTATTTAATGAGAAATGTGAGTTTATATTGAGAAATTGACTTTTGATTGCAAAATTTTATGTCTGAGCATAGTTTGAGGGATCTCTTCTAAAACTGTATAGGAGAAATGACATTAAAGTATACCATGAATGCTTGTCAGTACATTTGGCTGTACAAGAAAATATAAGTAATTATGAAATTACATTTAAAGATGTATTTAAATTCAGTGCTGGGAAAGTTACTTGTAAAAGTAATGCATTACAATATTGTGTTACTCCATAAAAAAGTACCTAATTGTGTTAATTTTATGGAAAAATGTAATGTATTACGTTATTTTAGTGTTACTTCTTGTTATCTGAGCTGGGTTTGCTTGTTTGTTTTTAATAACAAAACCCCCAAAAGTTATATTTTTGGCAACTGTAAAGACTATTTCACATGACAGTGAAATTATTAAGCCTCCGGATGAAGGAATTGCCTCTGCACTTCACTCCAAATTTCTCTTAACACGGAACAGGAGAGGTATCAGATATTTTTGTGTAAATTTAAAAGTAATGCATTTGTAGTTACTTGAAAAAGTAATCTGATTACATAACTTGTGTTACTTTTAATGCGTTACCTCCAACACTTTACAACCTTCTTAAGGGAAAAAATCACTCTTATGTTCAGCTAATTGCATTTAATATAAATTTAAACTACAATACATTTTCATTTAATTGCAATTAACATTACATTCAGTTCACAGTCAAGTATATACGTTTAAAGTATATTATTTCTGTTATAAGTACTTTTTTAGAAGTTAGAAGTTTTTAGAAATTTCTTGATAATTTACTCACCCCCATGTCATCCAAGATGTTCATGTCTTTCTTTCCTCAGTCGAAAGAAATTAAGGTTTTTGAGGAAAACATTCCAGGATTTTTCTCCATATACTGGACTTCAATGAGGATCAGCAGGTTGGGATCGTGTAGAGCCCTTTGAAGCTGCAGTGAAACTGCAATTTGGACCTTCAACCCACTGATTCCCATTGAACTTCACTATTTGGAAAAAAAATCATGGAATGTTTCCCTCAAAAACCTTAATTTCTTGAAAAATTTCTGACTGAAGACAGAAAGATATGAACATCTTGGATGACATGGGGGTGAGTAAAAAAGACATTTTTATTCTGGAGTAAACTAATTAAATGTTGCATCAACGACACCTCAGATGTTACTGTTGACGTGATTCTCTGCACATTTGTCATCTGTCCTTGAGAATCAACAAATGTGTGTAAAAATAAGCCCTCTTTCCACCTGAGGCTAAAATTACCTACAGGGTTATCCACTGACCAAAATTATAAACGCAACACTTTTGTTTTTGCCCCCATTTTTCATGAGCTGAACTCAAAGATCTAAGACTTTTTCTATGTACAAAAAAAGTCATATTTCTATGTCCATAACATATGCCTGCTCATACTATAACCCCACCTCCACCATGGGCCACTTGATCCACAACGTTGACATCAGCAAACCGCTCACCCACACAACGCCATACATGCTGTATGCCATCTGCCCTGTACAGTGAAAACCGGGATTCATCCGTGAAGAGAACACCTCTCCAAAGTTCCAGACGGCATCGAATGTGAGCATTTGCCCACTTAAGTCGGTTACGACGACGAACTGCAGTCAGGTCGAGACCCCGATGACGACGACGAGCATGCAGATGAGCTTCCCTGAGATGGTTTCTGACAGTTTGTGCAGAAATTCTTTGGTTATGCAGACCGATTGTTGCAGCAGCTGTCCGGGTGGCTGGTCTCAGACGATCGTGGAGGTGAAGATGCTGGATGTGGAGGTCCTGGGCTGGTGTGGTTACACGTGGTCTGTGGTTGTGAAGCCGGTTGGACGTACTGGCATTCTCTGAAACACCTTTGGAGACGGCTTATGGTAGAGCAATGAACATTCAATTCACGGACAACAGCTCTGGTGGACATTCCTGCAGTCAGCATGCCAATTGCACGCTCCCTCAAAATTTCCGACATCTGTGGCATTGTGCTGTGTGATAAATCTGCACATTTTTGAGTGGCCTTTTATTGTGGCCAGCCTAAGGCACACCTGTGCAATGATCATGCTGTCTAATCAGCATCTTGATATGCCACACCTCACACACTCACTAACACAGATTTAGACAGATTTGTGAACAATATTTGAGAGAAATATGCCTTTTGTGTGCATAGAAAAAGTCTTGGATCTTTGAGTTCAACTCATAAAAAATGGGGGCAAAAACAAAAGTGTTGCATTTATAATTTTGGTCAGTGTAAATTGTAAATATACATTTAGAAATTAGTAAACTGTAAATAAACTACAGAAAATTGCACTCTGATAAACCCACTGCACTCGGCGTTACACAAACCTGAAAAGCGAACATCCCCAAGCTTCTCCATCAACATTTACTCACACCCACAGGAGTGATCTAATTCTTTTGTGTCTGCAGTTCGGTTCCCACTGCAGAGGCTCTGCGTCAGATACCAACTCAAATCAGAATACTCACAGGCATTATCTAAAGTACTTTTCAATAACAATGGGCGTAAATCATTTCTCATCATGTAAATGTTGTCGGGGTTGATAGAAGTATTAAACCAGCATGAGAGAAGTAATTTGAGTGATTGTACTGGATGCTAAGCTTCTTTTCAGTACTGTATGAGTGAAAAAAACAAATTGTTTATGGGTATAGCCAGAGCCGTGGTGTGCTTACATTTGGCCTGTTTTCAGATATGGCTGTAGTTTCCCTCTTGGCAAAGTGATAAACGTAAATCTGTCAAAAATCTTATTGTGTTTTTCTCCATTTGGGCCAAAGGCTGTATATTACAAAAGCTTGGATGTGGGTTCAAGAGCGAGGGCCATGTGTTCACTGTGTTGCATCAGCCATATAATGCGCAGCAGCAGTTTACTTTAAACAAACTTTAAAATGACTGTTTAGAGTCCATGCAATTCTCCTGACGAGGTTTTATGTTCTCGGCTTTCTTTTACAGTACATATAAACACATGCAAACATACACAAACTGCAACATGTGGTTCTGATCAGCATATGATTATAGTCATTAAAAGCATCAATATACTGTGATTATTCTCAGCTATTAAAACTACATGGCACAATAAACCCAACTGCTCATATCACACTCCCTGACTATCAACCTATCAGAGAAATATTTATGAGATGAGCGCACATGATCACAATGTATCTTACTTTTTGGAAACTTATTTTCTTTAGGGTTGTGTCCGTTGTACAATCATGATACATGTGTAAGATAAAGGTTTATTGTGTTGCTATTGTTAATTAAAACAAAAACTATTAAAATAAAGCTAAAATGCAATAAAGTATTAATAGTAGATAGATAAACATAGAAAATTGTAAATGTTGCCTTTGTAACTAATTGAAAGTTAAAATACTAAAAAATACTGAATAATACTGGAAAATAATACAAATTACAAAAAGCACTTAACAAAATTAGTGTAAACTACTGTTAAATTTGCTTACCTAATCAAGCCTATTAATTTTATTCTGACAAAATTATATTCTTATTAGAATATTATTATTAGAATTAATAATTTACAAACTTATTTTACTTAAACTTAAGAATTGTTATTAGAATCATTAATCTACAAACTTATTTTTAGATAAACCTAAGAAAAATTATTAGAATTATTAATCTACAAACTTATTTTTAGTTAAACCTAAGAACTGTATTATTAATAATAATAATAATAATAATAATAATAATAATAATTCACAAACTTATTTTAGTTAAACTTAAGAATTATTATTAGAATTATAAATTTACAAACTTATTTTTAGTTAAACCTAAAAATTATTACAATTATTAATTTACAAATTTATTTCTATAGCTAAACCTAAGAATTATTATTAGAATTATTAATTTACAAATTTATTTCTAGCTAAACTAAGGAATTATTATTAGAAATATTAATTTACAAACTTATTTCTAGTTAAACTTAAGAATTATCATTAGAATGATTAATTTACAAACTTATTTCTATAGCTAAACTTAAGAATTATCATTAGAATTATTAATTTACAAACTTCTTTCTAGTTAAACTTAGGAATTATCATTAGAATTATTAATTTACAAATTTATTTCTAGCTAAACTAAGGAATTATTATTAGAAATATTAATTTACAAACTTATTTCTAGTTAAACTTAAGAATTATCATTAGAATTATTAATTTACAAACTTATTTCTATAGCTAAACTTAAGAATTATCATTAGAATTATTAATTTACAAACTTATTTCTAGCTAAACTTAAGAATTATCACTAGAATTATTAATTTACAAACTTCTTTCTAGTTAAACTTAGGAATTATCATTAGAATTATTAATTTACAAACTTATTTCTGTAGCTAAATTTAAGAATTATCATTAGAATTATTAATTTACAAACTTATTTCTATAGCTAACCTTAAGAATTATCATTAGAATTATTAATTTACAAACTTATTTCTAGTTAAACTTAGGAATTATCATTAGAATTATTAATTTACAAACTTATTTCTATAGCTAAACTTAAGAATTATCATTAGAATTATTAATTTACAAACTTCTTTCTAGTTAAACTTAAGAATTATCATTAGAATTATTAATTTACAAACTTATTTCTATAGCTAAACTTAGGGTACTAACAGAATTATTAATTTACAAACTTATTTTCTAGCTAAACTTAAGAATTATCATTAGAGATTATTAATTTACAAACTTATTTCTAGCTAAACTTAGGGAATTATCATTAGAATTATTGAATTTTACAAGCTTATTTCTGTAGCTAAACTTAGAATTATCATTAGAATTATTAATTTACAAGAGCTTACATTTCTATAGCTAAACTTAAGAATTATCATTAGAATTATTAATTTACAAACTTATTTCTATAGCTAACCTTAAGAATTATCATTAGAATTATTAATTTACAAACTTCTTTCTAGTTAAACTTAGGAATTATCATTAGAATTATTAATTTACAAACTTATTTCTATAGCTAAACTTAAGAATTATCACTAGAGTTATTAATTTACAAACTTATTTCTAGCTAAACTTAAGAATTATCATTAGAATTATTAATTTACAAACTTATTTCTAGTTAAACCTCTTGTACTTCAAGTACTTGAAGGAACATTTAAAAATGTTGTAGAAACAGTTTTTTCACTCTTTTTTTAAGAGTTTATTTCAAAATAAGTACAAAGAAACACACTGAATTAAATGTTTTTTTTTTTTTTTTTTTTTAGTAGAAAAACAGCTATATCTTGTAAAACCTACTCCAATAATGTTATGTACAATTTTGAGAAAATACAGTGCAGAATCGTCACAATTCTTTCTCCAGAGTAGATCTGAATGACTGTGTTATGTTCATAGTACATCTTTGTACTTTTATTTTATTCTTGGTATTTACATTTACGTCATTTAAATGGTGTTATTTGTGTTTGTGGCATCCTGACAGCTAGAGTCCAAAGTGAGAAGGTAAGAAGAAAAAGACTGTAGGAGTTGGAGCTGGTGCATTCTGGGACATGCCATCCACATGTCAGAGAAAATGTCATCCTAGGTGTCTCACCCGAAATTACCTCTCAGCTGACTCCACAGCCTACAGCGTAACAACACAGACTGTGAATCCATTAGAGCTGCCAATATTGATAGACTGCATTGACAGATGAGCGTGTGAGATGGCGTGTCGGGTGCCAGAATCTGTCGAAATGACACACTACAGCTCGTCTGTAACATTTACATTCAGCACTTATACACCAACATCATTAACTATGTTCTGCACTTCTTTTAAAAGAATGTTCTAGAATCAATACAATCAACCTCTGTAGAGGATGTAGATAGTAACAGAAAACCACAGAAAATCTTTTTTTAACTTTCATGGCATTAATACCAGACTTTACTCTTAAAGTTGGCAGATTCAAGAAGCAGGACTGTATATTTGCTTAAAGGTTATCTTTCTGAAATATTTGTTTTTTGATACATGGAAAAAAAAAGTATGCTATGTTATTCTGTTTGGCTTCCAAAAAGTCATAATTGCAAGATATAAACTCACAAATCTGAGAAATAAAGTCGCAATTCTGAGAAATGGAGTCAGAATTGCATGATATAAACTCGCATTTGCTAGTTATAAAGTCAGAATTGTGAGATATAAACTCGTAATTCATAAGTCAGAATTGTGACTTTTTACCCAGAATTGCGAGTTTATATCTCTCAATTGTAACATTTTTTCTTAGAATTGAGTTTATATCTCTCAATTGTAACATTTTTCTCAGGACTATGAGTTTATATCTCACAATTCTGACTTTATAACACGCAATTCCGAATTATTAAGTCAGAATACTGAGATATAAACTCGTAATTCTGAAAACATACCAGTCTTTTTTTCCTCTCAAAATTGGATTTTATAACTTGCAATTGTGAGTTTATATCTCTCAATTGTAACGTTTTTTTCTTAGAATTGTGAGTTTATATCTCACAATTCTGACTTTATAACACGCAATTCCGAATTAAGTCAGAATTCGAGATTTAAACTTGCATTTGCCAGAAAAATTCAATTCCGAAGCTTCGCAAGTATGACTTTATAACTCGCAATTGTGAGTTTATAAAAAGATTAAAAAGTCAGAATTGCGAGATATAAACTCACATTTGCGAGAAAATTTTAATTCCGAAACTTTGCATTTCTGACTTTACAACATGCAGTTCTGAATTACTAAGTCAGAATTGTGAGATTTAAACTCGTAATTCTGAGAACATTTCAGTCTTTTTTTCAATTGTGAGTTTATATCTTACAATTCTGAAAAAAAAAAAAAAAAAATGTCAGAATTGTGAGTAAAAACTAAGAAAAATTCAGTTACGGAACTTCACAATTCTGACTTTATAATTCGCAGCTGCTAGTTTATATCTATTGCAATTCTGAGAAAATGTCAGAATTGTGAGATAAAATGTCAGAATTAAGAGATATATTTCTTGCAATTGCAAGAAAAAAATCTGAATTGAGAGATATAAACTCGCATTTATGAAAAAAATTTAATTCCGAAAGTTTACATTTCTGACTTTATAATTCGCAACTGGTATTTATATCATGCAACTCTGAGAAAAAAGTCAGAATTGAGAGATATAAACTTGCAATTGCAAGAAAAAGTCTGAATTGCGAGATAAACTTACATTTGCGAAAAAATTTCAGTTCCGAAACTTCGCATTTCTGACTTTATAATTCGCAACTGCAAGTTTATATCACGCAATTCTGAGAAAAAAAAAAAGTCAGAATTGTGAGATAAAAAGTTGCAATAACATTTTTTTTTATTTAGTGGCCGAAACAGGCTTCCATAGTTTTGTCTGCTGCAACATGCAGCAAATTTTATGCCCACTGTTAGAAATCTAGCATCTTTTGTCTTGTAGAAGTATCAAAAGTAATAAGTTAAAAGTTTATTGAAATACATTGCATAAATGAACATTAAACGCAATAATTAGTAAATCTGAATATGTACAGTAACTTTCAACGTTGAAAGTTGGTAATATTTTTTTTTGTGATGTTTTTGAGTCTCTTACATTCACCAAGGCTGCATTTATTTAATCAAAAATACAGTAAAAACAGTAAGATTGTAAAATATTATTACAATTTAAAATAACTTTCTATTTTAATATATTTTAAATTAGCATCATTACTCCAGTCTTCATTGTCATATGATCCTTCAAAAATCATTTTGATTTGCTGCACAACATTATCATATTATTGTTGAAAACAGTTGTGCTGCTTAATATTTAGATACATTTTCTCAGTATAAATGTTATACAATAACATTTTTAGATATTTTTACTGCCACTTCTGATTAAATTAATACATCCTTGCTTAACATATATACTAATTTCTTTTTAAGAAAAATCTTACTGACCCCAAACTTTTGAATGGTAGTGTAAATAATATTTTGTGTTGATATCTATAGTGGCACAAGGTGTAAAACATGTACAGTTGAGGTGCATTTCTTTCTAAAGAACCACTAAAATAAATCTGTTATTTAAATAAAATTCTCTTGCTTATGATGTAAATTAGTGTAAATGTCAGAAATCACAAATATTAAACTGGCTCATGGAATGAAAACCCAAAACAGCTGCTGTTTCTTATTAGCCTCTTATGAAAATAAACATCAAGTTCCATTTGATTTAAAGTGTTGATTTTTTTCTTTAAAACTGATGCTGTTTACATTCCGTGGTCTTGGAAGTATAATATTTCCACTTGAGTCTCCATTAGCTGCTCTGCTCAATTTAGAAGTGAGCTCATTGGGAAATCATCATTGCAAAGAGACGTTTGAAGTGATGGCGACACCCAGTCTGATCTTCTGGGCCAGCCGGGGCATTGATCTTTGTGTATGCTTGGACCATTGACTGCCAGCGAGTTTGTTAACAGAACATATCACAACAGCCAGGGACAGACGGCCTCAGACAGCTGTCTCATCCGTCTTCTACACTGTTCCAGTACACATCACTGATGTCGGGTCTCCTTTTCCCAGGACGCATGCCTGCAGCCAGGGGGAACGGCTTGTTAGAGCGGTGTGAGTCAATCTGCTGTGTGGGGGAAAGTGAGAGGGTCAGAGGGTCGAGACCTTGTTACTGACCAGCAAGTGAATGATGAGCTTCACTCCGCACAGTTGGACTCTCAGCATGTTTCATCTCTTATCTTTTGCACTTTCTCTGACACATTCATTTTTAAAGACCAGGTGGCTGCCAGAAATACCGTCCTTCCTTTCTGAGTCCGACTGTGGAATTTACATTTGCCATTGGACACTCAAGCCTACAGTCTTCTCACATAATGCTGTTGTTTTGCTATTATTAGAGAGAAACTATGAAGAATGCAAAAGAGCCAACCCAATCTCATTAAAAAAAAGATGTAACTAACTACTGCGTCTCCCGATTTACATACATGTGTCTATGTTCACGCGAATCATTCATGATCCAGCTTCACTTACAGCAGAAGTGAATATAAGGGGTTTTTTTTAAATCTTTGCGATCGCCTTTCCTAATAAAGTGCTAGTTAGCAAGTTAAGCGGCTAAACGCGGCTAAAGTAAACAGGCTAGTCTCTCCACAGAGAGAAGAGAGGGGCGGGGTGAGCAGAGCTCATTTGCATTTAAAGCAGCCTCAACCAGAATGAGATGATTTTTGCAGAGCTGATTTTGGCAAGGTAAAAAAGGTGTTGTTTTACACAACTATTGAGAATTTTTAACCAAAGTATATTATAGACGTTTCATTAAGACCCTAAAGAATCATATCAACTTGTGGAAAATGGGCATCCGATGACCCCTTTAACAAATTTACATTTTCGATGGTTTTACTGATGGAGTTTTTAATTAGTATTTTTTACACCCCCCAAAAACCATATAAGTCTTGAATCAATACTGCACAAGATATTAATATGACAATTAATTAATATTGATTAGTTATAAAAATGAGTGCCTTGAGGTTTAAGATTTACTTTGAAATGATTTTCACACAGAAATTGCTAGTAAATTTCACAAATTTACTCATTTTCACACTGAATTAAACATGAAGTAGGAAAACTGAAAAAGTGTTTTTGGTCACAATTTAATGACCAAAACTAAACTCGGTAAACTCCTAATTTGCTGCTTATTAGGGGTGTAACAGTACACAGATGTCACGGTCGGTACGTACCCTGGTTCAGGGGTCACGATTCGATACAATTTCGGTACAACAGGAAAAAAACAACAACAAATCTACTATGCTAAGTTTCTTTTCATTTATTGAACAGACTGTAGTACAAATTACATTTTTTCCACCTAGATGTGAAAATACTAAATATTATATCAAATTATAATATTATATACATATACTATATACAGGGGTTGGACAGTGAAACTGAAACACCTGGGTTTAGACCACAATTAGTATGCCGTTTGGCCTCCTTTTGCAGCCAATACAGCATTATTTCATCTTGGGAATGACAAATACAAGTCCTGCACAGTAGCCAGAAGGATTTTGAGCCATTCCTTTCGCAGAACAGTGGCCAGGTCGCTATGTGATGTTGGTGTATGAAAACATTTCCTGACTCGCTCCTCCAAAACACCCCAAAGTGGCTCAATAATATTCAGATCTGGTGACTGTGCAGGCCATGGGAGATGTTTAACTTTACTTTCATGTTCATCAAATCACTCTTGTCACCAGTCTTGCTGTGTGTATTGGTGCATTATCATCCTAATACACGGCACCACCTTCAGGGTACAATGTTTGAGCTATTGGGTGCACAAAGTCAACCTTCACACTCTGCTCTTATTGGTGGAATGTGCGATCAGTAAAGACTGGCCACCAGGCTGCATAAATATAGCCATGAAACCTCCAACACTATATTGGCCAGTGTTTCAGTTTCATTGTCCAACCCCTGTATATATATATATATATATATATATATATATATATATATTATCTGCAGTACATATATACATACAAGGAATAAATACATGAAATTTGAAATATATTTGATTTAGTTAATAGAAAAACAAGGGAAAAAACTGTGACACGTAACGTAGCCTATATATGCTGTTTCAGTTCATTTTTGTAACAGAAAGGAAACTGGAAATAGAAGAAAGCGACATCCTATTGGTTTATTTTACAAAAGACCTTTTACAGTGATGCATTATTAATAAGACAGTAAATGACAGCGTTATAAGTTGATTTTGCTGGTATAAGGAAACAGTTGAAGTAATCGCGCTGTCGCGCACACACACACAAAACATAAGTTCCAGGCTTCCAGCATTGCTAACTTGACAGCGCAGTTGATAACGTTACTTCATCAAAATAAAATACAGTGAACCAAACATCAGTGTGCCTGCCTCATTCTCTGTCACCGTTGGAACGCGACTGAAGTACAAAGCCTATAAAGATAGAAAGAATGCGTTACTACAGGTGGTTTGTCCGGCCCACTCACCTGTGTGTAATAGTTTAGCATTTAGATACATCACAAATATGGAAATATTATAAAATATTTGAATTTGTACCGAATAAGAGAGGTGGGATACAAGAGCACAAAGCTCCATTTTGCAAACAGTTGAGTGTGCAAGCCTTTAAAGTAACATTAGACTCCTTTGTCAGTGAGAGACGAGTTCAGAATCAGCATATGATCACTGTCTAGTGGTCTTTGTTTATGCCAAGTCTGTTCACATCAAGTCAAGTTTATTTTTAGTCAACTCACGTCATTGTTTAATGTTTAGCAACTTCTTGAATGTAATAAAAGCTGCACTTGGGTTCTCTTCATCTCAGCTTCAGTGGGCTCATTACAGTATGTAAAACTGAAAAATGTGAAAAAATGTGCCAGTGGAGAAATACACCAAGATATATTTTCTGAAAATAAGTCAAAAATGAAAATTACTCCATGATTTACTCTCCCTCAAGCCATGCTAAGTGTATATGACTTCGCTCTTTCAGATGAATACAATCAGAGTTATGTTAAAAAATGTCCTGGCTCTTCAAAGCTTTATAATGGCAGTGAATGGGTGCTGAGATTTGGAAGTCCAATAAAGTGCATCCATCCATCATCATAAAAAAGTGCTCCACACAGCTCACGGGGGTTAATAAAGGCCTTCTGAAGTGGATTGATGCATTTGTAAGAAAAATATCCATATTTAAAATTTTATAAACTGTAATCTCTAGCTTCCGCTAACTGTCGTACGTGCGTTCACTAGAGTTGACGTAGGATGTAGGCGTAGCGTAAGCTCTGGTTAGAATATGCTAGTCTCATGAGAACCAAGTTTTGTTTAGAGCAAAGTAAAACCAGTCTCCTCTAGGCTTATATCGAAATCCTCTGACATTTTTCTTTACAGATCTTCGTTTTGTACTTCTAATTCATGACTGGTGTTTTGTTTTGTTCTCTCTATCTACTCTTCCGGGTTCGCCAACTCGTTCGCCTTCATTTCAGAAGGCCTTTATTAACCCCTGGAGCTGTGTGGAGCACTTTTTTTATGATGGATGGATACACTTTATTGGACTTCAAAATCTCAACAGCCATTCACTGCCATTATAAAGCTTGGAAGAGCCAAGAGATTTTTTTAATGTTACTCGCTTGAAAGAAGAAGGTCATATACACCTGGCTTGAGAATGAATAAATCTGTGGGTGAACTACTGTAGGCCTTTAATATCCTTAATATCAATGCTGCTTCTCAAGCAAATTGACCTTGTTTCTAGGATTTTGAGATAATTAACTGGAAGTGAAGACAAAAGTACTCATTAAAGCAATAGTTCAGAAATAACTTACTCACCCTCAGGCCATCCAAGATGGAGATTAGTGTGTTTCTTCATTGGAACAGATTTGGAGAAATTTAGCATCATATGACTCTCTGCAGTGAATGGGTGCCGTCAGAATGAGAGTCCAAACAGCTGATAAAAACACTCGAGTCAATCAAACATCTTGTGAAGTGAAAAGCTGTGTGTTTGGAAGAAACAAATCCAGTGTATTTCATCTCCTGATGTCTTTTTACATCACTTAATGATGAATGTCTTTATTGCAAACATGCAGTTTTTCACTTCACAAGATATTAATTGATGTACTGGAGTGGTGTGGAATACTTATGATGTTTTTATCAGCTGTTTGGACTCTCATTCTGACGGCACCCATTCACTGCAGAGGATCCATTGGTGAGCAAGTGATGTAATGCTAAATTTCTCCAAATCTGTTTTGATGATGAAACAAATGCATCTACATTTTAGATGGCCTGAGGCTGGTGAGAAAATTTTCAGCTAGTTTTAATTTTTACGTAAACTATTCCTTTAAGAACAGGATAATTGATATTGTAAGAGTGGGGGCAAAACATCTTCCGAAGACAATGCTGTAAATCATCAGATGTTCCCCTGATGGGGGTATGGCTGGTATCTAATCACTGCAGCCTGTTTTGAGAAATGAGACACGCTGGTGCTCAAGAGGACTGTGATGTCTGGGCAAATACAACAGCTCAGACTGTCTCTCCCAGTTTTCCAGAGTGTGTGTGGGAATGCGGGTATGTGCGAACGATCACAGATGCGGTCGCTGATACGCCTTGACAGTGTTTTGGCAGAACAGTTCTGCCATGAGCAAACACATTGAGCTTCAAATGCGGGGGTCTTTGTGCTTTCCGCAGGGCCGTTCCTCGCTTTTTGTGTTAGCTAGTGCTACAGGCTCTTCAGGCCTGTCTAGTTGTGCTCTCATCAGCAGATCAAGTTCATGCTATCGGTCCAGCTTCTTTTAGTCCCATCTCTGTTTTTCTCATCTGTCTCAGGCCTCCAGTTGATTCACACAACTCCCGCCCACCGGTTCCAGCTTTACCAGCACGAGCGGCCCAATAGCCGGAGGCCCAGCGGCCCAGCGGCCCAGCGGCCCGGCGGTATTTCCGCCCTTTTTGCTGAGGTATGACACATGTTTTTACATACTGCATGAGAAAGCGCTCAGCTCAGTGTGGGAAACATACATTCCACACCCTGCTGTTGACCTGCATGAACTCACACACACACACGTCTCAGCACTGACTTCAGCCAAAGGAAGAGGAAGTCTGACCTTCTCAGCTGACAAGGTCAAAAACACACACACACACACACACACACACACACATTTACATGCTGGGAACACAGATGCAAAAGCTCTGGACACATGTGAGACTGGCCATGTGTTCAGAGTGGAATATGATACACGACTGAAAAGATTGAGACCACACTAGCCATCACAGGAGGTTTGGAGACAATGGGTTTCTGAAAGTGGTCTTTAAAAAAAATAATAATAATAAAATAAAATAAAATAAAACATTTTTTCTGAAAGGCAAAATATACACAAAAACTAAACTTTTATGTTAAAAATACTGAAAGGTCTGAAAGATTTTTGTGATGTTTTTGAAAGACATCTCTTATATTCATTTGATCAAAAATACAGTAAAAACTGTAATTTTGTGAAATATCATTCTATTCTGTATATTTTCTATTATAATATATTTAGCATCATTATGCCAGTCTTCTAATGTGCTGATTTGCTGCTCAAGAAATATTTCTTACTATCGTCAGTGTTGAAAACAATTGTACTGATTATTATTTTTGTGATACATTATTTTTTCAGGATTCTTTGATGAATAGAAAGTTCAAAAGAACAGCATTTATGTGAACTTTTGTAACTTCATTAACATCTTTACTGCCATTTTGATCTTTTAATTTAATGCTTCCATGTTAAATAAAAGTATTAATTTCTTACAACAACAAAATATACATATATATATATATATATATATACACACAAGCCGTGTGTATATATTCACAAGCGCGTATTGAACCGTTCGGTAGGACCTCCACGGTTCAATACGCGCTTGTGAATTACGGTTTTGCATTTAAATAACTTCCTTGTTTTATTTCTCTCGGAATTTGCTGTATATGTGGCCGCGATTTCACGTGCTGAAATGAGGAAACGCTTCCCCGCTTATATTTGAAAAAGCAACACACGCAGAGCATCTTCCACTGTAATGACATGCAATGATAAGCCTTTTTAAACCTGTTGTCCAACGAAAGTTATAAAAACAAAAGTTATAATAAAAACATTATAACTTGTTTTTAATTCACAACATCAGTCGAGTGTTTGAAATAACTTCCTTATGTGATCTGATGTGGATTCGTATCACAGAATGAGGCAGACAATAAATTCTATGCTCATATTCAATGTATGTCCGAACCGAACCGAAAACCGTGGCTAAAAACCGAGGTACGTATTGAACCGTGGACTAACTGTATTGTTGCACCCCTAATATACACATATTAATGCATATGTATGACATCTGTTAACCATGTAA
Organism: Labeo catla; assembly: GCA_012976165.1. Lineage (NCBI taxonomy): Eukaryota > Metazoa > Chordata > Actinopteri > Cypriniformes > Cyprinidae > Labeo > Labeo catla. The sequence goes on from VONZ01000411.1 coordinate 462,558, forward strand.
AATAACTGTTTTTTATTTTGATTAGGAAAATGTGCACAAACACATTATTTTGTGTTTGGAGAAGAATGAAGGGAACAAAATTGTGTGATTTTTCCAATATAAACGAATAAAATTACAAAATATGCACAGAAGTGTCTTTTTAATTCAGGAGTTCAGTTTAGGATAATATGGAAGCCCGTTTCTGCCACTGAATAAAACATAAAAACACAATTTCACAATTATGACTTTTTTTCTCAGAATTACATGATACAAACTTGCAATTCTGACTTTTTCCCCAACTGCGTGTTATAAAGTCGGAATTGTGAGATATAAACTCATAACATAAAGTCAGATTTTGAGGGAAAAAAGACTTTTATATCTTAAAATTCTGACTTTATAACTCGCAGTTTTGTGTTTATATCTTGCAATTCTGACTTTTTCTCACAATTTTGACTTTTTTCTCAGAACTGTGAGATATAAACTTTCATTGTGACTTATAAAGTCCAATTCTGAGGGGAAAAAAGACTATGTTCTCACAATTGCGAGTTTATATCTCAAAATTCGGACTTTATAACTCGCAATTGCATGTTTCTATTTCATAATTCAGAGAAAAAAGTCAGAATTACGAGATATAAACTCACAGTTGTGAGAAAAAATCAGAATTATTTCGCAATTGGTCTGAATTGTGAGACAAAAAGTCGCAATTACCATTTTTAATTACTTCTTTTTTTAATTCAGTGGCGGAAATAGGCTTCCACAGGATTACATGTTCAATAATATCAACACTTTTTCACTTCTTAAAATTCTAATCTGTTCTTCTAATAACTGTAGATATATGCTCATATTTAATAGTTTTTTGCATAACTAATACATTTGGTGAGAGGTAATACATATACATGCAGCTTGGAGTTTTTTCAAGTGATAATTAGTATCATAAAACAACACGTGTTATTAAGTCAAGTGTAGATTATGCAACACGTGGGACATTTCAGTGATTGACTCTTGTGTGTCTGAAAATGAATCAGTTACTTGCTCATGCTGTACAAATACTGGCTGGCATGACGTTAGAGTGCTGTGGCTGGTCACCAAAGCGTTGCTATACAGTTGCTAGGGTTGTCTGGATAGTTGCCAAGTCCTTGCTAAGTTGCAGCTTCCAGTCATAAGAACCTTCAATTCTGTCTGATATTCTTATGTTAGTCTATGTTAATGCACATCTGTGGGATTTTGGTGCACATTTTCTTGTCAGTCAGGTGAATCACCAAGCACATCTGTCTGAATGGTTTTAGGTATCATTCATAGCTGTAACACAAACAGTGTGGGAGTAGTTAAATGCAAAAATATTGGTAAAATCATTAAAATCCGCAACAGAATAAAAAAATTTAATAAAATAAATAATAATTGACACTGTTTAGCTCACAATTCAGACTTTTTTTTTCAGAGGCGGACAGTAGTGAAGTATTTTTACTTTACTTACGTAAATTCAGAGTAGTTTATTAGAGTGTTTTTTCTTTGGAAAACAGCATGCACAACAGCTGCACTACATTTCATAAATAAACATTGTTTGTTTTACCTTTAATACTTAAGGACATCAAAAATGTAGTACTTTCTTGTATTGAAGTAAATCTTTGAATTACTTTTACTTGAGTAAAAGTAAGAAAGTAATATATTTCTAAAGTAATTAAGTATTAAAAGATATTTAATATGAAATGTAGTGCAGCAAAAAGTACAATATTACGCTCTGGAATGTGTTTTCTAAAGAAAAACAGTCTGATAAAGTACAAGACAATTGAAAAGTACTTTTACAGCAGAGTAAAACTGCTTCACTACTGTCCACCTCTGCTTTTTTATTCTTGCAATTCCAAGTTTATAAGCGCGAATTGCAACTTTTTATATCATAATTCTGAATTTTCTTGAAATTTCTTATTTTCCTTCAATTTGTGAGAAAAAAACATCAATTGTGAGATATAAACTACCGGTTTATACCAGAGAAGATAAGTCTAAACTTTGAGATACAAATGTGCTATTTCAAGTAAAACGGCAGATTTGTAAGATAGAAAGTAGAAATTAATTGTAGTTTTAATTTTTGTAGTGGAAAAAATCTTAATTGTGAGATAAAAACTCAGAATTTAGAGAAAAAAAGTCAGAACAGATGTAAACTCAGTATTATAAGCTCTGTATTGTGAGAAAAAGTCTGTATTCTGAGTTTATATCTCTTCTTAGAATAAAAAAATAAAAAATTAATTTTTCAGAAATTGCAATTGCAAGAAAAAGTCAAAATGGCATAAAAAGTTATGGAAGCCCATTTCCGCCACTGAATAAAAAATGTAAAAAAAAAATTAAAATTAAAAAATAAAAGGTAATTGCGATTTTTTTTTTTTATTTTACAGTTCAGACTTTTTTTCTCGCATTTGCAAGTTTACATCTCGCAATCATGACTTTCGTTCTCAGAATTGTGAGAAATTCTGCAATTCTGAGAAATTAAGTCATATGTGTGATATAAACTCACAATTGCATGAAATAAAGTTAGAATTGTGAGATAAAAACTCACAATTCTGAGAACATATCAGTCTTTTTTCCCCCTCAAAACTTGACTTCATAACTCGCAGCTGAAAGTTTTTATCTCACTATTCTGACTTTAGTACATTTCTATCATGCAATTCTGAGAAAAAATCAGAATTGTGAATTTATAGCTTGTAATTCTGACTTTATAACTCACAATTGTGACTTTATATCTTACAATTCTGAGAGGAAAAGTCAGAATCGTGAGATAAAAAGTCACAATAACCTTTTTTATTTTTTATTTAGTGGCAGAAACAGGCTTCAATGAAAAATTGCAGTTAAGGCAGAAGAATAGAATTGTTAGATGTAAATAGAGAATAAAGAATGTGAAAATTGTAAGATGGGAAAAAAAATGGCACAGTTGTAAGATATAAGCTCAGAACTGTAAAGTGTCAACTCAGAATTGTGAAAAACAATGTCTGAATTCTGAGATAAAAAGTCACAATTACTTTTTTAATTCTCTGGCAGAAATTAGCTTCCATATTTAACTAACTAGGAACAATCTAAATAGATTAAATTCTTTTGAAAACTAATCAAAACTGTTATTGCAGAATATCTGCTGTTAATGCAGCCATGAATAGAACGGAATTAAAGTGTTCAATCTCGTCATCATTTTGGCCACTGAAGGCAGGCAGATGGACTCTGAATGACTGTAGGTGATGATACACCGAGATGAATCTCACCCTCAGCAATACTGGAAATGAACAATTGGCCAAGACGCTTTCATATTTTCCCTTCTATGACAGTATATCAGTACGCCACTTATAATCTAAGGAAAAAGGTGTCAACAGATAATTTCAGAAGTGTTTTTATAGCGCCTTTCAAAATCTCCAGCAAGGACAAAAGCTTTGTGGCACAGAGGGGTGCTGTTATGTAACGAACAATGATGAATTAAACAGTGAATCAAATGAATCAAAAGTGAATTAAAGTGACGGCCTCAGACAGCGCAGTGTGCATTAAAATGAGGTCATTTCTGGCAGAGGCACTAATTCAGATGTGTTCAGATGTGTGATGGGCGGAAAGAAGAAATCAGTTTCCCACACGTACAGAACTTCAACACTCTCTCTATTCCCCGTAGATTCACGCTGTGCATTAACCAGCAGCTGGACTTTAATTAGACCCATCGGCCAGATGGATGCAGGTAGATTCATTAATAGAGGCCGAAACACACGTGACTACAAATTTGTGTGTAAATAGCTGAAATTGACAGGCAGTTTTTATAAAATGTAGTTTGATCATGTTCTCAGTTGTTGAAAATCAAGTACAAGTGCACATTCAATACAATTAAATGCACTTCTTTTTCACAAGGGTCAAAACATCTCTTTTTGTGTTGCGCATTAGATGGAAAATCATACTGTTTTGAAATGGCATCAAAAGTGAAAAAACTAACAACATTTTGCAAACTATTTCTTTAAAAGAAATTACTGTTTCTGAAATAATATATAGAGAGATTGTTGTAAAAGGCAATGCTAAAAAAATTAAACTCCAGATGGCACAGGCTGATGGGTCTTTAATGCAAACGTCTCGGTTACGTATGGTAACCCTCGTTCCCTGATGGAGGGAACGGAGACGTTGTGTCGAGTAGTGTACGACACTAGGGGTCGCTCTTGAGAGCCCAAACACCTCTGACAGTTTTGAGAAAGGCCAATGAAAATTGGGTGTGCAGATTCGCACAGCTGGCCACGCCCCGGACATCCGGGTATAATAGGGCAGCGTGTGCATCTGCTCACTCTTTCTGATTCTGAGGAGCCGAGCGTCTCAGCTCACTCAGAGGCGGACCAGAGATGTGGCATGGGAGACACAACGTCTCCGTTCCCTCCATCAGGGAACGAGGGTTACCATACGTAACCGAGACATTCCCTATCTGTCATACACTCCGAGTTGTGTCGAGTAGTGTACGACACTAGGGGTCCCCGTAAAAACACGCCACATGTCTGACCGCGTCACGAGAGACAAGTGCAGAAGTAACAGGGCAACGTGGTAATGTAAGTGCAGCTCACCTCCTCTGTGACCATCCAACGTTAATGTAAGGGCACCTCACCTCCTCTGTGACCATCCAACGTCCAAGGACTGACCTGTACAGCGGGGTCCTGCAGCCGGGCCTCCCTCAAGGGCGGCTGAGTGTCTTGAGATCGTTGGGAAAAATGCCTGCTCCCGAAGGAAAGACATTACGGAGTTCACGACCTGCCCGACAGGGGGGGTTAGAGTGACATAGTTAGACATGGGACCTGAGGTGGGTCTCACACCCGGGAAGACAGCCAGACTCAGATCCTAGAGAACCTGTTCTCAGGGAAAACACCGCACCACAAGAGTTATAGGTGGAAATACACATATGGGGCCACATAAGGGGCCACTACATATGGGGCACAATCCAATCAAAATAAGGGTATTCATACCTTGTGAAGGGATTCCATAGCGAGTTTCTCCGCTAAACTCTGCCATGTGCAGAAGTGCCAAAGATGGAGATGGTGTCCAGGGTTCGCATCAGGAAACCTACTGAAACTCAGCAGCGTAATCACCATTAGGGGAAGCGCTTTATGCAAGCTCTACACCAACCAGTGTGCTGAGTCAAGAGTTAGCAATCAAGACTCTAGCTGACACTGGTTCCGTGCGCAAATTATAAAATCTGGCAAATGTGTTAGGTGTAGCCCAACCAGCAGCTCTACAGATGTCTGTTAATGAGGCCCCATTCGCCAGGGCTGCTGAGGCAGCGATGCCCCTGGTTGAGTGGGCTCTTACCTCCAGAGGGCAGGGTAGGCCTCTGGCCAGGTAGGCCATACGGATCGCGTTTACCAGCCAATGGGAGATCCTCTGTTTGGAGACAGCTTTCCCCTTCTGCTGTCCTCAGTAACAAACAAAGAGCTGCTCCGAACGTCTGAAGGGCTGCGTTCGTTCCATGTAGATGCGCAGGGCACGGACTGGGCATAACAAGGTCAGGTTGGGGTCATCTTCCTGGGAAGAGAGAGCTTGCAAGGTCACTACCTGATCTCTGAAGGAGTGGTGGGGACCTTGGGCACATATCCAGGCCGGGGTCTCAAGACAGCGTGAGAATCCGCTGGTCCGAATTCCAGGCACGAACTGTTCACGGAGAGGGCTTGGAGGTCTCCCACTCTTTTGATGGAAGTGAGCGCAGTCAAAAGAGCCGTCTTGAAGGAGAGAGCATTGAGTTCGACTGACTGAAGGGGCTCGAATGGATCTTGTTGTAGACCTTGGAGAACCACAGCAAGATCCCAAGAGGGGATGAGATGCGACCGAGGAGGGTTTAGCCTCCGGGCTCCTCTAAGAAACCTGATTATCAAATCGTGTTTCCCCACCGATCTGCCCCCCACCAAGTCATGATTAGCTGATATAGCTGCGACATGGACCTTGAGTGTTGAGGCAGACAGGTGCCTGTCCAGGCCTTCTTGAAGGAAGGATAACACTGATTTGATGCCACAACTCCGTGGGTCCTTCCCGTGGGAAGAACACCAGTTCACAAAGATGCGCCATCTTAGGTCACACAGCCGTCTGGTAGAGGGGGCTCTTGCCTGTATAAGTGTGTTTACCACTGAAGGTGAAAGGTCTCTGAAGTCCTCCTGGTCACGTCCAGGGACCAAAGGTGGAGGTTCCAGAGATCGGGGCGCGGGTGCCAAATTGTGCCCTTCCCCTGAGAAAGGAGGTCCTTCCTCAGAGGAATGCGCCAGGGAGGGGCTGATGCCAGGAGCACCAGGTCCGAGAACCAGGTTCTGTTGGGCCAGAAGGGGGCCCCCAAGAGAATCTGTTCCTTGTCCTCCCTGACTTTGCACAAGGTTTGTGCAATGAGGCTCACTGGGGGAAACGCATACTTGAGCCGGCCCCTCGGCCAACTGTGTGCCAGTGCGTCTATACCGAGGGGGGCCTCGGTTAGACCGTACCACAGCTGGCAGTGGGTGGATTCCGGTGAGGCAAAGAGGTCTACCTGTGCCTGGCCGAATCGATCCCAAATCAGTTGGACCGACTGGGGGTGGAGTCTCCACTCGCCTCCAAGCGAAACCTGTCGTGACAGGGAATCGGCCATACGATTGGCTTCGCCCGGAATGTGAGTGGCTCGTAGAGACTTGAGTCTGTGTTGACTCCAGAGCAGCAGGTGGCGGGCTAGTTGTGACATGCGAAGGGAGCGTACACCGCCCTGGTGGTTGATGTAGGCCACAGCCGCAGTGTTGTCGGACCTGACCAACACGTGCTTGCCCTGAATCATAGGTCGGAACCTCCTCAGGGCCAGGAGCACTGCCAACAACTCCAGACAATTTATGTGCCAAAACAGTCGGGGGCCTGTCCAGACCCGGAAGCTGCCTGCCCGTTGCAGGTGGCACCCCAGCCTGTCTTGGAAGCATCTGTGGTGACAACGATGCGTCTGGACACCTGTTCCAGGGGAACTCCTGACCGTAGGAACATAATGTCTGTCCAAGGGCTGAGTGTCTGGCGACACGATGGTGTGATGTTCACTCGAAATGTGCCTTGATGCCACGCCCACCTGGGGACTCGAGTATGAAGCCAGTGCTGCAGCGGTCTCATGTGCATCAAACCCAGTGGCGTGACCGCGGCTGAGGATGCCATGTGCCCTAGGAGCCTCTGAACCTGTTTTAGGGGGACCGCTGACCCGCATCTGAGTGTTGCCACACACCTCAGAACTGACTGTGCACGCTCTGGGGAGAGACGCGCAGACATACTAACCGAGTCCAGCTCTACGCCGACAAAAGAGATCCTCTGTGCCAGGGAGAGTTTGCTCTTTTCCCAGTTGACCCGAGGTCCCAACTGGGCCAATGGTTGAGAACCATGTCCCTGTGTACGCAACCCATATCCCACGAGTGAGCTAGGAATAGCCAGTCGTCAAGATAATTGAGAATGCGGATGCCCACTACCTTCGTAAAGGCGCAGGGCGGCAGGGATAGGCCGCAGGGGGAACCTTGTACTGATGAGCCTGATCTCGAAGACAGAGTCTTGGAGGATCAAGACATGATAGTACGTGTCGCTCAGGTCCAATGCCATCAACCAATCTTAAGCCCTGACACACAAGGAATGGGTGTTCAAGGGCTAATGTTTGAACGGGAGCTTGAGAAAGGGCCCGATTCAAAAACCTCTGTTTTAAGATTGGTATGAGTCAACCACCCATCTTGGTACAATGAAGTAGGGGTCGGCAAACCCTTTCCTTCATTTTGGCTGAGGGGATAGGATCTATCGCACCCTTCCCAGGGGGGCTGCGATCTCCGCTTAAGGGACCATAGCATTCTTGCCCTGAGTCGATTTATAAGAGAATGCCGTAAACCTTAGCGGATGCCTTGCAACCTGAGTTGCATAGCCAAGTCAGGTAGTTCTGAGAAGCTTCAGGTCTCAGGGAACTATACCCGACATACCTGGAATGGGAATGTCGTGGCTGAATAAGGCAGAGAACGCCGTGTTTGGAGATGAAGCCCCAAGAGCGCGGTGTGTCTTTGCCATTATTGCCGAATCCATCTCTCATCCCCGGGTCGAGAGTGGAACTGGACGGGTCAGCTAGCCCGCCTGCTCTGGATTGCTCGTCAGAAGAAAAACTAGAAGCCTAACGAGGGTTCTAGCAAGCCTACCGACAAGCTTGTGTTGCCACCTTCCCACAAGATCTCTGACCGCTGGGCGGTCAGGCCGGAGGCCCGGCTGTCACGGGGCCTCAGGAGTTCTATAGGGGACCGTCCGTGGCGACGAACAGACAGGAGTAGTTGGGGGTAGAGGGCCGGAGCCCTGACCCGCGGCTCTGTCTGCTCCTACCGTGAAGGACTTTCGCTGCAAATTCTATCACGGTGTTGCCAGAAGGACCAACCTGGGAAATGGGGGGTAAGAAGCGGACTTCAAATTTCCCGCATTTCTGACAGGTGCAGCCAGGTGGCGTTTCTGGACCAACAAGTAGACATCGCCCTTCCTAGAGCGTGTGCCACGACCCACAGCTCTAGGTTGGAACCACCCTCGTACTGAGCTCGCAACGCCACGGCCTGAACGCCCAGAGGATGGCCGTGGTATGTAAGGCGGACGCAGCCTGTCCAGAAGCCATGTAAGCCTTGCCCGGAAGAACCTACAGGCCCTGAACGGGAGTTCTGGAAGGAATCCCACAAGCGGCGGCGATTAGCAGGGAGTACACTGCAATCGCCCCCTCCGCCTGGGGGAACCTCTGAAACCCCCTCGCTGGACCCCCATCGAGAGTGGTGAAGGAGGAGAAGTTGGTTTATCACGTTCTGACCATTTCTTTAAATGGGCTTTCTGCGATTTCACCGACTTCTCGTGCACTTCCGGGAAACAGACACTGGAAACGAGCGTACAGGTCGTTACCCAGATGTCTATTAACCAGCCCCTTCTTGGCTGCCCGTTTCAGGCATGGCCGCCATTTTTTTGCATCCACCTCAAACTGAGAATCAGTCCCCCGTAGAGGCTTGCTCAGCTGAAGTTTCTGCTTCAAATAGTTCACGCCCTTCCTTAGCGATGCTGCCGCTAACCATTTCCGCCCAATTAGGAGTTCTGAATAAGAAAGTCAGCTGTACTGAGACAGACTAACAAACTTGTCCGGAAACTCAATCGAGGGACGCACGAAGCGAGGGGTTTGCGGGGTTTTCACCCGGCAATACCTTCCTTGCTTTGTAATGCTCGTCACCAACGCACATCGCAACGGCCTCGTACCCGGAAGTAGAAGGACCGGAGCGGGTAGCAGTCGGGAACGTAAGCATACGGCTCGTGCGCCCAGGTCATGTTTTCGCCGGCAAAACATGAATCAACAACAAGCACTGCATCGGCGTGAGAATCTCAACACTGAATACAACGGTCGCGTTGATCGTTTGGATCGAGGGACGCGAGGAGCGAGAGGTTTGCGGGGTTTTCACCCGGCAGCACATCGCTACGGCCTCGTACCCGGAAGTAGAAGGACCGGAGCGGGTAGCAGTCGGGAACGTAAGCATACGGCTCGTGCGCCCAGGTCATGTTTTCGCCGGCAAAACATGAATCAACAACAAGCGCTGCATCGGCGTGAGAATCTCAACACTGAATACAACGGTCGTGTTGATCGTTTGGATCGAGGGACGCGAGGAGCGAGAGGTTTGCGGGGTTTTCACCCGGCAGAGCCTTCCCTGCTTCCTAATGCTCGTTACCGACGCACATCGCAACGGCCTCGTACCCGAAAGTAGAAGGACCGGAGCGGGAAGCAGTCGGAGTGAGCCGCGGCTTCACGTAAAGCACGCGGCTGACGAGCAAGCGCGTCCATGATCGAGCTCTCGCAAGCAAAACATGAGTCAACAACAAGCGCTGCATCAGCGTGAGCATAACTCAACACTGAACACAACGGTCATGTCGATCGTTTGGGAAGGTAAGCCGCAACCAGGATGACACGGAGGGAAAGATATGTTAACCAACACACAATCCTACCGTGCCAGCTCTATCAGAGAAATCACCCTAGAAGGAAGATTGCTCTTCAAGATCGCCGTCGACGCACCCAGGGGACTCTCACAACACAGGCTGTGCTAGAGAGGGAGAGACCGCTGTCTGTGCTGCAGATCCAACGACGAGAGAGGTGAATGTTGCTGCATCTCACGCAGAGACGCTGCATTCGGCTCCGAAGAACAGAACGAGTGAGCAGATGCACACGCTGCCCTATTATACCCGGATGTCCGGGGCGTGGCCAGCTGTGCAAATCTGCACACCCAATTTTCATTGGCCTTTCTCAAAACTGTCAGAGGTGTTTGGGCTCTCAAGAGCGACCCCTAGTGTCGTACACTACTCGACACAACTCGGAGTGTACGACAGATAGGGAACCTATACATCTGAGCCTGATAAAAATGCATTTTTTAAAGAAAGACGTCAGATGGATTTAGCTGGTTTTGCATCTGAACTCTTCGTATACTGATCATATCATATTATAAGAATGCTCTTTTTAGTGGCTAAAACTGATTATTATTGTATATAATCAGGTCAAATGAAGGTAATATAAGAGCTCTGTTTATTACAATAAATAACTGATTCTCTTCCCATTTACACACCAGATCTATGTTACAACTTTCTGATCTTTTTTAATACTAAAATTGACCATATTCACCACCAACCAAATTCTCAAAATAATATAACAAGTGATCAGTTGTATCTATTTTATGATTATCTCCTTCTTCCATTTTGTAGTTTTGAGCTTCCAGCTGTTGAGAAAATTGCCACATTGCTACCTTCGTTATCCAGTGTAATAACAGATATCATACACTCTTCCCTTGCCTCAGGTGTTGTTCCTTTATCTTTCAAGACTGCTGTAATAACTTAAAGGCTTAAGAAATTTGGTGGTGACTGTAATAATTAATCCACCTTTCATCAAAACTATTTTTCCTGGAGTGAGAAAATTAATGAAGTAAATGATTTTAAACTATGCTTTCATTTTGATATACACATTTACTTTAAAGGGGTGCTATTATGCTTTTTCACTTTTTGAACTTTAGTCAGTGTGTGGTGCATAAAAAAGATCTACAAAGTTCCAAATCTCAAAGTTTCCGAAGGAAATATTTCATTTTTTAAAAAATCCCTTTTCAAGAGCTACAATGAACGGCTCCTTTGGATTACAACCTTTGTTTTCCCTATGCAATGATGTCACAATGCAGTCCATTAGAATATCATTAAATTAAATCCCGCCCACGGAAATTCGAATTGTTGGAGGGAGGGTAGAGAGGGGTTGGGGGATTAGCCTAACTTTAGCGATGCAACGCGGAGAAACCGCTTCAACGAGCCACAGCGCGGTGGGTATCAACACAAGCATTGACTACTTAGAGTGACCACTTCAGAGCTGTAACACGCCGCAGACGTGTGCAGTACAGGGGGCGAAACACACGCCGAAGCTGCGATCTACTCCGGTTGCCGTGTTGGAGCCGTAACGCGCTGCAGACATGTGCAGTGTGCGGTAAGAGACTTATTCATCATACAGTGTAAATAGCTTCACTTATAACCCAAGTGTTTTTTATATGCATAAACTTGCACAAGAATAGGCTAAGCTAATCAGTGTTGATGTTCTTTGATAATCTTAGGCTGCTTTTATCCTTATGCTGGAGCTGGTTTTGGGCAATGAAACTAAGCATGTAAATAATTAAATACATTAGCACGATAATATCATGTATTCGCAATCTCACAGGCTGATGATAACACCCAACACTACTGTAGCGTATTATTTACTCACCCTCAATGCATCCTAAGTGTATATGACTTCCTTCTTTCAGATGAATGCAATCGAAGTCATATTAAAATTTATCCTGGCACTCCCAAGCTTTAGAACGGCATATACGGGTGTTTCTCTTCATCAGTCCAAAACAAGTCCAATACTATGCATCCATCCATAATAAAACGTGCCTCACATGGCTCTGGGGGGTTATTAAAGGTGAATCAATACGTTTTTTTAAAGAAAAATATCCATAGTTAAAACATAACAATTATTTTAATCTTGTACATGGAGCTTGCTTCTTTGACAAGGCGCATGGCAGTACTGAAATACCGTCTAAGCTGTTCGCCAATCGCAACGCAGTGGGACAGCTAACCAATCACAACACATTTCATTTTTTGGAAGGCGGGCCTTCATTAAACCCGTAACTACCCGGGCCTTATGTGCCAGGCTGGCAGAAAAGTATTGTAATAATCTAAAATATGTTAAAAATAATGAGAACCACCAAGCATGAAAGCATGTTCTAGTACAAATATATGATTAATAGGGATGTCACAATACTCAATATAATATCAAACTGTTCGGTACAACATTTTGCATTTGAATAATTTCTTTAAGTTTTATTTCTCTCAAAATTTGCTGTGTGTGTGTGCCTGTGATTTCATGTGCTGAGATGAGGAAACGCCTCCCCGTTTATTTTTGAAAAAGCAACACTTGCAGAGCATTTTCCCTTCTAATGAAATGCAATGATAAGCCTTTCTAAACTTGTTGTCCAACAAAAGAGAACATTATAACTTATTTTTTTACAGCATCAGTTGAGTGATCAAGTTTCGAACCGAAAACCATGGTTAAAAACCGAGGTACATATTGAACCATGGACTAACTGTTTTGTTGCATCCCTAATCATTAACATATTTTTTTTTTGCTTCACATTAATTTTTCTAATTTAATGGGAACAACTCGGTAAACATTAAATTAACATCATGATATTTTTTCAATGTCCTCTACCCATTTTGTCACATCGGTTTTCCATAAACTGCAGATCTCATGTTATGAGAAAATATTTTTAGCGAGAACAATGATTAATGATTTGCACTTACTTCAATGTTATGGCAGACACTGCTGGATTTGGTGGTCAAACGTCCATTGCCTGGTTTGAATAGGACCTATGATAGCTTACTGTACAACAGCAACTACATGGAGGTGTTGGTGTCGTGGCATGTGAAGGTATCTCCACAACATTATGACAAAATACCATTGTATTGACTTGACAAAAGCGGTAAGATTTGCATGATTCCTTTATAAAATACTTTTACAATTGTATTTACACTGCAATAAATATAGACCTATCTGTTTCAACTAAAAATAGCTAAAAAGCTGTTCACCTTATAAGCAAAACTGCATACATTTAATTTGATTTGAATTGTTTAAAACAATTGACTACTATTGATTGAAACAGTTGATTTACTATTTGGCCAGTGGAAAAGAATGAGATCAACTCTGTCCTAAAATATTTAAATGGAAACTATTTTAAACAGTTTTGTTTTTATGGATATTTTGATATATTTATTCTAAAACATCACAAGGATACTGAATGATTTTTAGCAATAAAAAAAATTATGCGTATGGAACAAATGGCATTTATAGTCTGTATCTCATATTTGAATATGCATGAAATTTTTACTGCTATGTGGATTACACCCAACTCTATTTGTCCTCTAAACCTAATCCTACTCTTCTTTCCTCTTCTCTTCTGTAATGTTAAGATGAAATCAAAGTTTGGTAATTACTGGAATTTCGTCCATTGATCTCTCCCGTTCTTTATCATTTACACAAGCTTCCTGTTAAATACGGTGTAGAGTTCAAAATTCGTGTAGAATACAAGATTTGTATTCCCACATGCATTCTTAAATCTTCATCATCTGTTTTGCTTGTAATGCCTCCTGTTGGTTTAACCGTGGTCCAAAGTGTTAAGCTGTTCTGCTCCTCACCTCTGGAAACTTTGTATGTGAAACAATTTGTATGTGAAAGTGATTGGCTAAATGTACAAAAAAAAAGCATCAACAGGTGCAGCTTTTTCCCAACAACACATGAGTAATGACTTTATGAAGTTCACACTAACATATAATGAATAGAGTAATGTTTATGCATACTTGGCGTGCTGTCCCCTGCCCCTACAGGTTAGGACAAGAAGTTTTTTTTGATTTGGGATCTCTTACCTAAAATTAAACTATTCCACCTTCTTAAGCTAACCAAAAAACTTACATGAGTGGCTACTGAAATTGCTTCATGCATCAGGCCACATATGCTTTTCTATGTATCCTGGCATCCAAAACCAAATTAGACAAAAAAGGGTCTGGTAGAATCCAGACACTTTGTTCCAAACACAGTACACAAGACTGACTCAATGGAAATGGAAACTAAAGCAATTCGTTGACACATAGAGACAAGAATGTGGCATTAGACACATGGCAGGACAATGCAAACAAAAGGCTTGCACACATTGTTCTCGTGTTCTCACACACAGTTATGAGAAGGAGACAAAACAAGTAAACTCAGAGACCAGTCGCCAATAACTAATAATCTCACAAAAGCGACAGTAGCCAGCAAGTGCATTTCTAAGTTTGTACACAAAGTACTACAAAATGAATTTCCTGCAAAAGCCTGTAACTTGCTCAGAACCCTTAGTTTATCTCTCAAAAGTAAATATTTATGTCAATGAACATATCAGTGGCATCAGAATCAGAAGTCTTTGTGTCATAGTTCACAAACAAGTCAACAAGTCAAAATGTTTAGACGTTCTCAATAGACCATGCACTCTGATGGTATTTTCTGACATGTGCTATGGCTGCAGTTTTGATGACAATGCGCATTTAATGTATGGCATACCTGTGTATCAGTTTCAACTTTACAAAGTTAAACATTACTGTAAGTGTGATATTGATTTCATAAGATTGAACCAGATTCACATTTACACTTGTACTGATGGTCTGTCAACAAATTACAGTACAATGTCATTGCAATACAGAAAAAAAGACAAAATATGTAAATGTGTGTTTATATTTTACAGTATGTATCTGTATATTGTATATTTACTGTATATTGTACAATGCAAGTGGATTACTGTATTTTGAAGCATTACAGTAAGTAAACAGTATTACTGTCATGGTGTGGTTCTCAGAGGAAGACAGAAAGCAGGATTGCAGTAAATAAAACAACCTTTTAATAAAACAAAACAAAAGCAGGATTCCACTGTGAAAAGCAAATGAACAGCATGCTCTTAAGCACAAACAACACTAGACAAAGACAAACACAATACCTTAAATACACTGTGACAAGGCTGGTGCAACACTAATCAATTAAACCATGATACAATAAATAATCATAGCAACAAAGGAAACAGGAACTGGAAACACAAGAACTAAAGGCAGGCAAAATAAAACCAAGAAATATCAAAATAAGAGTTCAAGGACACAGATACAATACAGTGCATATTTTTGGATAACATAACTATTTTGTCTATGAAATGTTTGAAGACACAGTCATTCTTCCAACACTGAAACCACAGCCATTGTAAAGCCATGACTGAGAATATGGTAAACAAAAGAGGCCTCTTTTACCTCTTCCTCTGTTTTACCTCCTTACACTTCTACCACTCATCCTTATTCCACTTCTTCCTCCTAGATGCTGACCCTGGTTGTTTCCTTATTATTCTTCCATTGTCGGAAATTGTAACGCTGTGTTGTGCTACCAAAAAAAAAAAAATCACTACTGTTTATTACAAAAATAAACTGCTTCACGCTCAAAGGTGAATTTATAATGATTTGTGAAACACCAAATTGTCTTTACAGAAATAGTTCACCCAAAAATGAAAATTGTTTTAAACCTGTAAGACCTTCGTTCATCTTCGAAACAAATTAAGATATTTTAGATTAAATTTCGATAGCTTTCTGACCCTGCATAGACAGCAATGCAACTACCACATTCAAGGGCCAGAAATGTAGTAAGGACATCATTAAAATAGTCAATGTAACATCACTAGCTCAACTGTAATTTTATGAAGCTATGAGAATACTTTCTGTGTGCAAAGAAAATAAAAATAATGACTTTATTTAACAGATTCTTGTCAGTCTTCGACATGTGTTCATGAGAGTACCACGACGCATGTGTGTGGTGCTGTTGACACAGGAGCCAGCGATTTATTTTACAAGGGTAAATGGAGTAATGTAATTTTACCACAGGACATCTGTAATATTAATGGCAAGTTTGCACGGGATAAGAAATATCAGTAAAACTACCAGAAGTGGTAACTCCCTGTCGTCATGTGCATTCCACATTGCTTCCTGTGTGTACTATATAGATATAGTATGGTCTGGTCAAACGATTTATTGATTTAAATTAATTAAATTCTGATTGGATTCTGTTGGTAACAGATACATACCTAAAGCTAGCAGAAGGTCTGCCATACACTTGTTACACCGCCTAGAATACAATTAAATGTTTCTTGAAGCACCTCCATACTTGAAAAAACATGGAAAATGGCTCAGGTTACTTAACATAACCTTGGTTCCCTGAAGGGAGGGAATGAGATATTGAGTCATCGCTAGAGGAAATCCCTTTCTCTGAACTTTCCTGAAGCCTCACTGAATCTTGGTATTACACCACAATAGCCAATGGCGTTTGAGTATTTTCCCAGTTGGCGGGCTCAACTCCAAGGCGTCTCCCATCTACACCTTACCATAGAATCTTTTGACTGAGTGGGAGCTTCCTGTAAATGCTGCTGGGATTTTTAACACACTGACTTACACAACATCTTGCTCCCGCGCTTCAGGGAACCAAGGTTACGTTAAGTAACCTAAGCCACTACCTTTTAGGTTGGTCTCTCGACATTGCTCCATCACTAGGGGAACATGTAAATTCCCCACTGTGTAAAAAATCCTGTGGAATCCCTTAGCCCAGCCAATTTAACACGGAGAACACAACATAATTCGCTATGGCTGGATACGGTGAGGCATGCTTGCCCTGCCCCCTCTAGGTCTGGCACCGGATCTGGTTGAAACACCCAGAGAAGCATCTGGCAAGCTGCCAAGATGGTGCCAGTGGCTAAACGCAGTCATTTATGGAGTCATAATAAAGCAGCAATCGAATTGGTTCATACAGTATTTGACCAGCTCACATGAGCAGGTTATATAGACATTGTTAAATAAGATGCAACATTGAAATGGTGCATATAGGGTGAAACACATGCCAGAGAGGGCCACATGCCAACTCAATCGTACAGTGGCTGCTCAGCCGTTTCCCCATGCACAGACAAAACATGCAGTGCGAAGGAGGAAATCTCCAAGTTACAAAGACATACTTTTCATGAAATGGGCTCAAACAACCGATTGGCCAGTCGACTCCTCTGGAGGCATAGGACAGGAAGCTTCCACTATCCAGAGCGACATTCTCTGCTTCGAAACTGGGTGGCCCTTCTTCGCGTCCACAAAGCACATTGGGCCATTTTAGCGTTATCAGCAAGATGTTTTCTGTTATCAGTGAGTCATTTTCCTCCCTGATCTTCTGTAGCACTAGGTGTATTATCTAGATGAAGGAAATGCATATTTGCATCCCGCCAACTAGCAGTTCGACAGCATATCCCCCATCAAGGGCACACTCTTTGGAGAAAAGAATAATGGGCAATGGGCATTCTCTTCTGATGCAAAGTGGTCAATTTCTATTTCATTTGGGGGTACAACCTCCACTCCCTTGGAACAGCAGGTCCATTCCACAGTTCAGTCTGTGGTACATGGACTGCCCAGACTGAAATAAAACTTGATCTACCCAAAGAAGCAGTCACCGTATCATCCTCTGCAGGGCATGTGAGCAAGCTCCTCCTTGATGGTTGATGTATGCCACCACCACTGTATTGTCTGTCCAAATGAGAATGTGGCAGTCCCTCATAAACATCAAGATTTCCTGAAGAGCCCAATGGACAGCCTTGATCTCCAGGCAGTTTATCTGCCACCGTTTCTGGACACTCATCCAAGAGCCAAACGCTAGTCTGCCACTGTAAAGGGCTCCCCAGCCAGACAGCAACATCTGTAGCGATTACTTTCCATCTGACCACTCTGCCCATCGTGACTCCCCACTTGTAGCATGCTGATACATGTGTGTTACCACAATGCGCGCTGTCCCCGCTTTCCATGTGCCCTGTAGCATACGATCTTTTAACCAGTTTTGTAATGGCTTCGTATGCTGCAAACCAGACAAAGCACGCTGCCATCAGACCAAGCAGTCGCTGAAACTATTTCAGAGGAATGGCCCTGCCTGACACAAATGAGGTCAAAGCATTGAGGATGGCTTAAACTCTCTTGTGTTTGGGGTCTTCTAGCACTCCCTGGGACTGAGCGATGATAAGCCAGTCATTGAGGTAGTTTAGCACCTGCATTTAGCGTTGCATTCATGCACTTCGTGAAAGTGCGTGGTGCCAAAGCCAGGCTGAATGGCAGGACTTTTATCTGATAAGCAATGCCCTCAAAAGCAATTCTCTGAGATAAGGGGCTATCCGGATATGAATGTAGGCATCTTTTAGGTCTACCGCTCATGTGCTCAGGTAGCTTGAAAGCACTCTTTTTCTCCAAACAGAAGCATCAGAAACCCTGCTTCTGATCTGCTGGGCACCCAGACTGACACAGACTGCCTTTGTGACATCACAAAGACGTCATCAGCAAGGAGTTACCCAAGGTAAATTCAGGAATTATATTTACTTAATTATTCTGTAAACTGATATGTTATTGCGAATATTATTGTTACTTTTTTATCATTCATCGTTCAACATATTTTATTCACAAGAACAACATAGTGATGAAACGCTATCTGTAGAGCAGTTTGTCCGTTTAGGGCTACTGCAGAGACATACAAAATGTGTAGAGCAGTGAGTCCCCAGGTCTGGAATTAAGAACCACTGCCTTTAAATCAGGGGTGCCCAGACCTGTTCCTGGAGGTCCACTGCAGAGTTTGGCTTCCCTTACGAAAAAGAAGTTAATTCAAGTGTGCTACTTCTTTTAAACTAAAAATAGGAAAGTATACTTTCAGTCTACCTTTTATGTACTATTCAGAAATGTGCTTTATATACTTATCAGAAATATACTTAAAATGACATTAAGTCTGCTTGACTTATACTTGGGAAAAAGTCTAAATATACTATCAATATACTTATACTAAATATACTATACAAATATACTATCAGAGCTATACTTGTGCTCTGAGAATCCGTGTTGTCATTTTTATACACGAGAGATGCTATTACACATCTTCTGTACAGAATTTCCAAAGTGAAGTGAAGAAGAAACCAAAACAGGTGCTTCCACACTGTAAAAAATGCAAATACATATTTTCCATTTTACGAAACAGTCTCAAATATTAAAAAATGCTATTTTCTTGAAACTATATAAAAATCTTTGTCAGACCAACAAAATTACCCCAAATGTTGTCCCAACTTGTCAAACACAGTTGTCTGATAAATTATCCAGTTACTGTTATAGGATTATTGTTTTGCTGTTTGCTGACTTCATTTAAACTTTTTTGTTTATCATTATTGTTAGTTATTTGTTGAACTGTGATGTAAAGATCTCATCTTTTTAATATTTGCTGATTGCCACCATTCTTGAGGGTTGTGTATCTAGTTTTGAGGCCTAGATTCTTTTCAGCCACTTATATCAATTTTCTAGATATCTTAGTTTTGTAAAATGCTTTACAAAAAAAGACAACATTGTCTACATATTAAACTAAGTTATTTATAATGATTTGTATGTTCAAATATTCATATAACAAAATATATACAAATTAATACCTAAATAGGGACATAGTAGTATACTTAAAGTATGATTTAAAGTTAACAAAAAAACAGTGGACAGTTATACATAATCAGTTACCTTCTCTTACTAGAGAAGTGTGAAGTGTATGACATAATATGCCTCTGTAAATAAATACAATTTAAATTCATGTCTCGCACACTTTAATGCCCATTGAATGGAACATATACTCTCCATTCGAACTGGAATCATGGTGGAATATCTTGTGATGATCCACTTCACAGGGCACTTACAGTTGAATAGAACAAATGTCTGAAGTGATAAGAGATACAAAGAAAATTATTTATTATCAGTCAGCAAGGGTGGAATCCTTCCTTTAATGCCAAATAAAGTTTTTTTCTCTTTCTGTTAATGTCATTCAGTAGAAAATGTGTCTTCAATTTTAATGACTTGATGGAACTTAATGGCTCATGTTTCCATCTCTGAATATAACCTTCCCAGATTTCTTTTAATGATAAGAAATGCTTCTGAGCAAACAAGACTTAGGGAAATGAAGTAGCACCTTCTGCTTGAGATGTGATCAGAGACACTTGAAGAGCAGATGTGAGACAGATGGTGGAACATCACAAAGAAGACAGCCCACACGGAAATAACCTATATAAACATATATGTTTTAATATAGGTTTTGATATAGGTTTTTAATATATGTGACATATATAAAATTGGCCGTTTTCCTATATTATATGTACATATATGTGCATATATGTACATATAATATAGGAAAACGGCCAATTTTATATATGTCACAAATTATTAAAAACCTATATCAAAACCTATATTAAAACATATATGTTTATATAGGTTATTTCCATGTGGGTAAATTCCATAACATGCCAATTACATGTGATACCAATTTCACGTGTTCGCACATAAGTTTTTTGCATTTTTTTTTAGTTAGTTCTTAGTTATTGCCTTGATAATAGAAAATATGAGCTAGGCATCATGTATGACAGTTGCCAAAGTGAGATATGAGCTAAAATGACCAGATCCTGCCATGAGCTATATAGGAGACATATCTTGTATGTACATATAGGGCTTTTTTGTGGATATAAAGAAGCAATACAGGAGACCTATATGGCCTGTATATGCACATATATGCACCTCAATTTTGCCTATATGTGGCATATATACGCATACATGCAGCATATATATTATCATATATGTGCATATATACTGCATATAGGTTTCATATATGCGCATATATCCTCATATAGGTTCTTTCCATGTGGGAGGTTAAGTATTCAAAACGCTCATCTTGCATTATCCTCACATATACCCTGCATGAGGTCAGCCGGACTAGTACTTGTACATTCACAAATTCATAGAGTATGAATACTTCAGTGGCAAAAACACACCTTGCTAGCATATTTGAAATCATGAATATAGTGAAAAATGCAAGGCAGTCAACTCTCTGGAGACTGTATAGCTTAAAACTATTTCAGCACATGCAACAGCACACACATTTTCCATTCCCCTCTCCTTCTGTCTTTCTCTCTTTGAGGCTGTACTACTGTAGTTGGTGGACTAACAATAACGTGCTTGAGCTGCTGAAACCTAAGCTTGCCAGCGATTCTGGCTGTTTTGTTAAAGGCCCCACTCCCATCTACAGCCATGGAAATACATAGTCGCAGCCCAAAGACAAGCAGTGCTAAGCGGTATGTGTATGTGCACACATATTTTTATTTTTTATCCTAAGATCATAAGAATCCCTGAATAATTATAAAAACATCAATAATATAAAGTATCAGTACTGTTACTCTTGTGCTGGGAAGTCATCACAGATTCTGTAAATGGGTGTTAGCTATACTCATAATGTGAGCTAAACAAATGAGAAAGTAAAGTTTAGAGACAGACGCAGATAATTAATGATTAATTAAGTGATAATTGAAAATGATTGAAGACACCTGATGTTAACAAGCAGCATCACCACAGGAGAAAAATCACAATTTTTAAGCAACCATTACAGTGGTCAGTATTTGCTTTAGTTGGGCTCTTGACACTTACATTTTTAACTTTAATTTTCTTTGGCTACTGTGACTGTGTTAAAGCAGCCAGACAAGCCAAGAGCACAAGTCATCAGGTGGTGATGATTATGTTTTAACATAATCATATTTTTGACCTGAATCGTTGAACTCATTTGGAGTTTAATGGAGTTATATTTCCTTTATTGCAAACATAACTCAGAGATTAGACTCTAAACAAATTCAGTGATTGAAATCAAATAAAGATTATCTTGAATGATTAACGTCAGTCTTCTGATTCCACAACTAAAGATCCTGTCTTTATTTATACATTTTAGGAGAATTTCTTACAAGCTGTTGTGATGATTAAAAAAAAAAAAAAAACTTTCTGAAGAAGTCTCTTTGCTTAAGTGCACACAGAACCAGTGTATGAATCTCAACAACGGTGACAAACAGCATATTCAGATAAACAGATCAACTCTGAACATCACAAAACAAGCTACTAAAAAGTCACATAAAAACAACAAAAACAAAAGAAAATAGTAAGAATAAAAGAAATTACAAAGACAATTCAGCTCATAATTTATTCATGCCGCAATGCATGATGGGAGTCATGAATGAGTTCTGACTGGCTACAACATGCTTTTTAATTGATACAGTTCATTGGCTCAATTTACTGCAAGTTATTTCAACAACTACATATAAGTTGAGTGAACTTAACACCTAGTGTTTGCTAAACTTACCTAAGTCAATGCAACAAAATGACTTGACTAAGTCAAGTTGTGTCAACAAATCATTTTTTACAGTGTATGATGTTATGTGTATTGCTGTTTTCACAGACTTTGACTCAATGCAAGGAAGCACTATAAAAATATTTTTAATAAAGAAATGTTTTATGAAAATGTTGATCCCAAGTGTTTATTTTAAATAGAGTTTATCATGACAGTTCTTGGAGATCTTCAGTATTGAAGTAATAAAGAACCCTATTAGAAAAGATCAGATCTATTTTCTTGTTACATGTAGATGCAAGAAACCTGGAGATAGTGTCACACCCTACCTGACAGAGTATATGCTGTTCAGCTTCAGACTCATCCTAAAGGCCTACTGCAGCCTTCCAGTCAGCTTAAACGGTGCAGTGCCTACATCACACCTCTTTTAATCACACACAACTGACTTCCTGTAGCCTTATGCATATACCTGTTTATGTACATGCCCTGCTCTAGTATCAGTGCAAAGCACTGACAATGAAAGATGTCAATTACTTTTGACCTTTGTAGTAACTCATTGCAGTAACTCACTGTCCAATCCTGCTCCTGGAGGGCCACTTTCCTGCAGGTTTAGGCTCAACACATCTGCCTGAAGCTTCTTTTGATCCTGATTCTAGTGTGTTTAATTTGGGTTGTAACTGAACTATGATGGATAGTGGACCTCCAGGAGCAGGACTGGTCACACCTGAGCTAAAGGATCGACTCTTATGTTTTTGGGGCTTAATTAATGAAAACGTTCTCAATTCTTTCTAATGCTCTGCACTTATGTTGCTCACATCTCATACCTCTGCTGAAAAATGTGATGTTAGTTATTGTGCGACTATTTGACTGTGGAAAAACTGGGAAATTTTGTCAGATAAAGACAAAGATGTAACAAAGAAAATGACAATTGCTGTGAATGGAAGTGTTACTGTGACCTTCTGTGCAGATGGCAACATTAACTGTCAGGTTAGTGGTACCGTAGCCAATACAATTCTATACATGTGGACAAGAGGACAACAAAAATGAATACACAATATGTAGACAATAAATGCACATACATTTAGCACTGGGTAATTTGGCTAAGCTGGCCCAGACAGTTAACATGTTGTTTTCAGTGTATGAGAAAGAATGGCACAATGTCTCCTTTTGAGTTTTGCAAATAAAGTTATTCAGGTTTGGAATGGCGTTGAGAGTCAGTATGATGATAGAACTGTCACTTCTGTTCTTTTTGCTTTGTTTTTTCTATAAACAAGTCTCAGTATAAATGAGCCTTTTTAAACAACTTCAGACAACTTATAACTTAGAAAACTTATCCAAGATGAGGGCTACTCAATATTGGTCTGTTAGTTACAGCCATATCACCTTGTAGCCCAAGACTGGTTGCCCAACGTAGCCAAGCAGGGTTGAGCCTGGTCAAAACTACGTTCCTGCTGGAAGAGGTAATAGTGAGACCAGCAGGGGGTGCTTACCCTGAAGTGTGAGAGATAAAGATCTATAGAAATAAACGTAACTGTACAAAAATGTACAAAAAGAACTCACTGTTGTTCAGCACAACAGTGAGTTCAGCAGTAGGCTACTTTTTACAGAATCCAAAAATTTACAAGCAAACTGTTTTTGGGTGCAGGTAGACTGTCTCGCTTTTATCTCCTCTAATGTGATTTTGTATGCCATCTTTTTCTTCTTTTATTTATTTATTTATTTTCTGTTTAATGATAACTGACAGTCAGCATTAAAGTGAAATAACGCCACTTTGTTGGAGTGTCAACCAGATTATCATGTGTACTATTAACATGTTATCATTATTTCCTTTTTTACAATATTTGAAAGCTAACTGCTTGACTTAATGTAGTATTTATTATTATAATTTATAATTTATTATTATCTGTTATTATTAATAATAATTAACCTAATTGTTTTTTTTTATTTTCAAAAAGCTAAATGTAATAGTTCAAATATTATAGTTCATGGTACTGAAATTGATCATCATTAATGTTCCTCATCTAAGATCTATCATTCTGCAAGTTAAACTTGGAGCACTTGCTACATGAATGTTATGTAGTTTCCTGTAAGATGTAGTTTACAAACTTATGTTCCCACCACATACTAGTCCTGCTAACAGGGGTCTAATCCTGCTCATGGAGAGCCACCTAGTTCCCATTCTCCTGCCTGAGTTTCTAGTGATCCTAGACATTGATTAGCTGGTTCAGGTGTTTAATTAGGACTGGAGTTAAAAAAAGTAATGCTTTACTTTAAGCCTTTATATGTAATGCATTATGAAAGTAGTTATAAATTTTATAAAGTAGGCTAGTTATAAAGTACATTATAAATTGTATAATGTATATAATGTGATTATTGAAATTATTTTAATAAAAAAGAAAAGGTACTTTAAGTGTGGAATTAAAACCGCCAGTAGGTGGCAGCATGCAATGTTAATAAGCGAGTTATTGCGATTGAACTGAATCATTTAAACGTTTAATTTTGAAACAAAACACCATAATGTTACTCTAAGATGCAAAACAGTGCTGTGGCTGCGTTTGGAATTATTTTTGTTGGCGAAATTGAGCAAAAACAGGAAATACGCTGTCTAAAACGTAAGTCTCTTCATATTAACTTCTTGTTTATTGAACTTTTGTGTAAAATCAAAATCACATTTGTGGTTTTTGCAAAAAATAGCGCTCTTTGTGTGATATTCATTAACTATGAAATTATATAAATATACATTTTCTGCCCTCATATCCTGAATTTTGAGAAAATGCATTTTTTAGACTGAATCACGCAGTGAAAGAAAGCATTCTAAATGAGCACAGTCAGTCTCGCTAGTGTTTAAGCACTCATAACCTCTTACAATCAATTAAGCTGTCCATACACTGTATGGTAAATGAATCTCTTGCTTACATAGTTTGTACATCTGCACGTTGTTGCTTATAATGAGGGAATTCGTGAGTTTCAGTCAAAACAAAACTCCAGGTTTCAGCAATGACTATTCTGAACGCCTCTGGATTGGCTGCTGCATTCTGAACTCAACAGAGTCTTGTGTGATTGGTTATAATGCGCAACGCTGTAAAAACGCGGGGGAAAAAAATAAAATATGATTTAACATGAGCAGGTCTAAATTTAATACAGCAATTGCATCTTTTCATTTTATTTTCACTAGTTTCTTGTTTTAAGTATTATAGTTTTTATTGAAAAACCAGGGGACCCCCCAAGTATATTTTTTTTGGGTGTTATGGGAGGTCCAGAACCCCCCCAGCCCCCCCTAGCCCCCCCTCAATTCGAACACTGGCCCTGGCACTGAGTGTACAAGTTCATGACAAATTTTCACATCTGTCCTATTTAACTCCTGGAGGACGACCTCCTTAAATGCCCTGGTCTTTAATGGGAGTTTTGCTCAGCTAGTCTCTACAGAATCCCCCACAGCCAATCAAGAGTGTTAAGATTGAGTGAAATACATGTCCACTGAAGAATTTTCACCTTAGGAGAATGAATGTCTTTATTGTCATGCTGAAAAAATGTCCAGTAATGCAGGGAATGAGGAGAGGGTAGCATCTTCAGTTTCAGTTTTTTTGTATTACATCACACAGTGGTGAGTGAATTCATGACAGCATCAATAAAGCACAACTCCCTCACACCTTCTGTACTCATAGATCCCTATATAAGAGCTTTACTACCACTGGACGTCACTGTGGGAACCAGGCACTTCTCACTGTACTCCTCCTCTAGCAACACCAGAACATTTTGGATGCTTTTGGATCCGAAATGTTTGACTTGGTCTCTTGAGACCAGAGTATGGATTCCCAGAAGTTTTGTAAATATAGGCCTTGGAAGAGGTTAAATGAGTTTATTGTACTTTGGCTACAGTATGTAATTCTAGTGGTGACAACAACCACGCATGTCACTTCTGCAGGCTGCGTCATACTCTGTGAGATAAAGTGTCACACTTTTCATAGCTTTTGTCGGCTCTGAGACACTTGCATGTTATTTCTACAGCTCTTTTTCTAGCAAAAATTCACTCATCACTAAATGAAAACCTGATTATTTCAGGAGCCTTGTCACAAGTCCATTGTTTTTGAACATTGGTGCTACTTCTGCTATATTTTCACACTTAAAACAATAATTTGGTATTTTTCTCTTGTACCATTGTCCTCTTTTATGCTAAGAAATAAATGACCTGGCAATTCTCTCCAAAGTGGTTTCATTGTTGACAGCATTAAATGCACTGTTTAATTAGCATGTAATGTTTGAATCAAGTGATTGCTGTCTTAAAGCTGAATCCAGCTTTATCATGTCTGACAGAAGGATCTAGTGATAACACCTGGCCAGATGACTTTACAAGATCAGCATCAACATTTTCCAACCTTGTCAGGCCATTCATAACCAAAAAAAATTCTTTTGCTGCACTTTGACCTTTTAACACCCTAACCCTGCATCTCTACAATATCTCTAACCTACACACACACATTGGATTTCCATGTTTCATGGGTTCATTCCATAGACATAATTGTATTTGTTTTTTTCTATACAAACTGTATTTTCTATCCCCTTGGCCTAAACCTACCCCTCACACAAAACTTACTTCATTTTTAGATTTTCAAAAAACATATATATAATTCTGTATGACAAAAAAATTTCCCACAATGTCAAAATTTACTGTTATTACTGTCCTTGTGGAGACATTTGTTCCCCATAATGTAGGGAATACCACAACACACACACACCTTTCACTTTTTTGCAGGTTCCCTCTGTTATCTAAAAGTAATAATCCAGTGTTGGGGAAAGTTACTTTTAAAAGTAATGGATTACAATACTGAGTTACTCCCTGAAAAACTAAATAATGTGATAAAATACATAAAGGATATTTGTATTTAACATATATTCTGAGTTGAATTTCCCTGTTTTTATTCATTTTGAGGAACACTGAATCTGTTTTTTGTGAGTGAGATGAATTAATGCGTGTTCACATTTATTCTAGAACTAACATATTACTCCCGATTTCTCTTAACATGGGGACAGGAGAACTTTTAATCAATAAATGGGGGGAAAGTAACTGGTGTTACTTATTTGAAAAAAGTAACTCAAATATTTTCTTCTCAATTAAAAAGTAATGCGTTACTTTAATATTCATCTACATATAGCACTTGCTGTGTTGTTTCAAAGCAGTGGCTTTGGTGAACCTATTAGTGACACTGCAGCAAAATTTCCTATAATTCATGGAGAGGGAAGGAGGATCTAAAACCCTCTTCCTCTGAATTGCACATCTTCTATACAATTTAACAACAACAACAACAACAACAAAAAATCATTAATTCTAACAAAAGCAGCATTGTGATATTACTGGAGGGATATGTGTGCTCAGAGAAATACCCTGGATAAGCATCATGGATCTCCAATAAGAAGGTCTGCATTAAACATTCTGTTTAATGTGAAAGCTTAAGGCTTGTCTAACTTCAGTTGTTAAAAGATTCTAGATTTTTAGATTTAGACTTAAAATCAAGAAAACGTAATAAACATGCTAACAATGTCTTTATGAAAATGTAGAACTGTAATATTAATATCCACTTTACACTTATGCCTTTTTTATAAGTTTTGTTCAAGAATGACTCTAATGCGTAAAACGTGAATAATTGCACTTAAAAGACTGTTTTCTTGGCAGAGGTTTATTGGGCTCCTGTCTCTCAGCTGCACGTGAAATTAGGGCTCTTAAAGAATGGGTGCGAGAGGGGAGAGCAGGGCAAAGGTTCTCCGATTTCAGCTTCATGGGGGGTAAAAGGGGTGGATTTTTTATTTCCGAATGCACGCTCTCCATTCAGAGCTGCATGGACTCAAATTTGCGGGCCCCTGGATTAGTCCGCACGGAGTTTCTGCAGGAGTCTCGAGCTTCACCGTCCACCATTCTGGACTAAATGCTTCATGCCCGTCACTAGGAGAAAACACTAAATTCAAGCGCTTTCTCTTCTGCTCCTGAAACGCCGCATGTCTGCAGTTTAGACATGATCCTGTCGGCGGATTCAAGGACTTTACTGCTATTTGTGGCAACACTAGTCGCATTTTTGGCCGTTGTCAAATGCCAAGAGGAGGATGACCGTGAGTTTGCCCACCATTTTCTCATTTTACGCTCAAAAGTTTCAGAAACGTTTCGGTTTAATGCACTTTTGCTTTTAGGTTTGTTAAATCTCTTTAGACAGCAATGCTTGAATATATTGCGTAAATAGTAATGAAAGATAATACTTTGCGCTCTGCCAGGTTGAAAGTCGCGGGGCAAAGGTATTGGGAATAATATATGCGTGTTTGAAATGACAATACTTTTACTGGAAAACGAAGAAAATAAGCACGACTAAATAAATATTTCTGTTTAAAAAAATAGGAAAAGTAAAAGGAAAATGGAAAAGAAAGAAAGAAAGACAGAAAGAAAGAAAGAAAAAGAAATGAGAGAAAATCGGGAATAAACAAATTTTATTTATTTAGTCTAGGGCATCTCTGAAGTGGATTCATAGCGCGTGGTCAGAATGTGTTTATATTGAAGCGCGAAGTCTAATGAACAGTATTAAGCGGCAGTCTGAAGGTATTCAGGGTATTTCATCCATTAGGACACCTGCGGGACATTCCCAAATCCTTTAAACACACAAGCACACAGTGCTGATTTATCCTTTTTATCATTGTTTTTTTATTATTATTGTTTTATTTATTCATAGCTGGCTGAAGCCCTCTTGATGGCCTGGAGGCTCAGCTGGTCAGGCCCTGTAAAAGAACGCATTCCACTGCTGTCAGGGGGCACCAGGGCGAATCCAGGCTTGCTTGAAAGGCAGATGCTCCAAACACCTTCGAATTATGAGAATTTTAAGCTGGAGGGATTCAGAAAGCACTGCTTTTCTATTTGGCTCATCCAGAGCGCTGACTAATTGTGAAAGGTTCAGAGGTGTATCAGCAGTTGAAGTCAGCAGTGGTGGGCCTCAGCCAGAGTTACTGTTCCATACAGTTAAAGTGCTTCCATCTGTTTTCTAAATTACCCAGGGGCTACGATAGTCCGGGGAAAGCAGGAAAGACTGTCTGGCAAAAAGCTATTGGAAAAACATGAAAAGGACAGAGGCAGCTATTATAATTCAGCAAGCCACATTCCTTTGACGGTATTTTGGAAATGTAGGAGTAATAAGCTCACCAGTAAACAAGTTAAAAGATATTTCACAGTGAGTTTTAAAATGGCAGTAAAACGAACAATAAAATACATTTGAAAAGAAGCAATTAGGCAGGGGAGAGAGAGAGACTGAAAAAAAACGGAGCAAAAGCTAACAATTGGGTTATTGTAGCAGAGAGGCGTATGAGTGTTTCCTTAGAGCTCCCAGTAGTGAGCGGGGTCATGGATCGGCTCGTCTGGGTCGCCAGCTCAAAGGCCATTTGTTAACCTATCAGTCATGGCATCATTTTACGTACTGCAGAGGCATCCAAACTGACCTATGGACATTCTAACTTGCTAACATTAACTTACACAGAAATTTAAACAAGAGAAAGGAAAGACCCAATCCGAAACCAGAGACCTCCCCTCACCTGTGTCCAATTTGGAGTTTTCCTCCATTTTCCATTTCAAAAAAGAAAAGAAGCTCATGGTTGTGTTCCTGTAGCTAAGACAGTAGAGCAGCAGATTTAGAAACAGAATGGAAGGAAGATTAAGACTGAAGGCCTGAAGCGTGTGTGTGGAGTGAAAGCTGTCCGTTCTGCGCTCTCTCTGGCATGTTTGAACTGGCAGCGTACAGACACACACTTCCTGAGCCGTGTGTTTAGATTAGTCAAAAGCTTGTGAATTGCTCAGTCTTTACTTTTTAGAAAGGCGCCATTCATCACCATATGGGGTCTGTTGGAATTTACAGAAAATAAACAGGCCTGTAAGGTAAACAAACATAGTACTGATTTGGTTGCCCCTCAATCTCTCTCCACTGCCCCATTTTTCCTGTGAATTCATGAGCTCAAATAACCTGCTACTCACTGAAGGAAAAGTAATTTAAGTATATAACGTGTTTTGTGTTTAAACTGATTCAGATGGTATTGAACAGACCACAGTTCATCTTTTAGTCACACAGTTTCATGTGGTATCAGTAATCACGGCAGGCTGTGTGTTTTAAACATCTTGGAAGTGTTACGGCTGAGGGCAGAAGTAAATGAGGCCAATGTTGTGAGATCCGAACTGCACTTTGAAATGATTGTTAATTAGTTTGATTCTTTGTTGGATCAGTTTTGTGCTGCCATCTTGTGGTGTGCATTTGAATGAGCGTGACAATGCTATAACCCTTTGACAGCAAGGACAAAAGCGCCAAATGGATTATGCACTGATCAGGTGGTTCCTGTGCAGTGAAATCTGAAATGATGCACTTTTTAATGCTTTATACTGTACGCATTCCACTAATATGATTTACCTGAAACATGTTATACTAATCATGAAGCTTCTATGGTTTGGGATTTCAAATCCAAAGCATGGATATAATGGCCTTTTAATGTCATTTTGACAGTGATTCCTATGTTTTACCTGAAGCGCTGTGCTTTAACTCTCCACCCACTCACCCAGCCACCTCCTGCTTCTTCCTCCTCCTCCTCTTCCTCTGCTCACGCTCCTCACAGAAGATCCAGGCAGCTGTACGCAGGACGGCCAGTTCTATAGGGACAAGGACGTGTGGAAACCAGAGCCGTGTCGCATTTGCGTTTGCGACACTGGTGCGGTCCTGTGCGACGAAATCATCTGCGAGGAGCTGAAAGATTGTCCCAAACCCGAGATCCCATTTGGGGAGTGCTGTCCAGTCTGTGCCGCTGACCAGCCTTCTTCCCCTGGTCGTAATTTATTTATTTCTCACTTTTATAAATAAATTACATTTGTATTCATATTTGTTTGATGGATTTGGGTTTTTAAAAAAAAGCACCTTAACAATTTATGGATGCCTTTTTTAAAACGAACCCAAAACAACCTGACAAACAATTTGAAATGAGAAAAGACTAACCCGAATGAGACACAGTGTTGGCTTTGTCTGGAATGGATATCACTGGCAGCAGGAGTGTGATGGACACATATGGGAATCATTTAGAGACAGCCTCACTTGAACAGACATGGTATAGAGTTTCATCTCTGACTTGGTGTCATGGAAGGAACTTTATATTTTGAGTAATTTCTCTTGGTCACCTTTACAAAAGTTCCTTATTTCTTCACAAAGAAAGAAAACAACAAAACAAATCTGGCATGAGCGTGCATTTGTCTCATCTGCCTTTAGATGTGTTAGCAGACAGACCTGGGGCCAGTTCCGTAAACTTAGCCTCTATGTTAAGACCGTGAAAAAAAAATGTTTTAATGGTAAAAGACTACAATAATACAATGGTCAAAACCTGTTAATTGGTTAACAAAGTTTTCTATACTATATATGACAAATAAGTGTAATAGTTACTGTAATCGAACCTTTTTTTTTTTTTACTTTTTTTTGGGCTTTTAATTGCAATAGGACAGTAGAGAGATGACAGGAAACAGCAGAGCAGTACAAGCAAAGGACCTCAAGGCAGGAATCAAACTCAGGTTGACGTGAGCACAGTTGTGCTATATGTTAACGCACTAACCGCAAGGCTATTGGCACCAACCGAACCTTACATTTAATGTAATTTTACAGTTAACAGTTTACTGTTTTTCAAAGTGTAAAAGAATAAGTCATTTTGTAAGGGAAACCATAAATTGACATTCCCAGAATTCCCTGAGTTACACTTCACATTTGATGTGCATTGGGGTTTTGCATTAGGGTTTTGTGTTACATCTAATGCTGTTAAATGGATGTTTATTGACATATGCATATGACACATATAAAAGCTCTGGAAACCACATGTGCTGTTTTTTTTTAATTTCACTGATTTATTTATTTATTTACTTACTTACTTACTTATTAGTTTATTTAACCAACTAGCTGTTAACAAAGGGGTAAAGAGTTATTTCTGAATTTAAATTAGACCAATCCAAGTTTTCTTTGTAACTGCCTTTAAAAATTAATAAACAGTTTAGAAGAAAAAAAAGTAGGTGACTAACTTGTGAAACTGGTCTAAGCATTTCATGCATCCCACCATTGGGCAGCGTTTCCTGAATTTATCAAAGCTTAAGTAGATCATGGAGACCATTGGTGCACATGAGAAATTGCAGCTCTGATCTCGTCTTTGAATACACAATCTGGCGATTTGAAAAAGCGGAGCCGGTGCATGAGCCTCCTGCCGCTGACATCTGCTTCAGATCAAAGCCCTTCCTCAGAGTTTCTCTGTGTTTGCTATCATGTCCTGCGGTCAGATGTGAACGGCACACCAATCTCTGTCTGTCACGTTAGTGGCAGGTTGTAGCTTGCCCTCAGTTCATGTATGGGTAAACTGTGATCTTTTTTTATTATCTCTCAAACTCTTAAGCGTTATAATGTCAAATTTATTGTTTACATTTCAATGCAGACATTGGCATGTACTTTGAAAGAGCGGTCCGGTGCCTGGTAGTGTTAATCCGGCCCTTACCACTCATTTACTCTGAAGCATTAACAGTTGTTAGGAGTGTCCAAACCTGTTCCTGGAGGCCCACTGTCCTGCAGAGTTTAGCTCCATCCCTAATTAAGCACACCTGAACCAGCTAATCAAGGACTTTAGACTTACTAGAAACTTCCAGGCAGGTGTATCTGCAGGACATCGACCCTCCAGGAGCAAGATTGAACACCGCTGATTTATCTGCGTACTATCAGCAGCTCCTTTGCTCAGCTTTCATTACATTCTTGTGCCATGCAGACAAACAATTCAACTTAATCATATAATTTTGATTAGCCAGTAATTCTTAAAGCTAGAATACAGGTATCCTAAAAATGCTTCATGACATTCATGAGCGTCACTAAATGAACAAAACTAAGTATAACTAATCTTTAACTTATGCACTAAAAAGTAACACAATCTTTTACTGTTAATAGTCCATGTGATGTTTTGATCTTGGTTTGTGGCAGATTCACAACAGCTGAAATGCAAACAATAGCATTATAACTGGAACTGCCAGAAGATTATGTAACAGTTGTGTGTTATGTAACACACTGAGTGACTTGCTTTAATCAGTTCTTTTTATCTCATTACATTATAGTCATTTGTGGAAACCATCTTCTCGCTGAAAAGCCATAGATTTGTGCCTGTCTGAACATGTATGTCACTGGTAAACAGAGAACCATCTCAGATAGTAGACAGAAGTTTTATTGCCTGTGGGAAACATCTAAATGAACAGGTTAAAGTTAAATCATTAGTTTTATAATGATTATGAAGTGTCTGAATACATACATTGGTTACAGCTGCACTGTTTATTGTGAAATACAGTCTGCTAAAGCTCTGACAGTGTGCTGCAGTTAATAGTCTTCAAGACTCAGACTATGACAGTGGAACCTGAACTGGCTGAAATGAATGCAGTGGATATGGTCGCTTCTTTCTTTGACCTATAAAGTCATTTTGGCTCTGCCAAAAAACACAGAGCTTAGGATTGATTTTATATGATGCTCTTTTAACACTGTTTTTTGTCTTTCATGCCGTGATAATGACAGGCTTGCCAGGTGCTAAGGTGAGTCTGTGTTTAATGTCTGTTTGAAAGTGTTGCAGGTTATGATTAAGTCTCAGGTTCATCCTGTCTAGAGATGCTGTGTTTGGTCTGAAATGTTAGTTAATGTGTGCATGTGTGACGTAGAAGTCAATCTCTTAGGCCATGCTGTCTGTGCACTGTTTTGTTTTTAAGTTGAATCTAAAAAATGCCACTTAAGATGTGACTCAATAGCGTAGTGATTTTGAATAGGTCATAATTTCTTGCTTTTTTTAAGGAAATATTTTCTCTAATGTGGCTAATATCATCATTTCCCCATTGTGCAACAGGGACAAAAAGGGGAACCAGGAGACATAACAGATGTAAGCTTCAGACTTTTGTCTCTGATGTGTGTGTGTGTGTGCTGTCAGTGGATTTACAGTGGCAGACGCAGTTGAGGTGTGTGTCAGCTATTTCACCGTGAAACTGCCGCAGTGGTCTGTCAACACAGCACTAATGAAGTCTGCCAGATTTTTGAGTGGATTCTGTGGATTTTTATCTTCTTTTCATGTTTGTTTGAAATGGAAAAGCCTCTCCCAGTAATTAACACTGACGTTCTGTTGATTTTTCCCCCAGGTTGTGGGACCAAGGGGACCAGCTGGTCCTATGGTACGAATACTTCTGGCATTCTTGGGATTCTCTGAGTTTGCTTTAGCAGTGGTGTTGCAGCATGCTCAGAAAAACACACACCATTAACTTTCTGTCCTTTACCAAACAGGGACCACCAGGAGAACAAGGGCCGCGAGGAGATAGAGGAGAGAAGGGGGAGAAGGTGGGCTTGACTTCCTGTCAGACTTTCTGTTGTGCTTCAGGCTACTCTTGTGATTTTCTCTAGATGGGCAAATATATCTAACTCAAATTAAATAGACATACTACGCCAGTACACACAGACAAGAAGACTTTTTATAAGAGAGGAGCATATTTGTAATGAAGGTCATTTTCATTAATTATTCTCAGGATCACAGTCTTTGTTATGTTCAAGACATTTATGGGAGTCCATGCTCTTTAAAGAGTCCTGCTATAAGTTTACTTTGAGCTGTAAATTAGGTAAATGGAGCTTTTCCATTCAAATGCCTAAATATTTAGAATACTTTATATATATATATATATATATTTTGAATACTTGCAAACATGGTAAAAAGTAGACCATTTTACCTGAAATAACCTTTATTATAGTCCTAAAAATAACACAACACTACGGCATCATTTGACAGGCTATTGAGCTAATGGGCTGTGGCTGCATTATTATTGCTGTTTTAGCGCTCGATGTTCAGTTTTACTCTGCAACTGTATGGCAACGAAAAACACAAACCGCACTGGGGGTGTTATCTGTTTTTTAAGTTATTCATTGCATTTCTCTGTTTCTGTCTTTAGGGAAGTCCAGGTCCCCGTGGGAGAGATGGTGAGCCTGGGACCCCTGGAAACCCCGGCCCTCCTGGTCCGCCCGGGCCAAACGGACCTCCAGGCCTTGGTGGAGTAAGTATTTGTGAGCTTTATAGACAGAGTCAGTCTCCATGACTGTATCCAAAATAAGACCTAAACCTAACCTAGACCTAAATAAGAAGATACTTAACTATTTAAATGCAATGAAATACGTTGTCAGCTGATTGTGAGTGAGCAAATGAAGACAGATTGAGGGCGAGAGAAATAGGATAAAAAAGAATAGAGGGAGTCTGACAGCTGCCAAATGTCCTTTACCTGCATTCAGGAGAGACTTTGACAGCAGCGAAAGCAGAGGTCAATGAGAAAAAACTCCCAGATGCACCACACAAAACATTTCACTTACATCTCTGCTTCTGTTGTATATTAATACAACTTTGTTATTGAAGTAGTCCAAGGAGAATGTAGAGCTCAAGCAGCCAGCAAGCCACATATGTTTATCAGTGGATTGTATTTTAAGAATATGTGGACTTATTTACATTGTACATTTTGATTATACTGAATGATTTTGCTCTTTTTAGAACTTTGCTGCTCAGATGTCTGGTGGATTTGATGACAAAGCTGGAGGTGCACAGATGGGAGTAATGCAAGGACCAATGGTGAGTGCTCATACCTGATGGTTTGCAATGTCATCGATTTATAGTCATGTAAATATTTTTTTTAAGCATTAATGATGTTTGGTTTTATTTTTGTTTTGTGGTCGTTGTCACTGAGAAAACCTAATAACCTAGTGACTGTTTGTCGGTTGTAAGATAAAAGCTTATTCAATATCAGTTAATTAGGTGTACCAGGCAGTCATTAAGCCCAGAAGAATTACATATATTACCCACAAGCCAGAGGGTGAACCAACTGCAGCGTAAGGCTAAAAGTAGCCTAATGTTAGTGTAATCTGTTAACTACACACATCATAATAAACCCGTCTGTTTAGACAAGTACCAGATATGGTGTCATAAAACATTTTAATATGACTGAATTTGTATTTGAAGTGATCACAATTGAATAAAAACTAAGTTACTAATTATAATGCCTTAATTTCCACAGTTATTCAAACAGAGAGTAAATTATGAAGAACGTGAGCAAAGAACGTTCACAAATAACGACTTCAGTTTTAACAGAGTTTAAGGACTCAAAACTCCTTTTATGATCAATGAAGCTGTCCATACACTGTATGATAAATGAATCTCTTACTTACATTGTATGTACATCCGCACTTTGTTGCTTATGATGTTCATTCAGCAAAAAACTACAAAGTTTCAGTGATGACTAATCTCAATGCCTCTGATTGGCCATTGCATTCCTATGCTCAACAGAATCATATGTGATTGGTTGTAATGCATAGTGCTGTAATGCTGATGATACACAGGGCAATTTTTTGAGCAGTTTTGCTGGGCAATTTTTTTCAAGCAATGTTGCTTGGGCACTTTCCCATCGAGTAATTTCTTTTCATTTAATTTCATTTTTACTACTTTCCTGTTTCAAGTATTATAGCCACAAACTAAACTGTGACCTTGACAATGTCATAGATCAAATCAGCTGCATTCCCACTAATGCACAGATCTGTTTTAGTCATACTGTATCAGATATTTTGACTGATTTTACAGTTGAACCATCACTATATGTATTTGCATTACCTTTTTATCATTAAAGCATTGTGGGACTTGCATGTAGCCACTTTAGACAGCATAAATGATGCATTTGTGAGGCATTTCGAATTAACGCTCAAACACCTCCAAGTGCAGCACCAAGCAAAAGTCTTCTACAAGTCATATCCTGTGCAATGAAGTCTGCAATTCCCCTAGTATAGTATAGGAGTTTAGATAATTGTGTGAGGTTTGTGTGTGTGTGTGTGTGTGCGTGTGTGTGGAATAGACAGAAAGCAGATGAGTTGAAACATGAGCTGAAAAATTAAACTTATGGATAATTTCTGAAATTCTTAAGAATTGATTCAAAATTGCTAAAATAACCTCTATGCATTGGAGATTTTTTTTCTTTTCCCCACACAATAGTACTGTGTGAGGTTCTAAGCCACTGGGCACAAAATTTAAAACAACATCCCACTCTACCTGTACTGACTCTATTGGCCCATTGAGCTACAGGAAACATGAACCTAAAGATGTGTTCACTCTGCCAATGATTCACTGTGATGTGACATGGCAACCTTATTTTCTGTAACAGCTGATTTCTTTGGTGCCATAAACAGCTTATGGCCTAATGGTTAGAGAGTTGGCTTGTAACCCTGAGGTTGTGGGTTTGAGTCTCAGCTCTGGCAGGGATTGTAGGTGGGGAGGTGAATTACTTGACTCTCAATACCATGACTAAGGTGAGACCCTTGAGCAAGGCACCGAACCCCCAGCTGCTCCCCAGGTGCCGCAGCATGGCTGCCCGCTGCTCTGGGGGTGTGTTCAAGGTGTGTGTGTTTGTTCACTGCTCACTGCTGTGTGTGTGTGCACTTGGATGAGTTAAATGCAGAGCACAAATTCCAAGTATGGGCCTTTCCTTTCCTTTATGTTGGTGATGCAGGTTCGAGTCCAGCCTGCAATTTTCCCCAGTGATTTCCTGCCTCTGTTTTATTATCTATCCAATAATAGATAATGACCCAGAGAGGATTTTCTTTTTCCTAAAAAATTCTATTTAATCTTAAATTCGCTGACTTTGCTCACACAGGGTATAAAAAGGATTAGTAGTATTTTATTTTTTATTTTATGTTATTAATTTTTATTTTTTTGTACATTTTTGGGTTTCCCCTTATGATTTACTTTCTTTTTTCCTTTCTTATATTAACTTTTTTTCAGTTAGCACAGGTTTTATATTTGTTTTTGGAAATGATTAATCATAGGCCTCATTGATCTGAGCTGATGTACCTCAGTCTTTGAATGAACATTGCCAAAATAATCCACTAATAATGCTTTTTTAACTCAAATCATAAGCTCAGATCAAAGAGGCCAAAGATCAGTCCGTTCCAAAATGAAATACAAAACCTATGCTAATTAAAAGTAAACAAGTCTACAAGAAGATTGAATTACGTATTTGGGGATTATATAGCAAGAAATTTACGAGCAAATTTTAAAAGTCTGGTCATTTTTTGACAAGGAATATCAAATTAGGAGGATTTTCTTCACTACACAAGGGTTAAAGAATTCCACCCAGTTGACAGCCAGATATATCCAGAAAACTAGTCCCAGTGGTGGTTTCACATGAAGCATGCTAGCAGCTCAATGTATGTTGTAAACTAGAATGCTGTTGTTATGACCAGTTATATAAGGACTCTAGTACTTTGCAGCTGTCAGGGGTTTTTTTTGTTTGTTTGTTTGATGTTTTGATAGACTTCAGCTAAACTTGATGTCTCCCAAAATGTATTTTCTTCTTCTCTCAGCATGCAAACATATGAAGGTATATTTGTGTGTACTTTACTGTTTGTCCTGACTGGCATAAAGAGATTCCATGAGCTCCACATGCACCCTACAACCTTCAGACGGCCAGTGATGTGATGTGCAGGAACACAGAGTGTTTTAATCATTCCAGGAAACTCCCGCTGCGTTCACTTATATATCCGTCTCTTTAAACACTAAGAGCCATTCAGAAGCTCAGCCCCATTTCAGTATGTGTGGATGGAGATATTTTGTGGTTTCAGGAGAAGCTACCTAAATATCCCATGTTTTCTTCGGTTGCCACTCAGTTTTGTTAGTAATGTTAGTAAATATTAGTGAATGCAGAAGTCAGCAAAGTTTAAAAGTCAAACATTATTACAAATACTCAAATGCAAAAGTACCTCAGTAAGAAAAGCTGTATGATATGGAAAATCACCCAGTTCAGAACCATTGTGATTTTTACCTGTTTGAACATGGTTCGTGTTTTTTCTCAGATTTTTCTCAGATTCAGTGTGTACTGATTATCACTTTTCATCATGTCACTGGTAAAAAAAAATCTGAAACATTTAATTGGTCATAAGTCACAAGGGTTCAAAGCACTTAAGCTGATTTCCTGCGTGTGAAGGTGGAGTGACTGTGGAATTCTCTTAAGTGTTTCTGCTTCAGCGAGTTGCTTTGTTGTCCTGAGGGCACTGCTGGCTGCCGTTTCGCATGAACACAGGCAGAGACCAAACTTTGTAGATCGCACAAAAAAAGGACAGCATAAGGACAGCACAGCTACAAAGCAGTCTGCTTGATGGCAGTGACATTGTGTCTCCTCATACTGTATGACTGATCACATTCATTGATTTCTCTTGTTATTCTGTTTGTTCTTCAGGGTCCGATGGGTCCACGAGGACCACCAGGCCCCAATGGAGCTCCTGTGAGTGCATTTCCTCCATAAACACCTCATCCATTTGACATATGCGAAAATAAGTAATGACACGGGTGTAAAATACAGTGTGTTTTTCCCTTTGAAAGATGTGCAAAAATAGTGTGTGTAATGATACTCTGCTTCCCAAAGATAATAATAACATCACAAACACAGACACACACACACACACAGGTTAGCACTGGTAACTTTCATTCTCTCAGTAAGCCGTAGGGCTTTTTCCTCATTCTATCATCATGCAAACAGATAATTCATTTCATCTCTTTCCTGTACACAGAGAATGTGTTTTGGATTTTTTGTTCTTTGTTTTTTTGTTATGATTTATACTGTTTATATCAACAGATACATGAAAACCAAGTTATAATCTTGTAGAAAGTTTATATACACAGACTCATCCTGTGTTCCAGGCAGAAGCAGCTTTTGCTCCAGCAGTCTAATAATACTTCGTCTAACTGTACACATACTGATCATATAAATATTGTTTCTGGCATGAGATTCAACACACAGTCTGTGATGTGAATTCGGTCTCATTTTTGCTGTAGGGCCCACAAGGATTTCAAGGCAACCCTGGAGAAGCAGGAGAGCCTGGATCAGCCGTACGTATCTGAAAGTCCTGAAACACCCTTCATAAAAGACCTCATTACTGACGATTACAGTCAGCCTCCTAGTGTGCAAATGCCACTTCATTTAGCCGTGATAATTCTAATTGTAATAAGCCTCTAGATCGTGTATTTAGGTCAGTGAGCTGCACATGGCTCGCTGGACTCGTTTGTGTATTTTTGTAATACACAGACTACAAAATTAGCACTGAGTCCACTTCAGCATTGTTCTTACCAAGCATGGAGTTTGAAAGTGCAGTGTTTTCACTCATATTTCAAATTATTCACATGTCCCAATCTCTGTAATCTTAGATTCATTTTGTTTTCTCTCAATAGGGCCCATTGGGTCCTCGTGGCCCCCCTGGTCCCCCAGGAAAACCAGGAGATGATGTAAGTACTCTCACATCAACATCGAGCGGCACTTTTATAAGCCGCCCCATTATTGACCTACGTATACTGTTATCTGATTCGTCCTCATAGTGTTCAGGATAAAAGAATGTGTTCTGTAAAGACAAACGACCAAATCACCTACCAAACAGTGTTGCAAGTTACGATTATAGTACTGTGAATTTTCTCATCGGTCGCTCTTGAAACAAGCGCCAAGGTGTTTTTCTCTGCACTAGTGTCTCCAGCTGTTCTTCTCTTCAGACTCCATTCCTTCCATTTCTCTTGCCCACATCACACATGACGCACACATCGTGCTGAAAGATTTCTGTGTCTTCAAGTCACTGGTGTCAGTACAGCAGCAATTGTCTTTTAAATTAAGTTTAAAAGATAATCAACATTCAGCTATATTATTGGTTTAATGGCATTGACACTATTGGATGAGAACAAAATTTAAACTGAATCAGGATATTTAACTAAAATTAAAACTATTAAAAAAACTTTTTTGTTACTTGAAATAAAATCCTTGTTGACTGAAATGTTAAAATGTTAACTAATTCAAAATATTAATAAAAACTTTAATAGTATCTCAGTGGTAGTAAATAACATTGAATTGATCTGAATATTTCATAACTGATTCATTTTACATTACTACTGTTATGTTGCTGTTTATCACTGCAAAGCTCCTTTGACACAATCTATTGTATAAAGCACAATAGAAATAGATAAATGTGAGAAACGCATTAAAATTGTTGGTTTTCTAAGTTTGTTCACAGCCAACTGCAGCTGTGATGTAGAATAATTAATGCATATCTTTCATTTCCTGTTGGGTTTGTAGTGACACTTTTCTGCCACAAGATGACATTTGAGCACAGTAACGCTCACTCAAACAAACGTCTGTCATAAGTAGCTGCTGCTACTTTTTAAGATTCATGTATGAAATTACTGTTTTTCACTTAGGGTGAAGCAGGCAAACCTGGAAAGGGTGGTGAACGTGGACCTCCTGGGCCTCAGGTGAACCATTTTAAATTGAAACAGCGTTAAAGTGTTTGATCCCTGTGAGAAGAGCAGCAAAGCAGTGGCTGCTGCCCGCAGCACTCAAGCTTTTGCCCAGATGTGAGACGCTGCTGTGGCTGCAGGCCAGAGAAAGAAAGAAGAGACGTCTGAATACTTCCATTCACCTCATACCTCTCTCCCTCTCTCGCTCTCTCAACACAGGGAGCTCGTGGATTCCCAGGAACACCAGGTCTACCTGGAATCAAGGGACACAGAGTTAGTGCATTTTTTCATCATGTGATCTTTTTGTGGTCAATCTCTTAAGGCCAAATACTACAGATGAATAGGGTAAACATTCTTAACTCTAGAATTCCCAAAGGTGATTAATCACAGCACATTAAGACTTAGAACTATTACAAAACTTTGCAAGATTTTGGGGAGAAAAAATAGTATAAATCAAATGTTATATGAACAAACCCATTAGTAAAACCCATGGAATATAGACAGGAAAAAAGTTTTGGTGTATGTAAGTGCTGAAGTAAAAAAAACTCATGAAGATATGGATTGGAATTGAAATCTACAGATGCAGAAATACAAAGTATGATAATAAACACTTAAATGTGTATTTTGGATGTTTCATAAAAGAAGACAAAATCTGAACAATGCATCAAAAAGCAATTCTTTCGCCTGTAGGGTCTCACCTCAAGGCTGTAGTAATTTCATTACTTAGCATCACCGTGATGACAGTATCACTGAAATATGTTGATCTTTGGTGTGTTTGTAGGGTTATCCAGGTCTTGATGGTGCTAAAGGAGAGGCTGGAGCCACCGGGGCAAAAGTATGACTTTCACAAATCACATTTCCACCATTAAATATATGGGTAGTTCAGGTTTTGACTCTTGGTACGACCCTTCTGTTTCTCTGTCTGTCTCTGTCAGGGTGAGGGCGGGTCTCCTGGAGAAAGTGGTGCTCCTGGACCAATGGTAGGTGTAGCGGTAATCAGCTGTCCTGTACAAATGACTACAGTTAACCTCAGTTATTTCTCTTAAATAATGTTTCATATAACACCTGAACCTAAGTCTGATTCAGCCAACATCAGTACACACATAGTAAACATTTATTTTCTCCTAGCAGCGTGTCAGAGTCAGACTGTCTCACCATGAGCATCTCAAGCTCTCAGACGCCATGAGTTCACATTCATCAGCATACATGAGACAAGAAAGTGAATAAATATGGCATTACATAAATTGCAACCAAATTTCCCCCATAGGAAAGAGCAAATACACATGAGATCTCTTAACAACTCATTACTGTTCATCACAGACAGTAATGAGATCAAATGGAGACTCAGAGTCTCAAACTGTGCCGTGATCTCAATATGAACATGATCTTTGCTCAACTGATCTGAGCTGCTCTCTACATCCCACTATTGACTCATTTTTATTTCTCCGAAAGAATCTTTTGAGAAAACATCTGAGACTTTATATTTATTTGATAAATTATTTATTTGTTTGTGTGTTTTTCTTCAGGGTCCACGTGGTTTACCTGGTGAAAGAGGACGTCCAGGACCATCTGGAGCTGCTGTAAGAATCACGCACTTCTCCAGCCTTCTTCATTAATCTTCTTTCTTTCTTCTGTAGAACACTGACAAATAATTAATATTTTATAAATGGATTTCTATATCTGTCTCAGTAGCTAACAAGTAAGTGTCTGTGTCACTACTTGAGGATGGGGCCTCATGTCACATTTCCCACCTAGAATTTCCATTACCACACTGTTTTTTTCTTTTTTCTTTTTCAGATGTGGGAAGTAAGCAATATAACATGCTAGTGTCTTCCTCTCTCATTCATAGTCCCACAGATCTATATGCTGTGTTTCTGACAATGATAATAATATGATAACCTGTATCACATTATGTAGTGTTTCACCAAGATGCTTGTGGATTTTGTGAGGATGTTGATTAGTTGAAATTTCTGTTGTGTTTGTGTTTGATCAGGGTGCTCGTGGGAATGATGGTTTACCCGGCGCTGCTGGTCCTCCTGTAGGTTTGAGGCTTCATCATCTGTAGCAGTAGCTCTACATGAGTGTTGATTTTATTTGAGCATTGTTTGAGTAACAGAAGCATTGTGTACATCGCATGTTGTTTGTCCTAACAGGGTCCAGTCGGTACAGCCGGAGCTCCCGGTTTCCCAGGATCCCCCGGTGCTAAGGTGTGACCTCCCTTAATTCTTCCTTTCTCTGTCGCAAATTAGACATTTACATTGCCTTTATTATCGGGCACCTGTCATATATGTTATAGATTTAATTCATATAGTAAACACAGACACAGCTCTGTTTATCCAGCGCAAACTGATGTAAGCAGAGCACAAACCATTTCACATCAGACTTTCATCTTCATAGGGTGAAGCAGGACCTACTGGTGCTCGTGGACCGGAGGGAGCACAAGGACCCCGTGGAGAGTCTGGTGTCCCCGGATCTTCAGGACCTTCTGGAATCTCTGTGAGTAACCACTAGAAAAATGACTATTGTATTACTGCAATAGAAAATGACTAAAAATTACTATATTATTCGATTATCATCTTTGAACAAGGTCAGAAACCCCTCCGGTTACTCCGGAGGAGTCATAAGTCACTTT
Organism: Labeo catla; assembly: GCA_012976165.1. NCBI lineage: Eukaryota > Metazoa > Chordata > Actinopteri > Cypriniformes > Cyprinidae > Labeo > Labeo catla. The sequence continues at coordinate 506,759 of VONZ01000411.1, forward strand.
GGATAATGGAAACTAAAACCTTCTGCTGTTGAAATGGGCAATGAAATTAAGTTATGCCCTGCAGATGCAGTATGACACTGATAAGTGCCGTTGATGAGGCCCAAAACATGACTGAAATTCTTCATGAACACCATTTCTCTGCAAGAAAGAGCATAGTTGGGTGGACATAAATGACACAAATCAGGGGTGCCAAAACTCGGTCCTAGAGGGCCGGTGTCCTGCAGAGTTTAGCTCTATGTATGTTTAGACATACCTGAACCAGCTAATCAATCTCTTACTAGGCATACAAGAAACTTTCCGGCAGGTGTGTTAAGGTAAGTTGGAACTAAACTCTGCAGGACTCCCGGACTGAGTCTGGGCACCCCAGGCATAAATGGAAGATTTGAAATGTTACAAAGATCAAAATTTGGTTTTCTGGCATAAGCTGATATAGCCTGACCAGATGATTAGTGCCCAAAACGCAACCAAACCAGTGGAAACCAGTGGGCGGGTTTTACTTAGCAGTCTCAATCTTACATTAAGTTCCTTTTGGTAGTGGACATTACCTTTCCACCAGCGGATGGTTTAAATAAGAAATATATGTCATTGATGCCACAGCTCAGGATGGATGGCAGTGAATGGTTTGGGACTGTGTTCCAGTCCATGTTTTTATGCCATAATTTTCTCCAGAGTGATTAGTCAAATGACTTTTAGAGCTAAGATGATTGGCTCTGAGCCAATCTGAGTAGTGAATGTGAATGTAACGGATAGATCGCTACAGGTATTATATTGTACGCCTCGATTGGACTAGACTAGGGCTGCCCAAACTTGGTCCTGGGGGGCCCGTGTCCTGCAGAGTTTACCTCCAGCCCCAATTAGACACACCTGAACCAGCTAATCAAGCTCTTATGTCGCATTCAAGTCAACATTTTTTTTAAACTCTGCATCTACAAAATGACGAATTAAGAGTGTGCGTCGCTGTGTTTTTTTCTTTTTTCTGTTTTTATTCAATTTATGAAGGTAATGTAAACTGCATCATTATATATTCTATGGTAATTATACAATAATATAATATTTTGTATATTTTGTAATATTATATTTAAATTATATAATTTTATTGTACATTACAAAAAATAATCATTTAATTCATTTCAACAAATTTACTGTCAGTACAGACGCTGCATATCTATTGTCTTTAGCTACGTCCATTGCATCCGACACATTTTTTCACTGACATGCCCCCAACTCGGAAACACGGGGCTTGAAGAGAAGAGGCATGCTAGAAACTTTCAGGAAGGGGTATTGAGGCAGTTTGGAGCAAAACTCTGCAGGACATCTGCCCTCCAAGACCAAATTTGGTCACCCTTGGACTAAACAATCAGTAAATACTTGAAGACTTATTAGAGCCAATCAGCAGAAGACAAGAACAGAAAATCTGATTCAGAATAAAAGCACACAGTAAACACAACAAAACATAGTGAGCCCCAGTGGTTGATAGGAGAAAATTGGTTCATTTTGTCCATCAGCTCAGAAAAAGCAAGCAATGTAGCAGTTTGGATTCCTCCTGAAGTCAGCAGTGGGGAAGTGCTCTGGTGTTGTCCCGTTGGCAAAATGCAAGGAATTGTGTTTCTGAATTCAATATTTTGACTTGGTAATTCTACATTTATGCTGGAGTTTTGCTGAGAAGAGACTTGAGGCAAAAATATTGCTGCCTAGACTGTTGTTGGATGTGTAGGATAAAACACTTGTGTTTTATTATTCACTGTGACTCTCTGACTGTGTGCTGTTGCTCTATCTGCAGGGTAACCCTGGTAGTGATGGCCTCCCTGGAGCCAAAGGATCAGTGGTATGTACATGAGCTTGTAAAGGACTGTAAGTCTTTGTTATTTGTGATCCACTGTGAATGAGCTGTTTTTTATATACATATAGTTCATCTGAGCATTATTCCTGTTTCAAAATCTGTAAGAATCACTTGCAATTATTTGATTCTCTCAAAGCAACACACTAGATAATATAAGGCAGGTTCTTTGTGAACCTGTTTTCACACTCATCCATGTCGTCTTATAGGGTGCTCCAGGTATAGCTGGTGGTCCTGGTTTCCCAGGCCCTCGTGGCCCTCCTGGACCTCAGGGCGCGACTGGACCTCTGGGGCCGAAGGGACAGTCTGTGAGTTTCTGTGTTCATTTTACATTTTTACCAGTAATCTTCAGTCAACCAGTCACCCCTCTAAAATAAAACCAGACAGGCCAATCAGGAACTGACACAGGTTTATTTAGCAAAAATATCTGGTTAACTGTACATTGAACCGTGAGCCCTTGTGTTTTATACACCATACACAAATGACAAAAGTAAGCACAAAACAATTTCATTATTAGAGACTGAATGATATTTGTATTTGAGTGTGTAGTTGGAGCTAAACTCTTCAGCTTTAAATATATATAAAATAAAAAAAAATACCCATTCTTGTCTTATGACAACTTGGATAAACTTTTTTTGATCCACTTCAAATGTTGACTACTATATATATATAAAAAAGTTCATCAAAGTTGTCCTAAGACAAGAATGGGTATTGTTTTGGTTTTAGGACAACTTTGATGAAAGTTTTTGATCCATATAGGTTTTGATGCTATAAAAGTTTTTGATGCTATATCGTTTATAACACAATATGTAAATGTATTTGTGCAGCTGTCAGTGAACAGGACTACCTAAAGTTTTTGACAGGTTAGATGCATTAGATCAATGAAAATAAACATGAATGGGACTTCTTTGACACTGAAAAGTGTAAATTGTACATGAAAGCATAATAAGCCAAGAAAAAAACCTGTTGGAAAAAAACCTATACATCTTTATAATTAAAAAAAAATGCTTCTAACCCTAGTCCCCTCAATCCCACCAGCAAGCTTCATTCAGAATATCTTCTGCTCCATTTCTGATAATGTTGTTAATAGATGAGATCACGACAATAAATCTACTCATATGTCTGACTCTGATGTGTGTTTGTCTTTAGGGTGATCCTGGTCTCGCAGGGTTCAAGGGTGAGGCTGGTCCTAAAGGAGAAATTGTAAGTTCTGTTTCTTACATTCACACTAGAAGTTATTCATAGTCATTTAACTTTATAAACAATAACTTCATAATCTGCAGCACTGTATTCTACAAACAAAGCTGAAATACAAGGAGTGAATGGACTTCTTTCATGAAGAATGTTTGTATAAGCACATAAAGCAATGTCAAATGTTACTTTTTATTCATTTTAATTAAAAGTAACTAATCTATACATTTTACAGCTGCATAGATGTAAGTGAAAAGTTAGCGTGTAGTATTTAAACCTACTATCAGTGTGTTTTTATGCTGTGTATGTGAATCTGTTAGAGAATGCGGTGTAGGTAAGTTCAGCAGCTGGCTAGTGTTTTATGTGAGTTAAATGTGTTGCCTTACAGCTGTCATGGTTAAATGAAAATGAGGATTTTAAATAAAGGATTGTTTGTTTAGGGTAACGCTGGGCCTCAAGGTGCCCCTGGCCCTGCCGGAGAGGAAGGTAAGCGAGGACCCAGAGGAGAGCCTGGTGCTCCTGGACCCATCGGGCCAACTGGAGAGAGAGTAAGAATCCGTTTCTTCAAATCAGATCTTTAACAATATGTAAGAACTTAATCTGCTTTTCTTGAGACTTTTGTACCTTCTATATGTGACCCATATGAGGGCATACACAGGGGTGTTATTCAGCTCTCTCAAGGACTGACCCAACATGTAGATGGGGCTGTTGTAGCTCTTTAAGATGAAGCTTTATACTGCATCATGTTATAAATAACATTCAACAAGGATGACATGCTTTCTGCAGGGATCTCCTGGTAATCGAGGTTTTCCTGGACAAGATGGTCTGGCTGGTCCAAAGGTGAGACGCCTCACATATTCGAAATACATAACATACATAGGAAAATTATACGAATTTTACTCTTCAGAGATCATGTGTAAACAGGACCTGTTAAGAAATTCTGGTAAATCAGTTCTGGCAATTTGCTTGGAAAAGAAGTAAATTACTGACAAAATAAAGTTCTGACAGCTGGAGAAAATGCAGTTTAAAGGTCATTTCCATGATCGATATTACAGAGTTTAGTGGTATTTTGATTTGGATGTGTGAATGGTATCTTAACATTTGGCAGAAATTACAATTTTACAGCAATTTATAGAGTTAATATGTGAAGGATATTGTTTTTCGGCATCCATCACTCTAGACTGCACTTTACTACATTGCAAACCAAATATTAGTTATCATATGGTTATGAAAGCATGTTTTACTTGATTAAAACATGAATTCAGTTTCTGCCATTGTGTTTGTGTCGCAGGGTGCTCCGGGTGAGCGTGGAGGTCCGGGAGTATCAGGACCAAAGGGAGCCAGTGGAGATCCTGGCCGGCCTGGAGAGCCAGGTCTGCCTGGTGCAAGGGTAAATCAGTTAATTCATCTGCAGTGTAAACTCAAAAAGGTTTGATACTGATTTTAAATGCTTGTCATAATTCTCGTTATGCAGGGTCTGACTGGACGTCCAGGTGATGCTGGTCCACAGGGCAAAGTTGGTCCATCTGTGAGTAGACGCTGTTATACATTACTATTTTTGACTACATTTTTGGCCATTACCATTATAAATTTCTAATTACAATTTTGGCCACTCTGCTCTTTAGATATCAGCCTTAGCCATCACAATGTAGATGGAAAAAAAGAATTGCAGAAACTGTTTTTATTCAGAAATTGCTTGTGAAACTTGCAAATAATTACAAAGAAGTGGCAAGTGACACTTAATTAAACATGAAACTCTGAAGCAGAAAGACTAAAATAGTCTTTTCTTCTAAATGCGTACTCCAGTAGTCTTTGTTTTATTCAAAGCTTGGAAAAGTAGCATGGTGAAATAGAAAAATGTGTTCTGTGTGAACCAGCCCTTAGTCTGTTAAAAGCATAAAGTCTATTGGTTCCACACTAAAAACAGTCTTGAAGAGTCTCTGTGTGTTAATAATCCACTCAAATACAATCTACTATAATATAAAAGAGTGAAAGCAATGTCCTGATTCTTTTTAAAATCTCAAGCCCCAGTCATAGGCCATGCTGCTTCTTATATACATATTATAGAAGGTCCTTCACTTCCTGTCATGTGATCTCTCACAAAAAGACTCTTATAAACGAACACATGCTTAACAGGGGTTGAAATATGAGCTGTAGGTATGTGTTTGGAACCTGAATAACTGTAGTGTTCTGTTGAGGATGTAGGGCGCTGCTGGTGAAGATGGTCGTCCGGGACCCCCAGGCCCTCAGGGTGCTCGTGGTCAGCCTGGAGTGATGGGATTCCCTGGACCCAAGGGTGGCAATGTAAACAATAAAACTCTTTTTAATATATGTCAATTTGTTTGTGTTACAATAATCAGAAATGTGTACATCACTGTTCTTTTAAGTTATAAATTGTATTAAGTATTTTATAAACACTTTTTCATGTATTATTGCTCTGCAATAAAGTAAATGGCGGCAGTTCATATCAGGCATCTTCCTCTTGCTACAGGGTGAGGCTGGGAAGTCTGGAGAGAAGGGACTTGCTGGAGCTCCTGGTTTGCGTGTAAGTTGCTCACACTGCTTTCCATTATCCTCAACACATCTACACTGCAAAATATAGTGAACATAGAACAGCTTGAGTAATCTTCAAAGCTTTGGGTAGAATCGCTGGTCCTTGTCATTAGCAGTGCCGAGCTCTCTTGGCAGGGTTTCTTGGCAGTTTCTTTCTTCCAGAGCTAAAACGGTGACTTGTTTTAAAGAAAACTGAACATTTAATCTTGTATATTTCAGTCAGCTTTATGATTTTTCTAAACATACATTTGAGTAAATGGTAATTTACAAAGTGGAAAATAGTAAGTGTGATATTATAAAGAAAACATGCTGTTTCCTAAACTAGTGATTGGCTTTTATTTCAAGTCAAGTCAAAGCGTTATGGTCATGTGCATACAGAACAGTGGACCATGTACATAACTACACGCCAGCTGTTTGCCTTTGAAGGTTGTCAGGGATGTAACTTGTTAATGTGCCAAAGTTTCAGTGTCACTGTACATCAAATCTTTGAAATAATTAAGAGTTTTGTTTGACACTAAGTGTGTCATATGGTGCCCGGGAAAGAGAAAAAAAAAAAGAAAACGTGTCTGACATTGCATCGGATTTCCAATCTATGCACACAGATTTTGTAAACCATGTAAGAAACTATTAATAATTAATTTTTTTATGATAAATGTTTTACTGTCTTAAGTGCACTCATTTATTTAGCCTATAATAAAATAATAATACTAATTGTTGTTGTTATTATTGTTGTTGTTGTTGTTATTGTTATTATTTTATTAATATTATTATGATTAGCCTACTAGCTTTATTATTAGGTTACATATATATTTAAAAGAAGCTTTTATCAAAAACTACTTACAAAAGAGAAACAAATTAGTCAAAAGTCAGTCATAACACAATACCAGGTTTATTAGCCTATACAATAATAAATGCTAAGATTATCACAAATAAATACAAGATTTTGACGCACATCTTTCCTATTAAATCATTGTATTCCACCTCATACCAGCTACAGTTGAGATTTGATGTAGGCCTGTTCCACATAATAATATGCAATAAAACAATATATAATATCATTCGTTAACACGTAGGCTAGGAGCTTGCTGTTCTTCGAAAATGAATCTGTGAGTACAGTTTACAAACCCGTGGGAACGGATTGCGAAAGCATGCGCACAGATTATGAATTTGTGGGTACGGATAAAAAAAAATGAAGGTACGCTTTACAAAACCTGAGCACACGGATTGGAAATTTGTATGGTTTATTAATCCGTGGGCACGATTTGTTAAACCCAGGGAACAATTCAAGAATTCATGAGTATGGTTTAGAAACTGAGGGGACACAGATTATTTTTTTTCTCCCACAGGTGACTTCCCGGGCTCCGTAGTTTCATTATGTTTTGAACATTCATTTTAAAACACATTTATTGGCCTGCTTGCATAAAATTTTTACATTTTGGTTGGATTCCTATAGAGGGCCTCTTTGACACTCATTAGTTGATTCTCATTAATGACTCACCTCATTAGATGTCATTCATACTGCAGTGTGCTTTTTATTTTGTCTTTAATTGTTTTGATGGGTAAATCAAATGGAGATCATCTTCACTCACTGTCTATCTGTTATAGTAAACTGGATGTGTTTTGCACATTTCATCACTCATCTTTGTGGTTTCAGCTGTGGATGGATAGAGAAGATACTGGTACTTATTTTGGTCCACAACTAATAAATGTCACTTGATAGTTAAGCATCCAAAGTAACAGAGAAACACTTCCAGTTAACTAGAATAGTTCAACACATTGCACGACGACCTGGAGAACTGAAAACACAGACCCTTTGGTATTCTGACTCTTGATTCAGCTCACATCTGAGCATTACTATCCTGGAGACTGAGAGGATCTTCATGAGGGGAAAGTGTTTGAACCATATGATGCACCTGGATTGCGAAAGGACGTTTCATGCTTGGCTTTGGATAAAAGCTAAAAAGCAAATACCACAGCCATGGATAAACTTTTTTTTCCCCGAGTCATTTATGATTTAGTGCTGTGTCCTTATTCTGCTACCATGAACCAGTTTTGATTGGTAAATGATTATTCCTTGTGAAATAGAAAGATTTTTTTTAGAAATATGCATCATTTGACAATGGCATTTTTGATCTGGACAGGAGGCAAAAAACACATGAGAGCATCTTAAATTATCAGAGCTTGACATAAGTGACCTGCAGCACTACGATGACACACCTGTATCACTTTTAGAGCTATTTCTGAAGAAAATACTGCCACAGTAGCAAATATAAGAGGATAATTATACAGTGAACAGCTGTGGCCAAGCTCACCAAAAAGCATTTTGCCAGTCAACTCTGCTGTCTGTCTGATCCTGTGATTAGGGTGGCATTACAACATGTGGACAACAAGCAGTGACTCTAAAACACTTTGCAAGAAACAGCCACACAAACAAGCACCTTTCATACCTCACCTTCAGCTCTCATCATACAACACTCTGCACTGTTGTGATGGAGTGACTGATCTCTGTCCTCTACAGGGTCTGCCTGGTAAAGATGGTGAGACGGGTGCTGCCGGACCCCCTGGACCTGCCGTAAGTGTGTCTGCACTATAACCCACCTGCATATGCGTGTGTTCACATTACATGTTTATGAATGAGAGACTGATGATGATGCTGTGATGTTGACAGGGTCCTGCTGGAGAGAGAGGAGAGCAGGGTCAGCCTGGACCCTCTGGCTTCCAGGTAAGTGTGCAGATCACTGGACAAACATTAACTGTTGCCATACTAGTCTTAGTTAGTTTGAGTGTTAAACATCACTGATTCAACCTAAAATTCATTTCTATGGCTTAAATGAGGTAAAAATAGCTCTTGAAGGTAAAAGCTGCAAAAGTGCAGCATGTTTCCAGCACTTCTTACAGTTATTGTAAATTCGCTGTCGCAGCTCATTACTTAACAGTTAACATTAACAATTCCAGCAACAGCAATATAATGAGATATTTATTTATAAAAATTATTCTGTCGACAGCAAAATATTTCCATCTGTCTGGACAACTGTCCAGTGTTTATCTGTGTATTCCTGTTGATGGTAAATGATTTTAATGGTTTGCATCTGTTTAAACCCCAGTATGAGCTTGTTCTTGACAATAAATTAATTGTGAGAAGATTCATGATTTGTCTATGCACTTAACAATTTATTTAGTTTGTTTATCATAACTGAAGAAATGTAAACAATATTGAATATAAAGAACTTACTCTTCGACCCTTTTCAGATGTAAATTATTTCTCAGGAGGTCATGAGATCATCTCGCAATTTACAAATGTTGATCAGTGATTTATTTCTGCCCAAATGAGAAATGTCCATCATTTCCTTCCACTAACCTGAAAAAGATTCCCAGCTGATTTTCTTCTTTCTGAATTTCATCACAGTTAATGATCATGATTTATGATCTTTTACAGGCATAATTTTTATATAGATGTTTTGTGCCGTTTCGTGGCTGTCCATTTTGGTCAGGGCATTTCTGATAAAGATATTTTTTGTCACACACACAAAAAAAATCATCACATACAGTAGGGGTTATGTGCAAAAGACTTCCGTATTCTGCTAACCAACTCTTTTATATTGCATATGCTATATTATTATATAACATAATGAACAAATGAGTAACACAGTTAACTGCTACTGCAAGTCTTCCTGAAAGAACTATCACTTAAGCTTCTGTTAGTTTCAGGGAATCATCCAGGTTCTGGAATAATATTTAAAGAATATATAATATATATACATATTTAATAATATATAAGAGATAGAACAGAAATATAAAAGATTTATAGAGGTTACAAAGAACAACCTTAAACAGATTAGTAGTTCTACTGCTAGTTGTGCTAGATTTATTTTATCAATAAAATAATTAACAATTTAGTTTAACAACATGTTTGCATGTCATTGCATTGTGAACAAACAATGTTTTCGATGTTTGTAGGGTCTGCCCGGACCTCCTGGCCCCCCTGGTGAGGGTGGAAAACCTGGTGATCAGGTGAGAGTTGCTGAATGTGGATGCTTTTAAGAAGAAGAGGAAACTTTGCTTTACACATTATTCTGCTGGCTGCACATAGATGCGTAATACAGTCTTGTGTCTGTCTTGCTCATTCAGGGTGTACCAGGAGAGGCTGGTGCCTCAGGGGCGACCGGACCACGTGTGAGTCTCAACTAAATGCTTTCTTTTTGGTTTGTAAGTACTTAGTATTCTCGTGCATTAAAAGTCCCTGTGCCACTTTTCCTCCTCAGGGTGAACGTGGTTTCCCAGGAGAGAGAGGAGGTGTGGGGCCGCAGGGGCTCCAGGGGCCTCGAGGTCTTCCAGGAACTCCAGGAACCGACGGACCCAAGGTGAGCAGATCAATCAGTCCAGTACAGAGATCATCATTATCACAATACAGCAAAATATACCATACTGCGATCTCAAATACTGACTCTGGCTCACATGTTTTATGATAACACATGCAACAGCATTCACTTAAAGGGCACCTATTATGCAAAATCTACTTTTAGAAGGTGTTTGAACAGAATTGTGTGTCCAGGCTCAAAAAAACATGCACTTTGGAGACTGTCCACAAAATGACGTCATATTTCAGTAGCCCCGCCCACCGCTATTGACTGGCAGGCACGTATTACCATATCCTCAGCCATTTTGTCTGCGTGCGATCAGCTGTGTCGAAAGCAGAGTCCCGTCAAGAACACCCTTGCTCTGTTTTATGATCATAGGGTGTTCCAGGATGTTAGTGTTTTTGCTGTAAATGTCTATTAAGGCTTTTTAGGAGTTTTACTAAAATTTCTGTAGGTCTGTGCACATCTACGATTTGGTTTTACAAATGTTTGTAAGAGTTTATTTATATATTTTGCAAAGTTCATTGATATTTTTCTATACCTGTAAATAAAGGAAAGTATTACATTATGAAAGTTTTCATGGATTTCCTCATGAATATAACAAAAACAGTAAGGTACAGAGTTTATCTTGTTCGTTGACTATTTATACATTTATTGGTTTTAACTAGGAAAACGTGAAGCTAAAAGTTTTGTAAGATCATCTAACAGGTTACAGCAGTTATATTCTGTTCTTTGGCACTCACTAGGTGCGTTTACAAGGGGCATTGTAATCGGTTTCAAAGTCCAAATAGTCTGAATAAAAATGCTCCATATAAACACCTCAATCGGAATAAAAATGCTCAAACCGAATGAAATTGTAATCGATTTGAGAGGAGTGGGATAAACCTTTCTATAAATGAACAAAGTTAACATTCCGCCATGTAAACACATTAAACAGATTACTTTGCATCTACATCAAGCAGGACAGGTGTTGCGCCAAAGTGGGGAGCATTCACGGGCCGTGTCCCCCTGTCCATCCTCTCCCCTCTTTGCTAAACGTGATAGATTTCAAAAGCGAAAGTGAAACCGGTAAGCACACATAAGAAAGCCACTGCACAATTTTGGGATCAAACTACACACGATCACAGATTGCACGCTCTGATTCATTGTTCAGCAACACTTGGTAAGAAATTGTGTATTGTTCCATTTAAGTACAGTAAAAATACCGGTCCTCTCACGCTTGTTAATGTTGCTTCTCCACTCTGTTTATTGCCATACGCAAAAACAGATTTTCATGTGAAGGAACACACCCCTGAAACAGCACCCGCCCCAAAAACAACACTTTTCAACACATTATAATAAACGATCTGTATTGTATTTGGATCTGAAACTTCACAGGCACATTCAGAAGATCCATTAGATTAATATTACATCTTGTAAAAAGTGGCATAATAGGTGCCCTTTAAAGTGTTTTTTGAAATGCACTGAGCTTAAGGCTAAATGTGATGAAGCTTGATGATCTGGTCATCCATAGGGTGCCATCGGCCCAGGGGGAGCTTCTGGTGCTCAGGGACCTCCGGGACTACAGGGAATGCCTGGAGAGAGAGGGGCATCTGGCATTCCTGGACCAAAGGGTGACAGAGTAAGTGCAATGCCAAAACACCTCTCTATAAGACTAGGCCTGTGTCTTTTTGAAATTATGAAATATGTGGGAAAACTTACGTATATGAAACTCTCTTGATCCACTACCTACTGTTTGATTATGAAGGTGAAAATGTTAGAAGATGTTATTAAGTAAATGTTAAGAAAAAGAAAAGCACTAGTAAAGCATTATTGCCCATTTACTGCTGAGTATGCAAACATTTGTGATAAAGGTACTGTAGTGGATATCAGTAATAAGATTTGACTGTTTGTGTATCGCAGGGTGACAATGGTGAAAAAGGACCTGAAGGAGCTCCTGGGAAAGATGGTGCAAGAGTAAGAAGAAGAACTAATGACATGAACCACACTACATGAATCTTGTATAGCATGTGCACGTTACAGTGTGTGACTGTACACACAAAACATGAGCTGTATGAATATGCCAGTATGAGTTTAATGCTGAATGAATGCATTTGTGAATTCATATGTGTGTGTCATTTCAGCAGCAGAGCCAAACTGCTATTCTGTAGCGATGTTAATAAGAGCCTTTTTTAATCATACAACTGAAGTTTATGAACAGGAGTGGATGAGGATGTTGCTTTGTGTCTTTACAGGGTTTAACGGGTCCAATTGGTCCTACTGGCCCGGCGGGACCCAACGGTGAAAAGGTACTAAGGTTATCCGTTTATTATCATTTTGTTAATGTCTTGAATGTCTAATATTAATCACTACCCTCTGCATTCCTCAGGGAGAATCTGGACCTGCAGGACCGTCTGGAGCTGCTGGTACTCGCGGTGTTCCTGTGAGTCTCTCACAAACTATAACAGTATTCAAAGACCTGTGTTCATAATAGTGGCATTTCTACTTCCCATACATTCTACAGTGAAGTCAATCTATTTTTGCAACTTGCGTATACAACAACATGAAATTGAAACATTTTACCAACCTCTGAATTTACATACTGAAAAGTTTTATCTGTCATACAGTTTTTGTATCTCTGTCATACCATATCTCACTTAATACACCAGACATGATATGACACACACCAGATTTTCTCACCTCTGGCTAATCTGGATTTTCAAACATGTTTGTTGATAAAAATCTAGTAATGTTCATTCTTGTGTTCACTGAAAAGATGTTTGATACCTGAAACCACAATCAATACAATACTGCAGCTGACTGAGATAATTTTCACTACAGGGTCAAACTGTCAACAATCCACATACAAAGTTTATAAATATGTGTGTAAAAAAAAGAAGTAAAATAATATATGTTGTTATTGAACACACAGTATAAGAATGTTCTAGTATGATATAACAAAACTGAGGCTTCATGTTTTTGACAGGGTGACAGAGGAGAGACTGGTCCTTTTGGTCCTGCTGGTTTTGCTGGTCCACCTGTAAGTAAAGCAATTGCAATCTTAATATCTGCACCTCATCTTTATTTCTGGCTAACAGTAAAAGTTTCAGACACTCCCATAGGGCTAGACTCATGCAGTCTGACCATCAAACTACTTAAAAGCTGTTTATAGCAGTGCACAAATGAAATCCACAAATAAGAATGGCTTTGGCCTAGTGATTAACCAACTAATGGTGAAACCAGCCATCTAAGTGGTTAAATAAAATGGAAAATAAAAAAGATGAGGTTAAAAAAATAATAATAATGTAAAAAAAAAAGATGGAAATATGGAGAGATAATCTTACCTAACCCTAACCCTAACATCTCAGTGTTCAGTATAAGAGAAGGCAGATGAGTTTGCTGTCTCATCACCCAGAGCAACATGCAATTTTGGCTGCAGCATACCATATTATGCACATTTAAAGCTGTTACTGCACACCAGTAATGGCAGCGAGCTTTGATGTAGCTACAGAGACGAACTAAAACTTTATAATGTCAACTTTCAAGATTTTGGAAGAGTGTTTATGTGCAGTTAAAGTCCCTCTAAAGTAGGGGTGCCCAGACTTGGTCCTGGACGGATGGTGTCTACAGAGTTTAGCTCCAACTTGCCTCAACACACCTGCTGGGAAGTTTCTAGTATGCATAGTAAGAGCTTGAGTGGTTCAGGTGTGTCTAATTGGGGTTGGAGCTAAACTGCAGGACGGATGCCCTCCAGGACTGAGTTTGGGCACCGCTGCTCTAAAGGATCTTCAGCGGTGAAGCTGATTCAGAAGTTTGAGGGGCATATTTAAGGAAATGTAGTGAAAAAGATAGGAGTGATGGACAGCACTGACATTGTTACTGATTATTAACTGATTTATCTAAATGTGTTAGGGTGCAGATGGACAGCCTGGCGCTAAAGGAGAGCAGGGTGAAGGTGGACAGAAGGGTGATGCTGGTGCACCGGGCCCTCAGGGGCCTTCTGGAGCTCCAGGTCCTCAGGTAACATCAACCAACTTAATTTGCATTCCCATCTCGAGACAACGTTTGCCCTGTAGTTCTTCATATTGTGCATTCCTGCTTTGGTTATAGGGACCAACTGGTGTATCTGGACCAAAAGGGGCTCGTGGTGCTCAAGGACCACCTGTAAGTACAAACAAAAAGATATTCTTTGTAAATGTAGATTATGAAATTGAATGTTTATTTTTATGAATTTTGTAGGGTGCCACAGGTTTCCCTGGAGCCGCTGGTAGAGTAGGACCTCCTGGCCCCAATGTAAGTAAAGCAATAGACCTGTTGTCTACGACAAAGATTTATGGAATAGCTGCATAGTATAAAAATATAATCATTAGTGTAGTGTAAAACATTGTGTACATCAGTCAAAATTACTAATGGTCAGCTAAAGCTTCTAAGTGCATAAATGTCCACCACACTTCACTATTTTCATTCATACTAATGTGCTTTGGTTGACGTCATTCTCAGGGTAACCCTGGTCCTGCTGGTCCTGCTGGTCCTCCTGGTAAAGATGGTCCAAAGGGTGTGCGTGGCGATGGAGGTCCTCCTGGAAGACCCGGTGACGCTGGATTGCGTGGGCCAGCTGGGACTCCTGGCGAGAAGGGAGATCCTGGAGAAGATGGTCCTCCCGTATGTAATTCTACTGGATCTCATTTAGTATTTCCACCTCATCACATAGGGAAGATAGTCACACTTAGAGATTTTAAATGCAAAGTCCACTGATTCAGTTCATCCAGACTCATTTTGTGATGAGAGTCTCATAATATAGAACATTTTTTGGTTCTATTGTTGGAGAATAATATGATTTTGTCACTGTGGCTTTTACTTCTGTCCTGTTCCAGGGTCCAGATGGGCCAGCAGGTCCTCAGGGTCTGGCTGGGCAGCGTGGTATTGTTGGACTTCCTGGACAGCGTGGTGAAAGAGGTTTCCCTGGTCTGCCTGGACCCTCTGTAAGTCTTCATCCTCCCAGATAAACACACTGACATTTAGGATAGTAATAATGATAGTGACAGGAGACAGGAGTTTTAGTCATAAGGTTTTTACCAGATTTTCCCTTAAAGTGAACTTTATGTTGTCCTACTTTGCCAGCTTTTAAGTTTCCAGTGAATATGTAAGTAAACAAAAGGAATAGAATGTTTTTCCACATTTAGGAATCAACTGCCCTTGCCAATGAGACACTTTGCTGTGAATGCATTATTTAAAAAAAGAATACAATTGCAAAATATAACGGCACTTTTCCTTTGTTTGCCTCATGCACCATTAACCACAGAGGCAAGCAGCTTTCACAGTGTCACCAAAAATCACAATAGCATGACTCCACATCAAATCTAAATATGGGATTGCTCATTTCTCAAATAGCACTTACAGTTAAGAAATAGTAAAAGACAAAGAGTTTTATACAACTAAATGCAAGGCTAATACAGGTGGATGTAACTGCTTAATCACATTCAGTTGATGAATCACAGGGTGAGCCCGGTAAACAAGGAGCTCCTGGTGGACCTGGAGACCGTGGACCTCCTGGACCCGTGGGAGCACCTGGTCTGACAGGACCTGCTGGGGAACCAGGGAGAGAGGTATGTTACAACCAACCATGGTCCTGGTGATTTACTCCAGCACAACCCATAAAAACAACCAGCAGTCAAACCAAAGAAAATACGCGAACTGCACACGGTGTGGAGTTCAAGTTGCACCTAAATTGTTTAACTCATTACATTCTCAGGCTTGCACGTGATAAAAAAACTGTGACTTATATTCCAGAAATTACTGTGAAACAGTGGTTTCCAATCCTGGTCCTGGAGTTCCCAGCACTGGACATTTTAGACGTCTCCTCAGTCAAACACACCTGAATCTAAGTAAAAAGACTCCAAGACCTCAGATGGGTGTGTCAGATAAAAGAGAAATCAAAATTGTTCAGTGCCACAAACTCTAGAAATAGGATTGGGAAATACTGTGCTAGTGGAGACTAAATATTTGACAGAAAAAGTAGTGCTTGCTCACATAAGTCATTGAGTGGCGATGACAGACAGCAGACTGCAGTGTGCAGAAGCAGCTGTTTGTAAAGTGCTCCCATTTCCAATCCCAAAACTGGCGTTTAGAGCCAATGCTTTGATCAGGTTGAGAAATTTCACAGCTTCATGAAGATCATTTGGCATTTTCTTGTTTAGGCTTGTCTATGTATTGTACAGTGGTTCCACATGGCTTTCAAAGCTTCATCTTTAACTTTTGCAATGTGACAGCTGATTTTTTACCATCGTTGCATTTTACCAGTTCATAATGTGTTCTATCATGAAAATTGTTCAAAAATTGGTTGAAAACTGACTATTTTGTCCTCTACTTCAGCCTAAAGTAAGGCTGAATTTACAGGATTTTCAAGGCTGAGTGGTAAAATCCATTTGAGGATTTTACTGAGGCTGTAATACAAAGAAGTGTAGATACAAAGAAGAGTCTTGTACCATAAAGCTTGTAGAACAAGCTCAGTGTTACAGGTCTAGTTTTAAATTGACAAAACCAAAACCAATATTAACCAGTTTTACCATTCATCAACAAACAAGAAAACCAATCAACAAATTAGAAAAAATGGTATATTGTACACAATTCCTTATTGTCTTCAATCTTAATTTAATCAATACATACATACATGCTGTATATACATAAAGAGCCTACAACAAGTTTAATGTTATACTTTTTTGCAGGGCAATCCTGGGTCTGATGGTCCTCCTGGCCGAGATGGTTCTGCAGGAATAAAGGTGAGCGTCACAGAGGATTGTGTATATCCTTCTACTTTCTTATTAAAAGGCCTTCATAGACATGGTTCCACTAAACTGTTTTCATTGTTGTATGGTCGAAGTTATGCTTGCTGACTCACTGCATCACTGTTCTGTTCAGGGTGACAGAGGTGACACCGGTTCAGCTGGCGCTCCTGGTGCTCCAGGTGGTACTGGTGCTCCTGGTCCAGTCGGACCCACTGGCAAACAGGGAGACAGAGGAGAGGCCGTAAGTACAGATTCCTAGAGATGAAAAATGCATTAAAGAATGACCAAATGTTAGTTATTAATCTATAACATTGTGTCAGGAAAATGGTATTTATTATTCAGATTATTAAAGGGTGTTATTTAAATGATTTTTTACCACATTTTTTCTTAGTTTAAAATAAAGCTATTTAAAAAAATAAATACGTACATACAGTGAGCAAAAAATTATTTGATCCACTGCTGATATTGTACGTTTGCCCTCTGGCAACAAAATTATATAATTTTATCATTTTAAAGGTAGGTTTACAAGAAGGTTTAAGAACAATGAGAGACAGAATATCAACAAAAAAATGCATTTCAAAAAACTTTAATTAGTGAAAGAATTATTTGACCCCTTTGCAAAACATAATTTAGTACTTGGTGGCAAAACCCTTGCTGGCAATCACAGAGGTCAGACGTTTCTTGTAGGTGGCTACCAGCTTTGCATACATCTCAGGAGGGATTTTGTCCCACTCCTCTTTGCAGATCCTCTCCAATTCTTTAAGGTTTCAATCTTCAGCTTCCTCCACAGTTTTTCTGTGGGATTACGCTCTGGAGACTGGCTAGGCCACTCCAGGATCTTAATGTGCTTCTTCTTGAGCCACTCCTTTGTTGCCTTGGCCGTGTGTTTTTGGGTCTTTGTCATGCTGAAATACCCATCCACGACCCATTTTCAGTGCCCTGGCTAAGGTTCTCACCCAAGATTTGATGGTACATGGCCCCGTCCATCATCCCTTTGAATCGGTGCAGTTGTCCTGCCCCCTTAGCAGAAAACCACCCCGAAAGCATAATGTTTGATGGTGGAGATGGTGTTCTTGGGGTCATAGGCAGCTTTCCTCCTCCTCCAAACACAGCGAGTTGAGTTCGATTTTGGTCTCATCTGACCACAACAACTTTCACACAGTTCTCCTCTGAATCATTCAGATGTACATTGGAAAACTTCAGACGGGCCTGTATATGTGCTTTCTTGAGCAGGGGGACCTTGCGGGCGCTGCAGGATTTCAGTCCTTCAAGGCGTAGTGTGTTGTCAATCATTTTCTTGGTAACTATGGTCCCAGCTGCCTTGAGATCATTGACAAGATCCTCCTGTGTAGTTCTGGGCTGATTCCTCACCGTTCTTATGATCATTGAAACTGCATGAGGTGAGATCTTGCGTGGAGCCCCAGACTGAGGGAGATTGACAGTTATTTTGTTTTGTCATCTTCTCACCAAGCTGCTTGGTGATGGTCTTGTAGGCCATTCCAGCCTTGTGTAGGTCTACAGTCTTGTCCCTGATTGATTGATTGCTTCTGTGGACAGGTGTCTTTTATACAGGTAACAAACTGAGATTAGGAGCACTCTTTAAGAGTATGCTCCTAATCTCAGCTCTTTACCTGTATAAAAGACACCTGGGAGCCAGAAATCTTGCTGATTGATAGGGGATCAAATACTTATTTCACTCATTAAAATGCAAATCAATGCATAACTTTTTTGAAATGTGTTTTCTGGATTTTTTTTGTTGTTATTCTGTCTCTCACTATTCAAATAAACCTACCATTTAAATTATAGAGCGATCATTTTTTTTGTCAGTGGGCAAACGTACAAAATCAGCAGGGGATCAAAACATGTTTTTCTTCACTGTACATACATATACAAACCAGTTCACAGGCTGAAAAATTTGTCAACGAAATTGACTATGTATCAGTTATTTTGTGATTTTACACAAGTTTAATGTTTGACCCGTGAATGTCTATTCAGTATGGATATTTATGTCGTTTTTCTCAACACGGTGGAATGTGTACGAGTGACTTTAATGCACTACAAATGCTATAAAAACATCAATCAAAATGGTTGTTGGAACATTCCAAGCTTTCTTTGTTGAATTCCTCTTTAAATGTGATGTTGCATCTGGAAAAGTGTACAGCTGGTTGGGATGCCATCTTAAAGCTGCTATTAATACATAGTAAAAGCATGGAAAGTATAGGACTTTCCAAAAAATTCACTACTAAAAATGACAAGAAAAAATTATTTATGATTTACAAAAAAATGATTTCAAGCCAAAAGATGACATGTTACAAAGAACGCACTTAACGCACTCATTACTTTTAACTGCAGGGACCCAAAGGACCTGCTGGACCTTCAGGGCCCGCTGGAGCTCGGGGAATGCCTGTGAGTACTTTTCTTGACACGCATGAATAACAATTTGGTCTTTTTCTTGATTCATTTAATTAATTCTGCTTTCAGTAGTCAGTGTGTCAATGTATGCACAACAGTTCAATG
Organism: Labeo catla; assembly: GCA_012976165.1. Lineage (NCBI taxonomy): Eukaryota > Metazoa > Chordata > Actinopteri > Cypriniformes > Cyprinidae > Labeo > Labeo catla. The sequence continues at coordinate 525,979 of VONZ01000411.1, forward strand.
TAGCCTTATAGACTTAATGCACAGTTGCAATGCTCATGTCCATTAATCACAGGGCCCACAAGGCCCGCGCGGAGATAAGGGAGAGGCTGGCGATTCAGGTGAGAGAGGACAGAAAGGACACAGAGGTTTCACGGGTCTTCAGGGTCTACCTGGGCCTCCTGTAAGTTGCTATTTCTTTGTGACATATTCAGCTAAAGCATTCCATGTACAAATACTGAGGTCAGAATTAATGTGATAATATAACAACATCTGTACACTCCACACACAGGGGCAACCTGGTGACCAAGGTGCTTCTGGACCTGCTGGACCTGGTGGAGCAAGAGTATGTAGCCAGGAACATTATTTTTACATCAGTATTTACATTGACTTTGCCAGGGTGTCAAACCCTGCAGAGTTTAGCCCCAACCTAATCAAACTCTAGGGGTCCCATTTATAAAATGTTATCTTAGAGTGTGTATACGTCAAATCCATGACAACGTTCATATTTATAAAAGTGGTCTTTCACATAGAATAGCACCACGTCAGGGTTTAAGCAGATATACACACTTTTCCTTTTGGGTATGTAAGATGGTTTCCATGCAGTATTTTATAAATAAGGCCCAAAGTTCTGAATATTACTTGAAAGCATGGTGGAGTGCTGGAGCAGGTTGGAACTAAACTCTGGAGGCTGGCAGACCTGCAGGAGCAGGATTGGACACCCTTGGATTATGCAAACAGGTGATGCTGTGTTGAGACTCAGACTTCTGACTTTTTTCAGGGACCCCCAGGCCCTGTTGGCCCAGCTGGAAAAGATGGAGCAAATGGTTTGCCTGGACCCATCGGACCCCCTGGACCTCGTGGTCGTTCTGGAGAGACTGGGCCAGCTGTAAGTAGCAAAGCAAAGACTAGATTTATACACCAGTGTCCCCAGCACTTAGCATTTTGTATATCCCTCTAGTTAAACACGCCGGAATCAACTCATTAGCCAGTAAGTATAGACTCCAAGACCTGAAATGGGCATGTCGAAAGGAGACATTCAAAATGTGAACTGTTGGGGGTACTCAACAGTAAAAATCCTGAATTTAAAAAGTCTGGCTGTTTGTTTAACAGTAATTTGGTTCATATACTGCTTCCCTCAGGGCCCCCCAGGAAATCCTGGTCCCCCTGGTCTTCCTGGACCACCAGGTCCTGGCATCGACATGTCTGCCTTCGCTGGTCTGTCTCATCCTGAAAAGGCTTCTGATCCCTTGGGGTACATGAGGGCAGACCAAGCCGCCGAAGGTAACCGTCAAAATGATGCAGAGGTTGATGCCACTCTGAAATCCCTGAACAACCAGATTGAGAACATCCGCAGTCCTGATGGTACTAAAAAGAGCCCAGCCAGGACCTGCAGAGACCTGAAACACTGCCACCCAGACTGGAAGAGCGGTGAGTTTGCCCTGCAAGCATGTTTACTTAGAAATTTTGAGCAGGACTCATGTGGGAGGGTTGGCTTCTGCCTTGATAAAGTATAGGGAATATGTGTGGTAAATAAAGATTTGTCTCTATGTAGGTGAATACTGGATTGATCCTAACCAGGGCTGCACCGTTGATGCTATGAAGGTGTTCTGCAACATGGAGACCGGCGAGACCTGCGTTTATCCAAAACCTGCCAATATCCCACGCAAGAACTGGTGGACTACCAAGGGTGCAGAGCGTAAACATGTTTGGTTTGGAGAAGCCATGAATGGTGGATTCCATGTGAGTCTCTCACTTTCTAGTCTTGTTGACCCTTGAGTTGATTTCAGGACTACACAGAACTGTTCTTTACGATTTAGATCACTTCCATCTAATAAACTTTCTTCCATCTACAGTTTAACTATGGAGACGACAATCTGGCACCTAATACAGCAAGTATTCAGATGACTTTCCTAAGACTGCTGTCCACAGAGGCCTCACAGAACCTCACCTACCACTGCAAGAACAGCGTTGCCTATATGGATGAGACCACTGGTAACCTGAAGAAAGCTCTGCTGCTGCAGGGATCCAATAATGTGGAAATCAAAGCTGAGGGCAACAGCCGCTTCACGTATAGTGTTCTGGAGGATGGTTGCAAGGTGAGGACACATTTTTGACCAGGCTTGGGAATCAAGAATTTAATAATAATAATAACGGGGTGAATATACCATAATAGTTCTAGACCTGTTTTAGTGCAGCAAAATCATTTTAAAAAGGCCTTGTTTACACCTAGTATTAAGATGCATTTTGGTCAATCAGATCGAGGGAGACACATTACCATACACACCTGGTGTTTTAATCCATATCTTCTGTCTACTGTCTTTTGAGGGGAGTGTCTATGGGCCATTGTATGTGGGCTTTTTCTGGTCTTTCTTTTCTGTTTACACTAGTGTGTTTTTGTTTTAAAGCAGTGTTTTAAAATGAAAACGATCCTCGTCTACACTGGCATTTTCATTGCATTTCAGAAACGATATCCGTCTACACTGCACAACTGAAAACATATGTCACATGACCATTCATGCAGGTACCACCATAGATATGTATAGGTAGATTCCCTATTATTTAGATGGCGGAAGCATCTATGTGCTACAAGTGATCAGATGGGGAATCTACCTATACATATCTATGGGTAAAACAATGAGCATGATGTTATTGCTTACACGATCATCAAGAATACGCAGAGCGAATGTGGGCAGCCACTCCATCGTTTTCAAAAGTCTCCATATTGGTCCGTTTACACTGAAACGCAACCCCAAGCTTCAAGCTAAAACAGGGTCTACAGCATTTTCGAAAGTCTTCATTTTCGAGGGTTGAAAACACTGGAGTAGTATAAATGATGGGCGTAACCGTAGCAAAAGTTATGCATTTTAAAACGAATATGCACTAGTGTAAACTTGCCTAGTATTGTAAAGCTTGCACAATTTACATATCAGCCAAATGCTGTTTTTTTGTGTGTTTTTGTTTTTCAAAGGTATAAACCGTTTACTGCATGGATAAAAAATCTGCTACACATATCAGTCAGAATTGTCCTGAGGAGAAAAAAATAGTCACCTATAAGTTGTCAGCAAATCCTTTAAATTTTACCACTATTCAGAACAGAATTCCTTCTTTCCTTTTTTTGTCTTGTTTTGTTTACTTACCTATTTAACTGAAACATATTTTATGTAGGCCTATTTGTTTTATTCCTATCAAATGTTATTTTATTCTGTCTTTCTCCACTTTGTTTGTTGTTTCCCTTACAAAAATTAACCAAGGTTTAAACGTGTATTAACCATGTTTTTTTGGTGTATTGGTTACCATTTGTATAATCAGTTTTAGTACAAATACCACAGCTAAACTATGGTTATTGTAGCAAAACCATGGTTAATTTTTGGTAACCGCATTTAAATACCAGGTTTAAATGGGGCAAGAGAGCAACGAGAGCAAGTAGACAACAGTGCCATTGTGTTTTTGTCCTTACCGGTTGTATTCCGCAGCAAACATACAGTGCTACCAGTAATTCACAAACTCAGGAAATATTGTTACACAGCTTTCTAAAAAAAAAGTGCAGCTCACATTTACATATAAAAAAGACAAGTAGTTCATTAGGAAAAACCTGATCTGTGTAAACTGGCTCCTTACAGCTGAGTTTTTTTTCTTTACAGAAACACACAGGACAATGGAGCAAAACGGTCATTGAGTACAAATCACAGCAGACTTCACGCCTTCCCATAGTGGACATTGCACCTATGGATATTGGAGGAGCAAATCAGGAGTTTGGAGTGGACGTGGGTGCCGTCTGTTTCTTGTAAAGACAAAGGAACAGATGAAACCTGGATACAGAAAAATTAAGAGAGACAACACACACTCGAGAGCGAGGAATAACAAAAGAGAGAAACTAAAGAACTAGACATTTTTAAGTGGGACATCTTTATGACTAGACAAAAAAAGTGCTTCCGAAAGTATTTTTTAGGATATGCACTGATAGACACTAGCAGTACTCATCTGTGACTGACCTGCCATTCCTTGACTGGCAGACACTCTCCCATCTACAGCGTCTCGTCACACACCCTCAGCACTCTGGGAACATCTCACAATCCAACGGAACGGTACATAAGGGAGTATGCCAGAGAAAAAGACAGAAGTAGAAATGTGTCTTGGTTTTATTTATTTATTGTTAAGGTGCTATTTCCCCCCCTGTGCATTCGAATCAAGAGTTGTACATCAGTGAGTCCCACACTAAGTATTTTAGCATTTTCATCTATAATTATTGGACTCACATGCATTTTACAACAGCCTGAACTTTGAAAATCACATGCAAGTGTTCGTCTTTCTTACCACCACAGTGTATGTAAATTGCTGTGCATTAAAACATAATCAATGGTGCTTTAAAACACCCTGCATTTTTTTCCAACGATGATATAATAGACATTTAATTGTTTATTTGTGCATATGTGTGCCACACCATTCAATGTACTTTTAAAAGAGCCCTTTCACATATGTGGTCTGTAGCCTAGTTTTGAATTTTCTTTTTTAAGCTACCTCATGCTATAAAAAAAAAAAAAAACATCACAGAAAAAGTACAGCCCTACTAATTATTAAAGTCAGCATTATGCCAGACTGTGCTCTGGACAGAATTCAAAAGATAAATTTCGTTCTGTTTCTTACTCCATGCCCTGAACAAATTTAGTCAAATTACCTTCAATTGGTCTCACATCTTGTCCTATGTATATTATAGTGAAGAAGCTAAAAGCTGTCTTATTGTTTTTATTTTGTTTTTAATTAATGCAAATTTTAAAAATGTACAACCTAGAGATTGCTTTTATCCCCTTTTCCTCCTTTCATTTTTTTTTTTTTTTTTAAGTTTTAGATGCACTCTTAGACATATAGGGTAAGAGCCAGCTACTTAAGGGTAAGAGCGCATCAACCCATCTTGCTTGCTTGTATGTGTGTTGTGTTGCTTTTTAAATTTGTCGATTTTTTTTTTTTTTTTGCTAAAATAAAAGGATAGAACATCTTTGTTCAGTTACATAGTATTGGGTTCCCGAGGTGGGTTGATTTACTTTGTCTTTGTTTTCTTGGAAAATAAAGAAAAAATATAGCATCACAGCTTAAAATAGTAAAATAGTTCATTATGACAGTCAATACACCTGTGTACAAATAATACATTGTGCAGTAGTTTACATAGTATGATCTGTCTGTCTGGATAGTGTATTTATGTTTAGTAAATTTCAACATTTGTGCTCTGTTTGTCTATGACTTTTTACCGTAGCAGCAACACATAGAATCATTTCTATTAAATAAATACAGTAATGTTGGTATATCTTCGATGGTTCGTCTTATGATTATGATTTTATAGCATGCCCTCAGGAGTCAATGAGGATATTAGAGTGCAAGTAATGTGACAGATAACACACTGTATAATTCTAACTGAAGCTTGAACTATGATGTACAGAAAGAGCAGAACCAGAGGACAAAAATATCTTTGTTCCAATGTGCGAGAAAGACTGAAGCAAATAGTTTGAGATCCACAGTGATCATCACTCTTACCTGGTACTCTCCTCATCCCTGGTCTAAAGTTCTCTGGACCTTATACACCACAATGTTCTCTGGTTGACTATAGTCTTTGCCCATTTATCACAAGGATACGGTGTGACACCAAAAATATTGATACTCTACTGGGACACTGCTTGTCAGATCTGGATTGTCTCTTCCACCTTCTTTGAGCGTTACTTCAGTTATCTTCACTGTAGTTCACAATTAAACGTTATGAGACACTGCTGCTATTCAATCATCTGAGCTTTGCCTGAAGTTCTCATCAGGCTCCACCAAACTCAAGGATCTAAACATCATCTTCCTCACTTCCTGAGGGTGTGGTTGCACAGCCAAACATTGTTGAGCATCACCTTACAGGGTGCCAGGATTGCATTCACAGATGTCCCTGATGCATGTCGAACGCCGCAGTGGACTGTCTTCATACAGTAGGAAGGCTGTTTAATCTTTCTTGATGTGAACCAATAGGGGGACTAGCAAATTTTTATCATCGAGGGGTACAATGTCAGGTCACAGAACATTTTCAGCATACACCTTGATATAAAATTACCACTTTTCTCGAAGGTGTATATACATAAATATTCCCAATACTTCTTACATTTTTTCTAAAATAAATGTGAGTCTCTCTATACAGTACATTGTCTGGTTATATTTCATGGTGGCAGCAGACTTTAGCAATGGCCAGCATGAGTCCTGAGACTGAAGTAAAATGCAAATATGCTGCAGGTTGGAAGTGTTAATAGACGGTCTTGAGTACTAATTGAAGGCCTAGTCCAGACACATGTGGGTTTAGAAAAGAGTTTGTTATAGATGTTGTTTGTTCCAGTATAGTACCCAAAATTAACTTACCAGAGAATGAACAGGTCTGACTCTAACCTAAATTTTTTTTATTTTATTCGTTACTCCTAGAGAATAATATATATAATGTTATATATAATATAATATATAATATATAATAATATATAATGTTATATATATATATATATATATATATATATATAACATCAGGAAATACATCAGGCCTGAAAAAAAGCCTGATACTTGTCCATTTACTGATACAGGCAAGAGAAATCCTGACACCTTGTGGAATTTCTTTGAAAGACAGTTCAAAGTGATATTTCAGAATCCATAGGCTCCATGTGATGGGAGAACAGACGAAACCCATGTTAGAGCATATATTGTTGTGCACGTGCCCAGTAGCCACATCTGTATAACATCTAGCCTTATCCCAATCCTACAGAGTTCAGCTCCAACCTGATCAAGGCCAGATGGTATACAGATGTGGCTACTAGGCATGCACATATCATATTTTTTGTCACATTGTACAATTACTGCTTTTGCATTATCGTAAGGGGTAGGTTTAGGGTTGGAGTAGGTGTAAACGTTAATAAAACACAATATAGCAGGTAGAAAATGTAATTTTATTGTTAGTTTCTGGCCTGAGCTGTAATCCCTTCTGGCCACAACCAACCCTAATAAAAACTCACCTGCCTGTAGCTTCATTCGCCCCTTCCCACATGGAACACTTAATGCGCACTTTCGGTCTTGCGGACTTACAATGGCCGCCGTGTATGCGTGTCCGTTAAGTCCACGAGACCGTAGGGTGTCCCATTGGTCATTTTAGTGTTTAGAAGAGTGCTCGCGAGCACCCCCTTTGCAGGGGCTGTGCGCCCTCGATCCGCACTGGAGCGAGCTCCGCAGCAGACTTCTACCCGACAGTCAAAGCGGCATTACATCACAAAAGTGCCGACTAAGAGGTGCGATTTAGGACAGGGCCCTAGTAACCCTTCAGACCATGATTAGCTTGTTCAGCTGTGTTTAATTAGGATTTAAGTAAAACTCTGGCAATGCTGGCATAGGTCAGGGGCTTCATTATAAAGTGTTGGGTAGAAACCCACCTATGCAGAAAAAAGTGATTCTATCTTTCTTCAAAATGTTAAATATTGAAATTGTGTACAGTTAACTGAATTCAGATCTCCAGCTTATAAAGAACCCCTTAAGTCATTAGCATATAAAAGAGCACCAGTCAATGTACACATTTTTACTTGAAAATGGCAAGTGACAAGAATTGCTTACATTTCAAAATGCCTGCAGTATTCCCTACCACAAGGAGGAGTACTTCTGCTTGAACCCTGACGTGGTGCCAAGCAATTTTGGAAATTAAGCCCCTGGTCACTATAGGAAGAATTGATGATTCAAGGCAATGCACTGCATACAGTAATAATCGCTATTTTAATGTCACCAATGTCACATATTCAACAGCTGAACAAAGCTTTTGACCAAAAAATTCTGAGAAAGGTATCTGTTATAGCTTGCATCACAGATAGCATCCAAATCACATTGTCTGCCAGCATCAAGTGCACATTATTTTCAGCTGTCCATCCTAAAGGACCCTTCCCACCCTTGACATCACTTGTTTGAACAGCTCTAATTTCGCTGTACTTTGTATAATGAAAATAAAGAATCTTGAATTCATTGAGTAGTAAAGATGACCAATAGACCTCAAACACCTTATTGGGGAATGAACAGAAAGCTGTGAGAGAACAATCTGTATGCTATGCATTGAATGCATTGTACTTCTATCACATCCTCGTTTTCAGTCCTGTCCAAAATAAATATAGCTCTACCCTGACCTAGGTCTGTTAATTAACTGACTGCTTACATATATTCGTTTTTAGGCCAAGAATGAGGTCAGTATTTTCATTATCTTTAAACAAAAAAAAGAAAGTCCAGTTTTTCGAGTCTGCTGTTTTTCCCTGATCCTGACGTGAAATTCAATCCTTCCACAGGATGCAGAAAGAATAAATCTTACAAACAATCCTCAATATTTCTGTAAAATTATGTATTTTTTTACAGCAAATACAAACAAAAACATTAATACTAGCAAAAGAGATGTTGTATTTATTCTTTTTCACGGGCCTGTGTCAGTGATGTGATTTACAGGTATGCGTCAGTTGTTGAGTAAAGGTTTGGGTGCTGTTTGCAGCGTTCTTTTGGCCATCTCCAGTGCACCCTCCTGCGTCTTGTTCCCCCCAATAAAACCACTGGCATGGACAAAGATGCAGTCGGGAATTCCACTCAACTCAGACAGCGCCTCGTCCCGGACACCTCGCCATTCCTCCAAAATACTCAATCTGGAGACATAATCAGCAGAAATGAATCACCTCTCACTTTAGCCATGATAAACAATGGATAATTGTTACCTTTCGGCCAGAACCATATTAAAACCGAATACAATGAATTTATAACCAGTAACAGTGAATACAATAAGGCATCCATGAAGCTTTCCGTTATTACACTCAAAGATATTAGAGTCACAAATCTACTCTTGAAAAACAGCAACAGAAGCCGTTTGTTGATGGTCTCGGTATGAAAGCGTTTCAAGATAACAGAAAAAGTCCTACCTGTTCTGAAAGGTGTTCAGTCCGGCTGGGACACACTGGACTCTCCAGTGGCCGTTCTGATCTGTGTACAGCACAAACTTGATGGGCACGTCCACCTTCATCTCCTTCTCCAGGGCAAACAGATGCTCTTTCCAGGGACAACCGCCCTGAGCAAGCAACACAATCTCCCCGCTCGGATCAATCTGCATGGGAACAATTATTTGAAACCAGAACTTCTAAGATACAAACAATGAAAACAGGAAAGCAATGTTGCCTAAATTAGTTTCTCCAAACCTGGGTTAATTTTTAAGCAAGAACACTGGCTCGAGTCTGTAAGGTCATTGATTTATTTTAACATATATTAAGCAGATTCAGTTTTTCAGTTGTTGACTTAAACCAGCTGGGTCACAACATTGAGTTGTTTTAGCTGACTATTGGGCTGTTTGAAGAGACTCTCTTATTATCTAAAGATGGGTAAACTTGCACCCCAAATGCCATTTTCAACAAACAAAGAGGAAAAGACTTTAGAAGCAAGTGTTTAAAGGCAAGTTTCCATTCTTGTTTTTTAAAAAAAAAAGCCAAAAATAACACAGATTAAGCATAAGAACTACAGTAGCATGTGCAATGCATGCTGGTCACAAACACAGAGCATGTGAAGATATCTTTATTTATTTTTTTTAACCTTTTTCTCCCATCTTACAAAACTTTTATTTAAATAAAATAAATGCACTTTTTAAAGTATTTATTATTTGACCACTCTTTCAAAGTCTTGATATCATTCTTTTAGTGTATTTATTATTGTTTTTTTGTACTTTTGATAGTGTGAATTCTCTACATTGTAGTCCAGTGAGGCTTAGGCTTAGAGCAGCTGATGAGCTGAATCAGGTGTGTCTGATGGACTGTTGAGATATTAATTACCTGATATCTCGTCTGAACAGCTTGTTGCACAATCTCTCTCGCCGGGAGCCAGGCCTTCATGAAGTAATCCAGACGGTCCTTGAATTCAGCTCCTACAAGAGCCATGGCTTTATGGAAACCCTCCTATGATGTAAAATATTCAAGCAATATTCTTTATATGATACTAAAAAAATTATGATATTCACCTGAACTTCATGCTAAGAATCTTTTTTATTTTTTACATAGCAGAGTAATGTATTCAGCTATTGTGTATTAAATGTAACGTAAATTAAACTTTCGTATTTACACTACAATGTTCAAGTGACTCAATTCAGATTTTTTCCTCCCGTGTGGCACAGGTTGGGTATAACTCACAAACGTGTTAGCAGGAGAAAAGCACACAGATTCCAATCGCAGATCTGTTTCAGGTTTCATTGATGTGTGTAAATCGATCTGATATCAGATACATGCATTTGCATCTGCCATTTAAGCAGACAGATCGGAAATTCTCCTGTCAATGAGTTGTACATCTATGGAAAAAATGACAATGGCAACTGACGTTGACTCGGGTGGCCATATTTCTGGGCAGTGTTGCCAAGTTTTTGGGTTTCCTGCAGAACTGTTGCTGCACTGGAAAAGCGATCTCTCCCCCTCCCCTAAATTGCAATTTTGATGAAGGGGAGCGCCAACGGTTAGATTTGGGCTAGTTTTGATTAGCAATTTGGCTGATTTTATCTCGCAGACCTGGCAACCCTGTTTCCGGGTCAGCACGTCTACCTTGGGTTGTTTTATCAGTTTTAAAAATGCATAAATTTATAAAAAATAATATTATTGCATAATGTAAATGCAGATATTGGATATAGGGGAATTTTTAAAAGATGATGCAAGCCGGTCGCCCAAGAAAAATCATGTATATTCAACAAATCAAAATTGGGAATCAAGACATGCACTGTAAATGTGGCCAGATAAAGTGAATCTGCATTTTCATTCAGACCTGGATGTGTTTAGACCAAATACATATAAAATACATAATCAATTATGATTTTGACTAGAAAAATGATCTAAAGGCTGAAATTTCGATCAAATTTGTTTTTGTCAAAACTTGTATTTTATAACTGTGAAGTTGACGATACCATACAATAACGTCACAGGATGTTATCATAGACAGTGACGTTGTTTCAAATCAACACTGCTACCTAAACAACATTCCATTTTATTCTAATATCAGAAATTGTTGTTTTCACAAACTGCTGATTCAAAGAAATCTTTTAAAAGAATTTAAAGAGTATTAATCATTGATCTCATCCACACTGTTGGAGTTTGCATGCATGTTAGGGTGAACAGCCATGCCACTTTCTGGTGAGACGTTCAGCACAGGATTTCTAAATTGCCTAAAATAACCAGGTGTTGGGTGTTGGCTGTTTGCAATGCACCAAATGATCGCTGTATGAAATCAAAGTACCGCAAGAGCTATAGAGAGCAAAGCAGATGGCTCCTTATGCTTTTGAATTGCTCTTGCGGCACTTTGATGTCATACAGCAATCAATCGGCGCAATGCAAACAGCCAACACTTGGTTATTTTAGGCAATTTAGAAATCCTGTGCTGAACGTGTCCCCTGGAGTGGCACTTTTGGTCACCCTAAGGTATGTTTACTAGTGATTTTGGTATAAAAGAACTACAGAAATCAGCAAAGTATGTGAAGCTGTGTGTTAAACATGTTAGATTAATGTGCGTTTGAGTGAACCTCAGTGTCTTGGTCTTTGCTGTTCCAGTGAGGGTTGAGATAGCCGACGCGAGTGCTGAGGGTGGTGGTGATGGTGTAACGTGCTTCTCCATCACACTGACTGATCCCGTTATCCACTGCGTCCACTTCCTCCACAAAGTTCTCATACATCTGGAACAGAGACCGTCAGGCATCAGACACTGGAGCATCTGTGTTCTGGTGAAAAGCATTTAGCTTAAACTGACCTTATTATAAAGGACCTCCAGCTGCGTATCGTCCTGCTTCAGCTGCGTCAGCTGGGCAAGAACTTGTCTGCCAAAATGAAGGTAAATCAAACCCGCTGAGCTCAACTTCGTCACCCATGGCTTCTCTGGACACAAGCTGTGGAAACTTTCCACAAAAGATCTGTCGAAAGAAACATGTTCAGATTTAGACACAATGATTAATCATTCACTGCAATGCACTAAGAATCTCTCATTTCTCCCCAAAAACTATGTGCAGCTCATTATAATTCTATTCAAGACAACAGCAAACCAAGCACTGAATAAAGCATCTGTACCTCTGATGATGATCGTAGCGCTTCTGAGTGGGATTATATTCTCCTCCAACATCAACCACAACATCACATTCCGCCAGGACAGACGCGTCTCTGCTGCGGATGATCTCAGCATCCTAATGAAGGACAAAGTCTGATCATTCATCCTGCACAAAACTGACTTCTGCTCTCTAGAAACATTCACTATCACAGCTACTACAGTAAACAACACAATAACTTCACAAATCAGTCTCACAGGCATACATATACAGCTGCTTCAGTACAAGAGGTTTGTCCATTTATGTGTAGCACACTGTGAAGATGTAAAGATGAGACAGATCATGCTGGGATTTATGATGCTGATGAAGAATCTGGTATATCATCTAACTCATGCTTTATTTAATGATGTAACATCAGCACTACATGAGCAGAAGTGAAGTAATGTTAAAAGACTTTGAATGAGTGATGTTGGGTGAAGTGGTTTTTAATGTCGTGCACCTTGTATTCTGGCAGCTGTCGCAGAAGGAAACACGCCAGAACTTCGTCACAGTGAAAAGTGCCGTTATGTGTCCCGATCCTCATCTTCATCAGATTAACTTTACTTAGAAACACTTGACTGACGGCGCTTCTCACAGACTGGCGGATCGCATGCATGAACGAACTTCTTCTTCCTCCTCCTCCTGTAGGCTTTTTTAGCGGTTGGCGAAGCAGCATTACCGCCATCAACTGGACAGGAGTGTAAAGCGTCGAAATGGGAAAATTATCTTTATTACCTATCCAATATGTCATATAAATAATTTCACTGATAAACACTACCAGCCAAAAGTTTTTGAACAGTAATATGTTTAATGTTTTTAAAGACGTCTCTTCTGCCCACCAAGCCTGCATTTATTTCATCCAAAGTACAGCAAAAACAGTGCGATTTTGAAATATTTTTAGTATTTAACAAAACTGTTTTCTATTTGAATATATTTTAAAATGTAATTAATTACTTTGATTTCAAAGCATAATTTTTAGCATCATTACTCCAGTCACATGATCCTTCAGAAATCGTTCTAATATTCTGATTTGCTGCTCAAAAAACATGTATTATTATTGTTGTTGTTGTTGTTGTTGTTGTTGTTAAAGACAACTGGGTAGATTTTTTCCGGTTTCTTTGATGAATAGAGTTCTGAAGATTTCTATTTATCCTAAATAGTAATCTTTTGTATTATAAATGTCTTTATCATCACTTTTGATCAATTTAAAGCATCCTTGCTAAATAAAAGTATTCATTTCTATAATTAAAAATGATAATAAAATTGATAATGATAATGATAATAATAATTATAGACTCCAAGCTTTTGAATGGTATAGTGTATAATTTTACACAAGCATTTTATTTCAGACTGCTTATCTTTGGATCTTTAAATATTGATGATGATATTAATAACAATAGTAATAATAATAATGTTTCTTGAACAGCAGATCAGCATATTAGAATGATTTTTGAAGGATCATGTGATATTGAAGACTGGAGTAATGATGCTGAAAATTTAGCTTTGATCACAGGAATAAATTACATTTTAAAATATATTCAAATAGAAAACAGTTTTTTTAAATACTAAAAATATTTTAGAATTTTACTGTTTTTGCTGTACTTTGGATCAAACACTTGCAGGCTTGGTGAGCAGAAGAGACTTCTTTAACAAAAAATACGAAAAATATTACTGTTCAAAAACTTTTGACTGGTAGTGTACCAATACACTGTAATGAGCGATTTTAATGCTAGTTTCTGCTCTCACTCTTCTGTGTGTGGTTAAACTGACAACACCAATGCTGAGTTGTGCAAATCGAATTAATTGTTGACAAAAAGTAATTGTAATTTAAAAAAACACACACACACACACACACACACACATCAATTTAGCTCAAAATAATGAATAAAACAGGTAAGCATTGTGAATTTTTTCTTAGTGTTTTATTATTTGAAAAAACACCAGTGCTTCATTATTAGCCAAAAGAAACCATACAACTGAGTTTAATATCTCAGCATTGGAGTGTAATCACAGTTTAATTAAATCTGAAATGCATCACTTGACTTGTACATATTACTTATGGTTACATTAATTAGAGGATGTATTTCTGCTGCATGATTTTCTGATTAACGTGATAATCAATACATGTTTACTGCTTAGGGGAAAAAAGTACAGCATAATATACAAGAAAACATGAAACTACAGGTGCTGTTTGTTGTCTTCCTTTGTTAAAAACTAAATGTAGTCAGGCAAAAGCATACTTTTTAGTTAGCTTTTCAATTACATTTTGTCTGAATCAACAAAATTAAGAGATGAAGAAACGCTTTAGTCATTATAGTACGTATTTTTTCCTTGTAAATGTAATTGATGAAGAGAAGCATTCAGACACACAAAAACACATAAATATACTTAAGTGCTATACGTTACTGCATTTGATTATCCATTTTATTGCTGCTGGGCTTTATTTGCCCTGAAACATGTGAAACTAGACACTGTATTTTCCACTGACAAGTGAAAAACAGGTTTTATTAGTGCATGTACGAGGTTCAGGTGCTGATCTTCAGTCAGAATCACTGCTGCTGCTACTGCTGCTGCTTGATGAATGCTGCAAAACAACAAGATACAGAGCATTTCAGACAGTGAACCATTCAACATCACCGTAACCAGACAAGATCTCCACCATCAGTGGTGGGCAGTAACGAAGTAGTTGTACTTCGTTACTGTACTTAAGTACATTTTTCAATTATCTGTACTTTACTGGAGTAGTTTTATTTTGAGTAACTTTCACTTTTACTTCACTACATTCCAAAGCGTAAGATCGTACTTTTTACTTCACTACATTTCATAAACATATCGTTACTCCTTATAATATATCATGTGCTCTGAGACGCACAAGTGGTGTCTGATTCATGAACAAACTGATTCTTTTTAATAAACCTGTTAAATTGATTCGCCAGTCGCACGAAACGATTCATTCACGAATTGGAATGATCCGAGTGCAGCTGTTCTTGAGTCGACAACTCGTTCATTCAAATGATCCGTTTAGAGCGAGTCTCCAGTCAACTGAATTCACAAGTAAGAACTGGGAGATCTTGTGCGCGCGCGACTGATGCTGCGAAAAGTAAGTTACTAATGTCGAATTTTAGGATTAATTATTCTAACTGAAAATCATATTTAGGTCAAAGCTGTCCGTTGTTTATGAACTACATCTGCTGTAAAAGGTGATCTGTTTAAGCGCACTGAAATGCTTGAATTCAGACACATCAAAAACGTTAAATTTAAATAACAGCTTAAATAAAATAGCTCCTGCACGTTCATATTCCTCGCTGATGTAACGTTAGCAGTATTATTAAAATGCCACGCATGTAGCCCTACGTGACATCTGTTTTTATATTGTTTAGCAACAGTATACATTTTTATATTGTTTGGATTAGCTACAGTAGACAGATATGAATGTTTATTAAACCATACTGAAAATAAGTAAATATTGTTAGCTGACGCTAACTGTCTAGCTGCTTGCTGGTGCTAAGTTGAGATAATTTTTAGATATAAAGTCCACATATTTTTATTCAACCACCTAGATAGATTACATCCCAGGGAAAAAGAAAGGATGTTATGCTCAGAACATGGTAACTACAGTAATTATCAAAGTGGAAAGTGATGCCCTCTGGGGGCATTTGGCCAGGGGTGTTTTTACACATACAATATTTGAAAGGAAAAAATCATTATGAAAATATAATTATATTTTCCTTAAAATGTTCTTGCTAACTTCAGGCCTTATTCTCATGTCATATATAACTGTGACGTTATGGAAAACAAGCTTTAAAACACTTTTTTTCTTAAAAATTTGAAAATATGATGGTCAAATCTGTTTTCTCTCAGGTACATTGCAGTGTAAGCTTCACATTGAATATTACTACATCACTCTCATCAACATAGTCCATATCAACAACAAAAATGTATTTTTTGGGAAAATCCCAGGTATTTTGAGCAGTAGGATTATAAAAAAATATGTGCTAATATAAAAGTCAATTAAATAGCCTATATAATATTGCAAAACAAATCTATCAGTACTTTTTTACTTAAGTACATAAAAAATTGGGTACTTTTGTACTTTCACTCGAGTAAAATTGAAAGAGGAGCACTTTTACTTTTAGTGGAGTAATATTTTATTATACGTATCTGTACTTTTACTCAAGTACTCAACTTGTGTACTTCGTCCATCACTGTCCACCATTCGTGAGAATGAGGATGTTTTAACACACTGACTGACTATTTGAATCATGAGGTAAGGTATATGATGTTTTATGCATTACTCATTTAAGACATTGATGCTGCTATTGTTATGACATTGTCAATCATGGCAATTTTAGGGATACCTTGAAATAACATGAAAGATATATTAGCCTGAATTCTTGGAAAGCTCCTGTTAATCATCAGTGAAGTGCTGTACACAATGATTGGCTTATTTACATATTGCTTATAATGAGAGCATTCGTGACTAACTGAAAACTCTCTGATTGGCCATTGGGTTAATGTGCTCAACAGACATCTCTGATTGGCTACAATGCTTAGCACAGCAAAAACAAACTGTACATTCTAAAAAAAAATGCTGGGTTATTTTTTTTAACCCAAATGCTGGGTTCAGCTCATTGGGTCATTTTATTGGGTTGTTTTTAACATATTTTACCCAGGTGCTTGGTAGTTTTTCTGTGACCAAGCTGCTAAGTAATTTTTAACGCTAGGTTATTTTTTTCTACCCAACCGCTGGGTTAAGCCTGTCTCTGAAGAAACAACCCAGCTGCTGAGGCTTTCTGAGTCCTCTACAGAAGAGAGCAGTTCTCAGCGCCTCCGATTTTGTGCACTTCTTTGGTGAAATATAGGTTCATGTACGTTTAATTTCATTTATAAAATCTTTACTATGTTGTAAATTGCATTATTTTGCACAACGCAACATAAGGACGAGATGTCAGTCAGCTCTGTCAGCATCGGTCACTTCGTATGATGGAAACGCCTTTTGCCTAGCATAAAATAAATGGATATTGTTCGTTATAGTACTGAGTTTAATATAATTTGATGTTAAAATATTTTCTCTAATGTCAGTACTGTTTGTTTATGGGCAGGTTTTGGAGTCAGTCATGCATCTTTCAGCTACGAGTGAAGCGCGAGGCCACGGTCTGAAGTTCGCAGTTACCCTGACGAACAGCTGCCCTTCACCGGTTCAGATTTCACCGACACACCGGCATGAGAATTAGCACTATTTTGGTAAAAAGTGATTACAGAGAACGGTTGAATATACTAAAATTAAAATGATACTTCTAAATGTTACATTTTTATGTCTAAAATTCATCTTTTGATTATTGCTGTTACCTCTAGTAATTCTGTGTTTTTTATAAGCTCCAGTCCATTTTAAGCAAGCAATATAATAATTTTTAAACAATAATTGACTTAAATAAACCCAGTGGTTAAAACTTTTAACCCAACCAGCTGGGTCAAAATAACCCAGCATGTGTTCTGTCCAATATTTACCCAGTGCTGGGTTGCCAAATAACCCAAGTTGAGTTGTTATTAAACCAGCAATTTTTAGAGTCTAGATAGCAGGAGTAAATAGTGTTGTTATGATTACTTTAATGTGGCACCTGTATTCATAATTATCATTTACAACGAAATCACGCATGAGCTCATGTGTGCAACATTTAAACTCACTCGTATTCGCTGCACATTTAGCCTCTTACCTTGCCATGTTTCATATGTTTGTGTTCCTTGTGAGCTTTATGAGCTTTCTTCACCTTCTTCATCTTTTTGTGTTTCTTATGACCAGGTACATTCATTCCAGCCGGATGACCTCCATACTGCGGGACGGGGCACGGATGTCCTGCTCCAGGATACGGAGCGTGCGGTCCAGGCATAGCCGGAGGAAACGGTTGCTGATTTGGTGTGGTGTAAGGAATGGTTGTGGGGTGGTTCATGCCGGGTGGATAGACAGGGTTCGGTCCGGGTGGACAGGATGGGATGGGCATGCCTGGATATGCAGGGTTTGGAGCTGAAGGATAGGCAGGATTGGGCGGCTGAGCGGCTGGAGGTCCTGCATATGGAGGTCCTGTGAGATGAAAAATGGTGTGTAACTATACACAGTGCAATAAAATATCCTCATTGATTATACGCCAATCAATGTTTGTTAATTTTTTACTTTAAAAACAGATGGAGCAGATCTAATACAGAAGGAGAGAGCATTCCACAGTCTGGGAGCAGCTACCGAAAAGGCACAGTCTCCTCCATATATCAACTCTGACTTCAATTTAACTGGTAAATGGATTATCCTACATATCAGTAATGACTTTGTAAGTAACATACAGCATTTTTCTTGATATTTAAATTCTTTTTCATTATGAATTCTTGGTCTCCAGTGGATAAGTGAATGTTGCCATGTTTCCATGCTTCATGCAACAGGCTGTTTGCTGTAAATGTCACATTTTGTGCACTCATGCTTCAGAGCTAATCATAAACTCTGATAGTAAACTCAGACAGAGCGAGTTTTTGTGAGACCGATCGAAACTGGACTGGATTTATTTGGTTTGGAGTCTGTTCAACTAGCGTCATGAGCAGCTTTTGACCAGGTTTAGACAAAAACTGATATTTTAAAATACTTCTGAATTTCACTAAGAGATTTGTTTTGTTATTTTAAAAAAAAGTTTAGAGTTGTTAATACTTGTGTGTATATATACACAACAAATATATTCAAATGAGAATTACCATCATTACCATGAAGTAGGATACTCATCTCATGCAAACAAAACCAGAAGTGGGAAGGAATATTGAGCATTTTATGACATTAAAGTCATTTATTTATGTCAGATCTGTCCAATGCTGCTCCTGGAGGGTCACTATCCTGCATGATTCAGCACCAAGCCTAATCAAACACACTAGCTGAACCAGCTAATAAAGGTCTTCACGTTCACTAGAAACGTCAGGCAAGTGTGTTGAGCCTAAACTCTGCAGGACATTTGCCCTCCAGGAACAGGACTGGACACCCCCGATTGAGGCACAACATAAACATAAATGCTGGGTTGAGAAAGGCTTAATGAATGTATTAATTGAAAACATTAAACCAAAAATCACCTTGATTTGGCCACATGTTTGTCTCGTCCAAACGATCTGCAACAGATAAAAAGACAGACTTTATTCATTGATATAAAGTGAAGAAACACTAATGTCCACCAAAGATTTACCACTTTTACCCTGCCCACCTTAAACCGGTTATGTGTGTTGAACAGATATTTACTACAAATATGGTTCATTTATAGCAAAGCCGCTGTTTGCACTACATTCAGCAGTGCCTAAATAGCCAAAGACAAATATGCGGACAAGGTCAGCGCTCAGAAGCAATTAAATCAGCTTTTTGGATTGCAGAAATGTCAGATATGTGAGTTGAGACAGTTGAGAGTCAAAAGTAAGTTAAAAAAACAGCATGGGAAAGGTGAATGAAAGTAAAGGTCAAATGATAGGGGATTTTATTGTTACCATTTACAAAGGTGAGGAAAAAAGCCTGACTAATCAACTTTTTTTTACCAATATACTGAATGAAAATATTTCTTTATATCACAATGTCTAACCGTCTTTGGTGTCACCATGACACCTGCTCTTTCCAATGTATAGCCATGGTGTTTTCTGATTTGTTGTTGTGTTTTCTTATATATGAATTTAATTTGTACTCCAGGACGACTTTATTTTAAAGATGAATTTGTGATAAGAGGACCCCTGCTAATTTGACTTCTCCACATTTTTAAAACTAATGGGAAATAATAATAATAATAATAATAATAATAATAAGCAAATTATTTTTCTAGCCATCTATGATTTTTAAATTCAACATTATTTCTAGTCATTAAACACATTTAAATATTTGTTACTATTTGTTCATTCGTAATCATCTTTAATTTCAATAGTCTCAAAAAATATATTTTTTGCGTTCTTTTCTGAAACTCCATGGAATCCACATCCGGGAACTATTGCACTTCATCGCTGGGAACGCCCTGGACAAACAGCAACTCTGTCATACTGCCATACTGCATGTTTTCACTAACAGCTCTTCCTGACTGCTAAAAGCCATAAACTCCTGAACACACAGATCTGATCCCATACAGATAACACAAAAAGTTATGAGGGTCAGATTTAAAAAACCAACGTAACTTGATTGTCAATAACGCTAAAACACAAATTCCGTTCGCATAAAAGCTGTTTAACAACGAAGGTATGAAATAGCTTATCATTAATAATGTAATAACAAATAATGTCATGTGATAGACCCCGCTTTTAAGTTTTGCAGTAAAGCCGATGGCAATTTCCTAACGACACTTAATGTATTAAGTACGTACACATAACACCAACAATAACGCTACTAATAAAAACATTTAGACCACATACCTTCTTCCTAGGAAACCTTTCAGGCACTGACTCCCGTTTCCGTATTCCGCGACCACATCGATCACCGTCGTGACGTCATCGCTGCGATCGGACTCTGACCTGCCTCACCTGTTTTGATAAATTACAAATGTTGATTCATACATCGACAGTTATGCATGTCGTTTTATACTGCTGCATGTAGATAAAGAAGTCAGTCTGTCGCTGTTTTTACATTTAGAGACATTAACTGCGCCCCGGTAAAATCTGATAATAAATCGCCTGGTATAAACCGATTGATAATTGAAGAGACACACCCGCGGACGGCAGAAGTGGAGATCGGGTTCCTAGGCTGACGGATCATGTGTTACTGTGTTATTTTGTGGGAGACTTAGGGACGGTCGAAATTTTTTGTGTTGTGTGAGGAGAAGTGTGTTTTCCCTACTGCGTGACAGCCCGTGATCTTCACAAAATATACTGTGGTTCTTAAGGTATTTATATCATGCTCATCATTTCTGAATTTTTTCTTTTTTTTTGGTTTTGAATGTAGGCTAACATCCGTGGGTGTAAATGACTAGGCTATTTTAAACTGACTACTTGTAGGGGTGCGCGGGGCACAAACTAATGTGGGGTTAATTGTAACACACGTGTTTTATATATTTCCACACAAGCTAGCATAACCTCATTTACAGTATTTCTAGTTGCCGTGGCAACACTATACAGAGAACAAAGTGCGCCACAAAAGCCTTTTGATGATATAGGTGAATATTTATGTTACCAGAGTAAAAGTACATTTCTGGCTTAAGTATTTTTTTTCGCATTTTTTAGTGTTCGTTTAAAATGAGACAAATCTGCCATTATTTTAATCGCCAATCTGTTGTTTATCAGTTTAGATAGTTTATTAATGCTTGGCAAGTCAGCAGAAGACACGAACCACTTTTAAATTCCAGTCGCGCTGATGGGGAAAGTTGTAACACTGCGTTACAATCTGCCCCGCTTTATAGCCATGTAATTTTCACTATTTACTTTTATGGATTAAAAAACACACACACAAGAAACAGGTGAATAAAGACTCACAATCGACGTTTAATGTTGAGAAATTATTATTTCAAGAAATGTAGAGCATTTTTGCTCGTTTATGTGTCTTGTGTTCTATGAGAGCTGTGTTTAGAGGGAGGGGAGTGCTTTTTTGTTTTAATGTCTTAATGTGGTTAATCTATTTGCTCACATTGTTTTGAACTGTATAGCTGTGCAATCAGGGCCGTTCCACGCATGGTTGATTCTTAAAAACCGTCATTATTTTATTTGAAAAAAGTTAATCTTTTTTTTTATTAACAAAATATTATAGTTTGTCGTGTATATTTTTTTTATTCGATCAGATAACATTTTAAGCTGTCATATGGTCATGTTACAACGTGCCCGTCACATGTTACAATGTACCCCACATATGGGGCATGCTGTCACCTTTCACTTCCTTTCTTTTGAGGTAACGAAAAACATATACACTGTAATTATGAAACAAAACGACATATTTGTAAAATTAACGTGGATAGGTGTGAAAATAACGTGGATAAAAATTATACTCTGAACCCCACGTGGATTTACACAACCTGAGAAATTCAAAAAGTGTTAGGTTGTGCCCAGTGCTCCCCTACACCACTGTCAATAGGAACAGTTGCAAATTTATATAAAAAAAAATAATTTTAAATATACAAATACATTTACATTTATCAGATGCTTTTATTCAACGTGGCTTACAAATGAAGAGCATTCAGTTCAATTCACAATTATTTGTACCCTTACATTAACCATGCTTTTTTTGCCACAGCATTTGCAGTAAAACCATAGTAAATACAAAAATAACCATGATTTCAAAAACGTTGGTTACCACAGTTTTACTCTAGTATAACTACAACAGTAGCCTACTATTAAAACCCTGTTTTAAAACAAAAAGTCATTGTTACTACAGTAAAACCATGGTTTATTATTTTATAGTGCTTTTTAACAATGCTTATCAAAACAGCTTTACAGAACATGCATGTTTCAAGGTTACAACTGTTAAAATATCCTATTCAGTTTAAATACACAAAGCTAAATATCCTTCTACATTATTAAAGAGTAAGTTTGCCAGTGTTCAGCCCACTTTGTATTGTAACACTGTTGGTAATGTATGAACAAAGTTAATTCTTTCTCTGAGATACTAACTTGAATTGTAAGCAAAACTCCACCAGATGACACAACACAGATTTTTGTCATTTTGATGATGCAACACACGTCATTTTGTCATTTTGATGACACAAAACAAAAATAAAGAAAAACAGTAATAATGTGAAATATTATTACAATTTGTATTATCTTTTTGGATGTGAATGTGAATATATTGTAAAATAAAATTTATTTCTGAGATCAAAGCTGAATTTGTAGCATCATTACTCCAGTCTCTGGTGTCACATGATTCTTCATAAATCATTCTAATATGATATAGGTGAAATATATTGTAAAAAAAATGCATACAAAGTTATTTTAATAAGCTTTTTAAGTTCACGTGTACTTCCTAATGTAAGCAGAGCCTATCAGAAATGTTGAAATCTTGTTGCCTTCTTTGTTGCCTCTGCTGTAGACAGTTTTTGTCTGTCACTCCTGAAATCACAGAACAATTTCCTATTAAAATATGTTTTCCAAGAAAGATCAAAGTGTGTTTGAACTTGTTTTCAGGTGATTTTCACACTCCATGTGCATGTACACACGGATAGTGTATGTTTTTAGGTTAAATAAATTATACTTCTAATCACCCACTGCCAAATTACCAACAAAACCTCTACAAAATGATCAACATCTCTTATATACACATAAAAATGAAACTTTTATAAAAAGCCCAAAGATGCGTAAACAAGATCTCAAGAGTTTGCCTACTATGTCTGAAAACAGTTGAGATGCTAACAGATTTTTTAAACACCCCACCATTTATATAAAGTAAATATCCAACAGTAACGTAAATTACAAGAAAAGTGTCAGGAAGAGCTGTATGTATTATTTATGTGATTTCAAAAACTAAACTTTCTTAAAAGCAGTGAAAACAACGGTTAAGTCTAGGTGGGAGACTGATACGATAAGTATTGTGATGATGAAGTAGTGAGTTTATAACACATAAACATTATTTATCATAAAGGTATGTTTTAAAAAAAATTGTTGTAAAAATATGTGATCTGAAAATGGCTCACTCTGGCACATTTATATAACAGTGATGTCAATTTATGTGTATTATCCTTGATAAATGAACAGATAAATGAATAGAACAATTCTTTTTTTTCACTTTTTATTTTTTATTTTTTTTACAAATGCATTTTTTTTTTAGTCCTTTTTTTTTTTTTAACAAATGCACAGATTTTTTTTCGTACTAATGCACAGATATTTTCTTACTAATGCACAGATATTAGGTCACTGGTTCTCTAAGCTAGAACCATGGATTTGCTCCTGGGTGAACCCTCTAAGCTCTTTGCCCCAGATGCCATGGTCGCGATTGTGCATTCTCCGCTTCCACAAAGGGGCTGGAACCATGGATGCACTCTTGGGTGAGGCCTCTGAGCTCTTTGCCCCAGATGCATGGTTGTGGTCGAGGGGCATGAGGGTTCTGCTGCCTCCACAATCTGGGCTGGAATGATGGATGTGCTCTTGGGTGAGGCCTCTGAGCTCTTTCCCCGGATGCCATGGATGTAAGTGAGGGGCATAACCGGGCTGGAACCACCGTTGTGCTCCTGGGTGAATCCTTTGAGCTCTTTGCCCCAGATGCCATAGTTGTGATTGTGGGCATAAGCATTCTCCGCCTCCACAAAGGGGCTGGAACCATGGATGCATTCTTGGGTGAGGCCTCTGAGCTCTTTGCCCCAAATGTGATGGTTGTGGTCGAGGGGCATGAGGGTTCTGCTGCCTCCACAAATGAAGCTGGAACCATGGATGTGCTCTTGTTTGAAATCTCTGAGATCTTTGCCCTGGATGCCATGGTTGTAAGTGAGGGGCATAAGCATTCTGCTGCCTCCACGAACGGGGCTGGAACCACCGTTGTGCTCCTGGGTGAACCCTTTGAGCTCTTTGCCACAGATGCCATGGTCCTATTTGAGGTGCATGAGAGCTCTGATGTCTCCAAAATCTGGGCTGGGACCATGGATAGGCTCTTGGGTATGGGTTCCAATGAGCTCTCTGCATTTGGTCTGCATTTTGCATCTGACGGGCACAAGACTTTTGCTGTCTCCACTGCTGACTTCTCTTTGGAACATCTGAGTTGACCTGTTAAAAATTACAAAGTCAATGCTTCTACCATTTCAACATGAGTGGTCTGTGAATTAACAGGGTATGATAACAGACACAGATTATGGTATAACTTGAAGTTTGGTAATACTTTAAAATTGGATAAAAAAGATTTTTCTCTCAAAAAACTCTTAATTATTGTTTATTAATAGTAAGTAAGGCAGTTGTTTTAGTAGTTATGTTCAGGTATGGGGTAGGGTTAAGGGATCTAGAATATGAGTAAGGTCTTACCTGCTGCCTTTGGTTCTTGTTTTTCCTCCTTCTTTGAGGCCTCTGCTCAGATTCGTCCTCTGGTGAACACACAAGCATGGGTTCGACCTCAGGGGAACACACATGCATGGGTTCAACCTCTGGGGAACACACAAGCATGGGTTCGACCTCAGGGGAACACACAAGCATGGGTTCGACCTCAGGGGAACACACATGCATGGGTTCAACCTCTGGGGAACACACAAGCATGGGTTCTACCTCAGGGGAACACACATGCATGGGTTCGACCTCTGGGGAGCACACAAGCATGGGTTCGACCTGGGGAGCACACAAGCATGGGTTCTACCTCAAGGGACACACACAAGCATGGGTTCACCTCTGGGAGCACACATGCTGGCTGACCTCTGGGAGGCTCACTCAGGGGAACACACATGCATGGGTTCGACCTCTGGGAGCACACACAAGCATGGGTTCTACCTCAAGGGAACACACAAGCATGGGTTCTACCTCAGGGGAACACACATGCATGGGTTCGACCTCTGGGGAGCACACAAGCATGGGTCTCGACCTCTGGGGAGCACACACAAGCTGGGTCTGACCTCTGGGGACACACAAGCAAGGGTTCGACCTCTGGGAACACACATAAGCATGGGTTCCCACCTCAAGGGAACACACACGCTGGGTTCTACCTCAGGGGAACACACATGCATGGGTTCGACTCTGGGGAGCACACAAGCATGGGTTCAACCTCAGGGGAACACACATGCATGGGTTCGACCTCTGGGGAACACACAAGCAAGGGTTCGACCTCTGGGGAACACACAAGCATGGGTTCGACCTCAGGGGAACACACATGCATGGGTTTGTCGTCCTCTGGGGAACACTCAGGCATGGGTGCTTCCTGTGGAGAACACTCAGGCATGGGTGCTTCTTTCAGAGCCTTTGCAGCCTTATTAGATGAGGACCTGTAGAGCTCCATTGCCTCTTCCCTTGCTTCGTCAAGTGAAGTACTTTCTGGCACAAGTAATTTCTCTGCGGTGATGACAGGCAGACGTATTCTGTGCGTCAAGGAGGCTTGATGCTTATGCAGCCGATACTTCTTTGTTGATAAGACGGGTACAGATATTCCCAGGGTGAACAACTTGGGCATGGGTGCTTCACATGGGGAACACTTGAGCAATGGCTCTCCCTCTGGGAAATTTGCAAGCACAGGTTCTTCCTGTGGGGTCTCAGCTGGTGCTTCCTGAGAGAAACACTCAAGCATAGGTGCTCCCTCTGAGGAACACTCCCTTGGGGAACCCTCAGGCACAGGTGATCTCTGAGGGAGCTTAACAGACTCAGGTCCTCTTTGTCTCGAAGAGGCTTGAGGCTTATAGCCCCAGCGCTCCTGAAACAAACGTGAGCGCTGTGATCGCCCTTTCCGGACATGAGAGTTCCTTGTGGAACAGGTGGGTGTACATAATCCCAGAGTGAACAGTCTGGGTACAGAAGCTGCCTGTGGGGAACACTTGGGCATTGGTGCTTCCTGTGAGTAACACTCAAGCATAGGTGATGAGTGTGGGGGCTTAACAGACTTGAGTTCTCTGTGTCTCAAGGAGCCTTTTTGCTGCCTTTGGTTCTTGTTTTTCCTCCTTCTTTGAGGTCTCTGCTCAGATTCGTCCTCTGGTGAACACACAAGCATGGGTTCGACCTCAGGGGAACACACATGCATGGGTTCGACCTCTGGGGAACACACAAGCATGGGTTCGACCTCAGGGGAACACACAAGCATGGGTTCGACCTGGCACCCAGGGGAACACACTGCATGGGTTCGACCTCTGGGGAACACACAAGCATGGGTTCGACCTCAGGGAACACACGCATGGGTTCACCTCACACACAAGCGGTACCTCTGGGGAACACACAAGCATGGGTCTACCTCAGGGGAACACACATGGCTGGGTTCACCTCTCACCACAAGCAAGGGTTCACCTCAGGAACACACACAAGCATGGGTTCGACCTCAGGAGAACACACAAGCATGGGTTCGACCTCAGGGGAACACACAAGCATGGGTTCGACCTCAGGGGAACACACAAGCATGGGTTCGACCTCTGGGGAACACACAAGCATGGGTTCGACCTCAGGGGAACACACATGCATGGGTTCGACCTCAGAGGAACACACATGCATGGGTTTGTCATCCTCTGAGGAACACTCAGGCATGGGTGCTTCCTGTGGAGAACAGTCAGGCATGGGTGCTTCTATCTGAGCCGTGGTAGCCTTGTTAGATGAGGACCTGTAGAGTTCCATTTCCTCTTCCCTTGTTTCGTCAAGTGAAGTACTTTCTGGCACAGGTGATTTCTCTGCAGTGATGATAGGCAGACGTGTTCTGTGCGTCAAGGAGGCTTGATACTTATGCAGCCGATACTTCCTTGTTGATAAGACGGGTATAGATATTCCCAGGGTGAACAACTTGGGCATGGGTGCTTCCTGTGGAGAACACTCAGGCATGGGTGCTTCTTTCAGAGCCTTGGCAGCCTTATTAGATGAGGAACTGTAGAGCTCCATTGCCTCTTCCCTTGCTTCGTCAAGTGAAGTACTTTCTGGCACAAGTGATTTCTCTGCGCTGATGACAGGCAGACGTATTCTGTGCGTCAAGGAGGCTTGATGCTTATGCAGCCGATACTTCTTTGTTGATAAGACGGGTACAGATATTCCCAGGGTGAACAACTTGGGCATGGGTGCTTCACATGGGGAACACTTGAGCAATGGCTCTCCCTCTGGGAAATTTGCAAGCACAGGTTCTTCCTGTGGGGTCTCAGCTGGTCCTTCCTGAGAGAAACACTCAAGCATAGGTGCTCCCTCTGAGGAACACTCCTGTGGGGAACCCTCAGGCACAAGTGATCTCTGAAGGAGCTTAACAGACTCAGGTCCTCTTTGTCTCGAAGAGGCTTGAGGCTTATAGCCCCAGCGCTCCTGAAACAGACGTGAGCGCTGTGATCGCCCTTTCCGGACATGAGAGTTCCTTGTGGAAAAGGTGGGTGTACATAATCCCAGAGTGAACAGTCTGGGTACAGGACCTGCCTGTGGGAGCATTGGTGCTTCCTGTGAGTAACACTCAAGCATAGGTGATGAGTATGGGGGCTTAACAGACTTGAGTTCTCTCTGTCTCAAGGAGGTTTGAGGCTTATACTCCTGGCGCTCCTGAAACAGACAAGTCTGTGATCGCCCTTTCTGTACCTGCCTCTTACGTGAGGAAGAGGCAGGTACAGACCATCCCAGAGTGAACAATCTGGCCATGGGTATTTCCTGCAAGGAACAGTTGTCAGACATTGGTGCTACCGTTGTTGCTCCTTGTCGGAAATAGGCAGACATGGATTGGTTGCTTCAAAGGATGTAAGATGGTCAATCTATAAAATCGTGGAATTGTGCTAATCTGCTTGTGTCTGCAACACTATCTATGAAACACTGTGAGAAAAAGAAAAAAGAGGTAAGCTGAGTAAAAACACAAAATCCTACAACAGATTGTATTAGGGTCCTTTTGTGAACTTGATATGGTATCCTAAAAATGTGGCACTCATGCATGAGACACATTACAAGCAGGGTGAAACGTTCAGTGCAATGATAAATGTATTCATATACCATATGTTAACACAGAAAAACAATTTGTGTATAGTTGAAAACACATGAGTCATTCTCAAAATACTGTGACAAAACAAGCCTCGACTATGTAATTTAATGTCATGACTTTGATTATATAGTCGATCATATGATTATATGATAGTATGATTATATCATATGATAGTACTTTGAGATGATACTTTTAATTTATTTTTTTAACAGGAACAACGGACAGTTAATGACAGCCCCAAAATTAGCTACAAAGATGAATTTCATGTGTAGTCCCTGACAACGTCTTTAACAACGCATGTAAAAACAGTCTTAGGGGGGAAAAACATTTACTATAGAACAAACTTTATCTAAACTGAATTCAAATTAATTCAAATTTTAGGGAAATTTCTGCCAAATTTGCATGCAAAAACAGTTCCATTTTCAACAGTGTAGAAATATGAAACAGCTCACATAGAAATACTCAAACCATTTATGTGACCAACTAAAAGCATTTAGATTTAAAGCAGTTAGAATCTGTCAAATATTTGTGAAACTTGTTCAGTTTATGTCTCAATTGTTGAACTTATTATGTTAATAGGCCTACAAATATTTACACATAGAAATTTACTGCAAATAAAAGCAGTTGAATGTGAGAGGACGTTTCTTTTTTGCTGATTTGATTTATCTTCAATCTCACTGTACAGTGTATTTTAGTCTAAATTCAATTTTTTAAGTCAAGAAAATATTAGGAGAAACTGTAGATGAAAACCATACTTACAATCACTCGCTGATAACACGTTACAAATGCCCAATGGAATTTTAGAGGTATTATATGAACCGAACATTCTAAGGATTAATTACCGTGACGTCACAGATGAGTGCCTTCGAGACACCAAACAGAATAGAATACCAAGAGGCGAAACTCTGATGCTTTTTTGGTAACAGCCACTAGGTGGCGCTTCGGTAGCGCACAGAATGACAACGAAAGAGAAGTCAAAGTGGAAATAAATGAGCGCAATGACTTTTTGCGGATCAGAGTCCATCACATCTTACGCACCTAAAATTGGCGAATTTCACAGCCAAATCAGAAACGCAATAGAAAATTTCTCAAATAGTAAATTTTATGACTACTACACTAAATGTTGTATTGTATTATTATATTTGTTTTATGTTATCAGTTGTGGAATCTAACCATTAATTATACATTAAGTCAGTTTTAGCCTGCTTTATTTTTCATTTTATGCAACCTTACACTTTACCATTATTATTTACACTTACACTTACCATATTATTAGTTACTATTATAGGTCTGAAATATATATTGTATTTATACATTATATTGTACGTTGTAATTCCCTGGAACACACTACAAACATGATGATCTTACAGAACATGATGAATTGCTGTGTCTGTCAACTGAATAATTAAAAAAATTTGGAGACAGTGGCTATGTTTTAATTTTTTTACATAAACGTTTTTTTTTTTTTTTGTTTACAGTCATGCTTTAACGGACATTAATATAAAACAATACTGGTTTATGTTGGTATTAATTTAGCATTTATGCTAATACGTGCACTTAAAATAGGAATTTCAACCGAAACTGGTTTCTAGAGAGCAAGATTTGTGAAAAATAAATGAAAGACAAAGTCTGTTTTTGATAATCAAGTCTAGTGATTGTTGTCATATTTTTTTATTGCTATAATAACAAACAACGATTACAGTACGTACAAAACATACAAAAATCATTTCAATAATAAACGACTTATGGTTTAATAGTTAACAGAAGTACAAAAATTCTTAAGAAATAAACGAAAATAAGTAAAAAAAAAAATATTAAATGTTGTCATCATTCAGGTTGTGTATTTTAGCTTTAATGTAGCAGCTGATATTTGCCATAGCGAAAGCAAGAAGCTAGTGACTGCCGTGTCGTTTTCACTCCAAAATGGCGGAAGCATAGGGCTGCTGCTGGGCGCCGCTGTTGCAGTAGAACGTTCTATTGGCTTTCACATCTTGTCTTCTCAAGTTCTTTGGAGACAGCGGGTTTATCAAACAGGACTGGTGCAGGACTCCGATACATTGACAAACTTCTACCGGACGCAAGAAACGGATACGAATGAGGTGCCTGCAAGAGAATGTACTCGAGACCCCAACGATTTACCTCCTGTGACATTTCCAGATATTTTTGTATATTTAGTCTGTGGTGTGAGTGCTTATACTGAGGCTCTGTTTCATAATTTTAAATCTATGGAAGCCCACGTTCAGTTCACAAATGGCTGGGTCCATGACTTGGAAGCCTACAAACCACCGAGTTGTGAAAATATTCAAGTGTGATTAGATTAAGAAAAATACTCTGAACCCCACGTGGATTTACACAAACTGAGAAATTCAAAAAGTGTTAGGTTGTGCACCACGCTCCCCTACTTTAACTTGATTACATTTCTCTATGAAAAACCAGTACTTTTTGCTCCTTCATTTCATATCTTTAAAAGCAGACTTGTACATTTTTGAATTTTAATGGAAGCCCAAGCAATAAGGGGGCCCATTATTGGTTGTGGTGGATAGGAAAAGTAGACCTAGACTGATTTGCTGTTCTAGGCTTTAAGTGATATATGGACATGTAATGTGGTCAAGACCTGCCTGGAACTACTTCAGCGGTGTGATTCCCTCAAAATAAATGCACACCTTAGAACGTTCGTCAAACAAAATAAAGAGAGATTTTCCACAGCAATATCAATGTTAGGGCGGGCAGGCAACCAAGAGAAGTTAGGGATCATTTTGCCTTTTTTATTTTTATTTACAAACAATACAGAGAAGGTATCCAAGCATGTAGGAGCAGGAGAAAACAAAAATGACATCTCTGGACATTTTACAAAAACAATACTGGACAGGTAACTAAGGAAACTGATGGCATATAAATACACAGGAAAAAGAGGAACTTAATAAAACAGTGAACATGATCAATGAGCCAAGGAGAAACTATGGAAAACAAGGGAACAAAGGACATAGGAACTAAAAATAGGAACAGAAACTAAATCAGAATGTGACGATTAAGGATGTGTCAAATATTACTGTAGTAACATGTACAAGTCTATAATATTTAACGTGTATGTTCCATGAATCAAAAATGTTCTGTTATGAACTGGAATGTTTTAAAGTGCTCTCTTGTCATTATAACATAAAACAAATATTGTATTTCCCAGTTTTAGAAACATTCCAATAAACATTGCTGATAGGGATTAGAAGTTATATATTATACATTAAGTAAATATTACGTTTTAAAATGCCTGTGTAAAAACAAG
This sequence comes from Labeo catla, assembly GCA_012976165.1. Taxonomy (NCBI): domain Eukaryota; kingdom Metazoa; phylum Chordata; class Actinopteri; order Cypriniformes; family Cyprinidae; genus Labeo; species Labeo catla. The sequence continues at coordinate 557,851 of VONZ01000411.1, forward strand.
AACTGGGAAAGACACAAGTGAGGACTTGGGGAGAAAAACGAGACGTTTCCATGAATTATTCATGAGATATTGTTCAATAAATTTGGATAACAGGCCATCTTATACTGTTACAGTGGAAAGAAAAAAAAATAACAAGCTACTCAAGAAGTGGGACAGAGATGCAGTTTTGTTCTGCTCATTCCACCAGAGAGGAGCAAAGAGCATGAAGGGTCTGAAGAGTGACTTTCTGCCACACTGTGAAAAACAAGAAGTTGTTGCCCATTTAGTGATATAGCTTCATCATCCGCCCAATCTGTAAATTTATGAATATTTATTGGAAAACCAGTGTTAACATCTTTGCCTTGCCCCATTACCATGTTTTGATGCCATGTCCCAGCGCGATGAGACAAAAACAATAAAACCCATTATAAATGAGGCATTTGTTGCATCCAGTGAGGACACAGCCTGGGTTTGGGTGTGAATGCACTGGTTTATGGTTGTGGTCTGGTTCAGTGCTTGTGGAAGAAGTGAACCTTGATCATAATTAGGACATAATAAGACATAATTACTGATTATAATGACTCATACTGTCTTTTTATGCATTGCGTCGCGCCGCGTAAACATAACACCATTTGTGCATTTGTGATCGCAGAATGACAAACAACAAGCACCACTCTACACTGGTTAAAGCTCGTGTTTGAATAGCCACTAGCAAATTCTTTAAATATGAAAACGTACTTACAAGCTGTGAGTCAAAAGCTCCAGACTTGCCCCACTTTATAGTGTGCACAGCCTGTAGGCTATTCTCCCAGGTTCAGGAAACAGTCCACTGTAAAATGCGCTGCACACATTTGAATATTTCCATTGTATTGTTCTGGAACAGTGTTGTAAATATAACTTAACCACTGATTTATAATTGTGCATTCATTGGAAGGCCAAACAAAGTACTTTTGTTTTCACAACGAAACATACAGTGTCTCTACAACATGGTGCCGGCTGCAACAATACTACAGCAAGAGTAAAAGTTATGTCTTCTTTCTTTGCGTATACATTTGGGCTGTGTTATGCATATCTTCCCACACCATGACGTGTATATGTGGGGGAGTGTTTGAATGAGCCGTTTTAGGAAGCCACAGCTGAGTCTTAACTTTTACAAAGAATATCTCTTTGGTTTTGAGAGATTAATCTTTGCAAATTTACAGATCTTATATATGCACAAACAGCTTGTAAAAACAGCTTGACCCCTTTAATCTCACCGACCACAGAAGAACCACTTAGGTACTTGGATCTGTTGGCGCTGTTGTCTGTTTCCAAGTTGTTAGTTGCCTTTTTGAAGGGTTTAAGGAATGATACAACAGACTTGAGTGTGTTGGTGCTGATGCATCCAATCTTATGATAATTATTGCTCTCAGCCAGCACAGATGCAATCTTCCAATGGATTGTTGCAGACCCTTGCTGTCCTGAATATTTAAAACATGTGACCAACTTTTAACTAAATTTGGAGTCCAACAAGCTTTGGTGACATTTCCATCATGGCAGGAGCAAACCCACTTGACAGGATCAAGCTTACATTTACAATTATGCATTTATTCAAGGTGGCTTATAAAAGAGGAGCAAAAGCTATTTGTCAAAAAGCCAACAATATTCCTCATATACATCACAAGGTTTATTAGATAACTAGATGAACTAGAGAAGAGGAGAAAATGCAGAGTTTTGTATAGGCATGGGTGTGGGTGTGAATGCATTGGTTTAAGGTTGTGGTCTGATTCAGTGCTTGTGGAAGAAGTGAACCTTGATCAGGGTAGGGCAACTCTGGCAATCGAGATCCACTTTCCTGCAGATTTCAACTTCAACTTTGATTTAGTAATCAAAATTAGCTTGTTCGGGTGTGTTTGATCAGGGTCAGAGCTAAACAGCAGGGCTGGGCAACTTTAATCCTGGAGAGTCGCTGTCCTGCAGAGTTTAGCTCCAACCCTTATTTAGTGATCTTGAAGACGTTGATTAGCTTGTTCAGGTGTGCCTGACTAAACTCTGTTGGACCCATAGCCCTTGAGGACTGAAGTTGCCTAGCCCTGCTCTAAAGGAAAGAAGATCTGATGAGAGCTGCCCACCCATGCTTTAGCTGCTTTGTTCAATTTAGTCTTGTGAGTACTTGTAGGGCATAGACCAGAGATCTCCAACCCTGCTCCTGGACAGCTACCATCCTGTAGACTTCAATTCCAACCCTGCTTCAACACTTCCGTTTGTAATTATCAAGTAACCCTGAGATTTAGAATGAAGATTTTAAGATTCTGCAGCAGGTGCCTTTAAATGTTTTCACCCATCTTTGAGGTGCTTGGATAAAAAGGGGCAGCAAATACACTGTTGAATTGAGCTCAGATACCTATATATATATATATATATATATATACAAATTAATTTAAGAAATGTTTAGTTTTCATGTCATTTGCTTACTATGATGTTCAGACTCTAAATTCAAGGTTAACAGGTTTAAAAAGATCTCAGTCTTGATTTATGTTGAGATTTTGGGTATCTGAGACCCTTCAGTCATATTAGAGAACGGGGGAAATGATTTAGGGGCTCCTGTGTCACATAAGAAATGGAGTAGTGCTCTAATGTCCACTCCTCTTACATATGCTTAAGATCTGTTTTATACAGTTTAAAGTACTTGATCAGCTACACTTTTATAATCTGCACCAGTCTCCCATTTGATCATGGTCCCTAGAATGGGTAGATGCCTCAACATGCCTCAAATAGAACTTTGTACTTTATGCATTGTTTCTGCACAATAGTCTGGTAATTTGGGTAATTGATTGCGGAATACCTCTGGTGCTTTAGAAAGCACTGAGGTGTTGCTGCCTTACTGCCTTATCAGGCAATCACAGGCAGCGCTTGCGCACAAATGTACCTCATTAAATTGATTTCAGGCAGACTTCTGAGGCAGCATAACGGATTGATGATCTACAACAAAATTGAGAGAAGAAATCGTTATTTAATTGAATACTTCTGTAACAAAGACTCAGAGAAACTGGGGTAAAGATCCATATGTGACTTTATCAACATAGTACATGGAGCAGTCAAATGGGCGTGGGTTGATAACCAGAGAGCAGATCAGATCATGGTATGTAAACAGGCATGGGTTTCAGGCAGCCAACAAACAGTCAACAACAAAGTCTTGGCAATACAGAGTAGGGAGCAGGAGGAGTCTTAGTAACATTCATGAACTGCACACACAGGATCATGAGATATCAAAGGCAGTGACATACATTCCATATATGCTGCCTTTAAAAATCAATATCATGTAGACATCTCAGAAGACCAGTATGTGGCATGATTGTTGCCTTCCCACCTGTGTATTCTGCCTGAAGAAGCGGCATTTTCAGATGCACTCCTTGAAATGGGGCAATGTCACCACAAGAAAAATAATGAAATAAATGTAAATAAAAACTTTTTTTATATTTATATTTTTATAATTATGTCAATTTTTTTTTTTTTTTAAATAACTGATCGTTTCATTAGATAAGACCCTTCTTCCTTATCATTTGGAGCCCTTTGAAGCTACATTGAAACTGCATTTTTGAAGTTCAAACTTGCGGGCACCATAGAAATCCACTATATGGAGAGAAATCCTGAAATGTTTTCCTCAAAAAACAATTTCTTTACAACTGAAAAAAGAAAGACGAACATCATGGATGACAAGGGGGAGGGTAAATTATCTGTACATTTTTGTTCTGGAAGTGAAATTCTCCTTTAAATAAAAACCAGTGATTCTGCAAAACTGGTTCCTCTAATTAATTTGTTTGTGAACTGGACAGCACCAGTTGTACATCCTCTGTCTTCCCTGCCCTGAAAGCAGTATCAAATCTCAAACTGCAAATGCACAGTCTTGCACAGCGGGTTCCTGCAAATGTTCTTGCAAGAGTACAGGTGTGAAAAACCTAATTTGAGAGATTGCATGTGTAGTTAAAATTATTCAACAACATGTTTTTAAGTGTGCATGCTTAAGGTCTTCACATTGGGCATGTGAGTTCAGGTAGAAATAATTATGCATACATTTAATGCAGGTGGTGCAGTTAAAATAGTACCTTGGTTTGTTAGATGGACCAAAAAACACTTTTGTGCACCTAGGTAATATTTAATGTGTTTAAAGGGGGTATTTACACAATGCTGTTTTCTACCACAAACTGAAAACTTCATGTTTTGGCCATTAATTTGCACGACAGCAGCATTTTTAGGGCCTGAAAATGCAAACTTTTGAAAAGGATTTTTGAAATCAATACCATTTTCATCTCTGTAAACTACAAAAACGCTAAAATGTGAAAATGGTGATGTCACACGCGTTACATGTTCGGTCTATAGGAATGTGCATGTGCAAAGAAGAGTGTTTCTTTACAAAGTGACATCGCAAACTACTAGCCTGCCATGAATAATAGTGTTTGTAGTCATTTCAAATCTGTGTGAATGTGGATTGTTTGACAATGTCGTCGCCTGTATGCAAAACATTTAAAAAATGCAAAGGATACACTTTTCCATTTTTAGGATAGTGTTGTGTAAACATCCTTAATGTGAGGGCAACCCATTACATTGTGGGTAATAAAGAGCAATGACTAACAACTTGGTAGCGTTTAATGGGAATGTCCTATTTATTTCAATTCAGTTAGGGTATGTCGAAAAACCCCTTTCTCATTTTCTCCTCCAACTTTTAAATCATCCTATATTGCTGCAGAAGTACCGACCCAGTGATTATAAAGTGAACATGCAAAGAAGGTCAAACGCCCTTTACAAAAAAGGTAAAACAGCGATGTAGGATGATTTTGAAGTTGGAGGAGAAAATGAGACGGGAGTTTTTCGACCTACCATAACTGTATTGACCCGGATTACACAGAGTACGTATGCGCATCACAGAGCTAAACAAGCATTCGAGGGGGTGTTTACACAACAGTTTTCAACTATAAACTTTTTGTGTTTTGGCTGTTTATTTGCATGACAACAGTGCTTTTTGGCCTCGAATATGCAAACTTTTGAAAAGAGATTTTTGAAAACAATACCATTGTTATCTCTGTATAAACTACAAAAACGGTAAATTGTGAAAATGGTGACATCACACACGTGTATCGTGATCAGTCTATGCACGTGTGTGTAAGCAGAAGCATAGTTTTTTGTTTTTTTTATAAATTGACATCGCCAACTACTTGCCATGAATAATACAGCATTGGTAGCCGTTTCTAATCTGTGTTAATGTGGATTCTTTGACAATGTTGTCGCCTGTTTGCAAAACATTTTCAAAAAATGGGAAGGATAAACTTTTCCGTTTTTAGTACACTGATGTGTAAACATCTTTAAAGGAGAAATCCACTTCCAGAACAAAAATTTACAGATAATTTACTCACCCCCTTGTCATCCAAGAAGTTCATGTCTTTCTTTCTTCAGTCGATAAGAAATTATGTTTGAGTAAAACATTCCTGAATTTTTCTCTATATAGTGGACTTCAATAGTGCCCCCAAGTTTGAACTTCCACAATGCAGTTTAAAATGCAGCTTCAAATGGCTCGAAACGATCCCAGCTGAGGATAAGGGTCTTATCTAGCAAAACAATCGGTCATTTTCGAAACAAATTGACAATTTGTATACATTTTAACCTCAAATGCTCATCTTTTCTAAGTCTGCGCCAACTTTGGTTCAATACGGTCAATACAGTTAGGATATGTCAAAAAATTCCCATCTCATTTTCTTTCCCAACTTCAAAATCATCCTACATCGCTGCAAAAGTACCCAGTGTTTATAAAGTGAACATGCAGAGAAGATCAAACGCCCTTTACAAAAAAGGTAAAACAGCAATGTAGGTAACTGTATTGACCCGGATTACAGAGACTACACATGCGCATCGCAGAGACGAAACAAGACGAGCATTTGAGGTTAAAAAGTAAATAAATTGTCAATTTGTTTAAAAATATGACCAATCGTTTCTACTAGATAAAACCCTTTTTCCTCGGCTGGGATCATTTAGAGGTATTTGAAGCTGCATTTAAACTGCATTGTCGAAGTTCAAACTTGGGGGCACTACTGAAGTCCACTATATGGAGAAAAATACAGGAATGTTTTCCTCAAGAAACAACTTCTTATCGACTGAAGAAAGAAATACATGAACACTTTGGATAAGGGGGTGAGTAAACTTTAATGTGAGGGTAACCTATTACATCGGGGGTAAAATTGAGCAATTAGTGAAAAATTGGCAGTGTTTAATGGGAATGTGGCCTGAATCCATGCTTTTGAACAGTGTGAATGCTAATGGTGTGAAGCATAAAATATTTATGTAGTGGTGCTGCTCATGATTTGCAAAAGGGCATACAATTTTATGTGCACAGACAAGTTCATAGACATACGAGATGCAACTTTAAACCAGGGATCCTCAAATCTTGCTAATCAATGTCTTCAGGATCATTAGAAAATCACAGGGAAGTGAGTTCGATCAGAGTAGGAGCTAAACTCTACAATGCATTGGCCCTCCAGGGCAAGATTTGAGGAACCCTACTTTAAATGGTAATAAGATTGCAATAAGCATAAATAACTACAAGGAGTCTTTCTGAAGTTCATCTTAATTTAATAATTATGAATGCTTAACACCAAAAGAGTAACATTCACCTGAGTTAACATGTAATGGAAAGTGTAGAGCTTTGGTTTGAACTCAAATTCATAAAAGAGCCCTCTCTAAATAAAGGGTTTAAGGCATCTGTATTTTAACTGGTTAACATTTTCCCTATAAACGAAACATTAAGACCACAGCGACCAAGAAAACTGGGACAATTAGCATTAAGCAACTGTATGCACTTACTGTAACTTAAATGTGTTTTGTATATCAAGACAAAGAACTAAAGCAATACAAAAAAAAATGTTATGGAAGATCTACATAATACAAAAATGGTGACATTTAAGACTGCATAATTCATACATTCACAAAACAAAGGTCATTTCAGAACTTGCAGTTCTCCATACTTAGAAAAAATATAACTTATGTACAAAAAGCATCAAATCTCTTTGCTTTATCTTATTTACTGTGATTAATACATGAAAGCATGATGGCTTGTGAGTAAACTATTAAAAAAAGATTATGATACCACTTTCACGCAGTTTAATCTTTCTTTTGGTGTCGTTCTGTTTTAACCCAATATATCCCCATTTCTTGACATCACGTGGACCGCTGAGTGATGTTTAGGTGACCGCATCACAATTTGAGTTGAGGGAATCAGTAAAAGAGGGGAAAAGAAAGCTGAGAAAACTTGGATTCAAACTATACATGGAAGGGATGCAAAAAAAGTGAGGAGTCTGGAGTCTCGAAGAGGATGAGGTAAACACCATTGAGGTGCATTATCACACCTCTTTCCATCCTCCGTGAAAGCATGGCTGTCGCTCACCGGAGGCTCCATGCGTGAGCCGCCGTTTTAATGCCTACAAACTGCAGTGCATTCATTCCTCTCAGTCAGATCTCTCCAAATGCTCACTCCGCTCTAGCCACCCAAAGTGCATTAATAGCCATTGCTATTCAAATTAATGGAGTGCAGATCTGTGACTTGCAAGACACTGATGCCGCTGGACGCTAACCGCACAAACCCTTCGGATGACGGGTCCATAGTAACTAGAGTCTGCTGATCAGGTGTCGTGTTGCCTGCGGCACAGCCGTCAGGGGCGGTAGCAGTGCTGATGCTGTTATCGGTGTTGCTCACAGCCCCAGTAGATCCCTTCTTATTCAAATGGGTCTTGATGTGCTTGGACAAGTGGTCACTACGCATGAAACGTTTGGGACACTCTGGGCATGAGAACTTCTTTTCACCTGTAAACAGACAAAAGGCAAACATGAAAGCCACTGCAAACCATGGTATATACAAGTCTCAATTTGTGCTTTTTAACATGAAAGACTTAAAGCAGACTGCCCTGAAGTTAATTAGCTGGTTCTGGTGTTTAATTAGGGTCAAAGCTAAAGGTTTGGACACCAGGGATCATGAACTGAGAATTCAGTTTCCCAATGGAGAAACTAATTTTTGCACAGGTTTAATACTTGGTGTTTACATTGAAGTGCACCGTAAAACAGAGTTCCCTTTTTGTGAAGAGATTGAATAATGGCTTAGGGAGATGAACAATGACTGCTCTTTTAGCATGCAAACGAGGTTTAGTGGAGTTTCAGTCTTGTACCTGTCTGATATTTCATATTTAAAAGAAATATAAAACCTACAAGAAGGTTTAAGCATTTGGAGGTAGAGACTGTACAATTTATGTTGTATTAAATCACCAACTACTTATTGGTAATACACTGAAAACTGAATAACCTTTAGTTTGCTCCTAAAAAGATAATAAAAATGAAGTTGAGAGGAAAAAAGTAAGATTGTATATGGTAGAAAATGCCTGTTTATTTCTAAATTATGACTGGTTTGATGTTTGAGCTAAAGGTAAAAATCACCAGCACCATTTAACTCTTCATATTTCACCAACAGGTTTTTATTCAAGTGCTGATTATTTCATATAAAAATAAGTAGCACCTGAATAGTCAGGTTCATGCATGTACTTGAGTGCTTATTAGCCTATGAAGGCAATTAAAGGATCATTATAATGATTTACATGGTTTAATAATAAATGTGTGATTAGTCGACTAACGCTTAAAATGAATGACTACTACTAGATGCTGCACAGTTATAAACTTTTCATGAAATAATTGGTCTTTCTACTCTTAATTTATCAGCCCTTATTGATACTGCCATCATTCGTAGGGCAAACACTATAATTAAAAAAAATCTAGCCATCCTCTTAATCCATGTTTTACTCTTCTTCCATCAGGCCGTAGATACAAACAGTTACTCCATAAAAAAAAAGCAAGCTCTGGGAAAAGTTTTGTACCTTCTGCCATTAGAATGCTGAATTCACACAAACCAGGAAGTGTGTAATTTAAAGTTAGGTTTTGCTGGTGTTATTATCTCCTGGGTAATATTGCTGATGTACTTTTGGTGCAGGATATGCGTATCATGTATACTAACTCTGTGTGTGTGTGTGTGTGTGTGTGTGTGTGTGTGTGTGTATTTGTATTTGATGTAAATGTGTGTATTATTTGTATTTTGAAATGTGTGCACTACAGCTTGGGTACAGTCTGTGAAAGCACATTTCACATTCAGGCTTTTTAATGGGCTTTAAATCACATTTCAAACAACTACAAACTACCCACAGGCATACTTTATAATAACCAGATTGTTATACAGATTTGTAAAATCATTTTTAACTATTAACAAGTTATGGTTACACTTTAGTTTGGGGACCAATTCTCACTATTAACTTTTTGTCAATAAACTCCTAATTTGCTGCTTATTAATAGTTAGTAAGATTAGTTAAGTTTAGGTATGGGGTGGATTAAGGAACCTAGAATATGGTCATGCAGACGAAAGCCCTATTTAGACGGTAATTATTTCTAATGGGGATGCAAGTGATTTTCACCATTTACTGGGGGGTAGTCGGTGATTTAATTGCCGTCCGAATCCAGGATGTCGACGTTTTTCCCCTCACCACCCTCGTAAAATCCCCAGCCGAATTACCTACTGTTAGACAAACACCAAGGTTGTGTGGTAATTTAATTGCCGTCCAAATCCACATATGAATTTACTAAGAGATCGAAATCAAAATTTTGCTATTAATACCTTTTTGACTACTGCTGAACACTGTACGCCAACTGTTGTACTTGGCTGTAATTTGCATGCATATTTATTACTGAAATGAAAGAAAAAAAAATTGTAAATAAAATAAATTTTATTTCATATGACTGGCCACATGAGCAGCATGTTCCTGGTTTAGTAGGATCACAGAACTCGCTTCTCCACTGTGAATAAATCGTCATCCAAATCCATGAGCTTTATCACTGAGGTGATATTTTAATTTATTTCTACAGACGTCCATATGAGAAACAATTACTGTTCAAATAGGACTCAAGCCATTAATATGTGCTTTATAAGTACTAATAAACAGCCAATATGCTAGTAATATGCATGCTAATAAGCAAACAGTTAATAGTGAGAACGGGTCCTTAAACTGAAGTGTTACCCAAGTTATTAGGGGAGTGCTATGATGGGGTGGGTAAAACCGGCAAAACTGACTGGTCATAAATTCCAGCTAACAACCGTGGCAGTTCCCCACTATATCAAAAATTTCAGGTTTTACTATCCTTGTGGGGACATTTGGTCCCCACAGTGTAGCATAAACAAGTACACACACACAAACAGAACAGACTTAGTCCACCCTATATTTACTGTTAAAAGCACAAGTTAAAAAAAAAAAAAAAAAAAATTTAATAGTTCAACTGTTAAATAAGACATTTTTAAAATAAATCAAAGAATTATCATAAAAAGTTTGTGCATGAGACGTTTCATTGTTCTATCATACTTCTGTGAAAGACAAAAAGAGATTTGCTAAATGTATACTATACCAAACCTTCAATAAAAATAAATAAATGAGGTTTAGCTTGATTTATTTTTTTAATTTGTTTAAGTCTTGTCTCTGCTAGAAAATGAGACATTGCTTGTTTATTGTGTAAAGAGATTCCGGTTTTTGCAAGAGTTCATCCCACTGCTGAAGCAACCCATAGTTAGACTTTCTGGGAGTGAATACTCATTTTTTTTGTGTTCACAGCCTATTTGTTATTGTTCATCTAAGCTAACGTTTCTCAACGGGGGCGGTACCGCCCCCCAGGGGGCGTTCGGACAGCATCGAAATGGAAAAAGGACAGGTTGCATATTTCCTTTCTATTATTTAAAGATTCTCTTACTTCTTACCAGTCTGCTGCTAAGTCTGCAAAAGCTGCATATTTCTCCAATATAACTGAAACTAATCACTCTAAACCTAAGGTTTTGTTTTCAATTATTCAGTCTGTTGTAAATCCTTTTGTTAACACTTTGCCTGTTGCTTCTGATGCTGTCTGTGAAGGCTTCTTGAGATACTTAAGTGACAAAATTACTACCCTCAAGGTGCGTTCACACTAGACGCGAATAAAGCGTTAAGCGCGAGTGATTTACATGTTAAGTCAATGCAAAGACGCGAATAGACATCCTGCGGCGCGATTCGCGCGAATGGCGCGGCGCGAATGCGTTTTGGAGCGTTTTGGGCGTTTGACGCGTGAACGCGTGATTCGCGCGAGTTGAAAAATCTGAACTTTGGCGAAAATTCGCGCCGCGTTAACCAATCAGAAGCTTGCTCTAGTAGTGACGTGATTACGACATAGCAAGCGGAGGGAGAAATCCGAAACAACAATGGAGGACAAAATCATCGTCCCTGTATATGGATACCCGGAGCTGTACGATACATCTTCGTACTTTTATAGAAACAGGAATAAAAAGAATCCTGCTTGGAAGAACGTGAGTGAGGAGGTTAGACAATCTGGTAAGTTGTAAATAACGCTCTTTACTCAGTTTGAGCTATATACATATTGACGGACTGATCTGATGGACCCAGACACGGCGCCGAACGAGTCTACGCCGTTTTTCAGCCTTCTATAGCACATCAAGCGCAGCTACCGTCTTAACAAAATCCATGTCAGCCATTTCGCAAGGAGACTGGAGCCGCCTGGCAGAAGCCACTCCCATGATGCGAATTCGCGTCTGTTGTGAAGTGGATTTCACGCGCGAATGAAGCGAATTTCACGCGCGAATGAAGCGAGTAAACTCAAAATGTTCAAGCGTCCAACTACGCGCGAATAGCGCGATTTATTCGCGCAAGTCGCGTCTGGTGTGAACGCACAGTAAGACTTGGCATTTGCCCAACTTTAACAGTAAATGACTCACCTATCATGCCTGCTGTCTCTACTTTTTGGGAGGTTTTTGAACCTATCAGTTTCCAGGTTTTGAAGGAGGTGATTGACAAACTTAAACCCTCTTCTTGCTCGAATGATATTATCCATCCAAGATTCCTAAGGTTAATTCTGGATTCGACTGGGCCAGGCTTGGTGTCTCTCATTAATAAGTGTCTCCTAACGGGCTGTGTTCCGGCCAATCTTAAAGTGGCTACTGTCACTCCCTTGCTCAAGAAGCCTTCACTGGATCCTTCTGTCCTAAATAATTTTCGGCCAATCTGTGTCTTACCTTTCGTTTCCAAGGTCTTGGAGAAAATTGTGCTGGATCAACTTCAATGTTTTGTGACTAATAAGGGTATTCATGAGGTTTTTCAATCTGGTTTTAAGTCTGCTCACAGCACAGAGTCCGCCCTTTTGAGAGTGTTAAATGATATTTATGTCTCAACTGACTCCGGAGATTCTGTGATTCTTCTTCTCCTGGATCTATCGGCTGCCTTTGATACTGTTGACCACTCTATACTATTATCTAGATTAGAGTCCTGGGTGGGTCTAAAAGCTAATGTTCTAAAATGGTTTCAGTCATATTTGTCTGATAGAAAGTTTTTAGTAAAGATGGGTAATTTCACTTCCTCCCCGGCACCTCTGACCTGTGGCCTTCCACAAGGCTCTATTTTAGCTCCATCTTTGTTCTCTCTCTACATGTTATCTCTGGGCTCTATTTTACGGAAACATGGTGTATCTTTTCATTTCTATGCAGATGATACTCAAATTTATCTTCCCATCAAAAGAAACAACGCTACTGCTATCACTAATCTTTTGCAGTGTCTAGAGGAGGTTAAATCATGGCTAGCTCAAAACCTTCTCTTCCTAAATGAAGACAAGACTGAGGTAATTGTTTTTGGTCCTAATGAGAACTCTCAGAGTTTTAGCCCTGACCTGGACAGTTTATCTGTCTTTAGTTCATCGCAGGTGCGTAACCTTGGTATCCTCATTGACCAGCACTTAAAATTTGATAAACATATCGCCGCCGTTATTGGATCCAGCTTCTATCAGCTTCGACTACTTGCTAAAGTGAAACACTTTCTCACCCCCAAAACTTTAGAAATGGCTGTTCATGCATTCGTTACGTCTCGTCTAGATTACTGCAATTCCTTATATTGCGGTATTTCCAAATCTCAAATTGCTCGCCTACAGCTTGTACAAAATGCTGCAGCAAGATTTCTTCGTAAATGTCGTAAACATGAACACATCACTCCGATTCTAAAAGATCTACACTGGCTGGCAGTTTCTCAGAGAATTCATTTTAAAATCCTTCTTTTTGTCTATAAATCTCTACATAACCTAGCACCAGCGTACCTCTCTGAACTTCTTCACCTTTACTCTCCTTCTAGAACACTAAGATCTTGTGACCAGGCTCTATTAGTAGTCCCACATGTGAGGCTCTAGCGTAGAGGGGCACGGGCATTTGCGGTAGCAGGGCCTCAACTTTGGAATCTCTTGCCTTTAGAGATTAGAATGGCACCTTCTCTGTCTTCTTTTAAGCCCTTGCTCAAAACTTATTTTTTCTCTTTAGTTTATTAATTCTGTTATACAGTTGTGTTAACGGGTTGTTTTATTTTTGTGTGTATTGTTTTTGGGGTATGTTTTACGATTATGCTTTTCTGTGAAGCACTTTGGTCAGCCTGAAGGCTGTTGTAAATGTGCTATATAAATAAATTGAACTTGAACATCGGGGGGCGCTGGAAGCAATATTTTTGAAAGGGGGGCGTTGAGCTGTTCCTGGAGGGCGTTTGGTCAAGACGAGTTTACTCCAAAGATGTATGACCTGAAACTTGCAAAAGAAAATGGTCTGCCACATCCTAAGGCTGTCTTTACTGGATACATTAAAACACACTTTCTACATCTATTTTCCAACTTGTCGGTAGCGCAGGCGCGTGGAGAAATCCCGCAGGCAGAAATAGAACGCGGCATCCGTTTACTGTAGCGCTCGTGCTCGGTTGTTACTGAACGACTGATTATAACGGGATCTATGTGCTTTAACACAATGTGTCGCGCTGTTCGCGGCCAGTGTAGTAGTGCTGTTCGCTGCTAGTTTACACCAATACTCCCGCTCCTAGACTAGACGGTGTATCATTTCCTTAGCAACGATTTCCTTTGCTTGACTTTCTGTAGCGCAGCCGCTGCGTCAAAACAATAGCAAGCATTTAGACACGATAAAGCAAGAGATGTTTTTTCTTGTTTAGAAAAATTAATATTAATACTTTTTGTTTGCTGATTGGCTGCAGTTGGTTTGAATACCAAATTTCTAAGGAGTTTATTCAAAGCTCACAATTATAGCCTAATTTATATCCACGTTGCTTTTTTGCTCCTTTTTTGCTTCTAATGATAATGATACTTAAAATGATAAATCACAAATGTGATGAATGTCGTGTGCCATTTAATGACATTAAAAAAATAATATTATGTATGAGCTGTTTTAAGGGTTAAGATGCATGCTTTCAAAACGGTCCTATATATTATAAATAAAATATAGCCTATAATATACACTAGCATTAAAAAAGGTCAGTATGATTTGTTAATGGGTTCATAAAAAAGGTTACATTTGTTTGTTTAAAAAAAACAGCCTACATTAAAAACAGTAAATCTGCCATTAAAAAAACTTTTATTTGAATATATTTTAAAATGTGTTTTCTTCTCATGCTAAGCTAATAAAAGTTAAATAGAATGAACAAATTACAGATTTTATCATTTTACAAAATGTCCCAACTTTTCTAGAATTAGGGTTGTACTTAGTTTTTTTAAAGTAAACTTTGAAATATTCTCACAAAATCTATGAAATATAGTAAAGTAGTAAATATAAAGTAAAGTAAAGCATGAGTAAATGTGGTATTTACTCACCAAAATAACAATGTCCACTGTGTCATTTTTATTTAGTCTTTTTAAATTTGGGGCAACAAGATCTATCCACATCTCAACAACACTGAAGCGGTTGCAATGAAAACCACCAACATGCTTAAAGACTCTGTAAATGAATGTTATTACACTTATTTTAAAATCATTTACTCTAAAAAAAGTACTTCACTGTCTTTTTTGATCAATTCAATGCATTCTTGAAATAAAGTAATTTCCTAAAAATCATAATGACCCCATACATTTGAATTACTGTAAATATAATAACAGTCCTTATTATAAACACAAAATAATAATAATCAACTTTAATATTCAGTGAGGACAATTAGACTATGATTTATTTGATGGGGGGCAGTGAGGGACCTGGATAATGGGTAGGGGGGCGCTGGCCCAAAAAAGGTTGAGAACCACTGATCTAAGCATTCAGTCCACGGTACTGGAACTGTGGCTGAAAAAGTTGTTCTATTGTTTAGGTTGCCTTGCAGTTTGTTTAGTCTTTTTTCTTCTTTTATTTAAAAACGCTCTTGACCATCTTAAGTATTTTGCGCAGGTTTTCCAAATGTCTATAATGTAATACTTGCTTAGATGAGCTTTTCAGATGAGCTCGTCATCTTCCCCAAGCACTTTCTTAAAAGAAGAAAAAGCTTAGTGTGTAAATATAGGTTTTCTTCTGGGATTACAGTGCCATTGTTTTGGTATTAAAATTGTGCTCAAGACAAGGAGAGTTGGATAAAAATGTTGTTTCTGGTCGTTTTTTACCACGCCATATTTTGAGCTTTTTCTTTAACCATAATGAATGAAAAATGGAGCCTATCATAATAAGTGCTACAACAATGTTGTGCAATTTCAATATGCATGCATATGCAACTAAATGTGGCACTAGGTGACTAAATAATGCCTATTGGCATATATGGCTAACAAACTGTTAATTTCACCCATCAGTGTTTGAGTTAGAGGCTGAATAGGTTTAGCACATATTCAATCAATTTCACATATTAATGCATTTTTGTAATACATTCAGTTTAAGACAAGTAAACAGCAATAAAAGAAAAAAAAACTAAAATGATAAATATGCGATTTAAGATACAAATGAAATAAACAGTGCTTTAGAAAACAGACAGTTCTGATCCTTGAAGCTTTACAATAAATCATGGCTATAACTGCTTCACAGAACAGATCTGTGTATCACTGTGCAACAGCCTTAGCAACACATTCAATATACTGTCAATACTGTTCCTGGTATTAGATGTTTCAGCAAAATTAACTGTTTATTATTGATTTAATGGCACATGAGTGACCTCTTCTGGTCAGCATATTCAAATGATTTCTGAAGGATCATGTGACACTGAAGACTGGAATAATGATGCTAAACTAGGCATGGGCCGGTATAAGTTTCTGACGGTATGATAACCTTGAATAAAAATATCACGGTTTCACGGTTATCACAGTATTGTAATTACTGCTCTACAATGTTATATTTAAATGTCTGGGTAAAAAAAAAAATCAACTCTTTTTTCCCCAACTGAACACAGTATATTTTATTTTAGGAAACATATAGAACATTTTGTAACATTGAACATCAGGCAAAATAATTAAAATAAATAATTGAATCTTCTTAATTAAATTAAATTGCAGTCACTTGTGTGAGCCTAAACCTGCAGCTCAACAATAATCAACATAAATAAACATAAATAAAATTTTCAAAAACAAATCCTTCTAAATGGAAAAAATGCAATCACTAATCAAAACATGACCATTTGTCACAGTTCCAAAAATAAATAAATATATAATAATGGTCTTTTTTGATGGGGGGAAAAGTTGTGGGTGTTCACCTCCTTCGGCCATCCTGAACTTAAATTACTGCTGAGCAGGGCTCTCAAGTTTTGGAAAAAGTTTGGAGTGAGATTACTATTAGGGGAGGAGCCTATTTGCAGCAGCAGCCCCTCGGCCCCACGCAATTCTCTCAAGGTTTTGCTAGAAAAATTTTATCTATTGTTCAAAATTAACCAGCACAAAAAAAGAAATTATAGGCCTATACATTTAAACTTATGAATAACATTTTGTATTGCAAGTGTTTTTTGCACATTTTGATGCCTTGATGACAGTGGTAGGGGCTCAAACTTAACTACACTAACTAGTAATGGAATTATGTAATTTAATAACAAAATAAAATCTGTTGCAGTTAGTGAGAAACAATGTACAGTTAAATTACAGTTACTTTTAATGATTCACACACATACAGATTTGATTTCCCAAATTGCAGTGACTGGTCTAGACTCTAAAATAGGAGACACCAATGTTTCAGGAGTTTAGGACACAGAACAGGAGTAATCAAATGTAATCAGTTACACTACTTTTAAAACACTTCAAATAATTATGCTACTTATTACATTTTAAATAGAGTAACTTCTGTAACCTATTACATTTCCAAAATAACCCTCCCAACAATGCTGATACGTTTGAATTTTTGAAATATATAAAACAATTTATTTTATAAATTTGTCAGATTTACCCAGGGTGCGATTTGTGAAAAAAGCAGAGGGGGAATTGCCTTAAAAAACGTTTTCTCTCTACATAGGCGGAGATTGAACCAACTCAAGCTATAGCCTAACTAAGTAACCTAATGTTAGTGTAATCTAGTAACAACGCATATTGTATACCCCCCTCTTTTTAGGCAAGTACCAGATAATGAGTGTCATGTCATGAAATGTTTTTAATACGATGGAAACTGTCTAACGTGATCACAATTTAATAAAAAACATTGTAAGTTAGCCCTATTAATTGTAATGATTTCATTTCAAACAACGAATAAATTATATAGAGAAAGCGAACAAAGAACACAGTATCAACGGAGCTTTTTGAAACTCCGAATCAGTAAAACACTGCGTCGCAAAATGATTTCGAAGTGCTCCAGTCGGATCACGAATCATTTGATTCAGAACGGAACTTCAAAGCGCGAATCGCGAATCATCTGATTTGAAACGGGACTTCAGAGCGCCTATCATGAATCATTTGATTTAGATCGGAACTTAGCAGCGGGTTCGCGGGATGTTTTTATCCCCCACATTCAAGGTTCCACAGGGGATAAAAACGATTCAGCAGAGGCAGGGATGCATAGACCAGAGTGGGAGAAATAGAGCGGGAAAAGTTATCCTTTTCTCAGCGTGAGAAATACAAGGTGTGGCGTGAGAGCGTGTGAACTGGTTGAAATGCGTGTGTCTCACGGTGAATGCGTGAGACTTGAGAGCCCTGCTGCTGAGTCTCACTGACTGCGGACCACGTGCACAATCACATACACGCGCCTGCCAGCACTAACCGGTGGGGGAGGGGCTGCATTGTTTTCGCTGCAGGTACGCACACACACAACCTAGTAGGGAGTCCTGCGCTTTCACTTTGATGACACAAAAAAATGCACATATCTTAGGAACAGTATAACTTTTTTTGTTTGCGGTTCTGAAACCGTGACTTTTTCAAACCGCGGTAAACCTTGAAACCGGTTATCATCCCATGCCTATGCTAAACATTCACAGAAATAAATGACATTTTATAATACATTAACACAGAAATCACTCATTTTAAATTGCAATAATATTTCACAATATTATTGCTTTTACTGTACTTTTGATTTAATAAATCCAGCCTTACTGAGCAGAAATGACATCTTTTAGAAACAAAAAGTCCAAACATTTGACTAGTAGTGTACATTTATAGGTATACTGCATTTTAACAAATTTTTTTTATAATATATAACATAACTAATAATTAGGGGTGTAACAGTTCACAAAATTCACAGTTTGTTAAATACGACATGGTTCGGTATGTTTTCAATAGGGGTGGGAGAAAAAAAAAATTGATTCTCAGATGCATCGTGATTCTCTCTTCAGTGATTCTGAATCAATTCTGAATATTTCAAAATCGATTCTGAGCTTGTTTTTTTTTTCCTGCATGAGCACTGGAGACGTGTCACACTTTATTGCACAGAATTTGCACTGTGAGAAGTGGCTTGCGTGCTAGTGGTGCACTCCACGGCACGTGCGCTTTGGTCAACGCAGAAACAAACAGTCCTCGCACGGCGCAATTAAAGGGAATGGGTTTTATAGCATAGCGCTTTTCACATTCGGTGTGAAAGCCACAAGACACGTGCGCATTGCTTGACAGTGTATGCTTCCACCCGCCGTGTTTTACTTTAGATATGCTTTCATTAATGCAGTTCGGAATGCAGTACTATTAGATGCACGATACTCTGACGGACTTTCACGTGAGCTTTGTGTTTGTTGTCCTGAAGTGCACATCCATTTTTGAATACTTTTATATGAAATTGATGTTCACACAGTCAGTTTTCAAACATAACATATGATATATTTTGAAATAGATCCGGGCGTGGCACAGGGGCTCTACAGTGCCCCCTGGAACACAGTAAAAAAAAAAAAAAAACTTGATGTATATCCCGCACATACTTTCACGTATCCATATGAAACTCAGTACACATATAGATCTCACCGAGCCGAACAACTCTCGCACTCTATGTCATTATCTAATCCCAACAGGAAGTGAGCTATTCAGGGCTGAGTAAAAAGCGCATGCTCTGGAATTTGATATACTCCTCGGAGGCCTTTAGACCGACAGCCATCAAACTCGGTCAGCATGACCTCAAGACATTGGGGATGCTAAATTGTAGAGGGATTTTTGATATCTCGAACGGTTTGGCCGTGGCGAGGCGACGAAATTATGGCGAGAAATGAGAAACAGGAAATGGTTAATAACTATTGCACACATTGTCTGATTCTGATGAAACTTCAGGAGTTTGTTTGTTGCATGATGCCGATCACAAAGATGTGACTATCATGAGTCAAAGTTATAGCGCCACCAACTGGCAACAGGAAGTGTGTCGTTTTCAAAATGCTTTTAAATCAGCCTCTTAATTTTACTCGATTTGCTTTAAACTTCATCAGAATAATGTCAAAACACGGCCGATGAGAATCTGTAAAGGGGTCATTGATACATTAAATGCTGTTGCCATGGCAACGTGTCAAACTTTAAAATTTCTTTTCTGTGTTTTTGGGGCACTTAATAAGCTTAGATTTTCATGAAACTCAACACACACATCAATATTAATGATAGTTAGACACTGGCAAAGGCTCATAAATGGGCGTGGAGGAGGCGCTCTATAGCGCCACCTTTTGGGGGATTAGTTTTAGCTACAGACACCAAACTTGGTATGTATATTGTTCTCATCAAGCCGGACAACTTTCTAATTTACACCCATTAGCTGCGACCAACAGGAAGTCTGCTATTTTGATTTGAATGTGGATTTTTGGAAAAATCAGGCTATAAATAAATTCATACTCCTCCAAGCAGGAATAAGTAGTTCACACCAAACTTGAACTACTTGTTCAACAAAATGATGCTAATATACTGAAGATGTTAAATTGCGAGCGGATTTGGGATGTCTTGAACAGTTGATTTATGGTGATTTATTAAAGTAGCAGTAAAAAAACATAACCATAATTTTAAAATGCAGCATCCAAACACGTCGAAATTTTTTTACATACATAGAACTAGTCATTCTGAGAAATAAATGCTTACTTCCATCAATATAAAATAGTCTCCTAAAAAT
This sequence comes from Labeo catla, assembly GCA_012976165.1. Classification (NCBI taxonomy): domain Eukaryota; kingdom Metazoa; phylum Chordata; class Actinopteri; order Cypriniformes; family Cyprinidae; genus Labeo; species Labeo catla. Next base: position 578,171 of record VONZ01000411.1, read on the forward strand.
AGAAAATTAAAAATCTATTAAACATCTGATCTCACTCTAACTCTCTCACTCTAACTCTGTGTGGTGGGATGGGATTAAGTCTGTGTATGTGTGTGTGTAAGTGTGACTGGGGGTAGTTGAGTGGCTGTGTGTGTGTGTGTGTGTGTGTGAGAGAGAGAGAGAGAGACAGAGAAACAGAGTCCATTTAAAGTGCATTATTCCAACTCTTCACAACTTTTAAACATATGAAAAAAAAAAAGTCATTCTTAGGAAATATGTTTATCATGTTTTCAGAGACCGCAAAAACATTTGAAATATCACACTTGTAAACGGGCAGATGAAGACTGTAATACCAAGGATGAACACAAGATGACCTCATAGGATAAGGAATCTTTTTAACTCTAATCCTGTCTCAGTCTCATTGTATCAGAATGACTTAAAAGCATTTTGATTTTAACCCTTTCGTTGCTGTAACCCTTCAATCCAAACTGGTACAGGGATACTGTTAATGCATGTGCCCGCTGGGCACCGTTTTTCTGATGGCACCAGGGTTGCGGATGCGCTGGCGGCGAGGGCCCGTCATCGCTGCTTGCAGCTATATTATGAAATTGATGTTCACACAGTCAGTTATGTTTTCAAACATAACATATGATATATATCGAAATAGATCTGTGTATTAGTGTGAATACAGTCTGTTAAAGCTGCCACTGTTTATGATCTCATCAGTAATCAAACAGCAATAATGCTGAGGAAAAAAGAAAAGCCCGTAAATATTGTCAGAAAACTTTCGGATACTTAAAGAACACTTATTTTAAATAAGTGATTGTTTTAAAAAGTAGCCTGTTTATACATTAAAAAATAAAGTTTGCACAAAATAAATTTTATATAAAATTTACATGAAAATGTAGCCATGTGCAGTAACATTGAAAGCTGAGAATGTGATGCATAGTGATATTAAGTTGATAATGAAACTTGTAATTGAATTGAATCATGAAATCAGTAAAGATTCACATCCCTTCTTTTAAGATGGCAGTACTGACATACAGAGACTCCAACTATAAACAAAAAGAAACTGCAATTTTGGTTTAAATGTAAGGTTGTGAAGATCTATTTGCACAGCAGAAAAAAGCTGGGGGAAAAAAAAAAAACAAAAAAAAAAAAAAAGTAGATCAAGAATCATTTTGGAACCGGATCGTGACTCCCAGAATCGGAATCGAATAGCATAGTTTTCGATACAGCAAAAAGAACGAAACGCAAGAGAAGTTTCCTTGATTTTTAACATTTTTTTTTAACTAACAAAGTATGATTATTTTTTACTTTGAACAATGCAGTGTGCCGAACAACAATCGCCTCTCAGATCAGCTGCAGAAGTCGGATTTCATTTATCATGTGAGAAGAGTGAGTCGAGCTGACGAGTGAGGTGAGAAAGACAAGAAAATGGCGAAAGATTTAGTTTCGAAACGAAATACAAGAAAAAAAAAATTTTACTCTTTGAAAGGCCTTTTGACTAACTGTGCTCATGTGAATACTCAAGATTTTGTGTGTATCTGAGTGTTTAAGCACACACAGATAGCAGTCTGCCAGACAGTAAAATCAGAATCAACTTTTTCACGGCTTACTGAGTTTTTTGGAAAAATGACTTCCCGCTATATATTTTCTTATTCATCCATGTTTTCTGCGAGCTACAAGGCTTGACTCAAACACTCACCACACTTTTCAAATATCTCTGAGCTCTGAAAACATATATATGAGGTGATGCAGCAGTACCCATGATGCCACTGAACTCACCTGTGTGTGTCCTCTTGTGTCTCTGCAGTTCATCAGAGCGTGTGAAACGTTTACCGCAGAAGGACCAGGAGCAAACGAAGGGCCTCTCTCCCGTGTGCCAGCGTAAGTGTGCTCGCAGATGAGATGTCTTCCCATAGACCTTGCCACATCCGGGAATGTGACAGATGTGCTGTTTCTTCTTAGTGGGGTCACTGCTGTAATAAGAGCAGATAAGACAGCACATTTAGAAACACACATAGAGCTCAGCTGTAGTTTAACAATGCATGTAATGGATAAACACACTCAGGCTTTTAAAACAAGTCTCATGTTTTTCTATAGCACTTTATATAATATAGTTGGTTACATACAGTTATGGTGTGCTGTAGATTTAAAAAAAAAAAAAAAAAAAAATCATGATCTAGCCTTTATCCCTATAGCGAAATCTCAGTTGACCAGGCAGTCAATGTTCTTTTCTGAACTCAAAAGAGTAGAGGTTTGACCTGAAAACAGTATTTAAAGCAATTTAACAAATGAATAGGTTTTATTCTGTCTGGCAAGTTGAAATATGAAGGTATTGGTGCCGTTTAGCCAGGAGTAGATGACTTGTTTTACAGGTGCCCAAACGAATCTTGAGGGCTTGTCTGGTGAAAATAACCTGCCAGGATGATCTGGAACTAAGACTTATCATATATTGGGGGTGAAACAAATAGTGGATCGGTGTTCTGTGATGTGTCAGTAATTGACAGATTTCACACAAAATTGTGTTTAATGACATCTGATGTTTTTGAGCTGATCTTAAAAGAGTTTTCATTGGTCTCGTATCTCCTAGCTACAAGGTATGTGTTTCCCACGGGATTTTGTGTTTGAAATGACTTAAAGTCTGGTAGTGTACGATCTTCAGTCGTTCAGTGTATAATGGCCAGTCATTCCTTTGCAAACATTTACAAAGTCAACAAGTATATAAAATCAATAAATAAAATAAAAATTTCAGCTTTTAGTCAGGTAGTATTTATAATTAACATGTGAGGGGATGTTCTCGCTCCAGAAGGCATGTGATCAGTCAAAGTATCTCAGTTACTATGTGGCATCATTTTGCAATGTGTCACTGTTTGGTCAAGAGACAATGTAGATTTTAAAACCATCTATCTTTTGAAGACAAATTGTCAACGTTTAGAAGTACACTAGCATATATAGAAGAACATAAAGCTAGTAGATGTCTTAAAACTAGCTAAGCTTTCACCTTGACTTCATGGGTTATTTAGTAACTCTAGTAACTAGTCATTTGGAACAGATGCTGACACAGCTGAACCTATAATATACTGTTACTGTATATGGGACATTCTACAAAATTGGTGCAAATTGCTGTCCCACAGCCGAAAAAGCACATTTAAAAGCATTTAAGTATTCAAATCTTAGATGTTTACTAAGATCCTTTTGTTATCTTTTGAAACAACCCTCAATGATATTTAAAATATCAGTAAGCTTTATATTTCATATATATATATATATATATATATATATATATATATATATATATATATATATATATATATATATATATATATATATATATTATAAAAATCATTTACTTGCAATTGTGAGGTGGCAGTCCTGAACCCAAATCCCTAAATGTCAAAATGATATTTAAATAATTTTTGCATTTTTTTCCATTGTTGTTTTTAAAAGACTTTTTTGATTTTTCTAAAAAGTGAATTTAAAAAAACATTTTATATTTTCTTCGTAAATTCTGAAACTTTAGGTAAAATAAAAAAAAAAAAAAAATAATAAAAACTTCTTGTCACCGTGTATGTTCAGAAGTCCACTTCTAAAACAAAGATTCACATATAATCTACTTACCCCCTTGTCATCCAAGATGTTCATGTCTTTCTTTCTTCAGTCGTAAATGAATTGTTTATTGAGGAAAACATTTCAGCATTTTTCTTCATATAAAGGACTGATATGGTGCCCTGATTTTGAACTTTCAAAATGCAGTTTAAATGCGTCTTCAAACGATCACAAATGCGGTTGTAAACGATCCCAGCCGAGAAAGAAGGGTCTTATCTAGCCAAACGATCAGTTATTTTCATAAAAATAATACAATTTATATACTTTTTAATGTCAAACGCTCATCTTGTCTTACTCTGCCTGGACTGTTTTTTTTCCAGATCATGACAGTTAGGGTATGTCGAAAAACTCCCATGTTCTCCTTCAAATTCAAAATTGTCCTATATCCCTGTTTTACCTTTTTTGTTAAGGGTGTTTGATCTTTTTTGTATGTTCACTTTGCAAGACTAGGTCGGTACTTCTGCAGTGATGTAGGATACTTTTGAAATCATTTTTTAAGTTGAAGGAGAAAATACGATTGGAGTTTTTCAACATACCCTAACTGTCTTGAGCCAGAATACACAGAGTTCAGGGAGAGCGAGACAAGATGAGCGTTTGAGATTAAAACATATTTATATTGTATTTTTTTAATGAAAATAACTAGTTTCGCTAAATAAGACCCTTCTTCCTCAGCTGGACTCATTTACAACTGCATTTGGGATCGTTTGAAGCCGTATTTAAACTGCATTTTGAAAGTCGGGGCAACCATATCAGTCCATTATCTGGAGAAAAATACTGAAATGTTTTCCCTCAAAAAAATAATTTCCTTACAAATGAAGACAGACAGACTTGAACATCTTGGATGACAAGGGGGGGTGAGTACATTATATGTGAATCTTTGTTCTGGAAGTTAACTTCTCCTTTAACTACACCCCAACATATATGATCAGGAAATATTCATGTGTCCCTCTCTCTTACAGCTACATGACAAGATAAGCTTAAGATAAGATAAGTGGTAATAGATAAGCCCAATCATTTTGAAGTAAATGTGCTCAAAAGTATGAAAAATCTGTATGTAACTTTGAAGAATGTCACTACTGAACACCATTTTTCTATAATTAAGCACACTTTTTTTGGGCATTATTCCAAAACATTTAGTTTTTATATGTGTACAACCGTTTCGAACTGTGCAAGCTAACCATGCACTGGTTAGCATTTTTAAACTAGGTTCAGAAGTACCTAAAATCATCCTAACCAAAACACTTGAAGTTTCCGTAGTGACATTTTGGGGTTTTTTTAGTGCTATCCCATTAAAACCGTCACTACCAAAACAGTCACAACCAAAACATGCTATCGTTTCAGTAGTGACAAAAGGGGAAACAAACAAAATTTTAGTATACAGTTATGCAATTTTTTAGTATTTTAGTAAGTTTTAGTAGTGTTTAAAAATGTGGGTTAAATTTTTTGTGATGTGGTCGCTACCAAAACATTACTGTCACTACTGAAAATGTGCCGTCGTGATTAAAACATGGGATGTTTTGGCAAAATAAAGTATACTGAATTATCAACTAAGATGTTATGATAGTGTTTGGTTCTATGCATATTCAAAGTAATGAATCCTTACGTTTGAAATCAGGATGATCAACTCTTTGCATTTATAAAGAAAAACTGGATTCAAAATAGAACAAGCCTCATAAATCACACTTGAAATATTGTTAAAATTGTAAATTTTATTGATTTACCTCTAAAAACTTTTTAATAAAATAGCAAAATACAAGGAATATGCAAGCAAAATCTTAATAGGTCAATATAACCCTTCTTATTAAATTATATAGTACTGTGTTTCAGTAGTGACAAATTTGGGGAGAGGACAAATATTCCAAAACTTTCTAAATTTAAATGTAAATTTGTGGAAAAAGACAATTTTTGTAAAATGTTTCCAACTCTCCATACACTTGTCTGTCATCATCTATAGCAGGGATAGGCGACGTCAGGCCTTGAATGCCGCTGTCCTGCAGATTTTAGCTCCAACCCTAATCAAACACATCTGAACAAGCTAATTAAGGTCTTCAGAATTACTAGGGCTACAGGCAGGTGAGTTTTTTTCAGGCTTGGAGCTAAACTCCGCAGGACTGACGTTGCCTATCCCTGATCTATAGCAAACATTTGCTTGTAAAAAGTGACCTTCTCTCACTTCTTTTCCACTACATGCCTCCTGCATGAAGCTTTTGGTTGCATTAAATATTGTGAGTGACAACAGAAAGGTGTTGTTTGAGGCGTACCGTCCTTCTCCGTCTTTGCAGTACGGGCAGGTACAGGCTTCCCTGCGTGTGCGTCTGCTGGTGGGTGTCGGGCTGCTCTCCACATTCTCATCCAGCACACCGCTGTCATCCAGATTATCTCCAGCTGCCCCGCTCGTATCACCTGCAGAACAAACACCTGAACAATCACACCTCTACAAGAGACACAAACAGCCACAAGCAGCTTGGGAAAACTAGGGATAATTAACAAAACTGCCAACTGCAAGGGACAACTTGCTGGTGAAAGAAAATTATTATTGCAGATGGTTCCACTACTTAAGGCATTTTTGTTCCTGTTCTGACAACATGCAGAAATAACTGTGTTCATCAGCGTGGACTGCAATCTTTCCCTCACTAGAAATAATAGATTGCATACACTTCCACATCTGACCTTAAGCTTCCACAGGTGTGTTCTGTGTTGCACTATAAACACTCCATTTTAAAAACATGGGACACGATAAAATCCTGGACTTGGCTCAGTGCTTTCCTTGTTAACTGGTTGTTGGGAGGCTGGCTTTGACTCAAAAGTGAAGGCAGGTGAACACAAGGGTTTAGGCGAACTAAATGATTAGTGAAGTCTTGCACACATCACTTCACCAGAATTTCAGCTTTTAGTTGAGAAAACTAAATACAGATAGATACAGGACTTTATGACAAACCACTAAAATAAGGTTTGGTTTAACTAAGTTTAATTAAAAGGAATCTGAGGAATAGTCCTTAAGACAATTACGGTTTATAGGTGGCAGGCAATTAAGGTCGCACTTCCAATAACTTTTGATGTTAAAGAGACCTTTCTATTGACTCTGAAAAACAACGGAAGAAAGTCCAAAGATCCTGATCATCTGCATGAACATGCCATAGTCCAGCTGTAGGGAGGCATGAGGACTACAGATGCGGCCAGAGCAATAAACTGCAATAACTGTAATGTCAGACGCCTACGATGAAGCTACAGTGAGACAGAAGGACAGCTGATCGTCCAGCGGCATACCATGTGTAACCATGTGAAGGCTCAGAGGTGGCATAAGTGCAATTAAATTCATTTATGTTTAGATTAATGCTTTAAATATATATTATTGAATATAAATTAATTTGATTTGTACTTTAAAAATGAAACAAAAATGATCAGTAGGTGGCTGCTAGGGATATTCATTTTAAGCAGTTAACAGTTAACCAACAGCAAGAATTTTGACCAATTAATACAATCAGTTAAACTGTTTAAAAGGTCATTTATTATTTTTTTTCTTTCAGTAATTTTCAAAATATTTTAAAACGTTTGCTGGATGGTTAAAATAAAATGAAATTGCATTTTTTGAGAGAGAGAGAGAGATAGAGAAATAGACCTGATGTCAACGCAAAATGTTTACAAACGCAATAAACATATGCTAGGCTATATTAATTCCCCTCACTCCAAAAAAATCCTTTCAGTTGAAAAGTATTCAAAAAAGAACAAGAATGAAAAATATAAGAAGCTAGGCTATATAAATGACAAGCCAAAACAAATTCATTTAGGCTAAAGTGAAACTTAAACTAACTAATGTTGGGTCTCACATACAACACAAATTCAAGTGTTTTCATGTCAGAGATGTATCTGAATGCAAAAATATTACTTATGTAAACCTGGCTTTGTACTTCACTCGCATTCTAATATCCTCATAAAACAAATAGTTTGGCAGTACGGTGATAATTAAGCAGTGTGATTTTTTCCATATGTTTGGCTGACTATTTTATTATGATAATGGAAAGGCTGCATTGTATTGAAACAATATTACTCAAACCTGCAGAACTAAGAAATTATTTTTTTTCTACTAAGATATTTATTTTAAGGAAAAATGACATAGAAACAATTAACGTTTGTTTTTTACAACTTAAACATTGTAGCAAAAATCTGCCTTTAAACTTTAAAGAAATATTATTTTCTAGCTAACAAACAGAATTATAGACACTGAATGTCTTTCCTGAAGTAAATGTGAGATTACGTGACACTGAACACAAGCTGTTTTACTGACGTCTTTCTGGGGTTGAAACACTGATTGAGCAATTAAATGAGACAAGACTCATTTCTGTAATTTACTCTGCATCTTTCAACACCTTCTGATGATCTGATGATCAGAAATGTTTATTCCATCCTGTAAAGAGGAAGACATAATTCGTTCACACGGCACTTAAACCAATGTGCTTCAGTGATCTGTCACGTCACATTAAAGAGCAACAAAACTGTTGTTTGAATTTCGATTTTTAAAGCTGAGAGTTTGTTTCGTTTTAAAAGAAAGACAGCATGTACAGAACAAGAAAATCCCACAGACTATCTGTAACAGATTTTTAAAGCTGAGGGTTTGTTTCATTTTAAAAGTAAGACGGCATGTACAGAACAAAAAAAATCCCACAGACTATCTGTACTTGCAAAAACATAAAAATTTGTTTATTGCATGCAATAGGTCAGTCCCATGACCTTTATCAGACAAACAACAGAAGCACAAAGCTAAACCAAAAGATTGGTCTTGGGATTTTTAGAATTAATATAGGTTTCTTAAAATGAAGATAGATTAAAACTGAGAAATCAATAGCATCCACACAGCTGATGTTTACCTTGTGTAATTTTATCCACATGGTGTGCATGTAACAGACTCTAAACAGAAATTAAATATCACTGTTTCAACACTCCAAAAATCACCCCACTCACTGTATCGGTTGAATATTTTCGGTTGCCAAAATTTCGGTGCGGCACTACACAGTTGGCCTTACGTTTGCGCCACATGCACTTTTTCCAATATAACAAACAGGGACACACATACAAAACATCCAATACGTGCAAAGAGATACGCAATTTTGTTTATAGGAGATTCAACAGAAATACAGAAAAAAGCAAAGCAGACTAACCTGTTGTGCTGGCAATGGTGATAGGAACACCCTGCAGCTGATGCATCTGCAGCCCTGCATTGCCAAGTGTATTCAAATTGATGGTCTGAAGACCAGAGAGCTGTACGGTTCCCGGTGTCCCGGGCTGTGCCAATGTGATCTGGGTGTTAGCGGGGCTCTGCAACTGAAGGGTCTGCCAGCTGATCTGGCCATTCGGACCTACGGTACGGATCAGGATGGGGCTGCCACTGGCGATGGTCTGGATCTGAACGTTCTGCACTCCATCCTGAGACAGGGTCTGTGTTGCAAACATCTGACCGCCGGCAGAGACAGAGCCGGGTTGGACCGTCTGCAGGACCTGCTGTGGCTGAATGAGAATCTGAGCTTGACACGGTTTCTGTCCGTCTCTATTATCAGACACTCCGGACATGTTCTGGAAGGGCTTTCCAGTCTCTCCTTTGTTACTCTGAGTTAGTGTTACAACGCCACCTGATGAAGCCGTTCGTGTGCTGGTAGAAGTAGTGCAATACTCTGTTGCACTTGTAGACGATGTGCTCTGGAGCAGCTGTTGAGAAGTTCCTAAGGTTCCTCCAGCGTTTGGGTCGCTTACAGGTCCAACAGTGCCAGCAGAGCCCACCGGGAGAAGGGTGATGTTAGCATTTAGTGGTACAGGCATGTTGGTAAGGAACTGCTGATTGGGCAACACTGTACCACCCAGACTTATGTTCTGCAGAGGGATTGCTTGCTGGAAAAGGCCAGGGACGGTTAAGATGTTGCCAGCACCAGCAGCCCGGTTGGTGGGGGCAGCGATGAGCTGCTGATTACCGTTAGGCGAGGATACCAGCTGAAACTGCCCCGATGTTGTGGCTGACATGTCCTGGGCTGTCTGAGCAAACTGGAGTTGCTGTCCATCTACGGTCTGAAACTGTGGGATCACCTGATATTGGATATTTGGCATCACACCAGAGAGGGTAGTAAGCACCTGTTGACTTTGTAGGTTTTGTGAGGATGCCATCACATACTGCTGCTGCACCACAGCCCCCGTGGACGCCACAGATCGGCTTTTGTCCTCCGAGGTTGTCGTGGGAGAGGTACCGGAGCTGGTGGACACTGGGACTCCTGCAGGTATGATGTGCCAGCCGTTGGTGGCTTGTGACAGATGGGACTGATGGAGGTCAATCTGTGTGTCCTGTGTCTGGCTTTGCCGTGACTGTTCTACTGTGTCGTTTTCATCAATCCGACTGCATGTGGCTGCCAACAAGGCTAAAGGTGACGGCTGCTGTGAGTCCTGGAGAGAGAAACGTGTATTTGAATCATTTTAGATATCACTGTTGTTGATATTTTCAAAAAAAAAAATAGGTGACCTCATTTACTGCATTTCCAAAGGAGACAACAACAAGAACCCCGTTTATATTAAGCGTCTTTAAATACTAATGTACTACCATTTAAGTAAAAGATCTGATCAATGAATTAAGTGAGGAAAAAAAAAAATACTTCCTAGTCCTATATTGATCTATCCAGAGTCCTTGAATTGTGACATGCTTTGATCTTACTGGCGAATGTGAGAGTCATGAGATTATACTACAGCTTAGAAATCAAATCTCATGAAAGACCATTTCCGAGCTGTATTTCGCACCATATTTCATATTTAACATCACGCAGAGCAGCAAGCATGTTTTAAGCTTTATAGACATTTGATCATTTCTAGCCCTCCAAACATGAACAAGAACTGTGTATACACACACAGGGCTCTATGCTTACTTTTATTTTTAGGAGCAGTCAAAATTTCAGGAGCACCTTCTAATCAATATTCAAAAAATCTGATAAAAAAAAATAAGCCTTCCCATTATGAGGTGATATCTGACTCCTTAAAAGTGATTTACAGGGGATTTTAGTTTTTACCTTTGTAATGGCATTTTTCTAACTTTATTAAAAGTATGTCATCTTTTATGTCAATTTAAAAAAAAAATAGATTTTATATGCTTTTTAGAATAAAAACAAGAACAATAAGTTACCAGTCAAATGAAATCAGTATTAACAAAATAAATTTGTACTACAGAGGTGGCACAGAAGAACACAAAAGTGGCTTGCAGGTGTATTTTCATGTTTAATAAGGTCCAGAGGTGGCATGAGTGCAATCAAATTCATAAATTAATGTGGAGATTAATGTTTTAAATACAAAATTTTGAACATAGAAATATTAAATGATTTAAACTGAACTGTCTCATTAACTGAAAAGATACTTTACAAATGAAATGAAAACTGCTAGTAGGTGTCGGCAAGTCGCTGATTTAATTACTGAATTATTCATTCATTTGATTCGTTCAAATGGCTGATTCATTCAGGAATAAAGCAAGTGACTGTCTTTATGAGTGGAAAATTGAATCATTGCCTCACTAGATTAGTTTTAACACGCACATTTATTCATAAACAAAACACTGCTCTGTTTGAATGGAGATGCATGGCGGCTCAGTCGTGACTTGTTTCAAACTATTTTTGATGACGTAATAGAGCAAAATCAGGCAATAGTGTTACAGTCAGACAATGTAAGTCACTTAATATTAACTTCTTGTTTATTGAACAGTTTTTAGTTCTTGTTTTTTGAACTGTATTTAGGGCTGTCAAATGATTGTGATTAATCGGATACAAAAAAAGTTTGACTTTGCCTAATATGTGTGTGTGTACTGTAAATAATTATGTTTATATTTAATATAAATACACAAATTAATGTATATATTTAAGATAAACGTTATGTACAAAATATTTTTATTTATATATAATATAACTGAGATAAATTATAATAAATGCATATAATTGTAAATATTTCTTAAATATATACATGAATGTGTTTATATTTATACATACACAATTACACAGTACACACACACACAAATATATATATATATATATATATATATATATATATATATTATATTATATTATATTATATTATTCAAACTTTTATTTTCTATGCAATTAATCGTTTGACAGCTGTCACTCATCACAATCTCACAAAGTTCTGTTATAATCAAGGAACCTCTCTACACTGCACAATGACTCTTATTTACACTCTCTACACTTTGTATATGAAAGGATTCATGAGATATGTCTGTGATATGTCTGTGATGCATTACTCAATGTTGCAAAAACACTTTTGAATCTCCCCTCAGTGCAAACACAAATATACTGATCGGGTCAGTCGCACTGGTGCTCCTAAATATTTTTTCATAGTTGCACGCAGTAGTTTCAGTCGCAAATATGACTGAAATGGTCGCACTGTAGAGCCCTGACACACATTTCATAATGTCTTCAAATTAAATGCATATGTGTGGTAATACTTTAAGGTTTCATTTGTTAATATTAATGAACTATATTAGTTAACAGGAACAATATTTATATAGTATTAATCAATTATTAGTTGTAAAATAGTTAATATTAAGTTCAAAACTTACTAATATATTATTGAAATTTATTTATATCTAATCCAATTATTTATATAATGATCCCAGCCGAGGAAGAAGGGTCTTATTTAGCGTAACGATTGTATTTTTTTAATGAAAATAACCATTTAAATACTTTTTTCTTCTCAAACGCTTCTCCCTCAGCTAGGAATGTTTACAACCGCATTTGGGATCGTTTGAAGCTGCATTTAAACTGCATTTTGAAAGTTTAAAACCGGGGCACCATAGCAGTCCGTTATATGGGGAAAAATGCTGAAATGTTTTCCTCAAAAAACAATTTCTTTACGACTGAAGAAAAAAAGACATGAACATTGTGGATGACAAGGGTGTGAGTAAATTATTTGTAAATTGTTGTTCTGGAAGTGGAGTTCTCCTTCAATGTACTGTGAACTTACATGAATACAAATAATTGTATTATTATTAAATATTACTATTCTTTTTGTCTGCATAGTTATAATGCTGATTTGTTTACATTTCAAATAACAATTTATCAAAAATGTATTTAATTTGTTCATGATAGTTTTAAGTAGTCTAAGATTTCTCTAGTTTATGATTGGATTATATTTTTTTAAATATACTATGGTGGCCAACAAACCAGTTTTTTTTCCCCTCTGCTCATATATTATATAATTATTCATTAATATTCATTTGTCTGTATAATGAGTGCGTTGTATGTCTGTGTTTTATTGGTTGTTTTCTTCCCTCTTCCCTCTGAGGTGTGAATGACCAGTACGAAAACAGGGGGGTTCATGACACTTCAATGTTAATCAAACAAGAAAAGACAAAGACAAAGACAAAAAAAAAAAAAAACTCACTCACTACAACTTAACTAAATAATTAGCTTTTAATAAGAATCATTGGGTGTGTCACAACAATAAAGATAAAGCTTAAATCTAGATTAAATCGAGGTTTATCTAATAATTCTGTAGCACCAAAAACTAAACTCTGTTTAAAAATTAGCAGTTTTACAGTTAAACCATCATTTTGATCCTGGATTTAATTTGTATTTAAAATAGATTAACTTCAGTCCTGTTGGTCCATAACTTTAAACTCAGACTTAAGTCTCATTTAGGGATTTACTTTAAATTTGCAGGTGAGGAGGCTTGAATGAAATGAATAGCAGCTACAATTACAATACGAGGCTGATTAGACAAAGGTATAAACACTGGGTGTTTCATCAGGTCTGAGAGAGGTGTTTATTACAAATAGGTAGTCACTATGTGAAGATCATTTTATAAAGCAAGTTTGCACTTTTGGACCTATTGCTATGACAGCAACTCTGGCATAAGCTTTGAAGAACCTAACAATCCTGGATCATGTCAAATTGTCAACGATTAAAACCAGATAACTGCGTAATCCATGTACGAAGAACAGATCCCAGTTGCACGTGGTATGCAAGACTCTCTGGCTTACTCTCTTTGTGTGTGCGTGCAAAAAATTTTCAAGTAATAATACACAACAATTTGTTCAGAGGAAAAAAGGGCACCCCACACCGACTTTAAAACCTCATGTCAACTGTGAAGCATGGTGGATGGAGCATCATGGTTTAATGCTGCTTTACTGCCTTAAGGACTGGACACTTTGCAATCATTTAGCAATCAATTATAAAGTGTATCAAGGCATTTTACAGGAAAAAATTAGGACAAACAGGTTATGGCTACAGATATGTGATGTGACAAGCTAAGGACCCAAACCACACATGTAATACTAACCAAACAATGGCTAAAATGGAGGAAATGTTCTCCAAAGTCTTGACTTTAAGCCAATTCAGATGCTGTGGCATAATCTAAAGAGGTGTACTATCAAGACAACCCAGAATTTATAATACACTGAAACAGATTTGGAAGAAATGATCCCAAAATTGGTTAAAAGTAGAGCAGTCAAAATGAATGCATTAATTACTCGCTGTTTGTGAAGCAGCTCTCTGTGAACACAGGCATCCAACACATGTACGTGCACAGAGTGACCTTGTAAACATGGTCTTAAATGAGTTAGTCCTAAATGCCGTAAGGAGTTGGGAGAAAATCAGATGTGTGTCAGATCTGCGTCATGTGCATCAGGTTTTAAAGAGACAGCGCTGCTTTTAAAATGAAACCTGCTGGAGTCTGTCATTAATGTACTTCAAAGAACAAAAGAAATGACTCGCTGCTCTTTGCTGATTCACTTTTGTGGGCTGAATAAAGATTATAGTTCATGCACATACAAAGTATACTTAATGTGAGGATTGGGTAACATCTTTATTAAGGTGCAATTCTGACTATTAACTAGTTGTTTATTAGCACGCATATCACATATTGGCTGTTTATTAGTACTTACTTGGTACATATTAATGCCTTACTCTGTATGACCATATTCTACATCCCTTAACCTGACCCAATACCTAGAACTTAACAACTAAGTAACTATCAATAAGCAGGAAAGTAGGAGTTTATTGAAGGAAAACTCTTAGTTAATAGTGAACGTGTTCCCTATTCTAAAGTGTTAATGAAAATTATGTTAAATTAAAAGCTGTTATATTTTTTAAAGCATATTAAAGGATAACTTCACTTCCTGAGAAATGTCATCCAAGCTGTTCATGTCTTTCTTCAGTGGTAAAGGAATTATGATTTGTGAGGAGATATTTGAGGAATTTTCTCCATAGAGTGAACTTCTATAGTGTCCGCAAGTTTGAACTTCCAAATTGCAGTTTCAATGCAGCTTCGAAGAGCTCTAAATGATCCCAGCCGTGGAATAAAGATCTTATCTAGTGAAACAATTTTCATTTTCATGCTCGTGTTTGTCTAGCTCTGCCAAGCGCATGCGCACTCTGTGCAAAACAGTTAAGGCATGTCGAAAAACTCCCATCTTTTTCACCTCCAACTTCAAAATCGTCCTAGATAACCGTTTTACCTTTTTTGTAAAGGGTGTTTGACCTTCTTTGCACGTTCACTTTGTAAACACTGGGTCAGTAGGATGATGGTAAGACGATAGAGTTGGAAAAGAGATGGGAGTTTTTCAACATACCCGAACTGCATTGAACCGAGTGCACATGTGCATGGCAGAGCTAGACAAGACAAGTATTTGAGGTTTAAAAAAAAAAAGAAAAAAAAAAAGTATATACATTTTTTTTTTTAGAAAATGACAGTTCATTCCACTAGATAAGATCCTTATTCTTCGGATGGGATCGTTTAGAGCCCTTTAAAGCTCCACTGAAACTGCATTTTGGAGGTTTAAACTTGCGGGCACCATAGAAGTCCACTATATCGAGAAAATTCCTGAAAACAACATAACACAATTTCTTTACGACTGAAGAAAAAAAAAAAAGACATGAGCATCTTGGAATGACAAGGGGGTCAAATTTTTGTTCTGGAAGTGAACTAATTCTTTAAATGTTAAAAAATAATTGCTTTGAATTGTACGGTTTATGCATGGCTGTAATGCCTAAAATTGAGAGGGAAACGTATTTAATATAGTAGCAGTATTGCTATCAATGATACAGGCTTTCATTATTAATTAATTATTAATTAATAGATAGGGCTGGACGCTTCATGGAAAAGAACTCAGAACCTCTAACTGATGCAATTTTCCCATGTTGGATATTTTTAATTCCTGTTAACGCTTTCCCCATAAAAATATTGTAGCACGTATGTAGTCGGCGCTATATAGACGTGTATGATCGTTGCATTCATGTCTTTTCCAGCATCTCGCATGTGAATGGCGCGTTAAATCACTCATCAATTCAAGATCCAAAACAGTAGACGAATCAGAAGACAAATGTTGCAAGCTTTTGTTTACAGCAGAGCTGGCTCTAGCAACTTTTGCATTTGACTGCAACGTGGTGGAGTACACATTCTGCGCTTTTTAAAAAAACATTTCTGAGTGCTGTCTCTTGTGGTTCTAGATGCAAAGACGTGTTCTGTGTGAATGAACCTAGAGTAAATACTTGCGCATAAAGCGTGACAGGACAAGATAACTGAGACAGTGCCCTGCTTTTTCTCTTAATCAGCAGTGTTCTATTTACATTCATTATTTAAAATATTTGTTTACATAAAGTTATTTTCCACTTTGCACATTGAATTATTTTAAATGATAATAATTTACAAGAGAGTCATTTTCCACTTTTTGCATGACAATATTTAAAATATACTTTGTCTGTACAAGATGCTGGTTATTTTCTACTTTCGACATGACAATATCCATTTATTTTGTTTGCAAAAAAATGAAAGTCATTTTCTTTTTTTTGGAAACTTGCTCTTTACAATAAAACTGAAGTGTGACTTTTTTTCCATAAGAAGTCTTCATTTCAAGCAATGTGTGCTTTCACAAAATTTCAATTGCTCAAAATATTCAACAAATAACCATACATGGTTTGTTTCCTCCAATTACATTCAAGGTAAGAAAGATAAGAAATGCACTCTTTCATTCAAAAAAAAAAAAGATCTCACCTTTAATAGAGGAGTATATTTACGGTACAAACCCTTAATGAACTATGAGGGCAAATAAACAAATAAAAAGAAAATAAATCAACAAATAATCGTAATCAAGGTAAGGCGTTCAATTAATCGAGATTTTGATTTTAGGTGACATCGTTCCAGCCCTAATAATAGGCAACTTTAAAAAAATATGCCATTACACACATTTAAAATACACCATCTTTATGTTGATTCTACATTAATTTGAAGATTCAGTGTGAAATTGACAATATAAATAAATTATATTAATATCTGATTAATTACAGAAAATATGCAATTAATCAGTCAATGTTTTAATCAATTTACAGCACTAGTTAAGTGTTCTTATCAGCTACAGAAAATGTACAATTACTCAAAGTATTAATAAAAATGGTTTAATTTTTCTTCTGAATTATTTATGCATTTATCTATAATTGTAACCAATATTTTTAAAGGATTTTTTTTATTATATAGGGCTCAACAAAATAATTTTCACTGTTACTTTTAATTATTAATAGCATTAATAATTAACTAATTCCGTTTTTTTTCAAACAGTCATATTTAACAATTATGAAACTAAAATAATTACAGGACTTTAACTGTGGTACAGATATTGGTACTGAGAAAAGTGGAATTTTCAGAAAACTGGTCACCTACTTTGAAAAAAAAAAACTAATAAAGAAAATTAAAAATTAAACAATTACACTTCTGTTACTCATACAGAGAGGTGCTCTGCATCCCAATGTGCATACGATCCACCCTATCTGCCCTAAATAGTATTGAAAATTACTGCTATCACATAGAATTTAGGGTGGACAGTATGCACATTGGGATGCAGGCAGACTCTACTAAGCATGTGTTGATTAATGACAGAAACATACTTTAAGCAAGTATGGAAACTTGAGTGTGACATGAGTGTTAGGCCAAAGAAAGGTCCCGCTGAACTCACTTAATGTGTGCTTGCATTAAACCTAAATAGCAAACATTGCTGACAATTACTGACCCTGAAAGAGAAAACTGATCATTAAAAGATGACAGCTCATTCTACATAACCCTGTGCTGTAACTCAAACGACGCAATTCAAAACCGCAACACCACACAAAATCAACTTCTGGTGAGCAGCTAGAAACAACTGCGTTCACATACTTTCATACAGTAAGTTTCAGGCCCAAGTGTCAACAGTCAAGCTTGAGCGTGACTGAAGAAATTTGCTCTGGTCTCATCTCCAATCACGGAGCAGAAGCATTGGTTGTGTTTTTAGTCCAGTGAGTTTTAAAAGTAGATACTCCTTCCTGATCCACCCATTTCCCTCCCATAATCCACGGTGAACCTGCTCGAAGCAGGAAGTGACAGACTGTCACAGTGGCTCGAAAGCTTCACAATCAAATCTGTCTTCATTTCCAAACTCGCATAAGCACAAGCTGCATAATGTATAGGAGGACTCTGAGGAAATGTGATTGGACTGATTGACAGTGAGCTCGAGTCAAACACACAGACACACTCTAAAGTGAAAGGTTAAACACAAGTGCTGTAAAATAAACGGGTGAAGTCGAAGACTTACTTGAGTTGTGCTGGAGTTTCTCTTCTGAATGAAGCTCGTGTCGTTGTCCACTAGCGCGGCCATTTCATTCTGCTGTTGATCTGACACACAGTCAACATAAACTCAGTGCAAACTGATCAGCCTACAAAGTACAAGCAGTATGTGTGTTTATCTAGTATGCCGTTACAGATCATCAGATGAAACCGGTTTGAAAGTTAGCAGAGCAACATTAGCTGAGGAGTTCTGACACGCGTTCAGTGGCCATGTTCGTTCACTAAAACCACTTTAATAATCACTCGCTTCTTCATAATCGTCCTCGCCATCAACATCATCGGCATCATAATCGCTAACGTCCATTCTCTCACTTTAGTAAAGCGTTGTTTATCGTCGCTCACGTTATATAACTCAATGTAGGTCGCTGTAAAGATCAACTCAACTTCCACAACTTAGCAAACAACCCCAAGATTACGGTCACTTACTCCAGAAACAAAAACAACAAAATTAACGACGAACTCACCAAGTCAGATAGCTCCTGTTAGCGATTATGAGACGACTATTAACCGTTTACGGTCACTTTAGCACCATACGAATAACATAATTTAGTGTTTTGGGCGAATCGATGTCGCTGTTTTGACAATATAAAAATCGAAACAAAACTCATCAAGTACAGTTGTCCTTCATAATGATTAAAGCTAATGAACACACTCAGATAATAAAAAGTTAACTCACCGCTCATAATGTGTGAAGGCGCGAGTTTTTCACGCTTCTTTAAGTCTGACATGAACTCTTAAACAACTCAACCAAACTTGATGAACAGAAAGGACGGAGTCAAAGCGGCGGGGGCCAATGGGCCAATCAAAAAAGGAATCGCTTTCTCCTTGGCCAATAGGATTCTTTATTTTAACTCTTGTCATTTAGACGTTTGGAGATATAACTTATTATCTATCTTCTTTACGAGTATAAGACACTGTGAGGAACCACAGCAAATATGTCATCTAATTTTTTTGTTAGTTTTTATTTGAGAGTCAAAATTTCAAACTATGTAAGCAACAGAGAACAACTGGAATGTCTACAGATGCAGAGATGCAGAGAACAACTGGAATGTCTACAGGTGTGATATTTTTGTTAAATCAAAAAGTTGTAATAAATTGTCTTTGCACATTTAATACGTGAGATGTTCTTTTAAGTAACACATACATGTTTTTAAACTTTGGAGATTATAAGTATATTGTTGTTCGCACATCCCTTTGTAATATTTTATGCACAAAACATCCACCAACTAACTATTCTGTGCTTTCTGAAATAAGGTAAACTACCACTGCATTCTCAGCAATGCCACATGTACCACATGGGATGATATAGCCAAAATTTACTCAACCTCAGGTGGGGTAACCACCTGGTTATTGCTCTGTTGCTGGTCAGGTCAGGACAATACCACTTGGGAGAGCTTATTATTATTATTAGACTACGTAAATACTGAATTATGTTAGATGGAGTACCTATCTGTAATGATGATGAATAATAATATGCTTTAAATTATAAGCTTTGTAAAATGGTCGTTGTGACCAGTGCTGGGTAGTATCTGATTACAGGTAATCTAGATCATGTGATCAGTTTTCAAAAAAGTAGTTGTAATTAAATTATATTACGTTTTAAAATACCCACAGTCAGACTACAGTTACATTTTTATTGATTACTTATTATTCACACAATAGCAAAATATTATTCATAATGTATTGATTCTCACTAATTCCTACTGCATATATACATTCAGAAAGTCTTCCAGTTTTGTGGACACAACAACCATTTACTAGTTAGGTTGCTATAATTACACAGACAATTGAGAGGACACACAGCATTTGACCACTGGATTTACAAAAAAAAAAAATCAGATCAATTTTAAAGGGAACTCTGAGTATTAAGACTTGTACTTACATCGCTTCTGTCATTGCCCTTCGACTGAAAATTACAACCAAAACCCGCACAACGTGGCATTGTATTAGTATTTTATATTCCGAGTTGCTGTAAAAAATAGCAACAGGTAGCACCACAAGCTCACCTGGTGCCACCATTTTACATCATCTACATCATCACAGTCCAAAATATGTATAAAATGATGTGGATTTTTTAAAATAACATAAGCCTTTAATAAGTTTTCTAATACATATTTAGTAAGAGACATAATTTACATTATATTAAGCCATACAAGTCTTAATACCTGGGGTTCCCTTTAAAAAGTGTTTTCTCAACATTTCAATGTTGCATCCACTACTAATGAACACATTAATTTTTATTTGAATATTCACTCAGTGTGGTATTTATTCATGTATTACTATGTCTTTGGAAGGCTTTTGTCTTTCAACCATATTAAAAATGCACAAATTCGTGTTATTTCTTATTTACAAAATACAGGTTACTCAAACATTTTTTTGTCAGCCAAACATTTTTCACCTAATAAACTAGTAAACCTCTGAGATTTTAAGGTAATGTAGTAATACATTTGCATAAAGTTTATAATGATGCAATACATTTGCATACTCACAGTTCAAAAGTAATCAAAAATAAAATGTAATGGATTATGTTACTACAATTTTTGTCTCAAAATGCAGGGCCCCAGGCAATTGCCTGCTTTGCCTGCCCTATTGCTTTGCCTTTGGCAGTGCAACTTTGACTAAGCAGAGCATTGTCAATGAGTATGTGCCTGTAGAAGTCCTGGCAACTGTAACTGTTGCTAACCTCCAGGAAGTCACTTTTGATGAGGTCCACAATGGCTTGGTTCTTTTGCTCATTCCACACAGTCATTATCAGCAAAAACACCATATTGGTTGGTTATTTAACAGACAAAAATACAAACAAAATTAAAATGCGGAACACTGCTTATGGCTTGTAGAATGTGGGACAAAGCTTACAATATCAGGACTGTCCCACATAATGCAGGACAGTTTGAAAACCCTACACTCAGCAGCTCTAAAAAGGCAATAGTAAACAGTCATTATTCAGTCAAAATCAGTTTATTTGGTTTGGTTCAATAACTGTGTAAAGTTCATCAATTATGTAATGAGTTTAATTCACCTATTAAGCAGCTCTGGAGAAAACAGTCATATCATCATCCAGCTCAGTCCAGTTCTCTGCAATATCATGTTCCGTTGTAGTAGGCAAACAGCATTTCTTACAACAATGGAGAAGGGCCTCCATGTGTACATTTCTCATCTGCTAGCCCCCTCTGCTGCTTAAAATCAATAACACTGATGAGTCCAGTTATAATTAAACCATGCACCCGTCTTTAAGCATTTGTCAGTTGTAGACGCTGGATTGCTGACCGCTCCTTGCCTCTAAAGCCATGTGCAGATCGTGGATTTGATCCCCGTATGGGCCAAGTATCCCTTTTTCTGGCCCATCATTAGAAGGTTTTCGGCTGCCGTCTGTCTCCCTGGCTGTGGCCACAACATCGTGAGCTGTGGGTGGGAGGCCAAAAGAGTTAAGCTCAGTTTGGTTCTATAACTGTGTAACCATCTTAAGTGTTAGCCCAAAGATCTAAAGGTCCCCAGTTCAATCAGGGTGTAAAAAGACATTCAGTGAAAATTTTACTCAATTAATAATACAAGTATCCAGCCAAAAACATGCTCAAGTGAAAGTAAAAATATTTGGTAGCAACTTGGCTGCCTCAATATGCACTCCCAGATTTGCTGGTGATTTTTTGAAACCAGTAATTTCCCAGTTGAATGTTACCACTGAAGCTGAACGTGTGTGCATGATGCATGAAAACAAACATCATCGGTTCTCACGCATCAAGTACACACCATTGGGATTCCGTTTACCATAATAACTGTGTGTAAGATGGAAAAAAATTAAATGCACAAATCTAACAAGTACTTTTGAAGTTGAAATAAAATTTTAAACAGCAATTAAGCTGCAAGCAGCATTGAAAGGGCCCTCGCACCCGGGCTCACCACCCGGTGGCTTTAGGAAAACAGCGAACAGTGGTAAATATAGAAGGAATATGTCGTTTATATGTGCAAAACTTCCTGCTACCAGGTGGTGGTACTATGATTATAACTGAATATAGGTCTTTAGATGTCTTTAGGCTAGGATCAAACATGTGAAGTTTGGTGCAGATTGGATTGCATGTTTAAGTTAGTGTAAAACAAGTCATTTCCTGTTGCCAGCAGGTGGTGCTATGATAACAAACATCATAGAATACTATGATAATCATAGAATACTGGCCTTTAGATGTGTTCAGGCCAGGATTCTTATCGAACATCTGAAGATTGGGGCAGATAGGACATTTTTATGGCTGAGCTAACACACCTTCTATTCCCATGGAAAAATATCAAAATTTGTCAGGCCGCCACAGACAAACCCCTTAACAAAAACTCAAAATCTTCGCAATTTAACATTGCAAAGGCCTTTAGATTAGACTGACCAAATATGAAGTTAAAGTCATTACATCTCTAGGAGGAGTTTGTTAGAGCATTAAACATGTCACTTCCTGTTGCCAGAAGGTGGCGCTATGTCTATAACTGAATATGGTAATGGACATGTGTTCAGGTGAGGACTCTTATCAAACATGTGAAGTTTGAGGCAGATCAGACATTGTATGCCTGAATTATAACAACTTCCTTTTTCATGGCGAAATATTGAAGTTTGTCAGGCCGCCAACTCAAAAACTCAAGATCTTCACAATTTAACGTCACAAAGGGCTTTAGATTACACTGACCAAATTTGGTGTTGATCTGTTTAAATCTCTAGGAGGAGTTTGTTTAACTACAATGCCTGAAAATGGCAAAAATGGCACAAAAACGGGGGACTCTTTTGTAGGTGTGTTACATGTGTCTACCAAATTTCGTACATGTATGTGAAACATAGCTCGATGGGCACTGAAATTTTATAGGTGGCGCTATCAAGCCACACCCACATCTGAAAGCCATCTTAGATGTAAATTTTCACTACTTTTAGCATGTGTGCAAAGTTTTATGAGTTTTCGAGCATGTTTAGACCCACAAAAATGCGATTCATTTTGGAGAAGCAGAAGTAGAAGAATCTGAGCAATAGGATCCAATAGGATCCTTGCACCACTGGTGCTCAGGCCTTAAAAAGTACTGTTTTTTTCCTCAGAAATGTAATCAAGCAAAACTTAAAGAGGTCAGTTTAAATTGCACTTGGTAAAAATACAAACCTCCCAAAAAAAATTTCAAGTAAAATTACACAAGTATTTTACCCCGCTGTCACACCTTGCCTCTGGGTGCAGGGTCTTAACCCCAGACGAGCCCTGCTTGGAGCGCTCTTTCTTTGGAGCTGACTAAAAATCGGCGGGAGGCCAGCATGCTTGACCTTCTCCAAAGTCCTTTATCAGGTCGTCCTTCCGTCTTTTGTTACTTTTAATAATATATAGTAATAATAATATGAAGAGTTCAGATGCAAAAGCCTCTAAATCTATCTGACGTATTTCTTTAAAATTAGCGTTTCTTTCTGGCTACTTTGTATAGGTTTCTATGTAAGTACTGGTACTTCTGAGTGGGCTGAGGCTAGAATTTAGCGAGTTTGAAGTAAAAGTATTTGATGGACGTATACTGCCAGGAGCATTCACTCAGTATCATTATCTCATTTTTACCTGAGATGGCTTTTAGCTGGTTTTGCATCTGAACTCTTCATATAGTATTATATATTCCTAAAAATGCCACTGTGGGTGGCTGGGCCAGCCCTGAGTAGCACTCTTTTCATGTCACGGCCTCACTCAGCAGCCGCACATCACCCTATGAAGGACCGCACCACGGTGCTACTTGGCTGGTACCTGCGGAGCGGGACCTGTGTGTAAAAAGTCAGCACACTGCACTTTTAAGTACAGGTCTAAGTACACATGGCTGGTAGAGTGAAACTGCAAAAAAGACTCATTAAATATTATGGTCCCTTTCAAACGCTCCACCTACCAGGGCTGGATTAACATAAGGGATAGCCGCCCATGGGTGGAGGGGGCTCATGACTGGCTGGGCCAGGCTAGTCTGATTGGCCATCAGGAGGACCTAAACTTTTCCGATGGGCCGATCGCTAAATCTCTGCACCACGCACCCACATGTTAAAGGGGGTCATAGATTTCACCTTTTTAACTTTAGTTAGTGTGTAATGTGGCTGTTTAAGCATACACAATATCTGCAAAGTTACAACGCTCAAAGTTCAATGCAAAGGGAGAAATTGTCTTTTATTGGATTCACTTTTTAAGGCCTACAACAAAGGGCTGGTAGGGAATACATCAAACTGCTTCCTAGGTTAGTGACATCATAAACCCTGAAATTTACATAAACTCTGCCTCCTGGAACATACAACTACCCAGGTAAGAGGCCTGACGTTTCCAGACAATATGCACTAGGTTGTTAGCAAATTACACACTGGGCCAGTTAACCAATCTGATCCCATTGCAAATTTCTGAGGGAGGAACCAGGACATTAAGCCCCCCTGCAATGATCTGAAAGGCCGACCTATTCACCCTCGGAATACGATTTTAAACGCCAAAAGCTAAACCGAATGCAATTTCAATGGACGGGTACCTCTCCGATCTGATTTGTGCCACCTCAGATTCAATTTGACCCACTCTAACCCCCCAAAACTCGTCGGTTTTGACTATATCACCTATATCACTTTAGCCTATATCACAACGATTTCGTCTTTTTGCAGAACCTGATTTTACCAAGTACGACATGTTCCTGGATCAACATCTTTGTTGACCCTGGAACAACACTGTGATTAACCAATTAGATTTGAAAAAACAGTTTATAGTTTTTGTAAAGTTTAGGCTTACAATCACTGTTTGCTGCTTGTACATCAGTGTCATTCATCTATCATTTCCTCTGATTTTAGGGATTACTCATGGGTGAGGTTAGGTTTAGGTGTAGGGATGTGGTCAAGATTAAATTTCTGGATTAAAATGTTGTTCCAGGGTCAACAAAACATGTTGACCCAGAAACACATCTAACTCAGCAAAATCAGGACGTGCTTGTGTTTTTAGCCACATAAAAATAATGTTTCAGACATTTAAATTAATTACTAGCAAAAAAGACATTTGTTAAATGCTACACGCTGATGTGAGTTTGTTAGATGCACTGGTGTGTAAGGAAAGTGGCAATAATCCTTTCAATTAAAATCTGACGGCGTATTTTATTCATATAAAATGTGCTGCGTTAGCCCCCACGTTAGCCTCACCTGAGAATTATACAACGCTCCTGAAGGGGGATTAATGCGCTCCGGGTAAAAGGCTCTTTTCATTTTATTCTCCTCTTAACCACTAGATGGCACAAGAACCACAGCCGCTTTTCATTAAATATATTTAGCAAAAAAAAAAGAAACGCTATATTTCCCGAATGTACTTTGAGACAAAGGTTTTGTTAATATTTCTTAGTTTTGTTCATGTTAAGTAAATAAATAGTAGAATGATATTTAAAAGTATGGCATTTGTGATTAAAATGAAATTAATTTAAAATTAATTTTAATTCAATTTATTTGCTCACAAAATGTGCTGCTAAATGTTCAGTAAAAACACACGTCTTCTGTAGTCATACAATATGGTATCTTAGATCATATCTGGCAAATCTATCAAAATACGATCAAAACAATTTGTAGGCCTACGTCATGTTTGTTTAATGTCCAGGCCATTATACACTATTTATGAAGCCTAAATATATAGCACATTATATGTCTTGAGTTGTGAGACTGTGTATTATAAATACCTTATGCTAATAAATGTATTAACATTTAAGGATTCATCTTTACCTGAAGCTTTATCAGTCTATCACACATTAAGGTGTTCATGTTTTTTATTATGAACATCTATCTAAAATTTTTTACTCTGAACACTATCTAAAAGATCTAATATCTAAATAAAATTGAAAAAATTGAAACCATTTTTCAGATGTTTCTTCATGATAACAGCACAGTTCTTTTAATACTACAGGGGCTCCAAAGGTTATTTAGATACTTGAATGTCATTACATTGGATATATATTAAACCACAGCTTCTGACAAAAGGTTAGAATTTTCCTCTGAACTAACTTCTGTTTTTGCTTTGAAATTTAATCGCCTGAGTTGATGTATATTATGTTCCTATTTATTGAAGTCAATTTCCCTCGTCATCAACTAACCACAGGTTAAATGTCCAATAGAAAGTCGTGTATTGTCTTCACTTTGAACAATATATCTACTTGTTAATGAAAAGTGTGCCTCTCACAGTTTGATACTTTTGAAATGTAACAGCATTTAAACGTTTTGTTTTTTTTGTTTTTTTTTGTCCAGGCTGATGAAGTGCAAATATTTGGTGGCTATTTTATATTACATATAAAAGGTATAAAAGCTGCCACTGTACTGGTAATCTTTCAAAAGGTAGAGTTTTGTACTTTGTACCTATTGCAAGTTAAACTTACAAGTTAAAAGGTGCATATTAGTATTTAAATCCTACATATTAGTACCTTCATGAAAGTGTACCACCGCAGTGAAAGCATTTTTATCTTCTTGTCTGAGATTGTTAACATTGTATGTCCACAAAAATGCAATACTCGATCTGTCCAGTAGGTGGAAACTAAATACTGTGCAAAACTTTCTGCACTTTAACCTGATACGTGCATATATCAGTTCTCAGAAATGGCCTCTACTTGATACATAGAACATTTTTATCACACTTAATCAGATCATTTCAGATAACAGCAGAATGTTCTAAAATTATCTGATGCGTATTTTATGTTTAGTGGGGTTTTAGGTTGACTATCACACATTAAACATGTTGAGTGTTTATATTAAATGCAGTTAAAATACACTTACTGTAATTAACCTAAATTAGTTAATTCGTTATTAATAATACTTTGTTCTTGGCAACACTGCAGGTTGTTTATTAATGATAAGCGAAGACACCGCTCTATATGTTTGCATGAGAACTCTAGCAGCAGCTAGACATTATTATTGGTGCCTGTGATAAAAGGGAAGAGCCCCTGGCAGGGAACGTCGCCAAA
The DNA here is from genome assembly GCA_012976165.1 of Labeo catla. NCBI lineage: Eukaryota > Metazoa > Chordata > Actinopteri > Cypriniformes > Cyprinidae > Labeo > Labeo catla. The sequence goes on from VONZ01000411.1 coordinate 605,318, forward strand.
TGTATAGATAGCATCATATAGCGTATATACATTTATGTATACACACACTCGCGGACGGGTGTCTAAATGGGCGGCTATTTCAATGGGTTTCGATCATCAGCACAAATAAATCACCAGACTCAAACATAAGTCTTTAGCGCGAAGGTCATTTAGTGTGGGACCTTCCTCTACTTATTGGCGTCGAGGCATTTGTAGATGTTTCCTATAGAGTGGGGGAAGGCAGCCCCATTGATTCAGAGGTTTGGAATTTGCATCTGATTGCTGTTTGTCAACCAATGGTTTGACTCCCCGAACGCGGGCACCGCCTCAGATTAGACGCACATATGATGTTACTGCCAAATTAACCTCTATATCGAAATCAAATGAGGAAGAGAGACGTGCTTTACAGAGAGCACAAGCCATACTTTTTCTATAGGCGCTCGTATGTTCGTGACTGTGATCAAATATTGACTAAGAGAGCGTCGCGACCGGGTTGTTTTTACGGGCAAATCAGGAATGTTCCTTCCGCTTCCCAAGAAAAAAACTAAACGGAAGTTAAACTGGTAAGTGAAGTGCGTCTTTTTTCCTCTCAGCCTATTTTCCTGTTTGTGTTGACTGTGTGGGAAATACATTACCTCTCTGGCGAATAATCACAATTCGGGAGGTTTAATGAGTTTTAATTTATGTCTGTGGTTGTTTAAAGTTGATCATATGATGATGTGTTTGTCTGGCAGTGTTGGTGTCTGTGTATTTTACAGACATCAGAATAAACACTCAACACATACACATACAGTAACTGCCATCAGGCACGCGATGTATACATGCAAATAAGTGTACATCCCCGGGTTGTTTGGTTTTTTTTCTTCTTTTTCTTTTTTTTTTACCATTTCAACAACTTGGATGTAGTTTTGATGAGGTAAGTAGCGTTTTAATTATATTTTTTCCCTGTCAGGTCGATTATCTGTGATCTTGTGGATTTTTATTTTATTTTAGTTTTTTTTTTTTATATTAAATTAGCTTTTATAAGACAAATTACCCATATACGTGTCTGATAACTAACGGAACGTAATTTTCTGCTGACATAGTAATTTCACATTTTAATTCTTAGTCATTAGACTACAGCAGTGAGAGACTGGTATTCATTGTGAAAAATGTGTTGTTATTAATGAGAAGGATGATTATAATTAATGTCATTCTATTTATGTGAAGTAGTTCGCTTTCTAAATGTGTGCAAGTGTTTTTCCCTTATTTTAGATTAGAACTAACTCTTACATTTAAAATATTACAGTTTACTCATTTCGGAATTAAGTATCTTCAAGGTTGAATAATTATGCAATAGCAATAAATGGATAAAAAATAAATCTTAAAACACAGTAGTATAATGGCTGGGATCATTTTGACAACTTTGTCATCTGTATGTGAAACTTGGAATATATTTTATTGGAGAATGCTGTAATCAACCATAAAAATGAATCCATCTATGCACATGTTTACATTATATACATTTTTTTATAATGAATCTTGGACAAGACAAGAGTTTCTTAAATGTCTTGTTGACTACATGAAAACATAAATGAGAAGTGTTTTTCCCTTATTTTAGATTAGAACTAACTCTTACATTTAAAATATTACAGTTTACTCATTTCGGAATTAAGTATCTTCAAGGTTGAATAATTATGCAATAGCAATAAATGGATAAAAAATAAATCTTAAAACACAGTAGTATAATGGCTGGGATCATTTTGACAACTTTGTCATCTGTATGTGAAACTTGGAATATATTTTATTGGAGAATGCTGTAATCAACCATAAAAATGAATCCATCTATGCACATGTTTACATTATATACATTTTTTTATAATGAATCTTGGACAAGACAAGAGTTTCTTAAATGTCTTGTTGACTACATGAAAACATAAATGAGAAGTGTTTTGGATTTTGTCATAATTTGGGTGCTCAAAAGCAGAACGAAAGAGAAAGTGCATGGAATGGAGAGTGATTTACTCATATTTTCCTTTGGAATAACAAACGCTGTGGCTTGTTTGTCTGCTAAATTGACAAATGTTCTGTGTGATTATTTTCAACTGGTGCCTTTTATCGATAAAACTGATAAATAATCAAAATTGGACCAACTTGTCAATCTCTAACTTTTTTTGTGATATAACATATGATGTATAAGCATGTCTAACCTATTTATGTTATATATATGTCTTCCTTTCATAATGTGAGATATAACTTGTATCTCAATATGCATTCATATCTGGATTTAGATCCCTACAGATCTATCACTCCCAAGAGTAAAGCAAACCTTTTTAAAGAGTCCTGCTGGAAATATGGGTTAAAACTGATTTGATTTAAATCTCTCCATTCTTAATAACCTGTTTAAATCAGCACAGAGCAGATTTCTGCAGCCTTAATTAGATTTCTGTTCCACATAAACAGAAAAGCACATTTGTTTGCATAGACTACACATGGCTTCATCACACACTGTACTGAAACACATGTGCACAGTGTGATTTACAACAACAGCTGGAAAAGATATTTAATTCCGTATCTGCTCAAACTTAATCCGGAGATATACAAGAATTTAGGCGGTATTTACACTATGCCATTTTCAACTGAAAACAGAACATTTGTAATGCGATTTCACTGTTCGTTTACATGTCAATGGCATTTTGGGAGTCTGAAACTGCAAAGTGCGAGTTTTTGAAAACAATACTGTTATTGTCTCCATGAAAACTACCTAGGGCTGGGCGATATGGGCAAAAAAATTATCACAATAATTTTTTTCATATCAGTCGAAATTGATAATTATCACAATAAATCTTTATTTCTTTCAAGTTTAAAGTCAGAATTTTGCTCCAAAGTGAAAGAAAAATTAATATCTGCATGTTCTAATGAGTTATATTGTTTCAAATCAAGAAACAGGTTTGGCTGTCTGATGATGATGATGATGATGATAATAATAATAATAATAATATCACTTTTTTGTCTCTTAGAAATGCACATTTGATAGTAGCTTGAGGATGCAGAGGTAAATTTATGTTCATTATCAATAAGTAACATCTGTAAAAAATGTAGCAACCTCAGTTTTATATGGTTAAATTTATTCTGACCCAGCTTTTTTTAAGCATTGGTCTCCCATAGTAGCAAGCATACATTTTAACTCTTGCTAAACACAGTTTAAACCACACATAATGGTACCACAATACCATGGTAAAAATATAACTACATGGTTTTATAGGTAGCCTATTTGTATGTAAAACAGTCGTCTAAAAACATTCAGTATAAATGCACACATGCTATAGCTTGTGTGCATTTCACAAATACATACATACTATAATCAGTGTCAGTTTTAGTTCGTTTGACCGATACTTGCAGAAGCAATAGCATGAAACGCAGCGTTTTAGTCCTTTTATAAATACATTTTGGGTTTATTATGAAAACGTGGTGGGCCGCCACAGTCTGGTTAATTAATGGGAAACACTGATAATTATGTACCATTACTCCTAAACTAAAATTCAATGTGAATTTCCCACATTGCTGCCACAATACCATGGTCCAGTGAGTTTTAGATTGAAATGCCTTCTGATCTCGTTGCACAAAGCTTTAAACTAGTTTGAATCACAGAGTCATTTGTGTTCATCGCTGAAGTCAAGTGTTTCACGCTGGATCTCACAGCGCTGTTTAGTGCATCTTCTCGAGTGAGCTCGCGCAGCGCGGCAGTTTGAACTTTGGTCCGAGCGGATAAACAGTCCGTGTGGTGCGATTCAAATGAGTCGTGCTGTTTCGTTCCGCTTTTGGCATATAAAAATTTTATTGAACATTTATCAAACTCTTCATATCGTTTTATAAATCATTAAAATTATATCGCGATAATTATCGTTATTGAATTATTGCCCAGCCCCAAAACTACCAAAAGACAAATCTGTGAGTTTGTCTATGTACAGGTTGATAGTGCTTCTTTACAAAGTGACATTGCCAACTACTGGCCTGACATTTTTGCAGATCTGAGTGAACATTGTCATCTGTACGTGAAACTTGGAATATATTTAATTGGAGAACGCAATAGTCAAACAGAAAAATGAATGCATCTATGCACAGTGTTTACATTTATATTAATTTTAAAATGAATCTTGGACAAGACGAGTTTCCTAAGTGTCTTGTTGACTCCATAGAAAGATAAATGTGAAATGTGTTGGATTTCGCCATAATTTGGGTGCTCAAAAGCAGAACGGAACAGAAAGTGCATGAAGGGTGTTTTACATTTTCCTTTGGAATAATGAACACTGGCTTGTTTGTCTGCTGTCGGGTGCTTTTAGGCACTATTAAAAATCTTGTGTTGGTTTACGGGGCCTCCTGCTAAATGCCCTTTGGCCTGAAAGAGAGAGAGAGCGGATTAGTGTTTAAAGACGTGTTTGGTGATATATTTCAGGTCTTAAAGACCTAACAAGCTGAGTCTAAGAGATGGTATTGTAACAAACTTGTGCACAGGAAGCAACGTTCACAATGCAGACAGGCATTTCTAATAACATGGTTCAGTTTCCAACAAGCTAGGCGACGTGATTCTATACCAGTCCTGCAGCTAGGGTAGATAATGTAGAATAGTCTGTTTGTCAGCAGATTTGCATGAAACGCAAATAGGTAGATTTTATAGATTTTTATGAAGGGACAGTAGCATAAGAGGAACTATAATGCTTGTGAGGTCGGAAAATGACACGATACAATATTAAATTGTGTTTTATTCTAATTCCTGATAACGTGTCTCTTTAATGACAATAACAATATACTTATGCTGTTATAACTTATTATAACAATATACTTTTGCTGTTGTGTTCTGTGTATTTCGAGGCTGTTGGTGACCTGCATATGTGATGTTATTGAGTCCTGGGGTTATTTGTATGTGAAATAAGTGGATGTGGAGTTTTAACTGATAAGGTAAAGTACGAGCAGGAATGAGGCCCTGCATGCTGTCACACCTGTCATGATCAGAATGAAGCAACCGTATCAGCCGTCATCTTATTCGCAGGTTTTCAGGTTGGCAAACTCTGCTATGAGCTGGCCAAACTGGTTTCAGCTTCGCGTGTTACTAGGTAGTGTTGAGCGGGATCAGATATCTAGTGTTGCAGCTCAAGGAGGGAACTGCTCTGTTTTTAGATTAATCCATATGCGTGTCTCGGTGTGGCCATTTTAGCACAGAGCTCTTGGGCAACACTTTACTCAAGTGAAACAGAAAGCACTATTTAAACAAAAATGCTATACAAACTAGAGTGTCAGGATACCAGTACCAATACAATTCCATGGTTCTCCATACCAATTTTGACCATATCAATTCTTTTCTATTTTTACTATTTTATAATAAAATCTGAAATAAATAAAAGTAGTTATTAATGCTTATTAATACTTATAAGTAAATAAAACATTAAATAATAATGCATTTTGTAAACTCTGCATTGCACAAGACTTAATCAGATGTGAAGTGTTTTTGTTTTTCATCAGATGTTTTTCTCCCATTCTTTTGCTGTGGTTAGTGCTGCGTCATACAATGTAATTTAAGATTCAGTCCACGCAGTCGTCACTCATAAAGCTGTGTTGCCTATATAGCAGCATGGAAAAATAAAACTTCTATTTAAATTATGAATCAGTGAAAACTGCACAATGAATCACTTATTTACATTGTGTTTACGGTTTATACTTTGTTGGAAATGATTCACAAGCACGCAGGGCTCCTGTTGAACAAACTCCCGCTGATTCTAACTTAAAAGCTTCTGATTGGCCACTGCGTTCAACAAACATGTCTGTGATTGGCTACAATCCTCAATGCTGCGAAAATACATTGTACATAGAAACATTTGATGCTTATCACAGCGCACTCACAAGCATACAGGAACATGTTAAAGTAGCTGCATTATCAGCGGGTGCTAATTCGACCCGGTACTACAGAAAGGCTGGTATCATTGTACAGTTTAAAAAAAAAAAACTTCAACAACTTTAAAAATAGTTGTTTTAACCTAAAAAAGTAACTTTTCGTGCTGCCTTTAAATTTTAAGTTTAGTCAACATGAGATGTTAAGTTATGCTACATGGGAAAACATGGATATTTGAGTTGAGTAAACTTAAAATTTTAAGGCAGCATGAACACTTTAAGTTGAAACAACTTTAAGTTGTTTTTTAATAGTGTAGTATCAACTTACCAACATACAGGTACTTTTGACAACACTAGACAGCACCATTGAAAAAAAATGCTATATGAACAAGGGATGCAACAATACAGTTAGTCCGCGGTTCAATGCGTACCTTGTTTTTTAACCATGGTTTTCGGTTCTAATAGCTTGCCACATTAGTGTGTTTTTTTTTTTTTTTTTTTTTTTTTTTTTGGCAACAAATTAACAACAAAATACTTCTGTAAACATCTGTACGCTGAAAAAAAGCATGGATTATTATATATCTGCTTAATATTTCTTTTAAGAGAGGTATTATTTTTTTCCGATTTTTACGCAAAATAGAATGGGTTTCATTTATACTGGACGCCAGAGGGTGCCCTCGTGCAGAAAATCCACATATGCATCAAAGAAGTAACACTGATAACGTTACACATTTGAATGATGAAATGTAAGGACAATAAACACTCGTCTGCCATAATATATGGTTTATCTGTGTTCTTCAAGCCATCTTGTGTATTTTCATAATGATTAAGTATATCTGTAAGCCATTGCTAATCGACATAGAATGTGAGTATAGAATATATTTTCTGCCTCGTTCTGTGATACGAAGCCACATCAGATACACTCGACTGATGTTATGAATTAAACAAAAGTTATAAAAAACATTATAACTTGTTTTTTTTATAACTCCTTTGTTTGACAACAGGTTTAGAAAGGCTTATCATTGCATTAGAAGGAAAGATGCCCTGCGTGTGTTGCTTTTTCAAATGTAAGCGGGGAAGCGTTTCCTCATCTCAGCACGTGAAATCACGGACACACACAGCAAATTCAGAGAGAAATAAAACAACAAAATTATTTAAATGCAAAACTGTAAAACCGCAATTCACAAGCGCGTATTGGACCGTGGATGTCGTACCGAATGGTTCAATATTATATTGAGAATTGTGACATCCCTAATATGAACTGTGAGGCAGGAAAAGTTGACGCTGTAAATCCCCTATTTGTAACTGGACTTTGTGTGTTGCATGCACGGATATGCTCTGCCTTTAACGTATGAGATGTGCCTATAAAAAGAGCCAGAGTTCATTGCTTCAGAATAGTGTTAGGAGGAGGTTGTGTGGATTCAGTTGAGTGGCTTGGCTCTGGTTCAAACTGCGCCTTTGCCAAAAGCCACATATTAAAACATTTCTGTGGTGCACTGCTGTTCACCTCAAGCACCTGCCAAAAAAGCGATGATTTCACTATTTGGGAGTGTGCCATAAGGGAATCCCAGCCAGCTGATCTTCACTTTTCTTTCTGCCGAGCTACTTGGGAGTGACTTGGAGATACGTTAGGGTAACAGAAACTGCATCTTTAGTAGCTGTGGTCTGGAGCGTTTTGGGTCTAATTTGTTTAACAAACAATTCTGGTGTATAAAGTCTGGAAGTTTGCCATCATAGTTGCACGCAAACAAAATCAACAAACTTGATTTGCTGATGTACAACATTAATCATCCAGGCTCTTTTGTGGGTTGTGTATTTATACAACTGTCATTAGCTGAAAAGACTGGATTCTTTATAATACAAAGCAAAAACATACCCTCCACTCACAATGTAGTCCTGCGTCAAACTATCAACTGACTCGTTCAGCCAGTTTATTTCTATCAGGCACATACCTCATAGGCTGGAAAACTGCAGTCCTAACCTACCACCCTTTGATTGCACATGCTAATGCATGTTTGGTAGTGAAAGTTGAAAAGTGTCAGTGTTCTACAAAGCTGACTTTTTCTCTGAGCTCCGTTGTTGATGGGGATCATAAAGAGTTAAAGAACAATAACAGCATTCACATGAAGATTCTGGAATGCAGAGACGACAATTTAACAAAATGCAGCTATAGACCCGAGCAGTGTTGTTGTACAGAGATTTCAGTCAGAGCTAGAAAAAGAATGATGGTAACATAATGTGATGGACTTTTATGATTAATGATCGACAGAGTCCATCAACTATTTGGTTACCCATATTCTTCAAAATGTCTTCATGTTCAACATAAGAAATAAACTCATACAGGTTTTATTTTGGGGTGATTTTTGGTTCATGTAAACAGATCTTGAAGAATTTGATTTTATTGTTACCAAATTCTGTTTTAGGATGTCCAATTATTTGAATGCATAAAAACTACTTTATTTATGAAAATTTATTCTTAAAATAGCCTTCTGAAATTTTTTTTTTTGCCCCTCAGAAATTCTGTGTTGTGTATTTAAATTTGTCTGGTTAAAGGAGAACTCCACTTCCAAAACAACATTTTACAAATAATTTACGCACCCCCTTGTCATCCAAGATGTTCACGTCTTTCTGTCTTTAGTCGTAAAGAAATTATGGTTTTTAAGGAAAGCATTTCAGGATTTTTCTTCATATACTGGACTTCAATTGTGCCCCCACTTTTGAACTTCCGAAATGTAGTTTAAATGCAGCTACAAAGGATCCCAGCTGAGGAAGAAGGGTCTTATCTAGAGAAACGGTCGGTCGTTTTTTTTCGAAAAATAAAAATTTGTATACTTTTTTAGCACAAAAGCTTGTGTAGCACAGGTTCTGGCATGCACGTTCACGACATACTATTGAATCATGTCGAATGGTGACGTGGAACGTAGGCGGATCTACAGACCTAGTGTTTACAAAGCGAATGCCCAAAGACTAAGAAAGTGCAAGTAAGTCAAACGCTGTTTACAAACAAAAAGGTACAACGTGTCGGACGATTCTGACGTTGTAGGAGAAAATAATACTCTACCTTTTTTAGCCAGAGTACACCGACGATGAACCTAGATGTGATTCGTAGTAGTGATGGGAAGTTCGGATCATTTTACCGACTCGGACCTTTGAGTCTCGTTCAGCAAAATGAACAAATCTTTTGAGTAATTTCGTTAATTTTTAATCAAAATCAGCATCACGTGACAGCCCCACAAGATGAACGAACGACTCAAAAAACCAGAGGACTCGAAACAGGTGAACTAATTCCAGTACAGAACCTAATCGGATGTTGCGCATGCGCAACTGAACGAATCACTACCCGAGACGACTCGTTCTTTGCGAGTCACTTTAAAGATTTGTTCAAAGTGAACGAATCGTTCAAGAACGACCCGTGGACGCGCATCCAAGAGCCTGTGCTACATGAGCTTTTGTGCTTAAAAAGTACATAAATATTTATTTTTCGAAAAAAATTAGAGATCGTTTTACTAGATAAGACTCTTCTTCCTCGGCTGGGATCATTTAGAGCCCTTTGAAGTTGCATTTAAACTACATTTCGGAAGTTTAAAATCGGGGAAACAATTGAAGTCCATTATATGAAGAAAAATCCTGAAATGCTTTCCTCAAAAACCATAATTTCTTTACAACTGAAGACAGAAAGACATGAACATCTTGGATGACAAGGGGGTGAGTAAATTATTTGTAAACTGTTGTTTTGAAAGTGGACTTCTCCTTTAAAGCATTAAAACATTCTTTAAAAAATAAGTTTTAATAATCTTAGTAGTAGTAGTAGTAGTAGTAGTAGTAGTAGTATGTACATTCTACTGAACAATATATTTCTGGCATAATGTCTTCAAGTTAAACCGAAATTTTATTTTGACGAGTTGCTCTGAATGTTGTTCATGTATTTATGTCCTCATTTAATGAAACGACAGACACTGAAATCACCGCGAGCATCACATGCATCTGCGTCATTTATTCACACAGACAAGCAGAAATGCCAGATTCATATTTAGCAATTTTGCGTCTTGATATTCACAGATACTAGTCCATATCATTTCATTTAAGAGTAATGACCTACTTTTGATTAATTAATTCAAAGTTTGATAAATTCCGTGACATTCCACTTTATACAGTAAATTCAGTTTTTATGATTGAATTTCACGATTCCATCCACGTTTTCTGCATCGTGGAAACCATAGGGCCCTAAAAGATGCAGTTCATATGTAAAGGTAATGTTTTTATTATCATAGTTTAAGGAGTTTATCAATATTGTGGAAGTTGATTTGCAACAAAAATCTATTTACTGTTACTGTTAAAACTGATCTGAATGTCAAGGAAGATTTATATCTTGTGTCTTGTATCTGCTCACCAATTCTTTCAGGTTTTTCACAAATTTGAATCAACTTTTCACTGCGTTTAAAGTAATTTTTTTTTTTGTTTGTTTGTTTTTCCTTTTAAGGTACTGTTAATATTACATGATGACTTCTTGATTGAGTTCATAAAGGATGCATCCATAATGATCATACATGGACCAGCCATGTCCTAAGGACATGTTAACTCTTATTCTACAATATATTTACACAGAATTCTCAAAGTGTATTTTAAATATTTGCACTTACCTGCTCTCTCAGACAAAAAGGTACAAAGGCTTGCTTTCACTGTGGTGGTACCTTTTTAAAAGGTATACTTTTGTACCTTTTTTTTTTTTTTAACCCTAAAAGGGTGCATATTAGTAGCTTTTGAAAAGATACCACCCAAGTAACATATTGTGTACCTTGTTTTATAAGAATGTGCTCAAATTGATGGGATGATGATTTTTGTTAAAGGAGAAGTCCACTTCCAAAACAAAGATTCAAAGATTCATGAACATCCAAAATGTTCATGTCGTTCTTTCTTTAGTCGTAAAGAAATTATGTTTTTTGAGGAAAACATTTCAGGATTTTTCTCCATATAATGGACTGATATGGTGCCCAAATTTTGAACTTCCAAAATGCAGTTTAAATACGGCTTCAAACGATCCCAAATGCGGTTGTAAACGATCCCAGCCGAGGATGAAGGGTCTTTTCTAGCAAAACGATCGGTTATTTTCATTTTAAAAAAAACAATTTAAATACTTTTTAATCTTAAACGCTCGTCTTGTTACTCTCCCTGAACTCTGTGTATTCTGGCTCAAGACAGTTAGGGTACGTTGAAAAACTCCAATCGTATTTTCTCTGTCAACTTCAAAAATCATTTCAAAATCATCCTACATCCCTGCAGAAGTAATGACCCAGTCTTTGCAAAGTGAACATGCAAAGAAGATAAAACACCTTTAACAAAAAAGGTAAAACGGCGATATAGGATGATTTTGAAGTTGAGGGAGAACATGAGATGGGAGTTTTTCAACATAACCTAACTGTCATGAACCAGAAAAAAAAGTCCAGGCAGAGTAAGACAAGACGAGCGTTTGACATTAAAAAGTATAAAATTGTATTATTTTTATGAAAATAACCGATCGATGCGCTAGATAAGACCCTTCTTTCTCGGCTGGGATCGTTTACAACCGCATTTGGGATCGTTTGAAGCCGCATTTAAACTGCATTTTGGAAGTTCAAAATCGGGGCACCATAGCAGTCCATTATATGGAGAAAAAATGCTGAAATGATTTCCTTAAAAAACATAATTAATTTCTTTATGACTGAAGAAAGAAAGACACGAACATCTTGGATGACAAGGGGGTGAGTACATTATATGTGAATCTTTGTTTTGGAAGTGGACTTCTCCTTTAACAGTTAATGTCAATAAAATAGCCAAACATTGGCCAATAAATATACCTGGCTTATGTATTGTTCTCTACTAGTCATGTGACATAAAAGCATTATATTATAGACCATTTTGGAGTAGACATCAGTTACGTCACTTGTAGCTGCGCGCGCATAGTGGTTGCAGAAAAACACTGGTAACAAGTGGAGGTAATCAGGTAAAAAGAAAAATGTCAAAATCAAAATTGCAAATAATTTCTATAGAATATTGTCATCAAAGATGCCATTTGAAGCTAAATGTTTAAATGGACATACTATCAGTAGACCACTACTTAGACACCACATAGGCTCCGCCCACAAAAACCGTTTCCCTGTTTCGGATCTGTAAGACTATCCCACTATCTAACATCAATTTTGTTGTATAACAGTGCTTATGGCTGGGTGACAAGCTTCTGTAATATGCAGAGAACATTCTGAAAATTACATCTAATCAATTTTAAATCTAACTATTTTGTACCGTATCCACGTAATTCTCTAGCTGTAAAGACTATCTCTCCCGGGTTTTCTGCAACCATGATGCGCGTGCATCCTGAATGTTTACAAACATATAATTGGTCTATAGGTTTCTTTAAAGACTGCCTTTTTACGTCTAACAATGCAGTTTGTTTTATTTTTGTGAATGATTGTCTTTATCTCCTTTTATAGATTCTCAGGTAGCTAAATCTTGACAATTTCATGATGGCTATGGGGGAAAAAAGATCTGTGGAAAAACAGTTGATTTCAGATTTGTGTTTTCTTTACATGGCTTGCTTTTTAAATATTTGATCATGTTTACTAACTTCTGCTTTTTGTGGGTTCAGTAGCATTAGTGATGCCTCACTGAGGTAATGCTCATAGGAATGCCAAAGTGTTTTCTACATAAGCAGAATGAATGCGTCTTTTGCATTTGCCACACGTCTTCCAGACATCCGCTGGCTGTTGACGCACATTTTTGGTTGTTTGTGTTTACGATATGAAATCTGGTTTCTTGCATCTGCTTCACCGAAGCTGTAAAATTGAGGTATGTTATGTTACATCCTGTCCTTGAAGAATGTTGAAGACTTTGTTTTTTGACATTAAGTGTCTTCACTATTGACAGTTTATTGCTTTTGGATCTCATTATGTTTATTTACATTTTTTGTTTGGAGTAGTTAAGATTTAATTGATCTTTTGTGTGTCAAGTCTTCACAATGGCACAATATCTTAAAGAATACGCGAGGTCAGGGCCAAACACGTGAAATCATATGTGCACTTCTGTTCTCATACTGTTCTGAGGAAGGAAGTGTCATGTATGTGGAGGCCCACGCTTTCACCCTCAGATTTGCCCACAGCCCTTACACACGGCATCGTCATGGGAACCGCTTAAGAGATGGTAACAAGGTTGTGTGATTGGCTCATCTTTCTCTGAAACATTGAAAATACAGTTTCAAGAGACATCAGACAGACACTTGAGATTCAAGCCCAGGATCTCTCGCTGTAATTATATGTGAAGTGTTTTCAGTGTTATCGAACAGTAGCTATAAAAGAAAAAGAAAAAACAAAAGACATTTTATTTATTTATTTTTTTTTTTTTTAAATAAATATTTAGAACAGTTTTGGGTTTTAGATAAGTAGCTTGTAGGGGGTTTAAGGCATGACATGCCAGGTGAGGAAAAACTAATTTATTTATATATATATATATATATATGTGTGTGTGTGTGTGTATATATATATATATATATATATATATATATATATATATATATATATATATATAGAAATATGTTACTGTATGTAAATGCTGTTGTAGTGGTGACTTCTGGCTTTGGTGCTGAAGAAAATACTCATTTTGACAGGCAAATAGATAAAAAGTGACAAAAGTGCAATAAAAGCAACACTTAAAGGTGTACTTTGGATGTCTTCTTTCTACTTGTTTGAAACAACACTTTATGAAAAGCCAAATAGCCCAAGATTTCAAAATTGAATGGAAAAAGTGTTTTTGCCTGTAGTTTCTCACCTTAAATAATAATTTGTTTATTAATAAAATAATGATAATATTTCTTTCATTTTTCAAATCTAACAAGTCAACTGAATTTTGAGTTTGCAACTTTATATTGTGTAAAGATGTTCACTTTTTACAGCGTAGATGTGCACATATCAATTTTTATTTTCCCATTATATTGGTCTGGAGACACAGTATTGTTTTGTATTTCATTTTAAAAGTGAGAATTATCAGAATAAACTGTGATTAGTAAATATTCAGAAAGCAATCAGACATTATTTGCAGTTAGTTTTAACTAATGCTCATTCAGGTCCTGTAACTACTCAAATATTGAACCTGGCACTGTGGGAATCATTTAACAATCTATGATGCATGAAAAAAATTCCCCTTTAAGACACACATCCCCTTAAAGATTCCACTATAGACATTTAGAAAGCATAGAGATTTGAGTGTGCTTTTCCTCGCTACTTAATGTAGCGTGACAACCGGCCTGTCATAACCAGTTAGATGTTTGATTTAGTTCTCAGTCCCCATGAGGAATATTTAAATGGTGGCACAGTGGTGATGTGAAATTACCAAATGTAGTTTGGTTTCTGTGCATCACATTGGATGTTTCTTATAAGCTTGATTTGGAAAGCTAGATTTGGTGTTAATTCAGTAGTATTAAAGGAGAACTCCACTTTCAGAAAAACAATTCACAAACAATTTACTCACCCCCTTGTCATCCAAGATGTTCATGTCTTTCTGTCTTCAGTCGTGAAAAAATTATGGTTTTTAAGGAAAGCATTTCAGGATTTTTCTCCATATAATGGACTTCATTGGTGCCCTGATTTTGAACTTCCAAAATGTAGTTTAAATGCAGCTTCAAATGGCTCTAAATGATCCCAGCTGAGGAAGGGTCTTATCTAGCGACACGGTCATTTTTTTCGGAAAATATTTTTTTTTAATACTTTTTAAGCACAAAAGTTCTTGTAGCACAGGCTCTGGGATGAGCATTCACAACGCTACGTACTATTGAATCACATTGAAAGGTCATGCAGAACGTAGGCGGAACACTGTTTACAAAAAAATAGGTACGATGAGGTCCTCCTCTCAAGTTGTAGGAGAAAATAAGATGGAGTTTTTCACCATACTCAGTACACAGACGATGAACTTACATGTGATTCGTAGTAGTGATGGGGAGTTCGGATCATTTTACCGACTCGGACCTTTGAGTCTCGTTCAGCGAAATGAACAAATCTTTTTTTCCAAGTAATTTCGTTAATTTTAGCAAACTATAATTAAAATGTTACGTGTTACTTCCCTAACACATCTACTGCTTACACAAACGTTGGTCACACTACAAACAACAAAACTATAATGCTATAAGAAACAGAAAAGATGAATTCATTGTTTACCTGGGTCTTTAGTCTATGATTAGCTCACCTCACCTCTTATCTGACAAGTTTTCGGGTTTGAGTCGTTCGTTCATCACGACAGCCCCATAAGATGAATTAAACGACTCAAAAAACCCGAAGACTCAAAACAGGTGAACTAATTCTAGTACAGAATAGGTTGTAGCGCATGTGCGTTCAAAATTAAAGAATCATTCAAGAACAACCCATTACTAATTCGTAGCATTGTGGACACGCATCCCAGAGCCTGTGCTACACAAGCTTTTGTGCTTAAAAAGTATACAAATGTTTATTTTTTGAAAAAAAAAAAAAAAAAAAAAAATTACAGATTGTTTCGCTAGACAAGACCCTTCTTCCTCGGCTGGGATCGTTTAGATCGTTTAGCTGCATTTAAACTGCATTTTGGAAGTTCAAAATCGGCGCACCAATGAAGTCCATTATATGGAGGAAAATCCTGAAATGCTTTCCTCAAAAACCATAATTTCTTTACGACCGAAGACAGAAAAACATGAACATCTTGGATGACAAGGGGGTGAGTAAATTATTTGTAAATTGTTGTTCTGGCAACTGTCATGACACTTCTGTGTGTAAAGAGAAGAATGTGCGACAGGACTTGTTTTTATCCATCTGTAATGAATAGTACTGAGAAAAGTGGGCATTCCAGAATGTAACCTGACTGAATGTGAGTGTGTAATGGTAGATAGTTATTTGGCTATCGATTAAGTGACGTCAACGGACAAGGAATTTAATTTCGGTGGCACAACGTCAGAGATATTCCATTTTGATTTTTAGCAAATGTGTTTATAACATAAATGGAGTCTGTTTTGACATCATATTATGAGAAGCTTCAAAGTAGCTTCTCCAAAAACAGATCTGACGTTTATAATAATCCTGAGATCTCAGTGCCGGGGTGAAAAATGCCACCAGACCAGAACATCTCGGTTTCATTTCCATTACATTGCATTGCACGTATAAAACAGGCCGAGTTAGTCTGTGCAGTCATGCATTACAGGTATTAACAATATTAAAGTGTGCAACCTTTTTAACTTGCTTGTCTTTATCTATTTGCATTTTTCACTCTACTACATGCCTAAAAGGAAAAACCAGTAATCGTTGTTCTTTGTGCACCATGATCTATCAGTCTCTGGTCAGCCAGGAGTGATTAATATATTGAATGTATGGTGTAAATGCATGGGTTTCAGATCCCTATGGTGAATCTGGATGTAGGCCAGCTTGACGCTCGTTATCACTGTGGAATTAGACCCTTAGTGCTGCCTTTATCTCCATTGTGTTTGCTCAGACTTCACAATCGTCAGCGCCCCCATCCATCTTTGTGGTTTAACCCATAAACTCCCAGTGCCATGCAAGATAATGTCCCCCCGCTGAATCGTCTTCCCATTCCTTAACAAAGTCATTCTATTGGCTGAGATCATTTTTAAAGGCATAGTTCACCCAAAAATGAAATAATTTGACTTTAACAGTATGGAAAAAATGACTGTGGAAGTCAACCAGCAATTGTTCTGTTACTGACAGTCTTCAAAATATCTTCTTTTGTGTTCACTAGATGAAAGAAACTCATATAGGTTTGGAACAGCTTAACAGTGAGTAAATGACAATTTTCATTTCTAGGATAACTATTAAGGTTACTTACAGAAGGGACTGCATTATAAATCGTTTTGTAATCATGATTGCGATTTCTGGTTCTCTCAAATTATTAAACATAATCATCTGCGATTATTTGCCCAGTGTTTATATATCCTAAAAATGTTTAAACATTTGAAATTACAACAACATCATATGATTATGTGCTTTTGATACATTATTTAAACAAATTAGTATTGCCTCCTTGCTATTATATATGTATTTTTTACTTAGGTCTGTTTTTCATGCTACAAAAAGTTATTCAAATTATCCAATTACTAAATTAATCGTCTGAATAATTGATAGATTACTTGATTACCAAAATAATCGTTAGTGACAGCCCTAGTAAAAAGTCTCCAAGCGTTCATCTTTGAGGTTGCCAGATGTCAAGAGCTTAAATTCCCCTAATTAAAGCTTTTTTCTTAAATTGATACATTTACTGTCCAATGGTTTAATTAACCTTCCCAACATGGCTAGCATTTGGATTGTCTTGTATTAGCCTCCACAAGCATTCATGGTTGAGGTTGCCAGATGTGAAGAGCTTAAATTCCCCAATTTAAAGCTTTTTCTAAAATCAATATATTTTCTATCCAGTGGTTTACTTAATCTTCCCAACCTGGCAACCATGAGCTGATGAGTACAGCAAAAGTGCTGATTCGCTGAAAACACTGGCAAGCCCGTAAGTTGAAGTTTAGTGCCTCTGAGTCAACATACTCAAAAAAGTGCAACATACTGCCGTTTGTGCTGTTGCTGCAACTAAATGTACTAGCAAAGCATGCGAGTTGACATTTTCTTGATTTGTGCTAATGTGAAAGTATGGAACTATGGTGCTTTAAAAATTCATAAGAACACATAACACATAATATATAAAAACAAACCTTACTGGTTCTGGAAGCTCAAACATGCTTGCGTGATGTGCCAGTAAAAACTTTGTTTCTACTGTGGCAGCATTCCGAACAAGATATCACAGTGACACTTTATTGGACATTGATGAAGAGGGGTGGTTTTCAGGAGGGAAATAGGATCTTGCATGACACTGAGAATGTCATTGTCTGCAGCACAATATTCTCAGTGTTGAAAAGTTTTATATGCTGCTTTACAGCCACAGGCACGAGATAGTAGTAAAAAAACATGAATTTGAGATGTCTTTAGAAACAATCGTTTCTAAAAAAAAAAAAAAAACACAGTGTGAGGGGAAATTCTCATTGTAGAAACCATTTGATTTTAACAGAATATCTTTTGTAAAACTATATACAGGAAATAAAGTAAAACAGTAATTTGGGCAGATCAGCATCCAGACAGCACGGCGGGCATCATAACGTGACAACTCCCAATATAGTCAGCGAAGCATCATATGACATGTAGACACTGTGTCATAATGATTGTAGATGAAAGGTTTACAGATGCAGTGAATCGACTAAGGTGTGGTCATAACTTATGACAAATAATGAAATGCAAATGTTAAGAGGAAACTGATATTTTCCTTATAGGACAAGATCACGCTGCTTAAGTTAGAAAATGATCATGGAATAGGTTGTGTATTTCTTGTGTCTTGTCCTGTGAGGAAAAAGTGTGAAGGCGGTATTTCTGATTTAAACTTCAGTTGAACAAACTGCCTTAGAGTTGGTAAGTTTGTTTTTTCATGAATCAGTTCAAACTGTGTTCAACCTGTCACCCTGTTCATTCAGAATTCTGATTCAGTGATTCACTTTTGCATTGTCGCTCATAAATGTTCACTGGAATGTCTGTGTCTTTTTTTCATGTATTAAAATTTTAGTGAAGAGGTAAATATTGAACCCAATTAGTCCAATTTGAATTAGTTAGTGTATTGTTTAATTTTAGAAACTGAATCAGAAGATTCATTTAAAAGTTTTTTGTTTGTTTTTTTTTGGCATTTTGCAATTTTATTTTGGATAGTATAGTAGAGATGGGACAGGAAGTGAGTGGGGGAGAGAGAGGGAAAGAGAGAGAACAAAAACAAACTTAATTTTAGGGATGCACCGAAACGTATCGGCCGAAATGCTTGCGCGTTTTGTCAGTAAAGCCGGTTCTGTAATCAGCGGTAAATGCCATCAGGTGCGTGATTTCACGTTTAGCCGTATATACTACACACAGCCGTTGTTCACTGACGAGCTGCGCAAATTCACACTGATAATGAACATGGATTTGCGCAGCTCGTCAGTGAACAACGGCTGTGTGTAGTATATACGGCTCAACGTGAAATCACGCACCTGATGGCATTTACCGCTGATTACAGACCCGGCTTTACTGACAAAACGCGCAAGCATTTCGGCCGATACGTTTCGGTGCATCCCTAATTTGTTTTTGAATGCAAAAACAAATTAAGTTTATTTTTACAATATTTAAAATTTTCTGGTTATGAAATGAAGCCATAAAAATATTAATTTAATTTCTCTTTTAATCAAATGAAAATTAAACAAACTTAATTTTTTTGGCAAACAAAAATACCATTAAAAAAAAATTTAAGTTTGAACAATTTTAGTAATAATTGTAGTACGTACATTCTACTAAACAACAGTAATATTTGTCCAGTGTTGCCAAGTCCACGTTTTTTCAGCTGAATTGGGCTACTTAACACTGCTGCCGTGGGTTGATTTGATGTCCACGGGTTGAACCCCGACAAAAAAAAAGTCTATTTTATCCCCCGGAATGCAATTTTCTTCGTGTTGGTTTTTTTTTTTTTAGCGGAGACCCCCTTGAAACGCAATTGGGTTACTTTTGGGCTTGTTTTGAGTAGCAATTGGGCGCGTTTTGTTGTGAAAACCTGGCAACCCTGCATATGTCTTCAAGTTACACCAAACTTATTTTGAAGGGTTGCCATGAATGCCTTTACAGTTCTGTGTGTATGTGATATGACGATAGTTTCTCAAAAGAAATGGAAAAAATGCTCATAAAAAAACTTCAGAGCAGTTCTGGAAATGTTGTTCATGTATTTATGTCCTTATTTAGTGAGACGACAGACACTGAAATAACTGCGAGTGTCCCGTGCACTTCAGTATATGTGTAGTAAATGAAAGTCTACGCCATTCAGACACACGAAGACACGCAGAACATGAGCGATTCATATTTAAATAGTCTTTTTGCTCAATATTTAGAGATACTAGTCCATATCACGATTTAAGTGTAATAACCTACTTTTGATTAATGCATCCAAACTTTGACAAATTCCATGACATTCCGTGTCATATATTAAATTCAGTTTTTTTTATGACTGGATTCCGCAATGGAAATCATAGGGCCTTAGTAATGTGTTGTTATGTGCCATATATAATTTACAGCTCTTTGACTGAACGATTACACAAGACATTATGCATTTCAGTACTTTGTTCTATTTCCTTCAACACCTTCTGATGTTTATTCATGTTTATTTCTTAATATGACTAGCAGTAAATCGGAAGAGATGATCAGTTCATGTGCCGCTTGAACTGTGGCAGTTACAGTGATCTGCCATGCCACATTAAAGAGCATCAAAACCATTTATTGTTTGTAGTTTGTGATAAAATTGATAGAATTAGAAGACTGGGACTTGGTTTGTTATTTAAAGGAACAAAGCACAAAGCTTATTGCAATTATTGAATGGCAGGCAAGCTAAAAATAATGTTAAGCAGCAGACTAAAATATTGATCTTGAGATTTAAGAATCCATATCCGTATTAATTAAAAATAAGATATTGATATCTACCACTAGTATCCACACAGCAGACAAGTTTATCAGTTGTAGTTTATCCATGTTGTGAGTGTGCAGTAGACACTGACACAGTCAAAACTTGCCATTGGAGAAACGTTAGTTAAATGTTGTTTTCACCCTCCAAAAGTATTTCAATTGAAACCAAACTTTTATATATCAGATATTCAAAAAAATTTGTGTTTCTTTTTTTTTTTTTTTTTCCCTCTCAGGTAGGCCCCTGTGTGTGGGGGTCATCTTCCCCAGCTCTCTGCTGGTGTCCATTGAGTAGAAGACCAGCACTTCCTGTTTCCTGAAGCCCTGCCTTCTGGATCAAGTTTATAGGAAAAGGTCCAGTCTGTTTTCAGCTGTGTGGAGAAAAGTGAAGTGGCCAGAATCCTAGCGTGCCTTGTTTCCCAGGAAATGAAGCTGCAGGCGGTGATGGAGAACCTGCACAGACAGCAGAGAGCCAAACTGCTGATGGAGCAGGCGGGGCAATCGCACAGCCCCGCCCCCACAGGGGAGGAGCTGAAAGCAATTTCCGCCTCTGAGACGGAGCAGGCGCAGATAGCGGCGCTAGCAGCAATGCGCGCGGTAGCGGCTGGACTTCAAAGGGCCGACAGCCCCATGTCTGAACGCAGCAGTGGAGGGGATGAAGATGATGAAGAGGATGAAGAGGAAGGGGAGGAGCAATACAAAGATATGATGGGGTCTGAGGAGGAAGAGCAGATGTAAGTGGGCCGTTATATGCAAATGAATGCAAATAAGCTGTTGAGTTGGTTTTACATTTTTATGGTTACATTATGGTTTCTTATGTTCACTAAGGATCAAAAATACAGTAAAAATGTTACGTTTCAAAAACGCAGTTTTCTGTTTGTAATATATTTTAAAATATAAATTATTTCTGCAATGCAAAGCTGAATTTTCAGCATCATTACTCCAGTCTTCAGTGTCACATGATCCTTCAGAAATAATTCTAATATGCTGATTTGCTTAAGAAACATTTAAAATAAAAGTTTGCCTAATATAAGTGTGTGTAATTAATATGTATAAATAAATACAAGCACATTTGTGTGTGTATGTATGTATACATGTATGTATATATGTACGTATATATATATATATATATATATAAAAGAAATATTTACAAGTATATGTATTTATTATTATTTTTTATATAATATATTTTATATAGGAAAAAAATATTTTGTACATAACATATTTCTCTTAAATATATACATTAATTTGTGTTTTTATATATACATAATAATTACACACAGTACACGCACATATATTAGGCAAACTCAAACTTTTTTGTATGCGATTAATCGTTTGCCAGCTCTAGTATTTATTATAATTTTTATATAATTTGTTTTACATATAAATACAAATATTTTGTACATAAATAACATATTTCTCTTAAATATATACATGAATGTGTTTATATTTATATATATATATATAACAATTACACAGTGCACACACACATATTAGGCAAACTCAAAGTTTTATTTTGTTTGTGATTAATTGCTATTAATCGTTCGACAGCCTTAAATGTTATAATAAACGTTTTAGGTGGAAACTCTAATACGCTTAATAATAATTGCGTACCAAATCAACATATCGAATGATCATGTCACACTGAAGACTGGAGTTATAGCTGCTTAAATTTCAGTTTTAAACCACAGGAATAAAATGCATCCCACGTTTAAATCCCGACTCGAGGACCTTTCCCGATCCCGCCCCCTATCTCTCTCCCACTTTGTTTCCTGTCCATTCTGATCTGTCCTATAATAATAAAGGCTAAAAATGGCAAAAATGAATTGTAATAATATTTCATATAATATATTACTGTTTTTAATGTATTTTTATTCAAATAAATGCAGCCATGGTGAGCA
Organism: Labeo catla; assembly: GCA_012976165.1. NCBI lineage: Eukaryota > Metazoa > Chordata > Actinopteri > Cypriniformes > Cyprinidae > Labeo > Labeo catla. The sequence goes on from VONZ01000411.1 coordinate 627,561, forward strand.
TAAGAGACTTCTTTTAAAAACATTAATAAAATCTTAACTGTTCCACATTTAACCAATAGTGTGTCATGTTGAGGAATTTAAAAAAATAAAAAAATAATAAAAAATCAAATTTGAGTCAAAAATTTCAAAAATCTGTTACTACTTGTCTAAACAAAGCTACAAAAGTAACTTCCACTTCCATAAGCATCACTCACATCTTCAGAAAATGTACTACGAAGTCTGCTGTGTACCTACTATTTAATGTGTAGCTTTCTGTAAATTATTTTCTTATTTTAACAGAACTTGTGATATGGCATTTGGATGCTGTTTAACCCATAACGTTTCATTAACTTTAATAAGTTGTCTGAATTCATAACGGTTCCTCTATACCATTTCATCTCATCCATTCCTGTGCAGAAAACAGAAATGGGATGAAGATGACTTTGAGGGTGAGATGGAGGATGACTATGACGACGATCTAGGTGACGAAGGGCTACCGTCGGGCCGTGAGGCTGTCACTCCAGGCAGAGGCATCCTCCTCTTACCTCACCGCCATTTACACCCTCACTCCCAGCTGCTTAAGGCTCGGCCTGGTTCTGAAAGCGAACCGCGGGCATTGACTCACTCTGCTCATTCATCCCATGGGCCGCTCCATGGACAGGACCACGCAGACTGGACCTATGAAGAGCAGTTCAGACAGGTCAGATTTTAATTTATCCACTCAGGCATAATCTTAGGTTACGTTCACATTGCGAGCCCTAGTGCTCAATTCCAATTTTTACTCAGACACAATTTTTTTTGTATAGCTGTTCACATTGTTGTTTTAAATGTGGCCAGTATGAGATTTCCAGTCTGAACAGATCATGGTTCTGAATTGACCCGCACGCACCAAAAACAATACGAACAGGGTTGCCAGGTTTTCTCAAGAAAACGCATTCCAAGGGTTAAAAGTGGGGTCGCTTTATCACATGGAGTTGAATAACAACAACAATATGGTGTTGGACATAAAGTAAATGATTATGCATCTATATAGTGTGATCTGCTGCAAAAGCCAGCAAAATTATGCACAGGCAATATGAAATATAAAGAGACGGATGTGACAAGAGTTTGGAAACATTTATGATACGAGCCCTCATGTTCTGCTTGTATATTTGTCACTGCAATACTTCTTGTTATAAAGTTCTGACACATCGCACTTCCACTGACTACCATTTGCAACTGTCTTGATAATTGGGTATGTAAAATATTTTAAGTGATTCTTATGAGCGCAGAAGTCCCATGTATTCCATTTTGACTGTTCAGACTACGGTCGCATTGCAAAACATGTGATCTGTATTGGATTTAGTACCACATGTGGAAGTGACACAAATCAGAATTGAAAAGATTAGATTCCATGTGGTTTGTGCTGTTCACACTGTCATGAGAAAAACAGATCTGAGTCACATGTGAGCAGAAAATCGGATTTGGGCCACATTTGCCTACAGTGTGAACGTAGCCTTAGTGATTACTAGTGTTTGTTTGTTTGTTTGTTTGTTTTTAAACCTTTGTGATGGCATTTTTTTATTAGTATAGTTCATCCAAAAATTTTAATCCTGTCATTTACTTACCCTAAGGTTTTTCCAAACCTGTAGTAGTTTCTTTCTTTTGTTGAACACAAAGGAAAATATTTTGAAGAATGTGGGTAACCAAACAGTTGATGGTCCCCATTCACTTCAGTAGTTTGGGGGAAAAAAATAATATGGAGGTCAATGGCTACCAGGAACTGTTTGGTTACCAAAATTTTTCAAAATGTCTTCTTTTGTGTCCTACAGAAGAAATCTTTAGGTTGCATTCTGGCTGCAGATGAAACAAACTAAGAACTGTTTTTGAATTTGAATTTTATTGCTTTTTACGGATTAGAAAATCAACACTTCACGTGTTATTTCAGTAGCATGAAAACAAAACGGTTATTCGGACTGTCCGTGATTTCCATCTAATGTGAGTTCTGCACTTTCGCAAAAACAGCTGTTTAGACTTCAAATTAAATCTTGCATGCATATTATCTGGATTTGGTGGCTATGATGATAAAGGAAATAGCAAATACAGATTGAGAATTCAGTCAGTGAGCATGTGCACTGAAAAACTGTATTCACAAGCCTACAGAATCACGTGTGATTGCTTGTGATGCTCAACGCTGCAAACCGTTGGTGGCATTTTTGCCCCAAGCCCTTATTAATTTCAGACCTTGGAGGACAGGGTAATTCTAACCTGAAACGAAAGGTCCTGCTGTAGTGATGTTAGTCTGGGAAAAAAATACAGACCAAATAAACACTGTTCAAACATTTGGATCATTGCAGGTGTGTACGATAAATGTTGTGTAAAGAATAGAATTTCTTGCATTCACTAGTCCTAGTGCAAATATTTATCTTGAATGGCAGCATATTATTGTAAAGACATTCTTTGATACGGCAGCGTTACGGTCTAATGAGCTTTTTAAGGGATTGTGCCTGAAGAAATTTGTTGAAGCAAAACAGTCTTTCAAATAAATATTTGCAAGCAACGACAGCAAACAGAACTTGAGGAAATAACTTGACTAATTTATCTGGGGCTGTAATGTTTTATGCTGAGTGGAAGGTTTTGTGAAGTGAGTTATAAAAAAGAGGAACTCCTGAACTAAGCAATATACAGCCAGGGCATTGAGTTCATCTGACCACACTACATTTAAATATTCAAACATTGTCGTTTTCGATTATGTAGGATGTAGCAAGGATCCTGAAATTATATTACTTCATGCATTTACGTTTCTTTTTGCGCTTTGTTAAACCTTAACCATATATCAAACAGTGACATTCCCAGCACACACGGTCTGTCACACAGCTGTATATTCGCTGTGGTTGTTTAGCTCGTAAGTGCAGGCTGTGGCTTGTTTTTTATGTCACGTGATCTAAAATAAATGAAGGTTAAAGACATAATTACTGATTATCTCAGAACATGATGCCAAATACCAGATCAGGCAGAATTCCACGAATGCGTATTTGTTGATTCCTCGAAATGAATTTAAACACTGATAGACTCTCCCTTTTTAAATTAGTTCCTGAAAGCAGGAAGTGCATGTCCTGCTGTTTAAACCAGTTTGAGTCTTTGTCTGAACAGCACTCATAAAAAAACCTGGCAATCAGCTAAGTTACACACTGCAAGCCAAATTAAGAAATGTATTTGAAGGAGAAGTTCACTTCCAGAATGAATATTTCACGATAATTTACTCACCCCCATGTCATCCAAGATGTTTATGTCTTTCTGTCTTTGAGGAAAGGTTTTACAGAAAAACATTCCAGGATTTTTCTCTATATTGTGGACTCAATGGTGCACCAACAGGTCGAAGGTGCAAATTGCAGTTTCAATGCAGCTTTAATGTGCTCTACACAATCCCAGCTGAGAAATAAGGGTCTTATCTAGCTAAACAATAGGTTGTTTTCTCTGAAAAATACAATTAATATACTTTTTAACCACAAATGCTCATCGTGCACTAGCTTTAAAGCTGCACTGAATTTCAATTTGCACCCTCAACCTGTTAGTCCCCATTGAAGTCCACTATATGGAGAAAAATCCTGGGTGTTTTCCTCAAAAACCTTAATTTCTTTGCAACTGAAAAAAGAAAGATATGAACATATTGAATAACATGGGGGTGAGTAAATCAGGAAATTTTTATGTATTTATTTTTTAATTAATGCCAAGTGGTGTTGTCACAGCACCAAAAATTTAAAATGCAAATACATTTTTTTTTTGTTTGTTTTATTTTATTTTAATATTTTTTTAATTCATTCTGAAAATAAATATATAAAAAATAGTTAATTATTAATGCCATTAATATATATAAAAGAGTAAATAATACATTGAACCATAAGCATGTAGCCTTCAAATATTGTTCAATTATGTACACACTGCATTAAAAAGATCAAATGGAAGTAATAAAATAACAATTACAGGTAACAGCAAGTGGCAGGTCTATTTGACTTACAAAGCAAGACTTTGCACACATCTATTTTGACACATCATATCAATTTTGTCCTATCCGTTGCTGTGGTTATTACTGTGTCAAACATCACAATTTCAGATTCAGTCCCGCATTTTAATACAGTCATCTGTTCAGAAAATTTGCAGTGTCTGCCTAGCAGCATTAAAAAAATAAAACTTTATTATTTTTTTTTTTTTTTTTATAATTAACAAACCTATCAGTTCGGCCACAGTTCAGGCTTGTGGATCTCTGTACAACCTGTACTACAGAAAGCCTGGTATTGTTACATTTTAAAAACTGAAGTGGTGCAGGTACTTTTGACAACACTAGTCAGTAAGATAATTTGTGGCTGATTTCTGGAACTGAAAGGCGCCATGCAGTAGCACTCTTGTGAATATGTTCCATGCTGTTGTAATACTGCTTTCCCACAATGACTGTTTCATGTGCTCCAAAAGTGCTGTGACTGCCTGTACCCTTCTTGGGGAATTTTTAAACCCAGATTTCTGGTTAAGGAGTATTGCAGTTTATTATTTGTTTTTTAATAATCATGTTGGATATGAACATTTTGTACCCTGCTTTCGAGAACGAGGTCATGTGATTTGCATGTGATGTGCTGAGTGAAGCGGTTGCAGGTGTTTACAACTGTTGGTTGGCGGGCGACAGAAATGCTATCGGGGCTTTAGCATTCAGTTCCAAGCTTGATCTTCATATCAAGTGGTTACCAGAAAATGTGAATATTGTGGGCAGTTACGTAATCAAGACGTGCAGCACTGTCTGTACGTTGAGATGTTGCACAATGATTGGGTGGTACTTGAATGGTTGTATAATGAACACTTTACACCCCTGCTCCAGTTCTGAATACGAGACCGTGAAACTGGATGATACGCCCAGTTGCAACAACACGCTAATGGTTTTACACATATTTACCTGTTGCCTCATAACGCTAGTCTGTTTGCTTTAGTTTGTGCTACCATACGTGTGGAAAGGGTTAAGGCCCATGGTTTATTTTGAGCAGGTGGGTGGGGGCAGCGAGGAATGTGCCTGAGGGAAAGTGATAATCTGGACCCTGGCAGAAAAAACAAAAAGCGCCAAAGTCTTTATCGGCCGTCACAGCTGGAACCTTTCCAAACTGAACTCTGGCACACTTTAACCAATAAAACCCATGACCCATTTATCCAGATTTTGAAGTGTCTTAATTTGCCCTTTGACTAATTCTAGTTTAAAATCAGAGTAGAAAGACTAAAACTCATTTATTAAAGGGTTATTCCACTCCAAAATTACATTTTTGTCATTAATAACTTACCCCCATGTCGTCCCAAACCCGTAAAAGCTTCGTGCGTCTTCGGAACACAATATAGATATTTTGGATGAAAACCGAGAGGCTTGTCCCAGGTAAATACCACTGTCAAGACCCAGAAAATAGTCCATCTGCCATCAGTGGTTCAATCTGAATTTTATGAAGCGACGAGAATAATTTTTGAAAAAAAAAAAATACGATTTTATCCAACAATTCGTCTCCTCCGCGTCACCGTAGCGCCATTTTGGAGCGTATCCGCTGGACGCAAACTGCGTACGCCGTTCTGCGTACCACACGGATACGTTTTCTACGTATGTTTACGCTTTGATTTGAACGAAAACGTCGTATCCGGCGAAAATGGTGCTACACTGACGCGGAGGAGACGATTTGTTAAATAAAATCGTTTTTTTTTTTTCTTTGCGTACAAAAAGTATTCTCGTCGCTTCATAAATTTCATATTGAACCACTGATGGCAGATGGACTATTTTGACGATGTCTTTCATACTTTTCTGGGTCTTGACAGTGGCATTTGCCTGGCAGTCAGTGGGACAGTCACAAGCCTTCCGGTTTTCATCCAAAATATCTTAAATTGTGTTCCGAAGACGAACGAAGCCTTTACTGGTTTGGAACGACGTGGGGGGTAAGTGATTAATGAAAAAAACAAATTCATTTTGGTATGTAGTAACCATTTAAATGTTACATGCTCTGCAAAAACGTAATCCTCAGTTTTTTTTCCGATCCACATTTTCTTAAATCAAAATACATTTAACTTACCTGAGATAAAAATAAAAATAAAAAAGCTATTAAGTTTTGTTTTCTGAGAAATTGAACAAAGTGAAATTGGTTTGTTTAAAACCAAAACAAATATCTGTTAATAGGGAGTGAAAATTTGTTTTCTAAGCCCATTGGCAGATATTTGTTCTTTTTTTAATCATAAACTCACTTTTTGAGTCAGTTTTGCTTCTCAATAAAAACAATCTTTAGACATTTGCAGTAGAACCAAGACAAATATACTGATGAAGAGCATCATTTGTGTTTGCATAATGAATATTTCCATATTCTAGTGGTTTGGAGCAGAGCTGTTCAAACCTTAAGTTATATTTTTTGCAAAATTAACTGAAAAAGATTGGTTGAAACTTGTACCACACGGTTAGACTGTTGCTAACACACATTGTGATTCTTAAACGTTCCTAACTTGGTTAAAAAAAATGTTCCTTCATAAAAGCTGCAGAAACCCTGCAAATTACAAGTCAACTGTCCCCTGGCATTACGCAGAGCATGTGAAAGGCTGACAGCTGCTCTCCTTCCTGTAGCAGCTGGGACCCGGCCAAAGTAAATGCAAAGCCACTGTGTCTCTGATTATGTTTGATACAGATATTAATTAATCGTGTTTTAAGGCATGCTGCCAAAGTCTCTACCACAACTATCTGTGCCTGCCATAAAGTGAATCGAATAAAGAAACAGATTTATTCACTGGTATCAAAAATGCCATGTCGTAATCATTCACACAGTGAATTGTCTGCTGCCGGCCAAGTTTGTGGTTTTAATTGATTGGAATTGTTGTGATTCACACTTTTTTCCATGCAGTGTCGTTAAATTTATCCTCTTGTAAGTGAGATGCAAGAAAAGTCTGTTGCGGCAGATTTTTGGCCCTATGCAAATGTTTCTTTCGGTGCTGCCAGGTGGTCACCATTTCATCAACATCTCCAAGAGATGTTTCTGTTTAACTAAATCATCTTCTGAGCAGAAATTTATAGACCTCATATAGGAGTGTGTACCTATATGTACTCATGGTCTGGGTGGTTTTATGCAACTTCCTCTTCCTGGTAACAGAACTAACAGTACCAAACACTTATTTAAACATGTTCTGTAGCCTGTTATATGTTACTTGAGCTATAATTGTGATGCTCTATATGCGTTTTATATTATGACAAAAAATAGTTAAATACAGATTTAATGTGTCCTGTTTTATTTTCTAAACTATATAAACTATATATAAACTATATAAATTTTATAAACTATATAAACTATTATTATTATTATTATTATTATTATATATAAAATTTAAATTACATAAAAATTTAAACACGACACACAAATGTATAGGGAAAAAAAAAAACTGTTTAAAGCTTTTTTATTTTATTATTTCATTTATTATTTTATTTTAAAAGAACCAGTTCTGAAGCTAGTTTCTGAGTGGATGCCATTTATTTGAAGCCATTATTCATTTGAATGTCTGTGACCACGCATTCTATATTAATGTGGCAAGTTGCTACAGTACTTCGTAACCCTAAACAGTCTACAGTTGATCGGATTTCAAGGGGAGTGTCTCTGATTTCATCATCGTCAGTTACTGCATCAATGGTGATAAAGAGCAAAGAAAGTAAAGCCAAATATAAAGAGCTAATTCCTTCTAAGTACATTTGCATTTCAATGCACATTTAATTAAAATGGATTGTTTTGTGCATAATTCTATTATTTTAGTAAAGTAGATGCATTAACTAAATTTCAGATGTGCTTCACGTGATATGTATAACTGCATATCAGACATACTGAAGAAGCTCTGTGAAGTCTTACGCAAATTTTTTTTTTTTTAGAACAGACTAATTTAATGTAAAGGGTTTTTATTTTCACCTCATGTTATTCCAAACTTGTATGAACTTGTGTTTTGACCAAATATATTCTTGATAAATATCATCTTTTATGTTCAACAGAGGAAAGTCATACAGGGTTGGTATGACATAAAGGTGAGTAAATGATGATTCATTTCATTATTTTTTAGGTTAAACCTGCGTTTAACTGTCAAACTATTGCAAAGCACAACCTCAAGTGGTTTGGTGTGTTAATATAATTCATAATACTACTGCATCTGGTAAATTATGTTGCTTTGTGGTTTAAGGTGCTACTACCCATGCTGATTTGAGAATTTACTTTTAGTTACTGGATGCATTGTTATTTTTCAGTAAAAAAAAAAAAAACTATCATGATGCCAAGTATGAAGAGACAAAAATTCTCATTTTGCGGTTCTATAAAATGTTACACTTCTTCCCCTCACACAAACTTCCTGAGAAAAAGAGAAGTATCCTTTGATGTCCGTTGTAAACATGAACAGCAGGGCAAATGGAGCCCAGATGGACAGTAAAGAAAAGAGCTCTTTAAAAATTCATCACACCCTCTACAGTCGGTTGCCATTTAGTGGTTTTAACATTAAACATTGATTTGCTCACTGCAAATTGGTGGGGGGAGATCCATGTAAATGCACCAAGCTGAAGTGAGGCTTAGACTTGGATTTTTATAGGTTTTATTTCCAGTTTAGTCAACAATTTGGTATCGTCGTTCGAGCTGTTGCTGAATTATCATAACGCTTCCTAATTGGTCTTGGTGTTGTCATTTTGTTTTTATATGTCAAACAATTGTTAAATCAATGGATGATGTTGCTGATTAGACATGGTTATTGTCAGTTTTATTATTTATTATTATTTAATTATGTTCCTTATCATCATATGACCAGTTGGTGGATTGTTGTAAACTCTTGCTAATTACGTTTGTTGCATAGGGCTGCACAATAATGGTTAAACTTATGATTATTTTGTTTAAAAAAAATATAATCACTTACTGTTATTAATCAATTTTTGCACCTTTACATAAGCACAAATCCAAAGAGCCTCAACTCGCATGGTTTGCTTGCAGATTTAGTCGCGTGAAAGAAAACTCACCCCCTTGTCATCCAAGATGTTCATGTCTTTCTTCAGTCGTAAAGAAATTGTTTTTTGAGGAAAACATTTCAGCATTTTTCTCCATATAATGGACTGCTATGGTGCCCCGATCTTGAACTTCCAAAAAGCAGTTTAAATGCGGCTTCAAACTATCCCAAATGCAGTTGTAAATGATCCCAGCTGAGGAAGAAGGGTCTTATCTAGCGAAACGATCAATAATTTTCATTAAAAAAATACAATTTAACTTTTTAATCGCAAACACTCATCTTGCCTTTCTCTCCATGAACTCTGTGTATTCTGACTCAAGACAGTTAGGGTATGTCGAAAAACTCCAATCGTATTTTCTCCATCAACTTCACAAATCATTTCAAAATCATC